>CM029596.1:46905073-48105073 GCA_017311375.1 Mytilus coruscus | reverse complement strand
ATTGATGTCGCAGGCTCGACACAAATCAAAAGACTTGAACTTTATTGTTAACAAATGAAACACTTCAAATCAACTCACACTAAAGTTACAGGAAACGGGGGAGGGCTCGGACTAAGCGACAAAGCATCAATACTATAAAACAAGAATTCTCCGATTCTTTTTAGCGTAAATGATCATTTGAACTTATACGAATATCAATCTTTTATTTGTAATCAATTGAATTCCATGATCTACCTCGCACTAATTGAAAAATAAACTTTTGGAATATCTGTTTCATATGTGACGACGGACATGTTCCAGTGGTCGTAACCATAAAACCGTCATCTTTTCCTTGAATGTAAACTACCAAATAAAACCAAATCACTGGGTTTGTACTTTCTCGAATAACACGACGGGTGCCTTTCTGGAGCATCCAAGATCACCCCGATGGTTTATATTACCCAGTCATACCGATCTATTGAAACAGCCAAATGAAACTGTTTTGTATGCCACCGCAACTGAAAGTTGGGGACATATTGTTTACCCTGTCCGTCCGTCCGTCCGTCCGTCCGTCTGTCCGTCTCATTATGGGTATATAGTTATTCCGCATAACTCCTCCTACAGTTTGAATCCTAGGAAGTTTTCTCTTTACTGTCTGTTTGTACTTATATTGAAGGTGTGCATGTGGTCAGGGTTTTTATTTTTATTATCTTTTGCTCTTTTGGGAGATAAATGAACATTTTTTTGTCATTTTTGGGGTATAAGCGGTTAAATGAGTTGAGTGCGGGGGCATCACTTTGTCTAATTTACATTTTTTTCTCGTGTTGTGCTGTTACACAACTGTAACAGTCCGATGTAAGGTTAGGATTTAGCGCTCACATACATGTTAAACTCCGCCACGTGCACTTTCTTTATGTACCTGCCCCAAGTCAGGAGCATGAAGTTCAATTGTTGTCGTTGTATAAATGTGTGTCATTTCTTTTTGTAGATTGTTTATTTATAAATAAGACCGTTTGTTTTCGTTTGAATTTTTCACATGTTGCATGGTGGCCTTTTGTAGCTGACTATACGGTGTGTTGAAGGCTGTACGGTTGCCTATATATGATTTCTTACATCCACTGCATTTAAACTCTGATGGATAATTGTCTCATTGTCAATCACACCACATCTAACTTTATTTCAACTTCTATGTTGCGTTTTGTATACTGTAACATTGTTTATCTTTTGTTCGCATACCCGTGAGCCCTCTTTTGGAAGCCCGAGCAAAAGTCCTTGTTCCGCGATAGAAAATTTAATTACGAACTCATATAAGATAGCTCAATTTCAACTCAAAATCTTAATTAATCTAAATGAGACTTAAATTCGAATCTTACTCAAACTCTACCTCAAAAATGACTCAAATTTAATGTTGTAACTAGAACTCTACCTCAGTTAAATGTGACTCAAACTATATGGTGGTTATTCTTTCTTATGAAGTTGTAGGACTAATTCTCTCAATCGGTCTAAAAAGAGGAATACTGTTGTGATTTGGTGAAATATTTTTATACAATTTCACAAAGCAAGGAGAACTTTGTGTTAACTTTCAGAGATCTTTATAACAAATTCCCAATTGATTTGGCCTTTCAACTGTTTTGAATTGAGCGCCACTGATGAGTATTATGAAGACGAGCGTCTGGTGAACTAAATTATAAACCTGGATTTTATGATGAGGTTTCACACCAACCCTTGAATATGCATGTTTACAGAAAACCTGTCACATGTGTTTAATTGCTGATTAGAAGAAGTTTTTCCGAGCACTTTTCAGATCAAGCATGTAAACATTATATGTAAGGATACTCGTGTAGCTGAGGTATCAAGTAGAGTGAAGGTAAACAAAGTTCTCTATCTTTAGCTGATGAAATTCTAGAGGAATGTAATACATACCTATGATTGTTCAGCACTTCCTTATCAATATGTTGTAGTATGTAGATATAAGAAGATGTGGTATGAGTGCCAATGAGACAACTCTCCATCCAAGTCAAAATTTATAAATGTAAACCATTATAGGTCAAAGTACGGTCTTCAACACGGAGCCTAGGCTCACACCGAACAGTAAGCTATAAAGGGCCCCAAAAATTACTAGTGTAAAACCATTCAAACGGGAAAACCAACGGTCTAATCTATATAAAATGAGAAACGAGAAACACTTATGAACCACATCAACAAACGACAACTACTGAACATCAGATTCCTGACTTAGGACAGGTGCAAACAAATGCAGCGGGTTTAAACGTTTTAATGGTACCAAACCTTCACCCTTTTTCTGAAACAATAGTGTAACATCACAACATAGAAAGACACACTATAAAATATCAACTGAAATAGCTTAACTCAATCAAAGGACATAGTAACACCATTGAACATACACTGAACAAATAAATTTGACCTATGATACAATGTAAATTCAAAATAAATAAACTAAGGGAAGAATAATAAAAGTAACATGTTATATCGGTATGAAATGTTAAACAATTTAAGAAAAACAATATGCTCGAACAAAAATATGTGTCGGTTTTCAACGCGAGTACCAAATTATACACCATTCACTTATAAAGCAATTCATATCGTGCAATTTACACTAGGGTTTTGTTTGAGCGCAGAACACAACATATTTTTCAAAGACCCAAGACTCGTAACTATCATCGATCGGCTCTTTGGAGATAAATGTGTATTATGAGTTTTTTTCTAATTTCAATTTGTATCAAAGAGCTCACAGCTACAAATTCATTCCGAAAGAGTATGTATCTACGCCTTACTTTTTCAAGTTATATTAGATGTAATAAAATCAAAAGCGTGTAAATATAAAAGATTTAATCTTTTGAAATGACATAAGTTCTATTTCGGTTAAATCGATGCAACAGTTAAATGATATAAATATGTTTGCAATACTTAAAATGTTTCTTTTTAGTATCCGTTTATCTCCAGAGGCGAAAGTTATCAAAAGGACATCCAAACTCATCGAAAATAAACTGACAAAGAACAAAATACAGTATACAAAACACAACATAGAGACTCAGGAATCCGACCAAAAACCGGATCTCAGGTGCTCCTGATGGGTAAGCAAATCCTACTCCACATATGGCACCCGTCGTGTTGCTGATGTAAGTACAAACCTGGTGATAAGTCTAATTCGGAAGGTCACATTCGGGGAAAGGGGAACGGGATTGTGGTTACGACAATTGGAACATATCCGTCGTCATATGTGAAACAGATATTTCATAACGGTTATCCAACTCATGATGGCGTCCATAACATTTTCGAAGGGATGATTTCAACTTCACCACTTGTAACTTTTGGTCTAATAGCTTCCTTGTGAGCAATTATCCTCTATGAAAAAAATCATGATAGAAAATGTAAGCCCTGGAATATCGTATCAACTAGAAGATATATACTCCATACTTCAAGGTTACTGCGACCATGTTGGACACTATATCTGCTGTAAGAAAGGTATCTGATAGATAATTGAGGAGTGGTAATTTATCTTGTGTGTTTACCATGTTAAGCAAAATGTATTGAAGGATTATTATGTATATACAAATGATGCAAAAACTTAATTGTCAGCAGTTTCTACCATTTCCAAATAAGGGCCATTATTTAGAGTAAAAAAGTTATTTGTTAGGGAATTGTGTATCACAGAGATGTTTCAACTGATTAATTTACAAAAACTCACTATTTACTATGTATGATTGATTGTTGGTTGCTTAACGTCCAGTGGCAAATATTTCATGGATGTTCAGAACGAGCCGTTAACTATATTTTTTTGGTTAATATTAAGTATGAGCAACATCGATAAACAAAAGAATTTTGCACTAACATCATCGTATATGTATAAGATATTTTGGAGTAGGCTTCTGTAAATATCTTAATCTCAATAAAAATCACCAAAGGAGACAAGTGAGTTTTATGTTAAAGTTCTAAAGATGAAATGGAAATTAAGTTGATTATCATACCTCTTATTTTACGGAAAGTAGTTTTTTTTTCATTACTCTTTGATTCAATATCAACATTTCACTGGCTAAAGAAATTATATTAATACCAGGAAGACTTTATCAGTGATATTTTTATCAAATGACTGTTTAAATTCTATTGCCGCCCTTGGTCGCCTTGTTTGGAAATTTTAAATTTATTTATTCACTAGTCATGTGTCTTTTCGTCTTGGTCTTAAAGTGAATATGTCCTACAAACTGATAGATAATCAGCAAGCATTGACATATTACGTCAATGGACAGCACGATATCATCTGTTGTGTGTATTCTACTATTGTACTTCAAGATACGACTACTGTTATCAGAGTTAAAAATATATATTCAAGTTTTACACAGGGAAATTTCACTCACGTAAATTTCACCTCAAGCGAGTTTATACGTGAAACTCACGTGAAATCAGTTCACGTGAAAATGAAATGATTTTTTTTTTCGCGTGAAATTCAAGAGAATTTTCAGAATAAAGTTATTCAATTGACATCGAAATTTTACAATTAAACTAAAGTCATGAAAAATATCATTTTTTTAAGTAAAATTCACATGAAATTCATGTGAAAATTTCCATGATATTAATGTGAATCTCAATTCACGTGAAATTCGCATGAAAATATTCAGGTGAGTGTCACGTATAAGCAAAATTTACTTGTGTATACAAATATATAGTTTCAAATTTTGAAATAGTTTTGCCTTATATTGACGTTTATATTATTAAAGCTCCCCAACGCCTCCCTATGATTATGGAATGTTTAGGGTCATCGAAACATCTATATCTTTTAGAATTTGACACACATTAACTGTAAAAAAAATGAATTTTGGAAATCAGGACAAACGGCATTATCTAAGTCATTTGGCGGGGAAAAAAATGTAAATACACAAGTTAGTTGCATAAAAAAAATTACACACATGTTCAATATCACATTTAGCGTTGAAATAAGTTATTAATAGTTTGCAATGGTCAAAGCCGGAGAAAAAAATCTTTGACCGCTGACAGAAATTGCAAAAATCTCATAAAATTAAATCTATATTTCACACCAAAAAAGTATGTGGCATATTGCAAATAAATATCGAAAATGGTGTGTGAAATAAAGGATATCTTCGTACAATTTATGTTCATCACACAGAAGATTTTATCGCCATAATACAAATCAGCTAAGCGTTTCACATGACAACCAAACATGTACAACCAACGGAATGAATCCAATAGTAAAGTTAAAGGACAAAAGAATGGAAATGATTTATTACTTGTCACAAACAACTTGTTCTTAATAACTTTTTTCAATAAAATGTTGAACTTAATAGCCAATCAATATCACATTTTACTGTCGAACATGTGATTTGTTTCTTGATTTTGTTATAGGTTAACATTCTGGTAAAATTTAAATAATAAATCTCTTAAATTTTTCATTGTAACAACCAAAAATACATTTTAAATGACGAAATATAGTTGTTTAACTTCAGTTTTTAACATTCTATTATCAATAAACTATGATTTACTTCGATATTAATTTGTTTCATTTTTTGCTTTGACAGCTAAAATCGTGTTTTTCAGTAATATAACGCTTTTGAATAGGTCTTAATTTGAAAAATTGATACTGGATTTTTATTCATGACTTTTTACACAATTTGTATATGATTTAAGTTAATGAAGCAAGGAAAAAAGTAAGGTACAGCGATTCAACCGTCTTAATGATCCAGTTGGTTTTATTGGTAAACGGCAGGAAGAAAAGTTTAAAAGCCATTACTCAGAACGGTGGAAATATTTCTTACTATAGCCCTGAATAATATAGTGTCGAATATGTATTTCCACACTAATTCTGTTAGTCAATAGGTCATGGCATTAGCCTTCAGTCATTCTTTGTTATATTTCAGAAGGACAACTGTTCTCAGGTTACCAGATTTGACTTGCTATTTTGAAATTTCCCGTTCCACACTTTATATTCCAGTTGATATCTATAAGGGAGCTTATTAGTGGCCAACTTAACCTACGGCATGTTTTATCATTTTATTTGTCAAGCTATTTTTGGTGAAAAATAAGAGGTATTTTAATAACGCCTCTGTTACCACGATGTAGGTTTTACATTCTATTCAAAATCTAGATGGTGTTAATAATTGATACAAAGGATGGAAACTGTAGAAATAAAAAAAAACTTAATTATGGCTCCTGTTTGTCAATACAGAACATATTTTGATTCTATCTTTGAAAAACCAGCAAATCTCTAAGAAACGAAATGTATCTGTAATCTGATAAACGACACTTCTTAATGAACATTTGCGCACCTGGTTTCAAAAAAGATGTCACAATAAAGTGCAATTTGTGGTATCTCATTTCAGTACTAATGGAATACAAATTTTGTATTTTGCTTTAAGTGGTCTTGATCACGGCATCTGATAAAGGTTATAATAATATTTACCGTAGCCACCCTTTATTCATTTCAGATAACAGGAAGTCATTTGCAGTGTATTTTTTGAAGATGCAGTATGTTAACAGAGACAAAGAGAGCATGCAAGTATTGATTCGAATACATATGTTTATGATACGTTTGCATACTCCGAAGGATTTCACCTTTGACAAATGTCTTGAGTTTTTATCACAATTGTATATTCGAAGTTGAAATGAGAAACTTATAAAACTGTCTCTGTACAACCAATAAAGGCAACATGGGAAAATATTCGAAGTCAAAAATGGAAAACCTTAACTTATTTGTACGACCAAATAAAGACCACTTTATATTAAAGATTACAGTATTTAAGTTATTACAGCCTTAATACATGTGTAACAGTACTTACAACTCCATTGTACAAGTCTTTTGCGTTTGTATCCGTCAAACAACTGTTGTAGTCAGATTTCAGTGCCCATGTACCATTAGTTGTACAGAATCTTGTTGCATTTTCTGTAAAAATAGTACTTTCAAATTAGTTACTTTACTAAAAAGATTATTTCTTTAGATTTTAATCAGAAATCATCCTCGTGTTTTGGTTTTTCGCTAATTTAAGATGATTTCTACAGTTCCGATTATATATAAAGGGCCCTAGTTGTAAAACGTAATTCCCACAAAAAGGTAAGACTATACCAGTCCGTGCATCCTTTGCTTTCATATTTTATATGCATCCTTGAGAAATAAATAGTTCCATGATTTAAAACAAGCTATTGTATATGCTAACCTGATTATCTAGACATTGCAGATCGTCTTATGAATCAGTTAAATAATTTTGTAATGAACTACATATGTATCTATCTATTAGGTTTTGTAACGTGGATTTCTCATCCTTCTCATGTTCTTACCAGGGAATGCCTGATTGGGATTTGAAAGTCTTAAGTTACAGAATCTTAGCGACCAATTGTAATGGGGAATCAATAAAATCATGTTTGTTGAAATTTCTAGCCTCTTATTTTCCTGAACATTCAAACTTTTGTTTCAGTACTCCTTGTTCCTGTGAATTTTGTCTGTTGTAAAACTGAACTGAAATATGCTTTATGTGTTATATAAATGCTTTTTAAAACTATTTGCCACTGAACGTCAAGCCACCTATAAATTGATCATTCTTTTGTAACATAAACTGAAACAAGTTAACTGGTCCGATTCAAGCAATAAATGCAGAAGTGCTTCCAATAATTTATTGTAATGATGTTTCATTAGGAAAATCTTACTTATTTTGACAGGTCAATTTACATTACAGCCATAAAGATCTCGAGAGGACCTTTAACTGTCTGTAACTGGGGGACAGGTTATCTGTAAATGAAGTATTTATTAGATCTAACCAAGGCAAACCACCATTGAATGCGTAGTATAAGTCCTGTTATTATTTTGTCATAACACTCGTCTTTTTAACAAGCGTAAAATGACTTCAAATAATGTTCCTTTCGTTCATGTTTATGAAAGTGATTAATATTTTCTGGATCATTCTCAATAGTTTTCGTCTTAGGAACGAATAAATCAGCTATGCTATGACAATCAATTTCCTTTCGCTCCCTTTCATCGTCAAGTTAACAAGAAAGATGGTATAACTACTGTTTTATCCCTAATTATCTACGTGTGATGATTCAATCTATATCGATGTTCAATATAATTTGTCGCTTAAGTACGCTTTGTATCAAACTTATTCGCAATTCTCGTTTGTGATGTATTCCCAAAGTCTTAAGTATAAGATAGCAATTTTCTTTTTAATGAATGATCTTACGGCTGTCTTTAAAACTCCTTGCCAAAATACGTCTGTTTAGGGTAGAAAAAGAATGTGATGTAGTTAATGTGGAATACAAAGAAATGTTATTACAGAGATGTTTTTCATTGATGGTACCCTCTGATTGTCTTCTACTGATGATACCTCTGGTTGCTTTGCATTGACGATACCCTTCCGTTGTCTTGCATTGATGGTACCTTCCAATTATCGTTCATGGATGGTACCAATAGATGGTCTTAAATTGATGGTACCCTCCGATTGTCGTACATTGATGCTGCTCTCTAATTATCTTGCATTGATAATATTATCTGATTGTCTTGCATTGACGGTATCCTCCGATTATTTTGCATTGACGGTACTCTCCGATTGTCGAACATTGACGATACCCTCCAATCGTCGTACATACATTGATGCTATCCTTTAAATGTCGTACATACATTGGTATCATCCTCCGATTGTCTGAAATGCATTGATGGTACATTCTGATTGTCATTAATAAATTGTTGTACTGTTCGATTGTCGTACATTGATGGCACCGTTCGATTGCTGTACATATATGATTTCCGCCGATAGTAAGCTCCGATTGTGTTACATGCATTAATGCTATCCTATGCTAGTCGTACATACATTGATATTATCCTCGATTGTCGGAAAAATATTGATGATACCCTACGATTGCCGTAAGTACATGACTAGTACTCTTCGATTGTCGTAGATTAGTAGTATCTCCCGATTGTCGTAGTCTACCTTGATGACACCCTACGATTGTTGGCCATTGACTGTATCTTCCGATTGTCTTGCACTGACAATCCCCACCTATTATCTTGCACTGATGATATCCTACGATTGTCTTGATTTGATGAAACCCTAGGATTGTCGTTAATTGATGGTATCCTCCGATAGTCCTACCTCGATGGTACCCTCCGATTGTATTGCATTAATAGAACACTATGATTGTCGTAAATTGATGGTATCCTCAGATTGTAGTTCATTGATGGTACCCTCCTCTTGCATTGCATGAACACCAGGATTGTCGTACATGTACATTGATGGTATCCTCCGATTGTATTGCACTGAATATACACTAGGATTGTCATACATTGATGGTTTCCGTAGATTGTAGTTCATTGATGGTACCCTCCGATTGTCTTGCATTGAAAGAAAACTAGGATTGTCGTACATTGATGGTGTCCTCAGATTATCGTTCATTGATTGTTCCCTCAGATTGTCGTTCATTCATGGTATCCTCTGATTACCTTGCACTGATAGAACACTAGGATTATCGTTCATTGATGGTACCCTCTGATTACCTTGCACTGATAAAACACTAGGATTATCGTTCATTGACGGTATCCTTACATTGTCGTTCATTGATGGTATTCACAGATTGTAGTTCATTGATGGTACCTTACGAATTTCTGGCATTGAAAGAACACTAGGATTATCGTACATTGGTGGTATCCTCAGATTATCGTTCATTGATGGTATCCTCTGACTGTCGCACATTGATGGAACCCTCCGATTGTCTTGCATTGATGGTATCCTCAGATTATTGTCGTTCATTGATGGTATCCGCAGATTGCCGTTAATTAATGGTATCCTCAGATTGTCGTATATTGATGGTCTCCTCAGATTGTCTTACATTGATAAAACACTAGGATTATCGTACATTGATGGTATCTTCAGATTGTCGTACAATGATAGAACGCTAGGATTATCGTACATTGGTGGTATCCTCAGATTATCGTACATTGATGATATCCTCAGATTGTCGAACATTGATGGTATCCAATGATTATCGTACATTGATGGTATCTTCAGATTGTCGTACATTGATAGAACGCTAGGATTATCGTAAATTGGTGGTATCCTCAGATTATCGTACATTGATGGTATCCTCAGATTATCGTACTTTGATGGTATCCACAGATTATCGTACATTGATGGTATTTTCAGATTGTCGTACATTGATAGAACACTAGGAATATCATACATTGATGGTATCTTCAGATTGTCGTACATTGATAGAACACTGGGATTATCGTACATTGATGGTATCTTTAGATTGTCGTACATTGATAAAATTACATTGATGGTTTCTTCAGATCGTCGTACATTGAAAGAACACTAGGATTATCGTTCATTGATGGTATCCCCAGATTATCGTACATTGATTGTATCCTCAGATTGTCGTACAGTGATGGTTTCCTCAGATTGTCATACGTTGATGGAATCCTCAGATTGTCGTACATTGATTGTATACTCAAATTGTAATATACATTGATTGTATACTCAGATTGTCGTACATGGATTGTATACTCAGGTTATCGTTCATTGATGGTATCCTCAGATTGTCGTTTATTGATGGTATCCTTACATTATCGTTCATTGATTGTATCCTCAGATTGTCGTTCATTCATGGTATCCTTACATTATCGTTCATTGATGGCATCCGCAGATTGTAGTTCATTGATGGTACCCTCCGATTGTCTTGCATTGAAAGAACACTAGAATTATCGTTCATTGATTGTATCCTCAGATTGTCGTTCATTGATGGTATCCTTGCATTATCGTTCATTGATGGTATCCGCAGATTGTCGTTCATTGATTGTATCCTTACATTATCGTTCATTGATGGTATCCACAGATTGTAGTTCATTGATGGTACCCTCCGATTGTCTCGCATTGAAAGAACACTATAGGATTATCGTACCCTGTTGGTATCCTCAGATTGTCGTTCATTGGTGTTACCATCTGATTGCCGTACATTGATAGTATCCTTACATTATCGTTCTTGATATTAGTTACTCTGGCTGAACATTATAGAGTAATGTCATTAGAGAAGAAGTGAAGTTGTTAAATTATGCAAAATTAATGCTACCCGAGTACCCCAAAAAAACTTTCATGTTATTCATATTAATGCTGTCATCGTGTCTTCTTTTGTTTTTTGTTGTTACAGTAATTAAATAAAGATCGTACTGGTTATGCCAGTTTCCTCTAGTGAAATGTAAGGAATCGTGAAAATGTTTTAATTGAAAACATAAGGTACTTAAAACTTACGTGTGCTGTCTACTCCTTGCATATCCTGAGGACACTGTATAATAGCAAACTCTCCGACAAGAGTGGCAGGCCAACAAGACAGACCATCCCATGTCATGTTACAGTAGCTGTTTCCATTATCTGATATGAAAAATAAAAATATAAATAAAAAGAGATCTGGGGTATACGTTAACGCGTCATAAACCCAACAGCAAAAAAACTCGAACGGCGTCTAGGCAAAGTTGGCCTTAGAAGGATTTGGCTATTATTTTAGGTCATTTCTTATTATATAGCTCTTCAACTTTTACGGATTTATACATCCTTGGCTTTCAAATATTTGGCTTTGTGCGTTCCTGATGAAGGTAAATCCAGAAAAGCGCTTCGGACGCATTAAATTTATAACGTGTTGTTTTCATTTTTTTCTTGAGGTCAACATAAATTGAATAAATAAAAACAATAGTATGGCAAACTGTTAAATAGTAATCAAAACATTCATTGTGTATCTTTAACATTTCATTTCAAATTGTTCTTTCCAGCAAACTATCACCAGTTAATGTTTAGGTCTAATAATTGTACTATTATAGCTTTATTCGGAATGTACTGGTTAATGTTTAGGTCTAATAATTGTACTATTATAACTTTATTCGGAATGTACTGGTTAATGTTTAGGTCTAATAATTGTACTATTATAGCTTTATTCGGAATGTACTAGTTAATGTTTAGGTCTAATAATTGTACAATTATAGCTTTATTCGGAATGTACTAGTTAATGTTTAGGTCTAATAATTGTACTATTATAGCTTTATTCGGAATGTACTAGTTGATGTTTAGGTCTAATAATTGTACTATTATAGCTTTATTCGGAATGTACTGGTTAATGTTTAGGTCTAATAATTGTATTATAACTCTATTCGGAATGTACTAGTTAATGTTTAGGTCTAATAATTGTACAATTATAGCTTTATTCGGAATGTACTAGTTAATGTTTAGGTCTAATAATTGTACTATTATAGCTTTATTCGGAATGCACTGGTTTTAGTCTATTATAAATACCCATGTAAAATACAACACTTTCTTAAATATATTAAGCTAGAAATTGTTCTGTTCTAACAATGTTTATTTTTATTCAGTTTTCCTACTAATAAAAGCATTATAAGCGAAAAGTGTACAAATCAAAATATTGATATCCAAGGTAATACTTGAATATTTTACATCATTTATATTCAGTATATCATATAGCAGTAGGTATCGTTGTCTTATGACCGAAATATATATATATATATACGTTCCATAGTTTTTACATTTTCTAAACTGTTGACAATTGTTGGGAAATGGAATGCATATTTCTATAATGAAACAAAGGATTATTATGGATAGTTATACCTTTGACTTCAAGTACATTTATAATTTTAATTTATAACGTCAGACATCAGAAAAATTTAAATTAGAATCGCGTACAACTGTTATCTACATACATATGTTATTTACATAAAAAGAATCCTTTGATACATTATCCCTTCAACGTATGGCGTTTTCGGTAAAGTAGTTTATAAAGAGATGAATAAGTAATTAACTTCTAATGCGTTTACATCTCATATATTAAAACAATATATATATAAACTCATCAGGCTTCTATTTTTTTATATATATATAAATGTTTACAAATTCAACACGTTTTATTATTTCTGTGTTTATTGTTTTGTTTTTAATAACA
The DNA here is from genome assembly GCA_017311375.1 of Mytilus coruscus. Taxonomy (NCBI): domain Eukaryota; kingdom Metazoa; phylum Mollusca; class Bivalvia; order Mytilida; family Mytilidae; genus Mytilus; species Mytilus coruscus. The sequence continues at coordinate 48,092,140 of CM029596.1, read as the reverse complement.
GAAATAGGCAGTCATCGGTAATAATGATAAAGTACCACATGTGAATGTTTCGTGGAAGCGACTCTTATCACCTGCATTTGAGGTTTGTCACCTGTCGCAGATTTCAATTAAACTGTTTATTTCAGTGCAGCTATTGACTAAGCCAAGGTTTCTTTTGTTTTCTTCGTTTCATGGAATTCAAAGAAAATACCATTCATCCTAATTCTAAAAGATTATGGAAATTCTATTGATCTTTAAAGGGGTTGCAGATAAGTGTTGCATACCTCCTATGAATCCTTTAAAAGTTAACAAAATTAAAAGGATTTCTTTCTTTTCTAAAGATAGTTGGCCATGCATCTTAAATACATTTTTTTAAATTAAATTATTAAAACTATTTTGTATGCCTATTGAGAAAGACCATAGATACATTCTTAGATAAACGAACAGACAAATCTAGTTTTCGTTACTATTTTTGTAAAGTTACGTTAACTGAAAATTGTCTAAACTAAGTGAACCTGAATTTGAATTCGTTTAATTGTCATTTTATGATGCTTGTCTTGCTCATCTTCCCTTATTTCAGTCCATTTGTTATTTTTTAGCGTAGGTTCATCTACGGTTTATCGTTTCTCTTTCGAAAATGGTGGCGTTTATTTTTCGTTACCCATTAAATTTCTGGACCATGTGTTCTTCGTTGTCGTCTTCAATTGTTTTCGGATGAGTTTGATGTTGATAGTTGGTGTTGTTTAATATGCTGTCCAGTATTTTTGGTGATTCATGCTTTTTATGTATGTAAACGAAATCTGTAATCTAATTTCTTATAATCATTCTTAATTTGTTTTTGTACATTGGTTTGGAATACTTCTATTTGACGAGCGTTTAATCAAATCGAAATATTATTAGAAATGATGCCAATGAGTCCAACATACAGCTATAGGAAAATTGTGTAGGAATAGTTAAAACAGCTGTATTTGTATCAACAGATAACATTATCTCAATGATCCTTCATCAGACCGATTGTAGTTAAAAAAAAACAGACAGCAGAAAAATCATCCGATTTTACAAGTGTTACCTATAAACTTTTAGTTTAAAAGGTTCTAAAACTTGAAATGACAGTTTGACTTTGTAGTATAAAACATTTTATTGGTGAGCCATTTGTATAACCGTCTAAAACCAATTTAGTTAGGACACTTGATGGAATAATTGCTATTCTTGTCTTATCAAATATTGCTAGGTTAGAATCGATTAAATACCAAAAAGTAATTGCATTTCGGTTAACGAGCAGTTCGACTATTGTATGTTTTATTCAGACTGACTTAATTACAATAGTATATTTTTTGACAGTCTGCATTGACATTTTGATGCTGTATACCTTACAGTGTTCTAGGTTAAGTTGGTATTGTTCTGATACAAATGAACTAAATATGATAATTGGTATCCAATTGAAGACGTGAAATCACCACGTGTTTTATATCCATCATGTACATTTAGCGGGGAAAAAATGAAATTAATTTTACTTTTTTTAAAAAGGCCTTTTTCCCGTGTTTGTTATAAAATCTTCGCGTCAATGTCATAAGGTTCTAGTACAAAGCTTGTTTGTTATAAAATTTTCGCGTCAATGTCGTAAGGTTCTAGTTCAAAGTTTGTTTGTTATAATATCTTGGCGTCAATGTCATAAGGTTCTAGTACAAAGTTTGCCAGTTTTGACTTTGTTCCCTAAAAAGTATTATAATGTTTCGTGCATTTTTTCCATTGACAGAATTGATATCTGTGAATTGATAAAACCACAGGAGAATATAAAAAAATAAAAGTCTGTCAAATCATATACTTAACAGATGTTCCTGCATTTTGCAAATACTCATTGTAAAATAAAAATCTGAGTCAGCTTTAGATATTACTGAAAAAGGTATAATTTCAATAGATATTGAATATTGTATATCATGGACTCCTTGAAATAATAACATTGAAGGACACAAAAAGGTAATATGATATTGCTTGCATTTAAAAAAATATGTTGATTAATTCCAGAGACAAAAATTCTTGCATATTCAAAACCAATACATAGCCTTACTTCCGATTATATTTTGGTTTTTGTGTGGATTTTTCTATTCCTTTTCACTCTTGTAGTTTAAAGCGCAAACTTTGCCACATTATATAAAACTGTAGCTACCTATAAGTATCCACAGTTTGATTCGATGGTCAGAAATATGACACGCAAGGAACACCAATGTAGTGGTTAAATTAAATTTATGAAAAAAAGGTCCAGGAGAGTTATAAAGTCTTATCTCGTTAAATAGATAAAGGGGGTAAGTGGCCATATTTCTTAGATTATAAAGTACATCACTGTATTACAGAAGCTGTATAATAAATAACCTCGGTGAAATTGCTATTCCATTGCATTTAGTTTATTTAAGCATTAGTGACAGAATCAATTTGCAATAATTCTACAAGTGAGAATTTGCTCTCAAAAGACCTTCTCTCCACAACTGACCTTAATTCCTGGATCAACATTAATAGCTTCTAGATCTGTTATGGCAATAATGCTTGTTATTTATCTGATTAGCTTTCTTTAATAATGGGTTTCGGTACAGTGTATATTAGTCTTATTCATTTACTGATATAATCAGACATGTTTATATATGCATTTAGCAATATTATACTTTTGCGTTTGAAAAGGATATGAAGGAAAACAACCATAAGGCAAAAACCCAACATAAATAAGACACATAGACTTAAGGGTTTTCAACCATAAGGCAAAAACCCAACATAATTAAGACACATAGACTTAAGGGTTTTCAACCATAAGGCAAAAACCCAACATAATTAAGACACATAGACTTAAGGGTTTTCAACCATAAGGCAAAAACCCAACATAATTAAGACACATAGACTTAAGGGTTTTCAACCATAAGGCAAAAACCCAACATAAATAAGACAAATAGACTTAAGGGTTTTCAACCAGCGTCTTCAATCCTATAGTAATAGACTTAAGGGTTTTCAACCAGCGTCTTCAATCCTATAGTAAGCTCTAACTCAGTCTGAATATGCGACTGCTGCAAATATCTAACTTTGTATTATGCTTAATGTGAGATTTGTGTACCAGATAATTAATTTTCCTCTTCAAAAATATTTCTGTTAAACGCATTTATTAAATGTACGCCAGGATAATGCACTTTTTTTTAAAGAAAGTAGGATAATCATCTCTACAAGAAGCATGTTCTATTGTAGAAACATGATTATATTCCATCAAATGCATTTTATCTGCATTTCTGATGATTCAGTCATATTGTTGTTGAACGTTTCTAGTAAGCTTTCCTTTCTTTTCGTGTCGGTGCAAATAAATATTGCTTTAATAGTCGGTAACAAAAATGATCAATTCATCACATCAGACAGTTCCATAGATAAGTAAGACATTTCCAGTCACAAGATTGGCATGAATTATATGCAATAAATGTGTGTGATCAGACGCTCTGCCCGCTAGTAAATCCCAGAAAATGACCACCAGACACTAACCAATCAGTAGGAATTTACTTGCACGGAATATATAAAAATAGTTCTAATCAATCTAAATTCGTTAACTAAACAAGCTTTTATTGTTTTACGTTTTGCTATTAAGCGCCTTCATAGCTAAGTATACGATATGGTATTTGTTCATCACTGAAGGTCACTGAAGGTCTGACTGTGGCCAATTACAGTATTTGTTTATATCCTCGTTCTTTTTTTCTATTGATAGTTCCTTCATTGTCAATCATATCACTTTTATTTTTATATTCTAGTGTTTATATCAAATCATCATAGACATGCTACAAGTTCTTGTAATAAATCACATTTAAATTTGGCAGTGAAATGAATATATTTTGATTACATTCTGATTACAAGATTAATGATTACTTTCTGATTAAATGGTAATAGTATAACCAATATGGATGAATCTTAAATGAAATGAAATGTACACTGAATATTCCCTCCCCATAAAATATTTTCTGCAGAGTGTTTTAAATCAACTTATAATGCACATATTTTTTCTTGTATGGTATTTTAAGATAAGGATTGCATTCCAAAAACACATTTTTATAACAAATAGTTGACTTCGAAGGTGTAGTAATTGCTTATGATTACGATGTAAGAGAATGTACTTTCTTCTTCTGATTTAAATTAGAAACATATTCATAAATCAAGGGCGCAAGAACTAGTACTATAAAATTTCATCTGCAAATATGTTTTTTTAAATGTAAAACACCATAGAAATTAATTACATTTTAAAGACATTTCTACAATCAAATGCAACACAAGCAAATTCCGGTGATATCGATATCTCAGGAAAATCGTGACTGAAGACAATGTCGGGGAAATGTCAACCTACAAAATGTCTCAAGAGTTGACATAATCCTTAATTCAATTTTATATAAAAATTATTGAAATACACCAACAAATTAATAAATAATCGCAGGCAATCAGCTTTTCCCACGATCCCATCGTAATACTTCACTTGTTTTTCCTTATTCAATTTGAAACAAGGTGATTACAATAATAAAATCTAAAAGTACTTCCTACTTGAAACCGAATATTAGATAGTCTATATCATATTCTTTAAATGTTGTTTCACAAGTTGACAACATTATACCATAAAATCAATAAAGTAATTGAGCGCTGCATGTTGCAGTTGTCTGAGTGTTGAAGGCATTTTTATTCAACATTGCAAATTTTACTTGTTTTGTCAATTTTGCATCGACGGACATCGCTAACCGAAATGAATTATTTTGTATCAGAAATAGACGACACAGCTTTACTTCCAACATAATTTTGGTTTTGGTTACCGATGTCCTTCTTATACATTTTTTGGATAAAATTGCGGTTTTGAGCAATCTGAGGGCGTTTATTATTTGATAAACTGTAAGGAAATAAGTCAGAACTTTATAAGAACCTTAAAGTACACAGCTTTACTAACCGTCAATTGGTGATTTTATGCTCGCAAAGGAAATTTTACTGGCGAGGCGTAGCTTATATATGAAAATAAAACGTTTGCTGGTCTAGTCAGTCGCAAATGTACGCAGTGTCTTTTATCCTCAAATAATTCATAGCTTGTTTTACCACCTGCCACAAAATTCCTGTGTAACAGAATAGTTGCTCTTAATTTCTTTCCAAGTTGCAGCTCCAAAATACAGAAAAAATGCGAAAAATCATCTTCTGAAACATCTATTTTGACTCAGTCATTTAGCTAGTATAGTCAAAGGGTTGCAACTTACCACTTAAAAAATCTAAATTAAAATATCAGAACACCGGTCACTTACAAAATATTTCCAAAGGCATTTCCCATAAACTTCAATCAAACAAAATAGTAGTCTCGTTAAACATAAATATCAAATCAATAAACAAATCCTATCTGACTACCATAAGGAATTCAATTTCAAACATAGCGCAAACTTATTTTTTTAAGTTTGAACCATAAGTAATATTGTATGAAATCAGATATTTTCATATTGATTTGAACGTATGCGTTGTAGATTTCTCTTAACAAATAGATTTCAGTAGCATATAGCCAGCCTTTTATTGTGATTGGAATATGTAAAATCTAACATTAAGAAAATTTATCAAAATGAAGAAGCTATCATACGCTAAATTGATTTTTCCGTGGTGTATTTTATTACCTCTTTTGAACTCACCTTAGCTCATAATCGATATTTCGGTTCATTTATCCTCTTAAAAATCCTAGTCACAGTTGGAATGGGAAAAATTGGTTCAGTTTTCAACAAAAGATTTCTATAACGCTGAGAATAATCAAAGGAAACAGTCATTTTATTTTCTGTGCGTATGTTTCTAAAAGGCATAAGAATAAAGAATCGAAAAGTCAAGCTTCGGGTTAAAGATAAAAATATTAGCGGGAGTTCTATAATAAGCGACAGTAAAATAGTCTCTGCTATAGTCTGTACGTTCTTTCAGAGGAAACGATCTCCAAGTTTCTCTGTTTCCCTAATGGAATGTCCTTTAAACATAAGTTGAAGACAGTATAATGACAATTTCTTCCCAAATTTTGTGAAATAACAATATAAAAGATTTATAAACATCATTTATATGGTAAACTGAATGCAGTTAAAATTCTAATGTTACATATCTTAACAAAAACTTCCGACTTCCTATAGTTCTAGTTCATTATATTTTGACTAATGATATATGTTATAAACTGGTTAAAGAAGGAATAAGTCTTTTGAAAAGGTTGACTTGACAGAACTTCCTCCAGACAATTAGATGGTATTTGTTTTTGTGCTTAGTTCCAATCTGATGTGTCAAACCTTTTCTAACTGAATTTTACAGTTTGTTTTTTTTTTGTTATAATTATGGTGTTGTTACACCACTGTCCCAGGTTAGGGGAGGGTTGGGCGATCACAAACATATCAAACCTCGTTACTTTCTTTTAGTACATGTCCCAAGCCAGGAGTCTGTAAAACACTGATTGTGGTTGGTTGCTGTATGTCTATATGTTTTCCTTTATGGTTGTACTATAATCAGACCATTGGTACTATACGATGTGGGTTTGCTTATGGTTGAAGAACTTACGGTGGCATGTAATTGTTGACGTCTTTGTCCTTTAGATAATTGTATCATTGGCAATCATACCACGACTCCTGATTTTCATCTTCCATTATTTCATTATCCTATTCATTCTAATCAATACCAGCTATTATATTATAAAAATCTCATTTTTTTATTCGTACATCACGTGAAATATTAATGAAAGCACCAGAAGATTTTCTGAACCAAAAATGACACAAAAATTATTTCTCAGTTTCCAAGTTTTCCTGTAGCATATTAGTACTAAAATAAGCCCGATCCCAATCCCTTTACATTATCACAAGTCAGAAACCTAGTCAGCCATTCTCTTTCCTTAATTATTTTTTTACAAAGTGTTAGTTGTTTAGTACTGTGGAAATCACAACTCGTAGAGTTCGAACTAGATAAATATAAAATGAAAATTTGTTTATCATGGAAGATGGCATATTAGCCTCTGAATGTTTTATTTGATTTTGTTGTAAAATTGTTCTCTTCTTAAAGTTTACTGTATACCTCATTTTATTTACACGTTTTACTTTTCTTTCAAATCATTCTGAAAAATTGCTTCTTGCATACTGAATTCATGCCATAAAAGGTATCTTTGGTGGAGATCGTTTTACCTTTTTTTGTGGCTTTCGGTTTCTTTCTTGCGTATAGAAACACCTCCTGTATATTGTCGTACAGCTTATAGCTCTTCAGTACATCGCTGAAGACCATAAAGGAGCCTAAGATAAAAAGAAGCACAAATTTTCTTTTCTTTTTTTTTTTTTTTTAATCTCGTCAAATGTGCATTGATATATCTCATCCTTTTATTTTTATTATAATTATTTAACTGAAAATACGCACATCTCTAAACGATATAGAGATTTTTTTTCAGCAATTAATGTGTACCCTTTGAAATTCACCATCGAGATTAACCTATATGCCTTAATTCATTATTTATATGCATATGGTTTGATATATAAAAAGATTAATCTATCAAATTTTCAAATGTCTGTAAGCTGTATTTGTTAGGAGTAAAGAAAAAAATGTCGACTTTTCTGACATATGACAGCTCAGATTGTATCTTAACTGACAACATAGTAACAAACAGTTCCCAATGGAGAGTCAATCACTGAATACCAGCCAACTCATTCAATATACTTGATTAACATACCACTGATTAACAAACTTTTCTTCGTTTGGTGATTTTAATTCTCAACGATCCGATTGCATACAGTAGTTCGCCTAAAACAAGACCAATCAGTGACAGTTGAGAAGAATCAATTTGTATAATTGCTTAAAGTTGACTAGGTCCGTCGGTGGCGCTAATATTAGGCAAATAAACGATTTATCTAATATCAAGCTGTATATAACGTGACTTCCTTAGGCCAATTCGTATGGCAGAAAATATTGGATTATTTATTCTTATTAGTAGCTCCGTTATCTATAGATATAAAATTGATTTTCACATGATTAAAAAGTAATCACAACATCGCAGATCTTTGTTATTGAGTCTTTATTATAAGTGATCGTTAGTAGTAACTCACGATACACCTAATTGCAAGACGCTTATATTAGCTTTTACTGTAACTTCATGTACTGTTTTTATTTTCTAAAAAGTATCACTAAGACACTGCAGTGAGGTAGATTACATATCTAGTGTGCAATAAATCATTTTTGGACAATGATGACGAGGTTCAATCAAATTGATTTTGAAATACAAAGATATATACCTTAGGAACGGTATAAACTAAAGCATAAGCCAGAAGAATAATTTAGAACTGCAATCTCCCTTCTTAACAGCATACAAAAAAATAGGCTATGGTTGATTGGTCAGTGTTTTCTATTCTCATACGGAAAACGTACTAGTACACGCATATTTAGGACGAGAACATGTGACATGAAATATAGATTTTTTATGGTCATGCACAAACATAGCACCATCTGCTATAATGTGCTACATGTTTAAGAAATATAATTTTAGAAATGTCTGTTACAATTTATCTTATTGATGTTTTGGTTATTAAAAAATATCAACTATCTGTTCGAAATTATTGTCAATTTATGTAATTTAACATAATTTCATAGTTTCATATTTTAGAGAAAAACATGTGAGAGGTGTTACATGCCACAATCATACTGTAGTGTGTATACATAATTTTATCGTTCGTTCAAGTATTATAAATATATTTATCCTGCAATCGGTTAACTATTGTACAAGTACAAATAAAGTCTCCTGTAACTCCGCTTCCATACTGAGCAAACGGTAATGTGAATATTTCTTTTTGCGTGACACTTCATTTTGGTGTTCTCTTCGCGGTCCGCGTTTAAAGCATGTCGGTTTCTTTGAAAAAAAGAGACAACTATTATAGTTGCATTTAAACAATTAAATCTTGGGGTGTCAAGTGTAAATAACAAGATTAAAACAATATATGTACATTGTCGGAAATACAATATTTATTTGTATTCGCTACGAAACGAGAGAAAAGCTCGACGAGCATCGCTTTTCGTCCTGTTTCTAAAGCTCATACAAATAAATTATATATTTTTCTACAATGTACATATATTGAATGTATATTTAGAAACTTGCATGCATTTGAATTCAATGTATTTCATTTCATTTTATAATTTCTGTGAATAAAATTGTTTTTATATGATTTCAACTATTATATCGCAATACAAATATCGACAACACTTCTTATTATATGTTTCTTTTTCTTACTTATCACTCTAGTCTTTTTAATTAAAAAAAAGGTAATAGGAAAGACAAAATCCAACAACATAGGACACAAAACATTTAAACATTTAATAATATCACGGTGAGGCGTCTATAAGATTGGAAATTTGAAGAAAAACAAATATTTTGTTCACGAAGCAATCTATTTTTTCTATTCTGAAAAGATCAGATACAGTTTTGAAATGGGGGTTCACACTAGTGTTTCCATAGCTAAATAATATTTTAATTGATATGGCAACATAATCATTGTTTGTATGATACTCAACTGTAATACGACTCTTTAAGGGTATCTTTTTAATTTAATCTCATTTAGAAATTTTGCTAAAATGAAGTCTTAATGCAGATTTATAGCATGTGGCTTTCAAGTATCCAAAGCTTTAGTATTATAATATTTTCTTTTTTATAGAGCCTTTTTGATGGAATATCGATCAAACTTCAACTTTCAGGCACGTTCACTTCTGAAATAGTGTAATTTACGTTTAGTATCAGCAGCTTTGCACAAAATTAACATAAATCTTAACAGATTTGTAATTAAATTGGAGAAAATATCTATTTAATGTTGTCTTAGTGGTTACTTTCAGTCTTATATCGTGAAATGAAATATAATTTAATGATCAACTCTTTCATTTGATACATTCGTTAAATGAATGAATAAGGATGTTGAGAAATTAATGTTCCATAGAACACATTTCCCTATTAACCGTACTCGTTTTTGTATAATCATAATTCATTGATTCCGTTCTTTCGAAATATACCCGAGTACCTTCTGTTTAATCGATAAAAAACAATTCTTGTAATTTTATATTTCTGCAATTTGTATTTAATATCCTGAGGCATTGTTTTCTTGTGAGAACTGCATCAATATACCTATATCTATTGCACGTTATATTATATAGTAGTATCATTGTTTGTACTTAATTGATGAAATATTACAACTGTATCATTGATATAGACGAAAAGCCCTCCCGAGTCTATTTACATGCAGCACTTCATCTATTCAGTATTAAGTTGTGTTGCAATGGACATTAAGCATAATTATGACTAGATTTCCATTCATCACAAAATCCTAAGAGAACAACTATTCAATTTATATCAAATCACTAGCACATTCCTTGGGACTTTTTTTTCCAAAGGCTTCGATTTCTAAAGATGCTGAGGATGTAATATGAAATCCCACTTGATAATACAGTAATGTATTTACATTGTCGTATATTTATTTACTAGTACTTTTGTATGTGTTTAAATCGAGCAAATAAACTTTATGTTCATCAAATATTTTTATAACTTGAGGTTGAGGGCCTTTGAGATGGGGAAACAGTTATGATTTGTATGCAAAATATTACTCTGCTAGGTAATTAGGCACATTGCGCATCTCGATATTGACAGAAGAACTCAAAAAGCTGATGACAAAAATGAAAAAAGATGTAAAGGCTCTAAACCAATGCAATATCAGTATTTCTCTTCGTTTCTTTGCTGCACACTGTCAGGCGAACTGGTCCCATTTAAAGGTGTTCAGTTTATTTTGTAAATAATGTATGTATAAGTGCTTATGGTTCATAAAGTGTTTCTCGTTTCTCGTTTTTTATATAGATTAGACCGTCGGTTTTCCTGTTTGAATGGTTTTACACTAGTAGTTTGTGGGGCCCTTTATAGCTTGCTGTTCGGTGTGAGCCAAGGCTTCGTGTTGAAGGCCGTACTTTGACCTATAATGGTTTACTTTTACAAATTGTGACTTGGATGGAGAGTTGTCTCATTGGCACTCATACCACATCTTCTTACATCTATGTTTGAATTTATAAACTAGAACATAATAACAATAATAAATAGATTTGTAATTGCGAGCAATAACGGATGGCACCCTCGTCACCCCAGGGTAACGGCAGCCATTTTGAAAATTCCAAAGTCAAAGAGCGCATCTACACATGCCAATTAACATTGTTGTGAAGTTTCATTAAGTTTAGAGGATTTTGAAATTTTGGACATTTTTGCTGTTTCCTTGGTTACAGCGGCCATTTTGGAAATTCCAATGTCAAATGACACATCTGCATATGCCAGTCAATATTTGTGTGAAGTTTCATTAATTTTGGAGCATATCGATTTTTGGACGTTTTTGTTGTTTCCATGACGACGGCAGCCATCTTGAATATGCCAACTCTTATTTGCACATCTGCACATGGTGGTTAACATTATTGTATAGTTCCATTAAAATTGGTCCATACAATTCCGAGAAATAATCTGGACAAAAAAAGTGGAGGAAAAAAAATAAGAAAAAAAAAGAACGTAGAATAATAATATGTCACCCCAACTCCGTTGAGGGTGCCATAATAATAATAATAATAATAATAATAATAATAATAATAATAATAATAAACACCGACTATAAAATTGAACAATTTATATCATTGTCTTATCAATTATGCATATCCAAATTTCTCGCTTTTATCTTATATATCTTACCAGAAATATAAAATAATCCATCTAGAACACGAAGGCTGTCCGTTTTTAAATTATTTCAGAATCATTTTTAAGTGACGGTTGGATCGGCGGAGCCTTTTTTTGTATATGATCGGCTATAAATGTGATCTGTTGGGTGCCTTCTTATATTTGATTGGCTATAAATGTCACATCACTCCAACAATTCCATTTTTTTTTTTAAACAAAAGTTAACAATTTCAGATTATGTTTTATGAGAACAGATACTTTGTTTGACATAGCTTAGTCGATTGACGATTTCATTCATCTTTGCTTTTTTTTTATGGCCCCGCAACAAAGTTGTCGGGGCATATAGTTTTACCCTTGTCCGTCATTCCGACATTCCGTCATTCCGCAACAAACCATTATACGGATTTTTTTTTCTAAACGCCTTCAGATATTGGGCTGAATTTTGGTATGTGAGTTAACCATGATGAGTTACAGATCAAGTTTAAGTTTCATTCCGCTGCGCTAATTTTTGCCGAAATTACGGGCTTTGGACTTTGAAAATTGTTGAAAATCACAGTTATACGGATTTTTTCTAAACACTTTCAGATATTGGGCTGATTTTTGGTATGTGAGTTAACCATGATGAGTTACAGATCAAGTTTAAGTTTCGTTCCGCTCAGCTAATTTTTTCCGAAATTATGGGCTTTGGACTTTGATAAATTGTTGAAAATCACAGTTATACGGACTTTTTTCTAAACGCCTTCAGATATTGGGCTGATTTTTGATATGTGAGTTAACCATGATGAGTTACAGATCAAGTTTAAGTTTAGTTCCGCTCCGCTAATTTTTGCCGAAATGAAGGGTTTTAAACTGAAAATTGTTGAAAATTACAGTTATACAGACTTTTTTTCTATACGCCTTCAGATTTTGCGCTGTTTTTTGATGAGTTACAGATCAAGTTTATGTTTAGTTCCGCTATGCTGATTTTCATGTCGTTTCAACACATCTTGTTAGATCTGCAGTACATCCACTTCCTGTTTGCTGATAGTTTGAAATTTAATTACTCATTGATCAATGAAATTTTTCATCAAACTAGTATTGGTCTTGAGAGCTGGATACTATCCATGCATGTTTGTGTCCACATGTGTTGTTGAAATTGGCAGATTTTTCAACTTTTTGAGACGGGGCCATTCGTGTCGTTCCGACACATCTAGTTGTAGATCTTGTGTTGCTGATCATATTTGCTGTTAAAATGTTTGGTCTACCTAAACCCCAAAGCCAAAAACAAAGTATCTGGAGGTCAACATACTGTCTTCAACAACAGACAAATGTCTATATAATACGTCAAGTTCTAAATCGACCGAACTTTTAAAAAGTTGTGAAATATTTAACCATGGGCAACCAGTGACAAGGTTCTTGTCTTGGAACAGTGGAACAGTAAAGGTGAAACAGCATTTTTTATTTGCCGGGAACTATATGCTTTTTGTGTACTCTACTTCGGTCAATTTTTCTGGTCATTATGATTGGACTAAAAATTGCAGCATCCACTGAACACATTCTAAAAAGGACACCAATATTCCTATATCCACCTTAAACTGTTTATTAAAGAACACAAACAAATAAATCAGCACAAACTATGTAACTCTATGATTATATCAGTTTGAAAATTAACACATACAATATCAAATAATGCTAAATATTTTTTAGAATGACACGCAAATTAACAGTTTACATTGTAAAACCTAATTCTTAAAAAAAAATGATTTTTAGTTAACACACGCAAAAATTCAAAGAAATTCGAAGTGTAATTTTACCTAGCTATGAACGCACTATCGTATAAATGTGCGGAACTTTATTTATTTATTTTTAATTAATAAGTTCCTACTTCATTACTTTGTTCGGATTGTTCATTAGTATTTCAACTGATGAAAAGTGTTACTCGACTTGTCTCGAGCGCAGCTTATCAAGGTTTACCCAAAACATGTTTCTTGTGCAAAGCAGATTATATTACATAGATTTCTATTGTCTCCAAACAATACTCCGTGAAATTAAAAAAGTTCCGATAATTTTTCATCAAGAATTTCATTTGCATACGGTAATGAAAATGACAAAAATGTATCAAATCGCAATCATTTTAATCACGTCAATGTATGCCTATGAATTCAGATCTCGTACTAGTGGAGATCGTAAGAGACAGTTAAGTTGAAGGAACTTTTCAATATATTCTAATTTAAAACACAGGGATTGATAAGGTACAGCATTAAGTTCATTTAATAAGGGTATAATACAATAAAAAACCCAGCCATTAATATTTTTTGTTATGATGTTACTTGTAGTACAGTCCGCCGTTTTACTTTCTTGTTGGAAAACAAGCGCCATAGAACTCAGAGATTGATAAGGTACAACATTAAGTTCATTTGATAAGGGTATAACACAATAAAAAAAAAAGCCAGAATGTTCGCCATTAATCGCTTTCGTTATGATGTCACTTGTAGTACAGTCCGCCGTTTTACTTTCTTCTTGTAAAACAAAAGCCATACACATTAAAATTACTATCTTGATCAAGTACATATAATGTTCCTTGTTAAGGTTCTTGTTCTATATACTGCAATTAAGTATGTGTTAGACAATTGATAATTTTGAATGCGCTCATATTTCAAAGAAATTGACCAGAAACGTGAAATTAACTGTATATGTCAAAATTCTGTCTGAAACATCATAAAGATATTTTCAAAAGCATTTGTTCATTTTATTTTATTTCAAGAACCAGGAAGCTGAAATTAGTTTCAAATTAAGTATTAATTTGTTTTCCACTTTATACTCGTGTACTAGACTGATTAATGATGTTCGTTCACAAATATAATTTCTCTTAAGAAATCAACCCTCCATATATGTTTTCGACATATTCAAATTAAACAATGAGGCAACTTCAAACCAAACAATGAGGCAACTTCAAACCATACAATGAGGCAACTTCAAACCATTCTGTTTCTAATTGAAATAAATTTGCTAAAGTACAAGCATGTCTTTTAAAGTACACATCGTCAAGCTGTCAAAAATGAGTTTTCTTCCTCTATGGTGTTAATTAATGTTTGCTAAGGCACAGCTCAATATCGTTGTATTAAAGGAACAATATCCTTCAGAATATGTTCCATCATGCTTCCTGTGGTCTTCTGTCAATTGCGAATGATTTGACGTTAATTCTGGACTTATTGAATCTCCAGATAGTGACTTTGACAGTCAGGAACAAATGTAGTAATTAAACAGCTATAAAACATGCTAGACTGGGTAATGAAGATTGATTACACGTACTAAGCCTAACTTGTCTCCGAGTATGCTAACGGACAATGTATGTCTGGATATGTTATCGGACATGTTTCTTGATGTATAAATGGACCTTATTAGGTATGCTACTGGACATTAAAGGTTTTCGGGTACATAAACGACAAATTCCAAGTTTCACCACTTCAGACGTTACCGTACGGTATAAGAATAAATTTTATGATTTCATTGTTTCAATAATTAAACTAAGCAGCATGCATATCATAAAACAAATCGATTCTATTTTTAGTGGTAAGAGTTGTTTTTTACTTTATTTATTTTGTAATTGTAATCACAGTCTCCATGAGTAACTGTAATATTACATTGTTATCTAGATTTTTTTAAAGTTTAAAGGTTGTTGAAATTTATATAACATTTTTTTTTTTATTTATATGATGATACACAAATCTACCAATGTCCAAAATCGATAAATCAACATATTACCCAATGATACTTTATAATTACTGCTACAACAAAATTCTTAAAACTTCAACCTTTTTGATATCGAAAAAATGATCTTATAGGACACCAGAAATATCGGGATTTCTTCAGTATAAATCTGTTATACGTTGAACGCTTACGGTTACATGCTATTCATCTGAGATGTTAGCAATGTCAGTTGGACAGAAACCCAGCAATATAAGTCAACATCTATCTATGATATTATGTCTATAATTTATATGAATGTATATCTTCATTACAAAAATAAGGATACAATTATGATTGCCGATAAGACATGAAATAAGACAACTATCCATCAGAGACCACAGAACAAAAATAGGGATATGTGAAATGATATCCAATAAGACAACTATGCATCAGAGACCACAGAACAAAAATAGGAATATGTGAAATGATATCCAATAAGACAACTATGCATCAGAGACCACAGAACAAAAATAGGGATATGTGAAATGATATCCAATAAGACAACTATGCATCAGAGACCACAGAACAAATATAGGGATATGTGAAATGATATCCAATAAGACAACTATGCATCAGAGACCACAGAACAAATATAGGGATATGTGGAATGATTTCTAATAAGACAACTATCCACAGGTGACCACAGGACAAAAATAAGAATATGTGGAATGATTTCCAATAAGACAACTATCCACCAGAGAACACAGAACAAACATAGGGATATGTGGAATGATTTTCAATAAGACAACTATCCACAGGTGACCACAGGACAAAAATAAGAATATGTGGAATGATTTCCAATAAGACAACTATCCACCAGAGAACACAGAACAAACATAGGGATATGTGGAATGATTTTCAATAAGACAACTATCCACAGGTGACCACAGGACAAAAATAAGAATATGTGAAATGATATCCAATAAGACAACTATGCATCAGAGACTACAGAACAAATATAGGGATATGTGGAATGATTTCTAATAAGACAACTATCCACAGGTGACCACAGGACAAAAATAAGAATATGTGGAATGATTTCCAATAAGACAACTATCCACCAGAGAACACAGAACAAACATAGGGATATGTGGAATGATTTTCAATAAGACAACTATCCACAGGTGACCACAGGACAAAAATAAGAATATGTGAAATGATATCCAATAAGACAACTATGCATCAGAGACCACAGAACAAATATAGGGATATGTGGAATGATTTCTAATAAGACAACTATCCACAGGTGACCACAGGACAAAAATAAGAATATGTGGAATGATTTCCAATAAGACAACTATCCACCAGAGAACACAGAACAAACATAGGGATATGTGGAATGATTTTCAATAAGACAACTATCCACAGGTGACCACAGGACAAAAATAAGAATATGTGGAATGATTTCCAATAAGACAACTATCCACCAGAGAACACAGAACAAACATAGGGATATGTGGAATGATTTTCAATAAGACAACTATCCACAGGTGACCACAGGACAGAACAAAATAAGGATATGTGGAATGATTTCCAATAAGACAACTATCCACCAGAGAACACAGAACAAACATAGGGATATGTGGAATGATTTTCAATAAGATAACTATCCACCAGAGACCACAGAACAAAATAGGGATATGTGGAATGATTTCCAATAAGACAACTATCCACCAGAGAACACAGAACAAACATAGGGATATGTGGAATGATTTCAAATAAGACAACTATCCACCAGTGACCACAGAACAAAAATAGGGATAAGTGGAATGATTTCCAATAAAATAACTATCTACCAGAGACCACAGAACAAAAATAGGGATATGTAAAATGATTTCCAGTAAGACAACTATCCACCAGTAACCACAGGACAAAAATAAGGACATGTGAAATGATTTCTAATAAGACAACTATCCACCAGAGACCACAGGACAAAAAAAAAGGATAAGACAACAACCGAGCAGAGACCGAAGGATGTAAACAACTATAGGTAGTAACCGTACGGCCTTTAAAAGAAGAAAAAAAAACAAAAAAAACCGCCTAATTTATGATATAAACACGGAATGCATTTGATAAAGATTTCAGTGTTTATGACCAGTGTTCCATCAAAAGATTCGAACAACACATAATACGAGAAGCAAAATACATATAACACTTTGGAGCGTCCAAACCAAAATAGCTAAAACAAAAACAAAAAACAGAAAATAGTCAAAACCATCTAGTGTAATTTTTGCCTAAGGACTTTTAGTCCATGATATATACATGTACTAACAAATAGAAATTTATTATCTAAATAATGCTTTTGCCATAGTCATCCCTTCTCCCTTCTAAGCAAATGATACTCTCGGTGTCAGACAGTCAATCAGCAGTGATAACTAGATATTAGCTAAGAGGTAATACGATCAACGTAATAAACGATTTCAATGCAATTCGTTTAGTACTTCACGAATAACTCAAATCACATACATTCTAGGTCAAAGGTTTGGGAATACAAAAACGTAAAAAAGCATAAAAAAGAATGAAAAGAAAAAATTGTCACCAACAGAACAGCAAAAATCAAAATGAATGCTAACAACGCCAGACATTCGTACACGTTCATAATTTATAATCTGAAAGTTTTTAAGTAGAGTGTATCATTTAAGAATGTTTGTACCTGTACTGAAATACTGAGTATGTTCCGGATAATATAATTGGAACCGACATTCTACGAGCAGCAATATCAACCCCGTGATATTATTATAATCATTAACTAGTAAACTGTCAGCAACCCCGTGATATTATTATAATCATTAACTAGTAAACTGTCAGCAAACCTTACAAATTTGTATGGATATGCAAAAAGCACATTTGCTGGGTTAAACCCATTAAAAAGTTTGGAATGTTTCTTAGAATAAGGTCACTTTTATGACTAGTGGCTGATGCAAAATGTCGAGCATTCTCGCAGATGTTTTCAAAGGATAATCTCAATAAATAGTTTGGATAAAAAATGAAATCAGAAGTGCAGAATGCTATAAGATACTGTAAGCAAAAGTATTCTGTTTTGTGTAATAGTCATAAATAACACCCTGTGTAATAATGTGTTGTAGCATGAATTGTTAGTTTTGCTTTGATGCTCGAGGGAGTTTACAGCTGTTATATAAAGAGGTATACGTTAACAGGATGCTATTTATATTATTGCACTATCCTACCACCTGTTGACCGCTTGCATAGGAAAAGCAAAGTATGGGAGGAGCTTTAATTAGTGCATTAAATTCAATCTTAGAAGTTGTTATTGCACTGTATAGCTCCGTATACTGGCATACAAACGAAATAATAAAAAAAAATGTTATATTATTAACCAATTTCCTACAAATTTAAATAAAATCCAGACACAGCAATTATTGAAACATTTATTCGAGGGAGGGGATGGGTACAAAAAGGAATAACATGTAAACGTAGAAATAATGTTGTTTTTCTTTATTGAATACTTCCATATTATTAGAAATACCAAAATCTAAAAACAGATAAATTGTTTGACCCGCAACTTTTTACTCCTAATCCTAGCGACCCCGACCATAGCTGTATCTTTCTCCTTGAAATGAGTATGTTTCAAATATTTATCACTGGACTTTAAACTATCAGCAATCGAATGCCAAATGAGACAATTATCCAGCACAGTCGAAATGACGTGGATGCATGGTAGGAACTATAGATCTCCGTTTGGTCTCCAGCAATGACCTAGGTAAACATGACGAAATATAAAACAATTCAAACGAAAAGAGCGAACAGCCTAATTTACGATAAAGCAATAAACCAAAAACAAATATAACAGACAGCAACCAACGACAACCCCTGGATAACACGTCCTAGGTATAGGAATATGCTTGGGACAGGTACCAATATTGTAAGGTTTTACATAAGTGTGAGCGATGCACAGTTTGTTCTTATGTTATGTTGCTTAAACCACTGTACCAGGGTGTGTGAGGGTTTAGCGCTACTCGATAATGTTAAACCCGGCCGGCACATTCTTTATCTGCCTGTCACAAACCAGTAACCTGTAATACAGTGGTTGCAGTTAGTCGCTATCTGCAATAATTGTTTTTCATTCATTAATGTACTATAAATCAGGTCGTTGATTTTCTATTTTGAATTGTTCCAATTCTGTCACACCGGTGCCTTTTATAGCTAATTATATATACGATATGGGATTCATTCAGTGTTATAGGCCGTATGGCGACCTGTTAATGTTCACATCTACGTCCTTTTAACTTTATGGGTAGTTGTCCCATTGGCAATCATACCAAATCTCCTTACTTTTATATTATGCTTTGGCACATTTATATCCCAACATCTAATGTCCATGCTTGGATTTTTTTACCAAAAGAAAATTCCTTCTGCAATTTTTTGGGGTCCAAAAAGTTCTTCTCGTATTTGCTCAAGTTTTAAACCCATTTTGAGGTTCCTGATTTACATACAACTCCAAAAATAATCTTTTTCTGAAGTGATTTCCTTTGAAACTGAACGATGGATATTTTTTTTCTCAATAAAAAAAAAATGGTATTTATGTATTCACTTAAAAGAGGGACGAAAGATACCAGAGGGACAGTCAAACTCATAGATCGAAAACAAACTGACAACGCCATGGCCAAAAATAAAAAGACGAACAGACAAATAATAGTACAGATGACACAACATAGAAAACTAAAGACTAAGCAACACGAACCCCACCAAAACCTGGGGGTGATCTCAGGTGCTCCGGAAGGGTAAGCAGATCCTGCTCCACATGTGGCACCCGTCGTGTTGCTTATGTTATTACAAATCCGGTAAATAGTCTAATTCGGTAAGTCACATTCGTGAAAAGGGAAGGGTATTGTAGTTACGACATAAGGAACATATCCGATATCATCTGTGAAACGGTTATTCCATAACGGTCAACCAACTCGTGATGGCGTCCGTAAAATTTACGAAGTAACTGTTTTGATCAGACACGGACTTATTGCTATGAAGAATTTGAATTTGATTGAATATAAAATAAAGATACGGAACGATGCCCATGTTATTTTCGTTTTATTTTGTGTTATGGACGTTTTTTATTTTTTCTCTTACTGCTTATATAATTTTGGTAAATAAGAATTTGCTTTAAGAATAAACTAATATGAATTAGTTGCAAAAACTTTTACATGCAGGACCAACATCCCCCCTCTTTTTCATTCAATGATATAAAGTTTAAAGGTCAAGGAACAGTAAATGGACAATGACACAGATTTTGGTAAAATTTTGCAAACAACTTTGGCTCGTTGAACTATAACTGAAATTTGAAAAAATAATGCATTTATCTCTTCTATTTTCTGATATATTGCTGATTAAATTATGTCCAAATTGGTGAACATTTGTATAGAAAGCAAATAAAATCGACGAAAAACGTTCTTAAATTTGTCTTAAAATCATCAAATCTCCTATTTCTAGTACATAGTTTTTTCTTGAAAAATTATATGTTGTTAATATATAAATTTCCGTTTTAATGATCAAAAATCGATGGTTTACGGCTTTTAAGGGCATACGATACAATTTTGATCCCACGGTGATTTTTTTACGAAAATTTGCATACAAGCTATTTTTCACTTAGTTAATTCAAATATGTAATAAAAAATATATCTTCATGTGCTAAATCTAGAGATAAATGGGGTCGAAATTTTACATATTTACTTAAAATTTCGGTTTCTTGGGCATTTCTATCCTTTGGACAGACATACTGAACTTTTTTGTTTTAAAAGATATACACGTGCGAATTTTTGTAAAAAGATTTGGAATATCTGCTTTACAAAAGTACGCTCCTAATTTGTGAAACAATTCTTTGAAAATAATTCATTTTTATTAAAATTTCATGATTTTGGTAAAAACAGCATTTTTTGCTGCATATCTATTTAATTAAAAAAAATTCATCAGTGATTTTTTCATAAAATTGGAAAAAAATAATCTTCAAACAGTATCAAGTCAAATGTCCTTTTAAAGATGAGGGGTCCATGTCCTCGTTTTCAAGCTAATGAATAAAATCACTCGAAAAAATGCATCTTTTCCCGATATGTCGCCGTTTGACGTCGCAAAAAATAATATATTACGTTAGCAACGTCATTACCTCCCCTGTAACTGTATCGTATGCCCTTAAACGATACAGTTACAGGAGGTAATGACGTTGCTAACGTAAATTGTTATTTTCGCGACGTCAAACGGTGACTTATCGAAAAGATGCAGTTTTCGGCTGATTTTATCATTCAAACTGATTTAACGAAAACGAGTTCATGGACCCTCTTTAAAATGAAATTTGGTTTAATTACGTAAGATGATTATGTACCAATTTTCATGAAAACGTAAATAGTGCAATTTTTTAAATTTGATTAATATACAGCAAAAATGACGGTTTTCCTACATTCATGAACATTTGATAATGAGTTATTTGTAAAATAAAGTGTACAAATTTATGCAATATTTATATAACACATAAATTACAAATAATTTAACAAAAACAGATCGTGTTTATCTTTTAAAACAAAAAGTTATGTATTTCTATCGAAAGGAAAATACGTCCACAAAGCCGTATTTTGAGGAAATATCTGAAACTTGAACCTCAATTTACTCAAAAAGTAGCACATGAAGGTATATTTTTTATTACATATTTGATTTAATCAGGTAAAAAATAGCCTACATGCAAATTTTCATCAACATTTAAATACGGGATCAAAACTGTATCGTATGCCCTTAAGGTAGATAGGGGTCTAATTAAATTAAAATCCATAGATTTTTTAAATGATTTGTCAAAATGTAGTTTATATCATGCTTTTTCCAAAAAATATAATAAAAAGTATGGATCACCTGGCTTTTTTCACGCTACAGGTTGTGCAAGATTGTCAGATTTTGTATAGATTATGCATGGAAAACCCAATTTTGTTTGATAAAAAGAAAACTACACCATAGAATTTAAGATAAAATATGAGAAGATAGCTCTAATGATATGCTTTCAGATAAGAAAAAGACAAAATGGGGTCACCGGACTCGTTTTCTTGCTACATAATAACATAGGTAAATTCACAACACATTCTATTATAAAAGTTACTTTGTCTGCGTTATCTCCCCTTATATCTGGGTTTCTCCCCTTATATGGCAAAGTTGAAAAAAAAAAAATGAATCAAACAAAAATATTCTGTTTTTTGTAAAATACAGCCGTAAATATGATAAAACACATAATTTTCTACTTTAACGTGAAAAGTCTTACACATGAATTACATACTACTCTCGAAATTTGCACATTTCTTTAAAGATCTAGACCCATTGTTATCTGCTATTTCAAAATCCAAGATGGAGGAAGCGCCCTAGCTACCTTAAAACGCGATGACGTTACGCGGATTTCGATGTTTTGTGATATTTTGGTACCTAGAACAACACTTTGAACGTGTATAGCGTAAAAACGAAGTCGGTGACCCTATCATTACATCAATAAAACGAAAATTTATGTATCAAAATTTTACCAAAATCTGTGACATAGTCCATTAACTGTAACTTGACCTTAAATCACACACTAACTAATTCTTCTGACACTGGACGTAGTTCGCGTCAGAATAATTGATTTGTGTTTGTATTAAGTGATTTTAATTTATCCGATACTTGTTAGTTTGGGAAATCATAATTGTACTTAAATCACAAATTATTATTTCAGCTCATTGAAGAAAAATAAAAACCTCAATAAAGACCAAAAGTAAACCTCTTAACCGATTATTATTTAGAATAAGAAATCGTAATTTAAAACTACATTAAATATATATTTTTTTAATTCCAGCTTCTGATCTTACATACTAAAATCCCTCTAAAATCGAATGGTAATCCATATGTACGTTTCAGTCATAACCTTCAATATAAAGATAATAATATCATACTCAGAATTTATTGTTGAAAGATTAAAACTATTTGAAAAAAAAATGTCTGATTCTGTAAGTTACTTGAATTGAAAATGTCTACGCAATCATTAATTTCTAAAGCAAATCTGCATTTGAATGTACATACGAAAACATACAAGGCTGCTGTACTTTGACCTATAATGGTTTACTTTTACAAATTGTGACTTGGATGGGGAGTTGTCTCATTGGCACTCATACCACATCTTCTTATATCTATAAACACAAATTAAAAATCAAAACGCTATGACAAAAAAAAAAGCCAAAAACAAAACTGATGTTCGATCAGTGTTGCCAAAAGCAGGGGATAATACGGATTAACCTTATGAACAACAATTAATGCGGGTTACTGTGACTGTTATCCGGGTTGGAAATTAAGTCCTACACGTTTTTTGGTTTTTTTTTTTTATATATCCTGCAATGATATTTTTTCATATTGCAGTTTACAAATATCAATATACTAGTGGTATAGTGACTACAAAAAAAAAAAAACCTAAAAATACAAAAACAATAGACGGCAGGGAACCCTGACTGAAGTATATGTAACCGCTATATATATTGTTTCAATTTGGAGTATTAGTATAATATGTAGATTTGAGAAATTAAAGGTATCATTAATGACACTTTACATTGCTTATTGTGTTGCTCTGACAGATTGTGTGGACTCTGAAAATGCACTATTTGAAAAATTCTTACATATAATTTTACAATTCTTTCTCAATTGAATAAAATGTCGTTTGTAAATTATTTTTCTTTCAAACCACTGAAAAGCCTTCAAGAGTAAGTATATAAAATTTCCATTAAACAAGCTAAAGACGGTCCTTGGGCCGATTTATCAATATTGGAATGTTATATACATATATATTATGCTATTTTATGTTTTTCCAATCCTATAATAAAAAAGGAATTAAATAATCATAATAAAATACTGCTATAAATATGTCACTTGGATTTTACAAGAACTGCAATGTATTGTATTGTTTATAGTTATTGCTCAAATTTAATGTAGTCGTATATAGTCTCCAAACATTATTCTCTATATCAATGCAAATTTCGCAAAAGTTTTTAAACTCTGACCGATTCTTTAGACAGTAGTCTGGGAATGTCTTGCATAAAGAATAAGCTTATGGTGGTAATAAATATAAACCAGAAACTGCCCTTTTAGAGTCCAACACTGTGGGGTTTTTTTTTGTGGGATATGTGGTGCTTAATCATAACTCTTCCGTAAAAGCTTTACGGACAGTTGTTTGTTCGTCTTTTTTAAAATTTTGGCTATGGTGTTAAATTGCTTATATAAAAGATAAGAAATACTGAAAACATCACTTAAGATCAGTCTTCTGTACAAATACAAACTGTATATTAAACTATTATATAATGCAGCTAAAGTATTATAAAATAAGAGCAGAGAAAACTCAAAACATGGGAATTCTAAAGAAATTAACAAACTCGAGACAACCTTTCATGCGCAAGTTCTAAATGATAATAGTGAAAAATATTAAACTTGGGGTTGATAAAAGCGAACTTTTAAATAAAGTGACTTAAATCGAATCTAAAGTAAGCCATAAAAAACGTGAGCAATATCTTTGGAGTGTTAAAAATATGAAAACCATGAGTTGGAAGGTTAAGCTTAAATGTATAGGGACTGTGAGTAATATTGGGTGAAATAGTTAGGATATAAAAACCGTGAGTAATATCTGAAGGAAGGATTGGTGATACAAAAACTACAAGTAATATCGGTTGAAAGAGTAAACATATAAAACAGTAGCACGAACTGTTCTGATTTTTTTACGATCATATCTTACTGATGCCTTTTCATTGTGCTTAGATAATGGAAACATTTCATTTTACACTAAGTTAATTTTGGGATTAATTTATGGATATCAAACATGAAAGTTCTACTTCAATTTTAATTGCTGTTGACTTTTACTTATTTTTTAAGGTGTAACACGCTTTAATTCATACGTTCTCTATGCGAACAGTTTGGTTATTATTGCTATTTACTAATTACTGCAAAAGGTAATTAAAAAAATTATTGTCGTGAAAAATAAATGTCCGTACATGTTTGTACAAATCTGGTTTTTTTTTGTTGTTGTTGTAAAAAGTAAAATAACAAAAATACCGAACACCACGGAAAATTCAAAACGGAAAGTCCCTCATCAAATGCAAAATCAAAAGCTCAAACGAACGGAAAACAACTGTCATATTCCTGACTTGGTACAGGCATTTCCTTATGTAGAAAATGATGGATTTTAACCTGGTTTTATAGCTAGCTAAACCTCTCACTTGTATGAAAGTCATATAGAATTTCATCATATTGACAACAATGTGTGAGCAAAACAAACAGACATAATAGGTAAAAATGTCAGAAATTGGGGAACAGTAAACGGTTTAAACTTTAGCAGTTTATTTTATGCAAAAACAAAGCAAAAGGGTTAAAACATTATTTACACAAACTAAGAACGTCCTCATTTTATATACAGCTTATTACAATATATATATATATATATAGCATGCAAATATTTCCTTACAATCTTAAGCTTTACAACATGAAAGCATATGAATTTCAGAAAAAGAAAAAAGAGAGATAAAAGATGATAAGAAGTGAATTGTATGATGGATGCATGCGTTTCAATCACCAGCCATTTCTCATATATAGATCAGTCTCATCATAATAGATACTTTAAGTTCTTTAAGGTAGAACGATCAAAAACCTTTCTAAGTATTTCTTGATCTTGTTCATATGTTAACCAGATAAACATGTATCTGCCATTATATTATTATTATATTACCACTGCTTAACAGCTCTAGACCAAAGACAAGGTTCAAGCTTGAAATAGTTTAACCGGAACATTGCAAATAAAAGTGTAAAACAAATAATACAGAGAACCAATGTATGCCTTTTACGGAACATAATAATAGTAGCACGTTGTTATATCTGTTAATTTGCACAGCTGCATATAAACCGTATATTAAAAACAAATTCGCTTTCTTTCCAGTAATTAGAAAATATAATGACAGAATGACTGATGTAGATTAAAAATTTACATGAACTATTTTTGGTAGATATTTTACCAGTATACACACAATCTTTATAAGGTAAAATGATGGTTCTGATCATTTCTGATAATCCAACTTAATTTAGTCATAGAGATGATTCAAAAGAGGTGAGTAGCAGTATTTTGTATCTAAAACTTGACAAAGAGTTCATTTATCATTAGATCACCTACAAGTGTCAAATTGATATACATGAATTATAAAACCAAACTTTTTCCTACCGACGGTCGGTGGTTCTCTCCGGACACCCCGGCTTCCTCCACCAATAAAAAAGTGACTGCCGAGAAACAGCACAATAGTGCTGAAAGAGGCGTTAAACATCAATCAATCAATCAAAACCAAACATGTTGTCATCAACCAATAATGCATTTATAAAGTATATTGTTTTATATATTTGGAAAAACACATCACCGAAAGTAACCAGTTTCCTATGCAATGCTTAATTTCTAATTTCACAAGAACTTTTTACAAAATCTTTAAATCATTGAAAGTTTTTTTTTCTCCACTGTAAATTAATCATCTTGGTTAAAAAAAACCAATATGTTTACATAGTTATTAAGATAAATAAACAGTTTTAAGAAGCTTACCTGGGTCGGATCCGAATAATAGATAGCACAACTCCATTCCAGTGAAATTCCTACTTGAAACATTCAATTTACCAGATAAGTGGCTATTATTAAAATGTGTATTGTTTTTCGAAAGAACTCTATTATGCGGGTATAAATTGAAACCTCCCCATTTTTCTGTTACGTCACTACCAGCAGTGTTAGGATTCGATTCCACGTCGTTAATTTTACAATTCCCCGGTTTTAAGAGCAACGCATGTATAAATAGCAATACTGATATAATGGAATACGCTAACCGTTGGTTTGTATAGCCATACAACATCTTGCGATCAAATTTTAAAGTTTTTGAATTACTTATTTCAATACAATTAATTCGAGCCAATCAAGTGTAACATATCATCTGGTATTTTTGTTATTAATGACATTTAATACCGTGATTAGTTAGTAACAGGTATGTAATACGTTTGATTTTTGTTGAAATTAACTTATAATCCAATTAGCGTAATAATGAAAAACAATTGACAACATGTGCGTTAGTCGACAATTGAGACGTCTTTCTGCGAGTGTCTGTTTGATGAAAATGTCTAAAGAATCGTGGTAGTTTCTTTTTTAACACAAAAAGGTTGGTTATGGAATTGGCTTAATACAGTGTACGTCATCACTGTATGTTATTACGTGTCAATTATTCGCTGATGTCCGGTCCTATAAATATCAATGTCTTGTGTTTTATCGCCTTCAAGGACCACTATTACCGAGGAATGACAAAGTTTCAATAAGCTGGTTAATAGATAATTCTCAGCAATACAGATATTGGAAGATAGCCTTCAATTATTATGAGCAACTTGTCTTGGGCTTCCAAATTTTAATGAGTACACTAATTTGAAAAGTTATATCCCACAGTATTTAAACGACATTTAGACATCCTGAACAAAAGTTATCGCCAGTGCATAAACTAACATCTAAGCCACAAAAAACTTTTTTCTCCCTTCGAAATCGGATAGTCAAATTAATTTCTTCTTCAAACGGATATTTTGCTGACTGATTTTTTTCCAATTAGCAACATGATATGGTGTCATCCATAATAAATAATGATCCTGACTTTTTATATAGATGATAAACGACTAGGTTCTTAAATCAACACAACAAGGTAACATGCCTATTACTAAATCTTACTAAGTCAGTTTGCAATACATTTCATACAAAGCGGAACAGCTGCTGTTGTCCCTGAATGTCACTTTTCAATTTCACGTATATAATCAAAATCGATCAGTTCAAACAACTGGTAACATTTACTTCATATATTATAACATATTCATATCACTGTCCGAATCGTATATTATTGTTTAAAATTGTAGGTGTCAATGCGAATAAATTCGAACAGGAATTTTAAGACCTTATTTATAATAATTACATGTAAAATACATGAATTAATTGTCCATTGTATATGATATTTCATGACAAGACAGAGTTTCGTCCAAACACGTTTAAAAAGCCAGTTCTCCAAACAAATACAAACGCAATAAGATTTCTAGCCACTTAATCCGTCGATGTATAAAGACCCTTATTCCTGGGAGAAGTAAACCTATTTCTTTAGTTTAATATTCATTACTTTCTGTTATTGAGTGGCCATTGTAGCCGGGACAGCTTTGTCGACTACAGCTAAATAAAGAAAATATGTATAATATTCATTGAAATCAAGGCTAGAGAAGATGATGTGAATGAAATAGAACGACGAATATTGCTGTTAACAGAGTCATTTTACTCAATCCTATTAACACTATATGTTCTTCATGCCAACTTCAGGAATATATGCATTATTTGATTAGCTTAATTGAATCAAGACATGATGTGATCTGAAAAAATTATCACTTTAGAATACACCATTTAAACACCGCTGATACTAATATTGTCATTTTGCTATAATTTTGTCTCTTACATGTACAGCTAAAATGTATTATGACCATTGGTATCCGTCAAAACTAAATGTCACTTATAATGATATTACATAATTCATATCTAGATGCAATTCAGAATCTAAACACCACCGCTTATAAAAGTATGATAATTTTGTAATCATTTTGTCTGTTAGATGTACAACCATTATGACTTTATGTATGTGTCAAAACCGAATTATCCTTATTTATATTACACTTTAATATAATACATGATATGGTTCTCAATAATAAAATAAGACTTCGATTTGCATAAAACGTTAACAACTCTTACAGGATATATTTAACAGCGTGAAAAAACATTTCTTTGATGACAACTTTTTTACAGAATACCCCCACCACCACCCAGTCTGTAAAGATTATTTTGCAATAGTAACTGGATTATGATCTCATCTAAAGACAACATCCATTTGACTGAGTGAAAAGTATGAATAGAAAGAAACGTAGTTGGGTTAGCATCAAAGACTTTTGAAATAGTGATTGACTAAAAATTCCAAAGTACTTTTATATTGAAATTCCTGTATAACCGTTTGTTCGGTTATCCAATGGGGAGAATATGTCGTAGACTTATCACAAGTGCAAAAAAAAAAAAAAAATTGTGAATGAATGTTAAGTAGCACTGGTAGCCTTTACGATTTATTGACATAAAGAAAGCAAAAACATACATCAAAATACTGTGTTTCAACTGGTTTGAATCGAGAACCACTGATTGGTCTGGTGTAGATGAAACGCGCGTCTGGCGTACCAAATAATGATTGTCGTATCCATGAGTTTTACAACAGCTGGATAGATGTCACTGCTAGTAGACTTTGCGTCCACGAGGGTATCACCAACCCCGTAGTTAACATTACTTTGATGACATGAAATATAATAGACGCGATAAATTTTCTGTATAATGATATATTGAAACGTTAAAGAATTCAAAACACAGGGTTTTCTAACCCATACATATATGGATTAAACCACATATATGGCCTAAGCCATATTTGGCCCAGCTTTTTATTTGAGTTTTCTATGCTCTTGAGCTTTGTTATTAACTTGACCTTCCAGCTGTTTTGATTCGGGCGACACTGACGAGTATGATGTAATTCGGGCGCCACTGACGAGTATGATGTAATTCGGGAGCCACTGACCAGTATGATGTAATTCGGGCGCTACTGACGAGTATGATGTAGACGAAAAACGCGTCAGGCGTACCAAAATATAATAAGCCTGGTAATTTGGAAGAGTTTTTACATACAATCTTACAATAAAATTACATGAAAAGCATCAACGACTTACAGAAACCATATTTGTATATTGCCTAATTGATCGACTTGTACTCGGCACTTCTTGACACAGTGCAATCGTAGTTGCCACCGTTGACGTCTCAACAGCTCAAGTTTGAACTGAATCCAGCCGAGGGAACGATAAAAATGTGCAAATGCAAAAAAATGCCATTTAAATATACATGTATAACAGATAACATTTGAGAAAGAAATCACATACACAATAAATTTGGAAAATTGAATGAATCCAATTAAGGGTTAATCCATTAAAACGTGACAAGAACATCATTATCTATATATTTGGTAGTTATGCAGAAGATGTTTTTAGCAATACTAATTTTCTTGCTATAGAGAAATTGTAGAATAAATGGTACATATATATCAAGGTCATCTTTCAATCTTCAACAATGATTAATGCATATAAAACCTAACATCTTACGCTTCTGACGATTCATAGCTTATACGATTTGGACACTTGTCCATCACTGAAGACCTTACGATGACTTCTATATATATTTGTTTACTTGTTTTGATGGGTTGCTATTTTATTGACCTTTAACCAAATCTATTATTTTTTATACATATATTTGCTTTACTTTGAAATAACATTATAAGAAATAATCTTTAGCCATTACTTTAAAATACGCCTTGCTATTTACATAAGAGCATGGTTATTTAGTGCAAACTTTCAGATAGCTTCACCTTCGTAATGTTCCAGTACTTTCAAATACAATTTTATTTTTAATTTCATGTTTGTAGTACGGTTTAAGTAATACTGACCAGCAATGTAGTTCATCAATCTATATACAGAAAGACCAACAACTTGATTGCTTGACAAGATGACGGATCCTAAATTGAAAAAATATCCACAGATCTCCAGACAAATATTTGAATAAATGATTAATGCATGAATTGTCTAAGTAATGCTTGACAAAGTTTTGCCAGGTTTAAGTTGCAGAATTTGAGTTGTCAAATGTAATAAGAAGACACAAAGGCGATGCTGTATAAATAATCAATGATAGTGGTTGTAATTTGAATTTTTTAATTAGCAGTTTTCAAAAAAATCATAATTCTCTTCTCTCGGGTAGATTTTTTTTTTATCGTGAATTTATTTTTTAAATGAGGTTCAGTTAATAGATATAAGAAGATGTGGTATGAGTGCCAATGAGACAACTCTCCATCCAAGTCAAAATTTATAAATGTAAACCATTATAGGTCAAAGTACGGTCTTCAACACGGAGCCTAGGCTCACACCGAACAGTAAGCTATAAAGGGCCCCAAAAATTACTAGTGTAAAACCATTCAAACGGGAAGACGATTTTACATGTAGTACAATCAGTTCAAATGCTTGTACAAAGACGATTTTCCATGTAGTACAATCAGTTCAAATGCCTGTGCAAAGACGATTTTACATGTAGTACAATCAGTTCCAATGCCTGTGCAAAGACAATTTTACATGTTGTACAATCAGTTCAAATGCCTGTGCAAAGACGATTTTACATGTAGAACAATCAGTTCAAATGCCTGTGCAAAGACGATTGTACATGTTGTACAATCAGTTCAAATGCCTGTGCAAAGACGATTTTACATGTTGTACAATCAGTTCAAATGCCTGTGCAAAGACGATTTTACATGTAGTACAATCAGTTCAAATGCCTGTGCAAATGTTTTATTCACTGTGTTTTTTTTGTTTTTTTTTGAGTTTGTATAAAAAAAAACTGTACACATTGTTAACAGATGTTCATACGGCTGCTTCATCAGTTAAGACCTAGAAGAAGACCAAAGTAAATAAATTGTATACATGCGATTCTCTTGCTCGTTACGCTGGAATTTTCGAATGGTAAAGTACATTGCAAGAGATCGAGTAAACCTGCTTGAGCATATTATTCTTGCTCCAAAATTTGACCGTTACCTCTTAATGGGAGGAGTCAGTGGTTAAGCAGAGAACCAATCAAAAGTAGGGATAGTATATAAACATTGTGAAACCAGTTTTACTAGTCAGTTTAAAAAAAACTATGTTTTCAATCTAAATTTGAAATCTAGGGTCAATTATAAGCTAATTCACAAGCATATTGTAGGTGTGTTTGATTTGTCAATTTCATTTATAACTAGATTATTAACATGACATGTGTAATTCTCTACTGTAACTGTGTGAGCAGTAGTACTTTACAGTGATTTAATCGATTTAAAAAAAAAACATTTTCTTATTATAAATAGGATGTAAGGATATCATCATTTTTAATTTTGACGTGTAATTTCGGGGGAGTGCTACAGAATGTGTAAAAGTCAAGTTAGTCGTGTAAAATCTTTGAGATCTGTTTACTATGCTCACAAATCAATGGTATTGGTATGAACAATAGCGGGACAATAGATAACGCACGAAAATAGCAAAGGTACTTGGGGACAGGACATTTGTTTAGCCCTCCCTTTTTTTTTTCTAAAATCCATGTATCAAAATGCATGTAACTTTCATATAAGATGAAATTGAAAAATAAAATCAAACACACATACAACATGCATGTGCATTAGCTTATAAAGTAAATCTTCAATTTAGATTGAAAACGACTTGTAAAACTCTTTTCACAATGTGTATACACTGTCCCTACTTTTGATTGGTTCTCTGCTTTCCTATTAACTCCGCCCAAAAGGAAGGTAGTAACGATTTCATGGTTCAGCTAGCAAGTAAGATATACTACCATTATATACACACTCAAGTCCATTCTTCAATTAGCTACACGAATTATACACGGTTGTCATTCGGTATATCGAGAAAAATTATACTGAAAGAATACGTAACGGTGGTTAAGTATTGCGATTGGATCGTGAAAGATCTAGTATAGGATCGTGAAGGATATCTTATCGAGAAGACACATGCAAAGTCTGTAAATAATTCAATTTAATGAATTATAATGACAAATAGTGGAAAAATAAAACTTTCTGTCAAAATGGTTCAACATTATGATCAGTATCCGAGAAAAATCATGGTTTTAAAGTACACCTTTATTTTACAAAACTACAAAGGCAGATTGCTCATCGAAATTTAAAAGAAATGAAACTGTAAACAAACATATTTTTTTTTTCATATTTTGAATGCATAAGCTACTTTTCTCTTAAAAATATCGTTCTCTTTTACTGTTTAAAATTGTTCTTAAAGATATTATGTTTCAGTTTAATCAGAAACTTTGCAAAAATTGGAATAGTTGTAAAACTTTGACATTTCGGATTGTGAAAGATCGGGTAAAGCCTTTTGATGACCGTGAAAAAAGGATCGTGAATGATCTGTTGCGGCTTATTCGTTATTGCAAAAATCCACAAAAAAAATCAAATTTTATAATTAGTATAGCAAAATATTGGATTTGCATGACTTATTGCGCTTCACTTTTGTTTGTGAATAGGGCTTTCAATGATGGTTCAATGCCATTGGGTCTGACTATTTGATAATACCACACCGACAAGTTGCCCTATAACAATATAAGTCCGTCTGTCCGTCTGTCCGTTCTGCATAAGTTTTATGTCGTATGAAAAGTTAAGATTGTCTCATCCGATTTCCATTAATTTTTATGCACAGTCTTATCTATAAAACGAAGATCCTTGCTGATTTTTGTAAATATTGGAAAAAAACATTGTTTAAAAAAAACACAGGAAAACAACTGTCCTATTCCTGACTTGGCACATGCATTATCCTACTAAATTGGTGGGTTAAACCTGGTTTTCTAGCTAGCTAAAACGCCTACTTGTATGTTAGTTGTTTAATGTTCCTTAATATTGCCAAATTGGGTGAGCAACCAAAACCTACTTGTATAGTTGTCGTTTGTTTATGTAATTTATAGTTGTTTAATATTCCGTTGGTTTTACCGTTTGAATATTGCCAAATTGGGTGAGCAACCAAAACAGACATAATTGGTTAACGTGGACATTACTGGGATCCAGCAGCAAAAACTGTGTAAACATACACCACAGATCTACAACACAACTGAATTAAACGTTTAAACACATTTATACAATTAAATCAAACAAAAACACCAACAAAAAATCCTTTTAGTAGTTGATAATAGTCAGTATAGTAAGGAATAATGACATATACACTTTCCCGATAAAATACAAAATAAGTAAAATATAAATACAAGGATATACAAAATGAAGACAACACATTAAAAACCTCGTGTGTCCGAATCGCATCTCTTGAGCCACTTGTCTAAGGAACACCAAAAGCCAAAAACCTGAAAGCTGGATGCACATATACCGAACTACGTCCAAATGAAACATAATAGTACAAAGCCAAATTAAGGTAAAACTGTAAAGTAGATAAAATTCTACACAGAGTCAGCACCTTGAATCTATAACTCAAGGCCATCCTGTATTATTTGTGAAGTAGACACTGGACATTTATGTATTAGGTCTTGGTTCTTTCCAATGAACGTTCCGAGAAAAAGGACGGGACGTTTTTTCACGAAACCTCATTATTTTTTGCTCAGACACTGATGATGTTTACAAATTCTGAGAAGCAGCTGCAAGCCCTGGTTATCGGATGAGTTGAGAAATGTATACTCCATATGCGGACGAACCTGGTAAATTGCTGCAAAATTGAGGAAAATTTATAACTTCAAAATTAAAATCATCTTGTTTGTCTGACTCTGGTATTGAGATGACCGTTGTAGTTTAATTCGGGTTATATGTCTACAAATGAGGATGAGGAAGCTGTATATGTGGTGTCTGTAATCTCTAGTTTATGACTACTAGTATTAATGGGACCCAATCAGAAAAGTTTGTATTGTTAATGTGAAGAACATCTTCAATATACCTGTATGTAAAATTAAATGATATAGCTTCTTTGATCTAACCCTTACGAGAAAAAACACGTACACATTAAGATATTTCCAGGGGAAGACCACCAGACCCCCTCTCACCTCACTCATTCCTGGATGCGTTTAGCATTTTTAAATACAAAAATATTTACTTTTCGACAATTTACGCTCCTGTAGGTCTTATTATCTCGGATGCCTAGTTAGCAATGCCTCTGAAATGAAAACAGGTCTTAATATGGGTCTTTTATATATATATATATATATATATATATCAGATAACAGAAACGTGGTTTTCTGATCATAAAGTCTGGTCACGCCTTGTCTTTCACGATCAAAATAATGCGTGGCCTGATCTTTCACGATCAATTTTGATTTAAAATCATCAAAATTATACTTTTTCAAAAATAATATGAACTTTTCCAAGTTTTAACATATTTTTATTTTACTGGACTATCTGACACACTAAAAATTAAGTTACAAATATGTCATGATATATTGGAATCTTACCATTATAGATACAAAATAGGATACAAAACGTGATTTTTCCTTAATGATTCTCATAGGATTGTGTGTCGCCTTTTGTGTTTTCTTAAAAAGTACTGCATTTTTTCTATAACGTAGTACACAGTATTATAGAAAAAGTTGAATCATTTTGGCAGACACATTTTTTTTCTGATTTGTTCCATCTTTTAAAAATACAGCAGATTTTTCACAGATTTTGAAGTAGAATTATATTACTTAATTGCATTCATGATCCGATCACAATGCTTGACCACCGTTAGTTATTCTTTTACGATTATTTTTCTCGATATACAAATGACACCCGTATTATAGGATCCGTAAAATATTGCTTAAAAATAGTGTCTTTAATTAATAATAGAAGGAAAGCGTTGACATTAAAATAAAATAATGGACGTACTAAATTCATATAAATCAGATCATGGACAAAACGGCATATACACTCATGAAATCAAACATAACACACAATATTGGCATGCTGCCGACTACAAGACTGGGTTGTCGGTGGCTTGACCTGAAAAAAGGAGAGATTGTGAAACATATGGATCAATGCTGTCGACTTGCGTCGTTGTATTCCGCGTAACACTTTGCAAATCCACAACTCATTGAAAACAACTTGACATGATCTGAAGAATATTTTGCGTTTTCAATGCGCGATTTTTGCTAATATCATTTTGCTAATTCGCCTGAAAACGGCTTGAAAGAATTAAACAAAAACTGCGGAGATTCTTCTGTATGACATACATTTATACAAATGTACACCTGTTTTATTTTTGTTTTTTTTTTTGAATTTTTGATCTGAGTGATTTTTGTTTATTTTTTACTATACAAAACCATGGACTCATCTATTTTTGCTTATACTACTTGTGGTCGAAGGCAACACACGGCCTCATGGGAAGACCCAAATAGTTATCATACATGTAATATCCAGGGTTTTTTCCGGGAACTCACCTTATACACATTCGCAACTCTTGACTATTACGTTTCGTTGCTACAGCATTATTGTTTATGGATTTGTGTCAACCATAATTAAAAGTACTGTCAGAATTTCTGTGTTTCTTACGATGTTCCATTGGCGACGAGAATAAAAACAGACGATTTTGAAGATTGGAAATAAAGAAGAAGACGTTAAAAGCCGAAATCAAATCAGGAATGAATTGACCTAAATACCAAAAGACGAAAATGGACCGCGGAGAACAGCAAAGGATCACAGTTCTAACGGATACGAGAAATTTAACCCTCTTGCTGCCGAGTTTATTTCTTGCTTTGTCGCGCCAAAAGCATCTTGATGTTGCAAAACTTGTGTCTCTTTGAAGAACAGCGCTTTCCCGCCGTCCACAACTTTTCCCGCGACAATTTAGCCGTAATTAAGAAAAGCGATGTAAAAGTAATTTTATAAAAATTATTGCTCTAAGATTGTTATAATCAATGTTTTTAATACAACATTATTCAAAAATACAACTTTTAACCTTGAAATATAGTTTTTTTTTTTTATTTCTTATCTTTAAAAACATGAAGATAATATACTTATTGCTAATAATTTTACAAGCGCTTTTGTTTTATTAACCACCTCTAAAATACTAGAATATATTTATCCTTGTTATCTTATTAGCTTAGTAAACCTTGTTATAATTGATAAATACCGAAAAGAATCTCTCAAATAATTAAATAAACAAAACAACGGCACCCAATGAAAATAAAAATAAAAACAATATATGCGTGTACAAATAAAAATAAGTAAAACTCCGAACTACTTCCTTATGATCCTGTATTTATTTGTTGACAAAAAAGTTACACCCGTTTTAACTATAAAAATAATGCATTTAATTCAGCTTGCTTCATTCCCGCCAAAAAATCGTCCTTTTGGCGCCGTCTTTTGACGCTGTCAGTGCCCCTCTGTATTGTGACGTTACCATGGACCATTGACGTTCTACACAATAAACAAGTTTTGTGTGTAGAAGCCATAAATGTCCCTTTGGCAGCAAGAGGGTTAAGAACAATTCCATTTATTCAAAGTGATGACCCGTTATCAATAGGAAAACAATGGGAAGATTGGCTAGAAGGAATTGAGAGAGAATTCAGATACTTCAGAATTACACAGCCAGAGGATAAAAAGGATGCACTTTTGATTTATGGAGGAAAGAGAGAGAAGAAACGATAGATTGTTATGTATCTAGACTCAGAAAAAAAGCACATGATTGTGAATTTGGGAACACAACAGAAGAAAGAATACTTGAACACTGTATACAAAGTATTGTAAACAAAGAATTGATTAGAAAGGCTATCAGTAAAGGTTGGGTCCTAGATAGATTCATTGAGGAAGCGGCGCAAGTAGAAGACACAAATCTTCAGATGAAAGAAATGAGAAAAGAAGAAGTTGTATACAAAGTACAGAACACTTTTGAAAGAAGATTCGATAGGAGACAAGACAATAATAGACAAAGGCAGACAATGGAAACAAATAATCAACATTCACATGATTTGTGCAACTATTGCGGATTTCGTCATGAAAGCAGAAGATGTCCAGCGTATGGAAAAGATTGTAGATCGTGTGGAATAAAGAACCATTTTGAATCAATGTGTAGATTACGGAACAAAGAGGACAGTAAATATCAGCAAAGTAGAGGAGGAATGATGCAGAATAGAAAAAATGTGAGAAAAACTGTTGAAAACAATTTCAATGAGGATCCTGATCAGTATGATGAAGATGACCATTTTGATGAATCTGTAAAAGATGTTGCAAAGATAGGAAAAGTGAAGTCAGTTTGCAGAATAAGTGACGATGAGAAAACCGTGAAGATTCACTTAGGAGATGTAGAGATGAAAGTAGAACCAGATAGCGGTGCAGATGTAAATATCATGGATGAACATCATTTTTCAAATCTAAGAAAGTTATCTAGAAATAAACTCAAATTGGAGAAAAGTAAAACAGTACTTAATACTCTTCAGAATTCACTTCCCGTCAAAGGAGAATTCAAAACTATAGTAAGAAATGCAACTTGTGGAATGGAAACGAAGTTCATCGTTATTCTAGGAAGAATAAATTCACCACCACTGCTTAGTAGGGCAACGCTTAATGAATTAGGGATGATGGTATAAGACCAGATGGGTCATTTGCAGAAAGAATGATCTTAAAGTAACAAATGAGAAGGATGAAGTAGATGTTGATGGGATGTTTTTAACTGAAAATGGGAAAACAGAAATGACACAAATATTGAATGAATTTGATAGTATTTTTGAAGGCATCGGTAAAATAAGAGACAATAGAAATGACAGTAAATTATGTGTAAAGTTCAATATGAAACCAGGAGTAGCACCAATTGCTCAGAAACCTAGACAAGTTCCATATTACTTGCAAAAACCACTGAAACAATGGTTAGAAGAGAGGGTGAAATCGGATATATTCGAAGAAGTACCGTCAGGAACACCTGTACAGTAGTATTCTCCGTTAGTTGTGGTACCAAAACCTAAGTTCAGTAAAGTAGATCAGGACAAATTAGAACCGCATATGATAAGAGCATGCGTCGACTTGAGGATACCAAACAAATTCATGGAAAGGAAAAGGATAATCCAGAGCCCAGTTGTAGAAGATTTTATATACAAATTCCATAATTGTAAAGACTTTTCGAAGATGGACTTAAGACAAGGTTATCATCAGCTAATGTAAGATCCAGAATCCAGAGAAGTTGCAACTTTCAGTACGCCTTGGGGCAACATGAGACCAAAAAGACTAATATTTGGAGCAAAGTGTTCACAGGATTTATTTGATGAACAAATGTACAGAATATTTGAAGACATACCAAATTGCTTGAATCAAAGAGATGATATACTTATCGGTGGTGTCAATACAGAGGAACATAACAAGGCATTTAGAGAAGTGTTAAAAAGAGCAAAAAGACTTTGGAATAACACTCAATAGAGACAAATGTGAATTTGGAGTTAATGAGCTAGAATTCTATGGATACAAATCTACTAAAGATGGATTAAAGCCAACACACGAGAAAGTAAGTGCTGTGAAAGAAGCAAAAGAAGCAGTAAGGAGTTTTTTGGGAATGATCGGATATTTATCAAAATTTATACCGAGATACACACTACTAACAGGCCTACTTAGAAAACTAACGCATAAAGACACACAGTTCAGATGGGGACATGAAGAGAATTCGGCATTTGAGAAGCTTAAGAATAGCATTACAAATTAGAGTGCAAAGGCATTTTTCAACCCGATGAGACCAATAGTGCTACGTTGTGAAGCAAGTTT
This sequence comes from Mytilus coruscus, assembly GCA_017311375.1. Classification (NCBI taxonomy): domain Eukaryota; kingdom Metazoa; phylum Mollusca; class Bivalvia; order Mytilida; family Mytilidae; genus Mytilus; species Mytilus coruscus. The sequence continues at coordinate 48,052,378 of CM029596.1, read as the reverse complement.
TTATGAGGGACTGTCAGCAGGATTATTCCAACAGACAAATAAAGGATTACAACCAGTACATTTTATTAGTTGTTCTATGTCAGACACAGAAAAGAGGTATAGCCAGACCGAGAAAGATGCATTATCTATCCGATGGGCAAAGAATAGATTCAGTATACATCTTCTTGGAGCACCAACATTCAAGATAATCACAACACATAAACTGTTGATACCAATGTTCAATAAGACAACGATCAAGTTACCGCCACGTATAGAAAAGTGGGTTATGGATATGCAGGATGTAGACTTTGAGATAATGTATGAGCCAGGAAAAGATGAAGCTGACCCGCTAGACTTTTTATCAAGACATCCTTTGCCTGAGAAGGAAAATGATGAAACTGAGAGGATGATTAAAGCAATCATCCACAATGAATATGCTGTAATACTAGAACAATTACAAGAAGAAACTAACAAGGATGAACAATTACTCAAATTAAAGGACTGTGTATTGAAAACTTACTGGGAAAGAAATAAGAAAAACATTGACATTATACCGTATTACCATATTAGAAATGAATTATACGTAGCAGAAGGACTAGTATTCAGACTGAATCAAATAATAGTTCCAAAGACATTGCAAGAAAAATTGATAAATTCCTCACACAACATGGGACATTTTGGAATGATGAAAACAAAGCAAATGTTGAGAGAGAAATATTGGTTTCCAACAATGAATTATATGGTTGAGGAAACAATTAAAAACTGTTTTGAATGTCAAGTAACGACAAAACAATTATACGGAAAAGAACCACTGAAGATGACAGAAATACCAGAGAATCTATGGGAAGTTGTTTCAGTAGATTTTGGAGGACCATATCCAGATGAACACTACAATCTGGTAGTAATTGACAAAAGAACAAGATATCCTGAAGTGGAAAAGCTGAACACAACCGCTTGCAAACAAACAAAGGACAAACTAATGAGGATCTTTGCAACACATGAAATATCAAGAAGACTAGAAAGTGACAATGAACCACCTTTCAATGCTGTTGAGTTTGTCAACTTTGCCGCCGAACAAGGATTTGAACATCATAAAATTACACCCTTACACCCGAGAGCAGATGGAAAAGCCGAAGCCTTCATGAAAGTGTTGAATAAGACAGAACAAATAGCAAAATTACAAAACAAGGATAGTGCAATAGCTGTGCAGGAAATGCTTGTAGGATATCGCTCTACACCTCATCTAGCTACAGGTGTATCACCATACGAAGCACTCATGAAAAGACGAGTTAGAACAAAATTAGGATATATTCCGAGAACAAACGATGATGAAGAAATAACTGATGAAAAGAAGATGAACGAAAGAGACAAATGTTACAAAGATAAAATCAAACATCAAGCTGAGAATAGAAATACAAGGGATCACAATTTCAAGACTGGAGATTAGTCTTGTTGGAGCAAAACAAAAGAAACAAAGGGTCAACAGCATATGAACCAGCATTCTACATAGTATTTGTAGTAAACGGCTCAACCGTAGGTGCTAGAAGGGTGACAGATGGAAAGGAGATTCGTTGAGATGCTTGCAAGTTTAAAATAGCCAACAAACTTGTGAAAGTAGATGAATATGGGGGGCCGCCGCAAGACAGGCGCGGGAGGGGACAGAGGATGAAGAATATCCCCCCCGCAAGACAGGCGCGGGAGGGGGCAGATTGGAGAGAGGAACTATTCAGAAAAACAGAATACAAGAACAAGATTAACAAGGGACAAAATTTAAATCCGTGTGAGAATAGACAATTATCAAATTAGAGACCCCAACGAGAACATAGGGTACCGAAACATTTCAATGACTATGTAATGTGATAATGATAATGTGAAAATTCCAAAAGAGAAACAGTAGAGACTTTAGAGACTGTTAATCACAAACACCAAACACACAGTGTAATACTTTTATTTATTTAAATTCAAGCTTCTATTTTTTTTATAAATTAAGGAGGAATGTAATATCCAGGGTTTTTCCGGGAGCTCACCTTATACACATTCGCAACTCTTGACTATTACGTTTCGTTGCTACGGCATTATTGTTTATGGATTTGAGTCAACCATTATTAAAAGTACTGTCAGAATTTCTGTGTTTCTTACGATGTTTCAATACATTTAATATGGAAATTGCGATTTAGAATATTAAACCGAATTGGTATTCGAGATTAAGCTTATGTCAGTGTAATGTGCAAACTAAAACTACATTACAGCTTTCCCAACAGACTGTTTGAATACAGAAAGCACAGACATTATAAAATATGAATTTAACCGATCTCTCGTTATTACAATGACCAGCGAAAAATAAAGTTGTTAAGTATAGTAGCGAACTATAAAAGTGTCCAGCGTTGTCATTTTAAAATAGAGTACGGCATAAGGTATTGAACCATTATTCGGGTCCGGTCAGAAAAAAAACCATACAAGAAAGAAGTATATATTATAAACAAAATAGTTTCTACGCATAGCTTTAACTTTGTAAATAAGTAAAATATTTGGGTAATTTTGTTATCCTGTGAAAGCTTAAAGCCTGGGACCACTGTAAAATCCTATTGAATAATAAAAAAATATATAAGAAATTAAAATAGGAGGGTATATTTGACATATTGCTCATATCAGAAGTACCTATTTTTGTGCTATTAAACCTCCAGGAACCAGTGCGCTCTAATATGCAATTAAAGATACATTGAATTTTTCAGCACAAGCCAGGATTAGGTTTAGTTTTGACATGAAATGACTGTCACTTTATTTAAACTTAAAACAAAATAGCTATGCATGCTTGAAATTTTGCAGAATTTGACAAAATAGGCAAAGAGGCTATAAATTAGTGGTTTAATTCCATAAACCTCCAGAAAAAAATCACAGTAGTTTCATTCAGCAAATCACATGGAGTTCAAACATTTTTTTCCTTAACATTCACTCTTTTCTCTACAGGAGTAACAACTACGAGTTTTTTAATGACCACTTTACTTCAATGTTGAGTTGACCATTTTTAAGAATAATTATAACATCTGAATATTAAAATGTTCCAGATTTTTACGCTTCGTAATCGAATAAAAAGAAAATAGTAACACACCAACAAGATGTTTTTGGCAATTACATTCCGTATTGAAGTACGTTATCTAAAATGCATTTCATTTAATTGCTTCATGAGAACAAGTAATTACGTTGTATAAAAGTAATTTCTATCTCGTTTAATTAATAGGACTTTACCTAAAACTGTTATTACCCAACCAGCCATTGCCAATTAAATGAGACATTATATCTTAATTTTTATTGAGAAAATAAGTATACTGTAAAAGAATCGAGGTATTGCTTAAATAAACCAAAAAAAAAAGAAGAAAAAAAAGCGCTTTATGTGCTACAGAATTATAAAAAAAAACTTGACAAAAATAAGTATGCTTCAAATAAGTTTTTTTAATCGCAGTTTGAAACGCAGCTGCGTGTTTATACTCAGTTATGAATCGAATGAACTTTGTTTTATGTTTACAATCTCCCAGAAATAGTATTTATGGGAAAATTAAATTAATGGAAATAATTACAACTAACTTTTTAACGAACTTTTCATTCTGCATCAAACAAGTAACTGATATTTGTACGGAACCAAAGATTATCTATAAAAATATTGAGATGTTGCTAAAATTTAAATGTTTAAAGCTCGGCTATATGCAGTAATACGCAGCATCAACACATTTTCCTCAGATTTTATGTCAATGCTTATTTATACACAGAAACAGTATTTTACCGATATACATATCTAATATATATATATACATATATATATCTGACGTCATGTATTGCCAAAAAGTCGTCCGATCGATTGTAGTCTTCTCTAATCGGTACCCAATATCAATAAATAATAAAATACTGCATGTACACTTAAGGAATGACTGTAATATTTTTTTCTGTCTATGAAGAAATAACATCAAATAGGTCGTGCCCACTTATCTTCGCTAGAAAAGGGTTACGATCCAGTCCCCTCCTCTCCACCCTTGGCAGATTAATCCAACATTTGTGAATACAATGCTGCGCTATCTACCGGTAGATAAAAGTCACGCCCATTCTGACTACAGTATTCTTGACCAATGGTAGCTCTTGAACTCTCTTCGGTGTGGAGGTGTAAAAAGGTTGTGTCTAGTGTTTACAAATTTCGTGAAGCAGAAACCGAAAATATACGTTGACATTCCAACATTTTTGCGAGAAATATACACAGGAACTCCAATTAGTTCATTAAAATTGTCACCAAATATCGTTCTATGATTTGGGGGTTATGACTTGTTGCACACTTTGCACGTGGCAAATTGTTTATTTACATTTTCTACATTTGCATGTGATCATCTTAAAGGCGCTTTTTGATTGGATGCAGCCAGCTACAACTGCAACCAATGGGAATCATTACCTCGTGGACCCAATATGCTATCTTAATCCGCCAAGGGTGGACGGGAGGGGACTGGATCGTAACTCTTGGCTAGCGAAGATGTGCCCACTGAATAACCCGCGTAGCAGGTTATTTAAAAGTGTGCACCACATTTTTTAGGTTATTTCGAATAGACAGAAAAAATATTACAGTCTATCCTTATACTATAATTCTAAATTCCATTTTTAAGGAGTAAATCACGAAAAAACGTTGATGACGTCACGGTCATATGACAAAATTATGTCTATGAGTTGATAGACAAAAACTTTCAGCCAATCAAAAGACGTGTTACATCCAAAATTAAATTATATGTACATGTATAAGACTTTGATTGATTTTGGAACATTCAAATAAAAGATAAGTCTGTGTTATGGTGTACTTATCACAACTCAATTTTTTCAACCCAAATTAGGCAACAGATGTATTGATATTCATTTGCATAAGGTCGATTACTATCCGACGCATAATTATTGCTATTAGATTGTTCTTTATTTAGATTTACATCTATATCGTTTTGTCTTTATGTAAAGCTGTTTAAAGAAACTAATTGTCTTTATACATGACGAATCGTAATGACTTCGTAGACGTTTGAGATGGAACAACAAAGTCAGTTACAATTCTTCCCAAAGAATCAACTAAAACAAAATAAAAAGACTAACATCGATAAATGACAACAAGACAAGGTCAACCACCGACATCTTATCACATATACATGCATATTAATATTTATCTTGATAGCAGTTAATCCAATCGATCTACTTTGCCGTATGTCATTCATATTGAAGTAAATGAATATTTATTTTTCTTTATTGAAGAAGCAAACATAATGCTATAGCAAAATAACATAATATATAATGAAAATAAAGACAGTAAACAGAGAACAACACAATAAAGTCATAGCAAGCACAGAACTACAACTGTTATGGGAACCAATTGTGCCCCTCTTCTAACCGACTTGTTTCTTTTTTATTATGAGGCTGACTTCATACAGGAACTTCTTAGGAAGAAAGATAAGAAGTTAGCAATATCCTTTAACTTTACGTTCCGCTATATAGATGATTTTCTCTCACTAAATAATACAAAATTTGGTGACTATGTTGAACGAATCTATCCCATAGAACTAGAGATAAAGGATACTACAGATATAGTTAAGTCTGCCTCATATCTTGACTTACATCTAGAAGTTGACAATGAGGGTCGGTTGAAAACAAAACTTTACGACAAAAGAGATGATTTCAGCTTCCCAATTGTGAACTTTCCATTTCTATGCAGCAACATTCCAGCAGCGCCTGCATACGTAGTATATATCTCCCAATTGATACGATATTCGCGGGCTTGTATTTCCTATCATAATTTCCTTGATAGAGGATTGCTGCTCACAAGGAAGCTATTAAACCAAGAGTTCCAAATGGTGAAGTTGAAATCATCCCTTCGTAAATTTTACGGACGCCATCACGAGTTGGTTGACCGTTATGGAATAACCGTTTCACAGATGATATCGGATATGTTCCTTATGTCGTAACTACAATACCCTTCCCTTTTCACGAATGTGACCTGCCGAATTAGACTATTTACCGGATTTGTAATAACATAAGCAACACGACGGGTGCCACATGTAGAGCAGAATCTGCTTACCCTTCCGGAGCACCTGAGATCACCCCCAGTTTTTGGTGGGGTTCGTGTTACTTAGTCTTTAGTTTTCTATGTTGTGTCATCTGTACTATTATTTGTCTGTTTGTCTTTTTATTTTTGGCCATGGCGTTGTCAGGTTGTTTTCGATCTATGAGTTTGACTGTCCCTCTGGTATCTTTCGTCCCTCTTTTATGCAATTATAATTTGTAATCTTAACTTCCATGCCGCATTTTCGGTTAAATTCTTTGAGCTAGCTTGCAAAAGAAATACAAGCTTTCTATTATTTGTCCATGAACAATAATATTTAGCTAAAAACTGTAACCTCATATTCATATTATAAATGACATGTGGGTATTTGTCAATGAGAAAATAACCATACGACAAAGAAAACCAAACGACATCTAGAGGGCAACATTCAGTCTTCAACAATAGACAAAATAAAAAAGTACAGCCAATTGTTTTGAAAGTATTATCATTCGGATTCTGTAAGATATTTTTCAACAAATTTCTGAGTTTTACACCTGGGGTGAAACATATACAAAAGAAATGGGCATTATGTTTTTATATTGTGCTGTTACACCACTGTTCCAGGTTAGGGGAGGGTTAAGCACTTACAAACATGTTTAACCCCGTCACTTTCTTAATATGCCATTCCAATGCAGGAGCCTGTAGTTCACTGGTTGCCTTCTTTTTTATAGTTCAGCACTCCATCAACATACTGATGATAACGTGCCGGGCACTGGTGTCACTTTACCGCTCGTGCGTGGGATATATAATTTCTATTTACAGTCAAATATATACAAATAAAAGTTCAGAGTAATTTTCTTTCTCTTCTGTTTTGTACTATACATTTTGGTTAAAACTATATACATCGAAATATTGATTTAATTGTGTAGGTGTTTGTTGAGAACAGATCTTGGGATCTATTCTCGGAAACAGTCTAGTGTAGTACATTTTACTGCAGCTACAGGTAGAAGGTTCCACTGCAATATTGTTCTAGGATAAAATGAGTACTTGAATGAGTCTTTAAATGTTTGTATTGGTCTGTAGGAATGATTGTGTGTTTATGTGTCGTTGTCGTTGGTTTATGTCTGTCATATTTGTTTTTCGGAATTGTTTTGTTATAAATAAGGCCGTTAGTTTTCTAGTTTGAATTGTTTTACTTTTTTCATGTCGGGGCCTTTTAAACCAATTTAATAAAGTTATGACGTCATTGCGGCAAGTCAATCAAACGCAATGCGTTGCAATTTGTGGATGTCGATAAGGGAAGCCAAAAATTAGACGTCAATTTGAGAACAACAAAAAAGACGTCGATTATAGTCTGGCTCAAGCTTTGCTGTCCATCAAAAAATTGCGATTATTTTTTTATTTGTGCAAACATTTGTTTCAAACAGCGATTTTCTTAAAGAAAATAAAATTACAACACGTTTCACGTACCTCGTGTCATCCAGAAACTGTCTAAATGCGTGTACGTAGCATTTGAAATTTCTCTATGGGAAATTAACATTGCAATGGTCGCCTATGTTATTCCGGATGTTTTGTTTGGGAGAATATATTTACGTCATCAAAGTTCACGCGACGTTACGCATAGTAATCAAAGGGAAATAACTCCTATGTAAAACGCTGACTGACTTGCAACCAGCTATAAACTACGTGTTGTGGCAATTAAAATAAAAATAAACATCAGATGTATGTAAAGGAATTTTGTAAATAAACAAGTGTGCCATTGGGGTTCTGTTACCCTACCCTTTTCATTTAATTTAGATTTTAAAAACTTATACCTTTTCATACATTCCGTAGGTAAAAATGTTACCTTTTCCCATATTTTTTGCGTTTCATGTGGTGTGTACTGTAACAGTGTAATACAGGTACTAAAGTTTAAAATGAGAGAAAATTGGTTGAAAAAAAAACACAACTGGGAACACCAAGAAAGATGACGAAAGAAGAAATTATCGGAACTTTATTGACCTTATCATATATTTCTGATAGTTTTCCCGACCGATTCAAATATTTCCAACCTTGAAAATGTGACCTATTCCAGCGGCACGTTTTATCACCTTGTATATATGAAGTGCCCCCGAAGATTATCATAACAATTCTTTATTTTATTTTATCTAAAAAACAACATTTATCACTTTCTCGGATTAACTTGCACTTTTCATTACGTTCATAATTGCAAATCCGCCACACCGTTTTTTATGCATGTCTAAAAGATTAATTCCGAAAAAGTAATTTACAATAGAACTTTTTTCACCCTCCAGGATTATTAAAAAATGACGGATTTTTTTTTTTTTTTTTTTAACATGGGGTATTTCTTGTTCCGCTACTGAGGATGTTTTTTTCCTTTGCGAATCCATAGGAGAAATGCGACTCCAATAGGATATATTTTGTTGAATAAAACGGTAGTTTTTATCCGATAGATTTTTTTGATATTTTAATCGGATATAATAATTATTTTGATAAATACAAATAATTTATTGAAGTTTTGTATGCATCTATATCAAGATAAAAAAAAAAATCCCGTACAGCAATTTTGTCTGGTGAAGCGCACAATGTCAGTGTGAATTGCAAAACATGCTCTCTACCTGAAAATGCAGATCGTCCTATGAATAAGATTAAATATGGTTTGCTGGCTGCAAAAACTGTATATAATTTGTAAATTCAAACCGAAAATAGCCAAACTATATGTTATGTAACCTTATCACCAATGAATGGGATGGAGTTCATTTTTTGCCTGTTTATAAAATTGAGAATGGAAATGGGGAATGTGTCAAAGAGACAACAACCCGACCACAGAACAGACAACAACAGAAGGTCACCAATAGGTCTTCAATGCAGCGAGAAATTCCCGCACCCGGAGGCGTCCTTAAGCTGGCCCTAAACAAATATATATACTAGTTCAGTGATAATGGACGTCATACTAAACTCAAGTTATACACAAGAAACTAAAAGTAAAAATAATACAAGACTAACAAAGGCCAGAGGCTCCTGACTTGGGACAGGCGCAAAATGCGACGGGTTAAACATGTTTATGAGATCTCGACCTCCCCTATACCTCTAGCCAATGTAGAAAAGTAAACGCATAACAATACGCACATTAAAAGTCAGTTAAAGAGAAGTCCGAGTCCGATGTCAGAAGATGTAACAAAAGAAAATAAACAAAATGACAATAATACATAAATAAAAACAGACTACTAGCAGTTAACTGACATGCCAGCTCCAGACCTCAATTAAACTGATTGAAAGATTATGTCTTCATCATATGAATATCAGGCACAATCCCTCCCGTTAGGGGTTTAGTATCATACCATCATAAAATATATGAGAAGAGCATAACCCGTGTCATGCCAACAACTGGTTTTACATTTATGATTTTGTTTTTTAAATCATTCCAATTCCGTTACATCCAAGCATTAATTGCTGCGGAATAATACAGAATATATGATAAATCAATCAAATATACATGTAGTACGTTACTTTTGTCTCTCAAATTGGTTCAACATAATAAAAGGTGAAATGGTATGTCTTGTGTGTATCCTTACCTATAACGATCGCTTAGGCTTTATAGCTCAAAACGGTAAGCCTAAGCACTTGGTGATTCTTTCTTCTTGAATAAATGAGGATAAATTCGGAAGTATGGAGTGAATTCGGAACACTTTACATTTAATTTGTTAAATAATGAAATAAAATTGAGAATGGAAATGGGGAATATGTCAAAGAGACAACAACCAGACCAAAGAGCAAACAACAGCCGAAGGCCATCAATGGGTCTTCAACGCAGCGAGAAAATCCCGCACCCGGAGGTGGTCCTCAGCTGGCCCCTAAATAAAATTGTGTACTAGTTCAGTGAAAATGGACGTCATCCTAAACTCCAAAACATATAAATGAACTAGAATTTAAAAACATACAAGACTGACAAAGGCCATATAATCTCCTTGATCAACTACATGCAAAAAACTGCAGATTTACGCTATAGTTAGGAGGCCGAAATCATTGCACACATAAAAAGAAACACAAAAAGACAAAAAAAAAAAACCCAACACTTTACATATTCCTTGCATTCGTAACGCTTTTCTGGATTAACTTTCACCAGGAACTCTCAAAGATAGATATTTTAAAGCCAAAGAGCATATAAAAATGGATAGGCATGAAGAGCTATATGACCAATAAAGGAACTACACATTCGCCACATTCTTTATGTGCCTGTCCAAAGTCCGGAGCATGTAGTTCAGTGGTTGTTGTTACTTAAAGTCTATTACATCAGGGCTTAACAAATTTTGTTACAAGTAACTAGCCCAGGACTTATTTGCAGCAGGATTTTACTACCCCTGTTGGAAGAACTGCTAGCCCATCAAAACTGACCTGCTAGCCCGAGAATGCCTTACAAATCAGAGTTTGCTGCATAATTACAAAGTGGGTGTCCCTTGTTTTGAAGGCGGCATTATACACTGTATTTAGGGAGCTACCATTTGATTTTTATGGTGAAATTTGAAAAAAAGGCAGGACAGGAGTTTTGAGTAAAAAAAATAGGCAGGATGATCAACTTGGCAAAAAAAAGGCAGGATGACAATTTATGAAAAAAAAAAGTCAGGATAAACTATTAAAAAAGGCAGGACCGAATAGAGTGTAAAATAAAAAGGCATGGCAGAGATTACAACTAAAAAAAAAAAATGCAGGACAAAATTTTTCATCCTAGCCCTTCCCCCTAAAAATCAAATGGTAGCTCCCTTAATAATTTTTGTTGGCCTGCTTTTTATTCTGTTGGTAAACAAACAGTGGTGCTTAAGTTGTTCCCACATACAAAGCAGACTTTTTTTTGGCGTGCTCGGGAAAATAGCGGCAATATTCTCTGCTTTTTTTTTTCATCAGCAACACGGCCGACCTTGGCCAGTGGGATCTCTCTTTCCGGGACACTATAAATTTTTCTTTCCGCTTTTCCCGGTCGTATTTGGCATTTTTAGAGGATGAATTGTCAGTCTCATTACCCCCTTCATCTACAGTTTTTCGTTTTAAAACGAAGTTCCTAGGGTGCGAAATATTTGGTTGCATGGATTGGTTTCGTGCTCAACAGCTGTCCTGACAAGACAGGTCAATTCCGATCAATACATCATACCCTCCCCGTACTGAGAAATCGATATTAAAAGTACGAGAATCGCGATCAATACATGATACCGGGTCATCCAGAGTTATTTGTTCTCTTTTTAAAATATGTACAACAGGACCTGTACAAACCAGTTCAAATTCTTGGAATCCCGGATGACGTAATTGAATCTGATCGTCTAAGATAGAATAGTGATGAAGGGATTTTCCACTTTCTGTTTTGGAAACGCCAAGAATATTTTGTTACTAGTCCGCTAGGTTGCTGTATTTTTCATTATTGAAGGTCGTGCGATTGCCTATATATAACCGCTTACATCTTCTTAATTTGAACTTTCTTGAACAGTTGTGTCATTGGCATTCATACTACATCTCCTTATTTTTTTGTGCATTGTTCGAAAGATAAACATATGCGAATTTCGGTGAAGAGATTTGGAATATCTTCGTTACAACATTAGACTTTGCATTTGTGTAACAATTCTTTATTAATAATTCATTTTTGTCGAGCCTTCGACTTTTGTCGAAAAAGCGAGACATAGCGATCCTACATTCCGTCGTCGGCGTCGGCGGCGGTGGCGTCCACAAATATTCACTCGGTGGTTAAAGTTTTTAAAATTTTAATAACTTTCTTAAACTATCATGGATTTCTACCAAGCTTGGACAGAAGCTTGTTTATGATCATTACATAGTATCCAGAAGTAAATTTTGTAAAAAAATGTCTTTTAGCCGTAGTTTACTAATAAATAACTTAGTTTTTCTGTCAGTTAACTTTACATTCACTCTGTGGTTAAAGTTTTAAAAATCTTAATAACTTTCTTAAACTATCATGAATTTCTACAAATTTTTAATAAAGGGAATTCATTTAAAAAAAAAAAAGACCTAAAAAAAAATGCATATTTATCTGGTTTAAAAAAAACCGTCGGTGATTTTCTTCATTAAAAGTTAGGACAAATAATCTTCAAGCCAATTGTCGATTTAAAAAAAGGGGGTACATGTGCTCGTTTTAAGTAAATGTTAAAAGTAATTGGAAAACATGCATCGTATATAGATTAGACCGTTTGAATGGTTTTACACTGGTCAATTTTGGGGACCTTTATAGCTTGCTGCTCGGTGTGAGCCAAGTCTCCGTGTTGAAGACCGTACTTTGATCTATAATGGTTTACTTTTATAAATTATGACTTGGATGGAGAGTTGTCTCAGTCATTGGCACTCATATCACATCTTCTTATATCTTTTACATCCCAACTTTGTCTAAATTACAGTGTCTATTTCATAATAACTGAAAAGAACTCGTTTTAAGTTGGCAAAATGTTATTCCACGTTGAGGCTGTAACAAGAAAATCCGAGATTCTCGTCCCCATCTGCTATTTGGCTAATTTCTTTCTTTTTGTATTAGTTTTCATTATTTTTATTGGTCGGTTTATTTTTTTCCGAACTGCGGCCTGAAAATGTTCTCCACGCTGTCAACTGACAAATCTCAAGTAATAGCAAAGTAAAAATGATTGATTTTTATTGAAAAAAATGAATACCCCAATGGGATTGATGGCATACATGAAACGTGAACACATTATATAATACACGACAAAAATGATAAAATAATCAAATATAGAAATGAATTATTGTGCGGCCGAATTATTAATTCACGGCATATTGTTCAGTTGCGTATGTAATGATTTTGATACGATGTTCCAAGAGATATTGTTGACTTCGGCACTTTTTATAAGGTAGTATCCAAGACTTCGACACTATCTGACTTCCGAGTTTTTACAACACAAGTGTAAATATTTTTTTAGTACATGTATCATGTATATTGTTTCCAAATGAAACCTTCTTTTCAAAAAATGAAACTCTGATAGGATGGCATAAGAACTTTAGCAATCAATAACACTTTATAAACTATTTAAATCGATAAACAATACCGTTTTGCAAGCCTTTGACTGTATAACACTATAAAGGGTATTTTCAAGTACCTGCAAGTTACTTTATTTCGACGTCTTACACATAAACGTCACAACTAACACTCTTTTTAATGACGTCATATGCTTTAACGGTACAGTTTGAAAATAAAATAACAATGTTTTTATAATGTCAACTATGTAAACTTAATGTTTACAAAGTAAAAGACATCACTAAAGGCATATTAGGTCAGGAGTGTGTATTAAGAATATGCGGAAAATATGCATTTTACCACGAAAAAATAGGGTTTTGATAATTATTTGGGACTGAGAGGGTTAAAATGTCTATATATAGAACGATTTATACAATATACAATTTTTTTAAAAATTCATTTGATAGGTAAACATTTTTAGGTCATCCGCAAAAGTGATGAGAATAAATTTAAATATACTTATTGTTTTTCATGCAACTAAATTTAAATCCTGAAAGTTACATAAGAGGGAGTTTAATGTCTGACGATTTACATTAATTTAGCGATTTAGCGATTTCTTTGTCTACACAAACATCACGAGAGAGAGAGAATGACAACTTTATGTGAACATGCATACTGTTTCTGATTTGTGATGGGCGTGTCTGCTACAGAAACCGCGCAAAGAAGATGGGAGTTAACGGTTTCGCTGATTGGTTGACGGAATGTCACGGAAATATCGGAAATAGTCGAAGTGAAAAAAACAATAACGACTCCCTGTTGTTACCAGGAGACAGAAAATGGCCGGCATAACAATGTTAAACCTCCGTAAGGATCGGAAAGTGGGCGGTACATGATGATCAATGGACCGATTAGTCAATAAATAAAGCTTAATTGAATGGACAGACAGTTATCGAATGTAATTTGTTGGTCAAATCATTTAAAACATAGGGGTAAACAAGTTGCATTGTTTTTTAGCCGGACAGGACCCCTTGAGCCAGACTATAGAGGGGAATGAAATTGGCCGTCGATTTGGAATCTTATTTTATTGTGGCGTCAGATTTGGACGTCGATATGAGGAACGGACATTTGGAAAGCAGGTCACGGTTTGACCCCAAGTCTATCAGCAACAATAGAGTCACGTGACCGTGAAAATTCAGTAAAACTACGGATGAGACTAACCTCATTTTTACTCACTAAAATACCACTGTCATGATAAAAACTTATTGATCAAAAGAATCTTGAATATACATAGTTTTAACTCGTCAAAACTTACACATCAACTCAAAGTCCTTGTTTCTTCATTTTATCTTCAAACTTGAAATTTGTGTGAAAGTTGTCGAGTCTCCTGATCGAAAAATCTAAATATTTTCGAGGAAAAATGATGGGCTAAATTTAAATTTAATAAAGCATCTCATTAAGACAAACACTCGATATGAATATCTAGGCAATAGAATTTTGGATACGCAAACGTCAAGTTATTTTCAACACGAACCGGTGGTTTTTTTTTTTGGCGATTTGTGCAAGTGGTTATCTCCCCTTGATATCACCAGTCAAAAATAAAAACCCAGCAAAATGAACAAAAGGAGTTTTCTTTACAAAAATCAAGAGGAAAATTAAAAACCAATTGTTCAAAGAACAATTGAAGGTCTTTCCACATCAATTTTCTAAATAACTGATAGGAAGCTACTACTGGTTTACTCAAAGTTATTAATAACGTCAAAGTATAGATTTCTTCATACTGATTCAATAAATAAATGGTTTCTATATACTTTTGCCTGAAATAAGGTAGATAATTGCCAACTTCCGGTTTAGAAAATGTCACTTCCGGTCTAATATGATAGCTTTATTCACACTGATTCCAAAAATATATAGTTTGTATATACTTATGCCTGTAATAAGGAAGATAATATGCTACTTCCGGTTTATAAAATGTCATTTCCGGTCTCAAATGATAGGTTAACCTATGATCATTCAAAAAATATATGGTTTTTAGGTACTTTCCATGAAATAAGTGCAAAAAATACTACTTCCGGTTCACTCAAGGTCACTTCCGGTTTACCTTTTTCAAGGTCATATGTCATCCAAAAATTTGCAAAAGACCCTATGGCTTTATCATGTACCAAGTTGGAGTAATAATCAATTAACCTTAAATTGAATCATTTCAGGGACATAAACTCCTATAAGATATCATTGGATTGTTTCAGACCAAATGTATCATATCTTAATCACAATTAAGCAAACATTTTGCACTAGTTCTTTAATTTGTATCTTTAAAAGTGACAGAGGAGATCAAATAACAAGGAAAAGTCAAAATTTAGAATATATGACCTTGACCTTTGACCTTGGCCTCAATTTCATTTAAATGAACCAAGGAAATCAAATCAATATACCTTAGGTCTCTATCACTTACCATTCATGCTATACATTTATATATCCCTTATGTCAAATACAGAAGGGGAAATAACTCTCATATGGAGTTTACGTATCGCTTCGGTCAAAATTGGACAAAACATCCTGAGGATATAATGAGCAATTTGGTAAAATAAATTTGTCGCTTTCTTTTACGGTTACGGAGGAGATGCACTCACAAGGAAAACAGTGTTCGGGAAGATAACTCCTACAAAGAAAAGTATTTGGTTTAGCAGGGTCAATTTCAAAGGCGCATAAACTGTTCGATATCATATACAAAACATCTAAGCGACAACTTGCGAAACAAAAATTTATAGCGAGAACAAAATTTGGCGGCAGAAAAAAAAAAATAATAATCAGAAGAAAACCAATAGGTCTTTTCACAGAAAAGTGGAAAGACCTAATAAATGAAATTCGATTTATACTATGTTATTTTATCATCGGTACAAGGACATCATTCATAAATATAAATCAACATCTAACATCTTATACGTTCAGGTATTTCATATCCAATATTTTATGGTAATATTCTTTACAAAGCACAAAAATGTCGGCATGCACCTCAAAAGCTAACCAAACCTTTAAACAGACTTATTCGGAAAGGATATAGTTACGATACTGTTGTCAGGTCATTGTGGATTGCATATTTTGGTATTAATATTGATTCACTCATAGGGTCTTTGCATCGGAAATAAACACTATTATTCTAAAACCAGTTGTTGGCATGATACGGGTTATGTTCTTCTCATATATTTTATGATTGTATGATACTAAACCCCTAACGGGAGGGATTGTACTTGATTTTCATATGATGAAGACATAATCTTTCAATCAGTTTAATTGAGGTCTGGAGCTGGCATGTCAGTAACTGATAGTAGTCCTTTGTTAATCTATGTATCATTGTCATTTTGCTTAGTTTCTTTTGTTACCTATTCTGACATCGGACTCGGACTTCTTTTAAACTGAGTTTTACCGTGCGTATTGCTATGTGTTTCTTTATTCAACATTGGCTAGAGGTATAGGGGGAGGGTTATGATCTCACAAAACATGTTTAGAGTGGGGCGCTCATATTCGCCGTGGACACAATTTCGCCGTTTTATGATTTTGAGGTGTAAAAACTTCAAAGGATGGGTGAAATGGAAGAAATATGGCGGTAAATTATATTATTATAACAAATATGATCATTTTTTAAACTTAGACAAAATTTCGGCATTTACCGCAAAGGACCGAAAAACAGACAACGGTTTTCGGCCAATTTCCTAAATGAAAAAATGATTTCGAAGAAGTATTTCTTAGTAATTCTTTGACTGATTGCCGTAAATTTCAGTTCTTTACACATTTGAAATGTCTGCTATTCATCTATAATGAAATTGATTTGATAAATATTGTTTTTAGCTGCAGTTATTTGGTTTCAAATAGATGTGTAAAAACGGCGAATATGTGTCCCCCAATGACAAAACATCAGGAAATTTCAAATAGCCTTTAATCTAACTTTTCAGATGATTTTTTTTCAAAGAAACACATTTTCAAGCTAAGAATATTTTGTTTTTGTTGTTATCTTCATATAGAAATATCATTATACTTCAAAAACATAAAGACCTGAACATAAACTGCAGAAAACATGGAAAGTTATGGCGAAAATGAGCACCCCACTCTAACCCCGCCGCATTCTTGCGCCTGTCCCAAGTCAGGAGCCTCTGGCCTTTGTTAGTCTTGTATGTTTTTAATTTGAGTTCATTTATATATTTTGGAGTTTAGCGTGACGTCCATTTTCACTGAACTAGTAGATCTACACAATTTTATTTAGGGGCCAGCTGAGGACCACCTCTGGGTGCGGGATTTTCTCGCTGCGTTGAAGACCCATTGGTGGCCTTCGGCTGTTGTCTGCTCTTTGGTCGGGTTGTTGTCTCTTTGACATATTCCTCATTTCTATTCTCAATTTTATTTATATTATAATATTAAGAACAGATACTTTCCTACTTTTCAGAGAAGGATTAGAGGTACAAATTAAAAGACAAAAAAAAAAATGGTAAAAATCCAGAAATGTCGCTTATAAACCTATAAACCTAGCTGAATTGATGTAAATTAGATCTGGGCCGTCTGGCTTATGAAATTCACTTTACAATTTTTATGGGATCACTCCTAGTAGAGGTTTTTAAAATATTTCTATTTCTAACAATGTTTAATCATTTAATGCAATAAAACATACTTTATGCAATTTAAATCATCATCCTGATATTATAAAAATAATAAAAAGTACTGATCATTTACATGTTAAAAAGTGGGACCAAAAGTTTGAACTTTCTTCAAAGTAAAAAGCCTTTTAGCTCAATCCTATGTTTCCTATTTGAACAGTACAGTACTGCCTAGAATATAGAAAATATCCTATGTATAGAAAAAGTATACCAAAAATATTGACAGAAATTCTGTAAAAAATAATACTTTAAATTATAAATGACATAATTTTGAATTTTAGAATTATTATTATTGTAAAAGTCACAGCTAGTAGCCCGTGCCAAATTTCTCATGGAATTTTATAGATTATGAAAATAAACTTTTGGAAAAAAAAAACTAAATAGGACTTCTATTATTCAGGTTGATGTATCAACTGGTATACCATATTTATAATAAAGTATAATATATTTTACACCAATAATTGGACATTTATATCACAAATGTAAGTTGGTGGGACAAATGTTGTGCCTTTTACTTATGATCAATGGATTGTTAAATTTGACAAGAATATGCCATTTGAATAAATTCAATTTTGTAAGATCACATCTCTACTGCTATGAATTAAATTTCTTGTTTGACTTGATGAGCTATTTTTTGTACTTATTACTGTAGCTTATAATATTTAGTAAAGAGATAATCAAATAAACAAGGTTTTTAACTTAAAAGTATAATTAACTGACCTTCATTTCCTTTTTCGTATGTTTTTTTTCAATGTTTCCTCCAGAAATTTTCATTACAAACCATTTGTTCTTGCTATTTCTTGTGTTTTTGTCCATCCATAGGTTATCATTAAATTGTCAGAATTGTTTCCAGTATGAATGAAATTTTCTATAAAGACGTACAATTTCAAACGCAATAAGGATGATCTTTGTTTCACTTAAATTCCAATGTGTAAATTTTCACAATGCACATGACCCTGACACATATTTTGTTAACGTTATATGACGTAGATCTATGTTGAAAAAAGAAAACAATGTCACCGTCAATTTATGTAGGGGATCAAGAAGGGCTTTAGAATGGAGGCATCGTATGAAATTTTGAAAACAACAATTTTTAATCACCATTCCATTCATATCTCTAATAACCTTAGTATTTTATAGTAATTTGGAAACAGGTACAATGAAAAGAAACTGAACATTCACTGTTTTAAACTAGAAACGCAGCCAAAACCAGCTACAAATTGACATGACTGATGGTCATTAAAATTCTCGTATTAGAGCAAAAATGATGGCTTCATATTTGTGTAGAAATTTTGAAATAGGTTACCAGAAAATAGATTTCAAATGTCAGACGTTTCTTTGTGTTTTTTTTTTTTTTCTTATATTCTAATCCTACAGAACTTTATAATGACATCTGGTTGAAACACAATATAAAAGTAAGATTTTGTTATCAAGTCAACAGAATTGGTTTGAGGCTATTTAGAATTGTATTGAAACCTTAAATTGTCGCACTTTTAATAATACTTATTTAAAGAATATTATGATAATTCTATTTTATGATGTGTGTAAATTCAGAAAATGATACCATTAACAATCAACTGAACTAGAAAATGTTGTTAAAGAAATTATTTAACCTATGCATGCATATTTTTTAAACTTTAGTCCTCTGTGTACGTTTTTTTTTTTTTTTTATATTTATGACGAATCCGCAACGTATATTTGACAAGAAAACATTTCATTCATTGATTGTTGATCGGAAACTTAGGCTACTAAAACATTTTCGGAGTTTTGTGCCGAAGTTTACCGATCGTAACCTTGATACGCAATCAACACAGAATGATCGAGCACGTGAAAAATAAGTGAGATGATAGAACGATGTTTATCTTTTTTTATATTGTCCATGCGTTTCCATTAGTTAATAAAACTTTGTCATAAAAGTTTTTAAATGATTTTGTGTATTACGTTTTTTTTTAAGAATCGATTAATAATATGTTTTTTTTCTACGTTTGTTTACCTTTTCTTTCCTGGCGGGTTTTCCTTCGCACTTGCGCTGTGCGGCTGCCAAATTTCTAACGAGAGATATCATGGTTAAGGTCACTGAGAAGTTGTCAGCGAATAATGATACGAGAAGAATTAATTCAATAGTATAAAAATAAGAAGATGTGGAATATATTGCCAACTCTCCAAATGTCACGGAAGTTACATTATTTAATATCTGTATAAGATAAAGGATTTTCTTTTAAAAGAGAGTCTATATACACGTGTTGTATAGGAAAAGTTAGCTATTCATATATATAAAACATACTCATTTTTTTGTTTAAATTTGAAGTATCATATGATTAATTAATATCTTATAAGTAATGCAGGCACGATAACGATAACAATGTTATTTTCCATACAATTTCTATTTCCAAGAAGCATAACTCCTGTAAAAAGTTGGTCTGCAGTCTTCCAAGACCTTGTTGACACAAGCCTTTGATATGAATATCATAAAATTCAACAAGAAATAAGTGCGAGAGTGCATACAATGCAATGTTCAGTATAAATTATACCTCAAATAGACATTACTCCCGCAAAAATGATGGATCAGCACTGATTTTCAAACTCACCCAGGCATTGCTGATTTAAAGCTTTGCTATAAATTTCATAACAATCCTACAAAAAATTTGTGTGAAAGTGCTTACAGTGTAATTTTCCGAGGGGAAAAACTCTTTCAAAAATTGTTGATCGGCATGCACTGATTTAAGAACTTGTTTGAAACATTGCTGATATAAACCTATGATATAAATTTTATAAATATCTGGCAAGAAGTGTACACTTGAGAGCACTAACAATGCAGTTTTCTATAGAATTTGCATTTCAAATGGACATTACTCCTGTAAAAAAAGAATTGATCAGCGCCGATTTCCGAACTTGTCCCAGACATCGCTGATATAAACCTTCGATATAAATTTCATAACAATTACAAGAAATGGAGGCTGGAGAGCGGTTACAATGCAATCTTCCATATAATTCACATTTCCAAGGGACTTAATTCCTGTAAATATATAATTGATCTGAACGTCCACGGGGCCAGGCATCGCCAATAATAAACCTTCGATAGACCTTTCATAATAATCCTATATAAATGTAGGCTTAAGAGCGCTTAAAATGCTATTTTCCACACACATATATATATATATAATATGTTAAAAAATGTTGCAGATGATATCACACAATGGTTTGATTACATTACTTGTCTTATTTATTTCTGGAAACCTCTCAATCACTTGAATTAATTGCTGACACTGTAATTATTCTTGATTCAGTTTCTTCGATTATATATTAAAACGGAAATTGATAGACTTAAATATAAGTTCAGAACCAGGAAGAGGGTGGCGAGACTAGCATGGGATAGAAAGTTGAAGTACCGATATTGAAATAATCACAATTAAATACTTTACTAATTAGGTTACATAAGATAAAATCAAAAGTTTTATGCATCTCGAATTCACACACTTCCACCCATACCGACCCACCTCCATGCAAATATATATAGAAAATTACCGAAAATACTAGAAAGTAAAAGTAATAACGGTCGTTTCAAGCTTTAACAGCAGTCATTTCTCGGGTCAGAATTGAAAATAATACCTTTTATCAATGAACCTATAAATATTGGATTTTATGTTAGGAAATGCCGTTGATCGAGAAAAAGAGCTTCAAATTAAACTAGGGAAATACAGAATCTACGTGTCAGTTGAGTTACAACAAAACACAAATATTCCACCCAATCTGTGAAAAGGAACCTCATTAGTAGAAAAGTGGAGAAATTAAAGGGTAAAGAAGCAATTTCCTCGCTATTTATGATCAATTGTAACCATGTTAATTCGTTTTTGTCGCTGAAATGCAATTTCTTGGAAAATAGAAGCAAATTATGACAAAAACGATGTGCACAGACCAAAAAGAAGATTTTATACGGAAATAATGATATTTGATATATTTATAGAATTTCATTTTTTCTGCAAAATTGATCAAATATTTATGTCGTAGACAAGTTGTTTTGAAATATTGAAATATAATGAACAAACTAATTCAGTTGTACTTGTGTAAATTAGAATCATATCCAGTATCTGTGTTGAATTCGCTTACTTTATACGAAAAGCATAATTTATACATTGAAAACAATTTGAGCTTCATTTCTTTTTTGAAAATAAAATTTTGCTGTTACTTCTTTCGGCATTGTTTATAGATATTTCTTCATGAAACTACACCTTCCCCACGTATATCTGTTTATTTATTGACAATTCTTTATGTATACTTTTGTTGTCAAACCCTCGTCCTTTGAAAACTTGAGATAGTAATCTTAAGGGAAAACCAACAAATGTCTGCTAGGACCCTTTTAAGCATCGATTCTTTCATATTTTTGGATATTCAGTATGTATATAAACCAATATGTCGAGATTGTATGCGTTTCAAATATCTCACAGACAGTTCAAACCTAATGGATTGTTATAAGTAACATAAGTCTATTGTTTCTTGGTCAACATGTGAAAGTAGGTTTATAGTTACTATAAAGAGTGAGTAACTAACACTTTAAAGTTTTATAATCCAAACGGAAATATTGTTCTGACTGCTCAATATATTTCATTGTACATTTCGATTATTTTTGTAGAGAAACTCGTATCAAAACAGAAATATTCTTTGTAATGCTTCACACATTTTTGATGGTCACCATCCGAAATAAAAAAAATTTCTCAGCTTACAATTTGTCCACATCTTTATGATATGCATTAAAATGCTTAGTTACCTAACTTTTAGCTACTGACAATGTGGGTACTGTTAGGAAGCAACCATAAGTATTATAAATTAACTAATAATCGTCGGCCAGTTTTACTGGTAAGTAGATGACATTTATGGTACTAATAAATATTGACTTACAAGGAATTCCTCAAAAAAAGAAATTAAAGGACCTGGTTAAACGCTCCTTATCGGACGTTTTGTGAATTCTTCCTGACGGATACTTCTCAAAGACAAATGTTTTAGTTTTTTAAGACGTAAGGTATAGTAGATAGGCAACCACAGTTTGTACATGTTCCAAGTCATGCTCCGATGTACTGTTCGTTGTTGTTTGTTTGTTAATGTTAGTGTGCTAATTCGGAGGAGTCGGGTGTTTGATGTAGTCCGTTGTACTGGCAAGTATTAACGGCGATTCCTGTTATCCCTTTTATCGTATAAATATATATCATGACTTCAAATAATTTACAACGCTTGACAATTTCAACTGTTTCTTTTTTGGATTTTTGTAATAAAAAAGGCATGTTCATGTATTTTATCTTTGTGTGTCAAATACAATCTTTAATGTTATCTCGCAAGTCAATATAAGAAGGGAAAGTGTCATTTTCAAACATAACTCAATTGAAAGCAATCAGATTTTAACAAATTGCATTCAATATGTCTTACGAGTGTCATAAGCAGAGCTGCCACATTTCAGTCTTTAAGTTGTCCGTCATAACAATAGGACAAGATTTTTCCATTAATGGCAAAACGTGATGACAAGAAAATTATTTGTTCTGATATTTCAAGCAAAATATTACAAAGAGTTTTAAATATGAGAGAATACTAGGTTATACTAACGCATTTGAATAGAAATTTGAGTAGATAGAACCATTAAGTTTATTCACTAACATCTGACAAATTAATTGTTACACAAGGTATGATTGTCACAGTCGGAGATGTTTATAGCGCATATAGCTTTCTTAAAATGCAATAAATCGAGACATTGGAAGAAAAATCTGTAAGTTTAATTATATTACCAAGATTTAAATTCACATAAATGTCTGAAATAAACGACGATTTTATTAGAATTTGTCAACTAAAGCAATCGAGAAAAAGAAAACTTCCTTAAAAGACCATCCAGAAAAATATTAGCCTTTCATAAACTACAGAAATACCATATATTGTGATGGATCGATTTCTCTTTAAAATGCATTGCTCTAGTGGTATATATCTCCATTTTCTTAAATCTAGACCATATCAATTTTTTTAAAGCATGTATTATTATTTTGGATGCAAAATACATGTGAAATACAAAAAAAAAACATGCACACTTTAAATATTATAAAGACATTACATCATCTATATTTGAGTGTATAAATGATTTTAACTTTGCTTACTTGCAGGGTGGCCAATGGAATCACCACTATTACTTATATGTACTACCTATTGAATAACGATATGTGTAACTAACCAATCAAATCACGCGACAGGTAACAAAGGGATGAATGAAAACATTTGTATAGATATAAGAAGATGTGGTATGAGTGCCAATGAGACAACTCTCCATCCAAGTCAAAATTTATAAAAGTAAACCATTATATGTCAAAGTACGGTCTTCAACACGGAGCCTTGGCTCACACCGAACAGCAAGCTATAAAGGGCCCCAAAAATTACTAGTGTAAAATCATTCAAACGGGAAAACCAACGGTCTAATCTATATAAAAAACGAGAAACGAGAAACACTTATGAACCACATCAACAAACGACAACTACTGAACATCAGATTCCTGACTTAAGACAGGTGCAAACAATTGCAGCGGGTTTAAACGTTTAAATGGTACCAAACCTTCACCCTTATCTGAAACAATAGTGTAACATCACAACATAGAAAGACACACTATGAAATATCAATTGAAATGGCTTAACTCAATCAAAAGACATATTAACACCAGTGAACATACACTGAACGAATAAATTTTATCTATGATACAATGTAAAACAAAATAAATAAACTAAGGGAAGAATAATTAAAGTAACATGATATACCATGTGAAATGTTAAACAATTTAAGAAAAACAATATGCTTGAACTAAAATATCAGCCATTTGCAATTACTTTAGAGACAGGTAAATGAAAATAATTTTGTTGTTAGGTATACGTGTACAGTTCAAATGGAGAATGGAAATATTTTTACAAAATAAATAATTTTGATGTTTATAGTACGAAAAAGTGAAAATTTATATTAATACTAAACACTTATCAAAGCTGGTATATAGACCAGATAAAACCCTGAATAAGTAAACATTAAATAACAAAAAAGCATTACAATTAGTATCAACAGGTCAAATAAACAAGAAAGTACGATTTGAGAGTACTCACAGTTACTGACAGCTAGTTAAAAGCCAAAAACAATTAATAATAAATAATCATGCATCAGAGACTAAAATCAACTAAAATACATCCCAGGGATTTAGTATTTTAACGTCATGGACAGTCAAAGAAGATATGACTTGTGCAATGCTAAAAATAAATGTATAGACAGGCAGTAAGATAGTTAGGAGTTAACCTCTTTATAGATCAAAATGAAATATAATTCCATAAAGTAAACCATTCAATTCAACATAAAATGTGTATACTGTAGTCGACCAGTAGTGCATCAATATCACATTAAATGCATAGTAATCAGTGAACCTTTTTGTGACAGATATAATGGGGATATTTACAGAAATGGATGAAAGTGTGAAAAAGACAAAACATGGTCTTTCTAATGATACGATTCATTGAAATAGTTTATATTATAGACTTTACATATTTGTATGATATACTGCTACTGATATAAATGTGTTTTGTAATTTTTATGGGGTTATCGAACTATGAAATAATAAACTGTATTGTTGCAAAATGCTTGGAATATGGTTATTTGCAATCATTGCAGTTAATTTTCCCCGACACAAAATCTCTTTTATTCTTAAATAGATGTAACTTTTTAAATCACAGTATCAATTTATTATAAACATTTATTATTTCATAACTTTTTTCTTGCAGATAATTCTCAGGTCGCGTATTTTTTTACACACAATAAAGCTATTGTCGTTATCCAGTTTTACAGGCTCCTGATTAGGGAGAGGCACATAAGAGTGTGGTGGAGTTAAACATGTTTGTAAGCGCTTAACCAAAATTCAACTTGGTACGTTGTGTAGCAGCACAACATAAGAACAAACTACAAAAATCAGTTGAAAAGGCTTGACTCATCAAATAGACACAAAGAACAAAAAACCAAAATAACAAACAGTACCTTAGAGGACTAGAAGTTACTAGTTTGTAATGCGACCAAAAAACTAGTACTTAGAAACTTATTGTTAGTAGTATCGCATTGGATTTTGAACAAAATTTTACGGAATTCGAACTGTCCTTTTAAAAAATCCTCAAAAATGCGTTTGATGTTTCAACAACAAGTAGCACGCGCTGTACTGCAAAGTATACCCCGGCTCATTATGACAATAATGACTTTTTTCATAAGCAATTGTACTGCTAATAGAATTATTCCGAATACGCCAGTCGTTATATCCCACTGCTCTACGGTGGCTTGCATGGAAGAAAATCGGACACGGTGAGGGATTGAATTATTCCGAGTTACTCATAGAATATATACTTTTAACATATTTTCACAGCATGCATAATAGCATCAGTGTCTAGATAGTGATTTAAAAGTGAAAACAATATGACATCACAACAGCAGACAATTTACAATACAATGAACAGTGACATTGACGAAAAATTCGACTCGGCAAACGGACAGTGACCGCACAAATCGTCTTAACAGAACATACAGATAATTAACACATGTAACGAAATTTCCATACTCACTGTGTATAATATACATTAAAAGTATTGTCAAACAGGAAGTGACAGCCAGACAAATCTGAAAATCGCTTCCATGGTGAAATTCGTCAAAATTTAGTTACAGATCAAATATCAAATCTTTTTACACTACAGACGCTAAGTAATATGCAACGAAAGTTTAGGACGGACTAATGAATGGATGGACGGACAAGGCGAATGCAGTGTACCTTTCTCTCCGTGATTATGGATATGCAGATATTCTTTTATGAGATTTCAATCCGATTTGATGTTGTTCTTAAAGTTTCAAAAAGTAACCAAAAAAAAAAAAAAAACGTTTTTCGTTGAACATGCAGGATTGGAGAATTTCAGTTTTCAGTCTTAAGGGTTTCAAGAAAACAGAGATGAATTGGAGTATCCTTTTTAATGAATCTTTTCTTGTCTTCGTCTAACATCAATTTAGCTTTAATTTATTATTTTATGAGGTAACATTTTTAAGTCAAAGAAATTTCGTATTTTATGTTAAAAAATTATTCACTTTTTGTTCGTCCTAAAAATCTAAAACTGAAAAGTCAATTTGAGAAAACTAAAGAACTATCACAAACCCGTAAAAATTTGTATATTATTTACTGCATAATATACATTGCTGGTAGTTTTTTCATCTGATTTACAGCTGTCTTGAAATAAGCAAGTGACATTCATACCACATAGGAAATACACTCTCCTGTCCTACTAATTTTATTTCCGATTATAGCATGCTATTACGCTCTTTATTATTTTTTTTCCACGCAATTTCTAAATGAGAAAGATGGGAGACTAAGATAAATAACGAATAGAGAATAGCAGTACTAGTGATATTCATATATTGGTTCAGTCATAAAAGGCAGGAAATGTGACATAATTAGGACAATATTTCAGTTCTTTATTGGTAATAAAGTAATATTCTTGAAATATCTTTAAAAAATTTTAAAAAAGAAGAAAGAAACGCGTCGGCGGTTACTGTGATTTTTCTTTTGTTTAAAAGTTTTAAAGACAGAACGATAACAGAAAAGATTTTTATTTACTGATTTTAATAATAAGAAACAATTTCGATTGATATCGTTATCATTCTTTTCGGTTTCATAATATTTAACACTTCTGGCAAATGTGTAGAATCGCCTGTTTTATTCAGATTTAAACAATATACGTTTCAGATGTCCTTAAATTTCTACAGGCAGGGAGTTTCTGTTGATCGTAGGCAAAGTGTTGGTACATGCCTGTGGATATTAGAAGATAACAGAAATAAACAGAAAAGCTTGCCCAATATGCACTGTCAATTACTGTCAATTACACATCTTGGTGTCTCATAATTGATGTAATTATATTCGATTAGATATACCTGCAGTGCGACCTTCAGTTCTGGTGGTGTATTTTATTTAGCATGATTCCGTAAGTCTGTTTAGTCCCCAAGACATTATGCTTAGAAACTCCCTCGTGCTCAGTTGACTTAAGACGGTTTCAGACTTTAGCTTGAGGCCGTGTTAGTTGACCAGATTCAGTTTCTATTTGTTTTGTTAATCTGGTTCTGACACGGGAGGATTGTTGTTATTGTCTACCGCTTCAAGAGTATATCCCTTGTCCCTTGGTGTCTCCTGTAGATGAACAAATTTCCATCTTTGAAAATTTGAAATATTAATTAATGCGTTTAGTAATATATGGGAAACACAGTCTACATTTACATGAAATTTTCCATAAATCCAGGTTACTTTTTGTTTAAATTAAAAGAACATGCGACAGGTTTAGGATATCTTTGCTAAGATCAACCTACGACAGTTTTGAGGCGAGGTCTTGGATAGTCCTAAGAGGATCATAAGACATGTCATAAGATATTCTAGTATCTTATAACAGGTCTTAAGATAGCTTCATGAAACCGTCCCAAGTTTTATTTGACAAAAGTCTTATCTCCACAATGTATTAAATTTTAAACTTTTTCACACAAGCTAATTTAAATATTAAAATTTTAGATTCACAACAAGAGGTTATAGGTTTCACGCTCTCAAAATTTGATTTCACGCAGAAACATGTACTATGGATACAGAAATCATGTTATTTGTATTTAACTAGGTACCTTTGGTTTTCATGCTTTTAAATGTTATTCATATTACCGGCTTTCCATAATGTTTTGAGTGATAAAGATTATTCTAGAAACATCACGTGCTGAGAACACAGAAATCATACTTCTTTATATAATACTTAAAGAGCAGTATTTACGTTTTTCACAAAAGGATATGGTACATTTTGTATAATATAATACGGTTATTGCTGCCTATCTTAACGTTTTCTTCGCTATAATGTATTGGTTTTTTTTTTAGTGATCTTTTATTGAATAATGAAATTTGTTTCGTTTTTACAAAAAACATATACATATTGAAAGTAACTTCAAGTAATCATGTTAACGAATCGTGATTTTCCAAAAAATTGCCAAAAAAAAGAAAAACGGCCGGAAAACTGGTCGTTTTCGTTTTGCAAAACACAACAACCTATGTTTTCACTTTAATTTTTTAAAATTACAATTGCATGCAATACTTTTTAAATACTTGTAGACCTTTTTGCATTATTTCTGGCATTTCTGATATGATAGTAGTGTCATCTGCATACACCAAAGCAAATAGTGCTTGATAAATGGACAAATTTTCATGACATTTGATCTCAAGGATTTGCAACCGAGGAACATAATTAATTTATTTTAAAAATCTTTAAGTATAGTGAGAGCAGAAAAGGTGAAATATTTTATACCTGTCGAACACCTATGTCACAGTTAAAGGGTGGCAAAAACGCGTTTTCGTCTTTGATACGTGATTAGACATCGCTGTATCATTTTACACAAAGATAAATGACACAGATGACATTTAGATCTATAGAATTTCAAATTCAACACTGCAAAAGAGAATGTGAGTTACGTTTGTTGTTGGTTTGGATATATAATTGTTGTATTTTCGTGATACATAAATCAGTATCTTACTATGTTAAATCAATTTAGACCGAGCAGACATGATAAAATCTAAAATACTGATGGTTTTGATAGGAATTAAATAGATTCATGACCTCAAATCTTAATAATTTTGAACATTATATCCATTTTGTTGTTTTTCAAAGATATTTTTTTTCTACATAAGTATCATGTATCATCTATTATATGTGTAACCTGTTAAATGAATATGTGCAAATGTAATAAACAAATTCTCTTTAAAGATATCAACATTTTGGAGTACTTTAACTATTGAAAGTAATGTAAACAAGCCTTCCGTTTGCTCCTAAAATTAAACGGTAGACCTGATTCAATTTAGACCACCACTTCTCATCGATCGTTTTTAATAGATAAACTAGTTTAGCGTTTAATTTTGTAAAATGTTTACAATGTATGGCTTAAAACAAAAATCTTTAAGTCAATGTAATCTGCAATTTATCTTTGCAATGTTGCCTTAAGTAAAGTAATATTTCTCTGAAATTAATCATTTCTTCTGTTGAAATGTAGATTTTGAAGAATTGCATATTTTTGATTAAGGCAATATCCTTACAGTAATATTGATATTTAATCACATGTTATTATTCCACTCCATCTAACATTTGCAAAGTATTAATAAATTGTTTCAAACTGTGTTTGCTATTTATTTCAATTTAACTAGCATAGATTATCTTTAAAGTCGCATTAAATCATAACTGTGTTTTATCTACATTTTTTTTTCTAGAAGGTGCATATAGTGCAAAAATAGTGGCATATTTCATTAAAACTATCTGCTATTACTTGTATTACTTATAAATTATCGTCAAGTGCTAACCTTGAAGGTTACAAGGACAGTTGTAACCCTCAAATATTCATTAAAATGCTGTAAATGATGAAAATTTCGAGTTGGCATAAATTTAATGCTGATAGCGATACGGCTGTAAGATTTCATTCTTTATAAAAAAAATCTCAACATGCATCCCTTGGTCTTCTTCCGACCAGCAATAAACCCTTGCCATAGTGAGGTTCGTTTTACTGTGCGGGATGTATAAATACGGAGCCAATTCACGTTGAAATGCTGACGTTAAATTGCTGTCCCTATCCATCCTACCCTTATTTGGCAGTCTAAATTTCTAGCCCTTAGTCCCGGTAGACCACTTTGCGGAACCTACCTATTCATTGTTAATTTATTCTCGTCCTGGACATGCGTTTGATACTTGCCACTGGACGTAAACCAAATAATCAATCTGCAAATTGTTAAAAAGGAAAAAGCACATACAATCAAAATACAAATACTCATCAGAACATCATTTGAACTCGATATCCTTGTATCTTGTTACAAACAGAATATGTCCCATATTTACATATGTATTTACAAAATGGAAACTATTGACCTTCATTCAATCTTACCATAGAGTAATAGACGAGTATGGAAATTAGATGTCAAACGAAGAGAAAGTCCAATTACTTTTTCTTTAAGCAACGTACCGAATTACTTCATTAATTTTGCCCTTCCATATACTATTCACCAGATACATTTGCATTTACAAACATTGAAATACGACTCATATAGTCAAGCACTGCAAAATGGAATACTAGTGTAAATTTATAATAACACAGTAAAAGGGAAACAAATCTAATGTATTCCAAAAAAGGAACCTTACGTTTTAATCCATTTCCTATTATAAATGATTTTGATTATGCTTTCACTACACTTTTTAAGAAAAGCCAACCGGTGGTCGACAAAGCATCAACAGTTTTTCAGTGACATTTCAGAATTTGGTGTGCACGGCTAGTTTGGTTAAATGCCACATGTTCATTGTGCAGCAGACTTCACGTTTAATATCTGAACAGGTTAAATGTAAGCTGTTGAAGTTTATCTATCTATTCTGAACAGGTTAATTGTAAGCTGTTTTCAGTGCATCTACACAGATTAAATATCTACATATTTTTATACTCATTTTATCGAATTGTGATCAAATTATAACTTTTAATTGTTATATGATCTTATATGATGACAGTTTATGTTCGTTACAAAGCATTGTGCAATAAAGAATATTGTAGAAGCGTCGTTGATGAGTTTTATGACCCTTGGACATTTCCAAATCAATACTAAGTAATTGGTGATGATTTCTCGGGAGATTCTTTACCAACATGAAAACTGTACTTTTTACAAACTATTTAAAATTTAATTTAGAGATTGTGTTCAGTTCCTTATTTTGACAATTTGACTGAGTCTGTATGTGCATGACGGGGTAAGACGTGTAAGTAGTGAAGAAATGACAATTCTGCCTCAAAACATTTTCCATGCAGAAATCCTGCATAAGACCTCAAATTTGGGGCCTCAGGATGCAAACGGATCTTGAGCGAGTCAGGGATGCTGAAAAGTGCTGGGAGCCTCATCGGTAGGGCATCTGGGGCGACCCACCAAAAAAATAGATTAAAAAAAATTAGAAATCCAATAAATCATGAATTCCGAATCTTCTCAAGAGATGGGTCAGCAAATCCGATTGCTAGGCCCCGGGCGGGAAGAGAACGACGAGGAGGTGAGAAAGAGGGCACAGGCTCAAAGGGAGGCCAGACGCGAGCCGATTCTGAGGTGGCGCGACCTGTCTTGGGAAATATTCCAAGTGATGGGGGTCAAGGAGACGAAAAGCCAGTATGGGGACGGTATGATTCTGACGCTGGAGAGGAAAGGGGTAGAAACCAAGGTCTGGGCGTGCAGCAGGATGGTCCGGGAAATGCAGCGGATACCTCGGAAAAAGTGGCACCTGCTCAAGATTGATAATTATGGGATGAAGAAGTCAAAGAAGAGTGGGCACGACTACTTCGACTTTGAGGTGGTGATTTGAGGGGGCGTGGGAGAAACCTTTTCTGATGGGGAAACCCATCGGAAAAGATATTTTGAGGGTTGATATCAGCAAGGGCCTTGGGAATGATTGGCTAGATCTTCGCTGAAAGGGGGCGAGGGCTGGCGTAGACGATCCTTTCCATCATAATAATTCTTCAGGCAGACGGCGGGGGCACCATCCTCACCCGGGAGCTGGGATTGATAGGATCTTGCCAAGCGGAGAGTTTCGCGGTGCTTCTTCTTCTTCTTGGCGATTCGCTTGGCAATCAGCGAGAGCACCAGGATGGTCGTAGCACTCAGGCAAGCGAGGGATCCAAGGGGGAGGGATGCCACGGCACCGACCCCGGTCAAAGCAGATCCCATGGTACCACTGGTAAGCAACAGACTGATAATTGAGGCTGCAGCTAGGGCAATGGAGACCACCTTATTCAGTCGCTTATAGATGCGAAGCATGCGAGCATATTTCTGGACCTCGGACTCCAGGAATTCCTCGAGTATACCATCTGTTTCATCGCCCATTTATTTATAGGAGCATACCGAGCAGGGGGATATTCTTGAATGGGCTATTTGGTCCTAACATCAAGCCAGAGCCATCGACGAATTGCCGACCATGCTTCAAGTAGAGCCCATCACCCTGGACGATTCGTGCGGTCGAAGGTTTCAGGTAGAGACCGCCCCCACTAGGCTTCATGGTGCAGACACACCCACCACGCTTCAAGTATAATCCCGAACCGACGGCTTTGGATACGGCCGCACTTCCCAGACCACTCAAGGCGCCAATGCCTAGGGCAGGCAGAACGGTCTTAGCTACCAAGGGTAGGGCTCTCATGGCCAACCCGGCCAGCATGGGTAAGAAGCCTCCCACCTTCTGCATATTCTCCTTCAATTGGGCACTGCTCATCTCCAGATTCATACCACCGGTGCCTTGCTGCAGGAGCTTGGTGATCTTTTGAACCTGTCGGGAGGTGAGCAGCATCTTATGATCGCCTCTCAAATTCGCGTGGGACAAGCGGATGGTGACTGGGCAGCCTTTCTTTGCCGCCCGCTGGAGCTTATCGGCTTGACCTTTCGTTAAGTTCAAACCATATTCTTGATACGTCATTTATTTATACTTCGCGAAGATGAAAGCGGATGGTGAGATGCTCGCCTCTGAGATCGATGGGCGTACCGTTCTGATCGGTGAGATACGTTTCCATGCGATTGATGGTTCGCAAGGTCACGGGCAAATATACTAAATTTTGGGGTTTGAAGGATCTTCTCGCCTGGGGCCACGCCGGGAAGAAGCTATAGATGGTGGACTGCTGGGTTCCGTCCACATAGCTTCCGCTGATGATATCGCTATTCACCAAGATGCTATTGATGCTGATGATATTGACGATATGCTCCCTTCTGAGTAGCCATTCGTGGCTCGGTCGAACGTATAGATCTGCCGCTCGAAGCCCAGCACGCTGCTGATGCTATTTGGGACGTCGAAGTCCACCTGATAGTGGTGGGCGAGGGTCAGCGTCGCTCTCAGGGTCGCACGGTTGGCGTCGAGGATGATCTTGGTTTTATGCTTATTGAGCCTCAGCTGCCGCTGAATCTCATCGTTGATATCTTCGATGCCGTAAGAGCCGGTGCTCAGCGCGATGGGAAACCAGTTGGCGCCATCGTCGGAGAGTAGCGGAAGGAATTATTGCCTGCATGGATATTGGGGATCGAGTAGTAAGTCTCCAGATTCACCAATGCCATCTCATAGCTCCTTCCCTCCTTCAGATGCAGAGGCGGGTTGAAGCGGGTGAGGATTCGGCTTTGGTTACCGGACACTATAAAGGAAAATCCCTGCTTGGGGTCGGAATTATCGGCGATCCGTTGAAGCAGAGCTTGGTCCATTTATTTATAGGGCCGGCGGTATCGACAGATTTTTGGGTGCCCGAAGGCACTGAAAAACCTACCAATGGTGGCGGTCGCCTCTAGAAGACGACGTTCATCTTCTGGCCGTCGGACTCGAAGCGGAGGATCCGGTCGGAGATCACGAGGGCAAAGGCTTCGGTATTGGCGGGCACATTGCGATCGAAATCGGCCCGGATCTGGATATCCACGGTCGACTCCTTCAATCGCTCGGACTGGTGACTCACATCGATGACGAAGAGTGGGTAGAGATCGATGAAGTCGGAGGATTGATATTGCAGTTGCTGATGAGGCGGTCCATGCTGAAATATTTTTCCGGAAATCAGCAGCACTCTTATAGACTCTGGCGATCTTATTTTGGGTGAAGCCGGCATTGAAGTCTACGGCAGGGTAGCGGTCTGCATTGAGGGTGACGTAGATATTTCGCAATCGACAGTGATCGAATACGGCCGCATTTTGGGTCTGGTCATTGCTCTTGCCGGTCTGGAAGGCCACGATGATATATCTGGGCTTTTCCCGACCGCTCTTGGCTGCCAGCCGCCAGTTAAATTGGGAGGTTTGAGGACGGCTATGGAGTCGCACTGTCGCATCCGGAAGCCGCAGTCGATCTTACCCTTGCTCTGGATGGTCTTATAAAGCCGCATTTTCTCCTGGTCGGATGGATTGACGTGGGGACGAACCAGGAGATCTTACTCAGGATGATTTCCGCCACGTCGTTGACGGCGGCGGCCCTCAGCACGGCATTGGCATCCAAATCGCGCACGAGGGAAAGCTCGTGCTTGAAGCCGTAGACGATCTTGCCATAGTCGTCCGCAAAGCCGAAGATATGCTTCAAGGGAATGGCGAAGGAAAATGACCCTTATTGGCGGGCTTGGTGATGATATAGCCGTGGCGAGCTGAGAAGCCGGTATTATCTGCATGGGCAGCGGCGGAGGAATCCTTATACCATAGCTGGTTGAGACCTTGGGATTTGGAGAAATCGTCGGGGTAGGTCAGCATTCCCAGCATGGTGGTGGCGATCCCGGGATCGTTGATATGCTCGATCTGCTGGCCGGAGAGTCGGTAGCTGATCGTCCGAAAAGATACATGATACCGTTATGGACGAGCGAGACCAGATCTCCATCGTCATAGGCGGTACCATCATTCTTCTGGAGCCGTCCTTCGACCAAGAGATAGCTCTCGGCGGGGTGGAGGAAGAGATCCTGGGTTTCGATATTGATACGTATTTCCGCACCGGCATTATTCAGTTGGGCCCCAGCTTGAGGCTCGTATTCGTGAACCTCATATTCCTGAAGACTTTCATCGAAGGTCAATCCTTCGGTGATGGTGAGAATTTCTGACATCATATATTTATTTATAGCGCCGGACGAAGTCGTGGATGGTGGCGATGCCGCCGCCCGAGATGAGGTTATTCAGTCTGGCTTGCTGCTGGGAGGTCTTCGCAGGAATGCTGGGATTGCTAGGTTGATTGGGCTTGCAGGGCTTCCGGACCTTGCGGGTCACCTTATCCACGACGTGGTCCACGGCTTTGAGGCTCCTTTTCGACCCCTTTCAGGGCTGCATTGGTAGCGGCGCTCATGGCCTTGCTGCCCAGCGTCTTCGCGGCAGAGGAGGTGAATATGCGCCCGGCTAAATTGGCGACCGCATCGAATAGTCCCCGCCCGCCGACCGCATATTTGCGGCGATAACCACGTTTCATCACTAATGGCATCGTATTTTATTTATAGGAGACTACGATGCAGCTGCCTATATTTCTGGTCGTCGATATGACCAAATTTCCTCAAGGCATCGAGGATGGCCACGATCTCGTTGTGCACCCATTATTTCCAGCCCTATAGGCGGCAGCGCAAAGCTCCAGACGATCCATCAGCGAATCGAAGTCTTTCGGCAGGAATACCGTCTGCAGCCCAGAACCATACTTATCT
The DNA here is from genome assembly GCA_017311375.1 of Mytilus coruscus. NCBI lineage: Eukaryota > Metazoa > Mollusca > Bivalvia > Mytilida > Mytilidae > Mytilus > Mytilus coruscus. The sequence goes on along the minus strand of CM029596.1, from coordinate 48,016,526 downwards.
TGCTGGTAGATGCCGAGACGATCTCTTTCCATTTATAGCTTCGGCTGGATTTTGGGGTCCGCGAGAGGACGGAATTTCCCTGATACATGGCTCCCGAGGCTCGTAGGATATCGCCGTAGGTCATCAGGTCTTCGGGATCGAAAGATTCGGGGCGCTTCTTAACCATGAGCTCCCAAAGGCCGGGGTACCCTTATGGCGCACGCCATCGACGAAGATATCATCCCCATCGAAGGAGACGGGCGAATTTCCGATCATGAAGACGTCGTCCTCCACCCTCAATCCAAAGGTATGGTCGGCGTGAGGAGTCATGCTGAGCTTAAGATACTGAGTCGCCCGCGGGCCGAGGTGGGTGCCATGGGGCGGTTCGATGGGTAGTGGATCGGCAAATTCGGCAGGAGGGGAAGGGCTGGCACTGGGTGGGTAGCGCAATCGGGATATCTTCGATCGTTTTGGTGATTTTCGAGGCAGCCTCCTTTTGGGCTTCCACCACGGGTTTGAATATCTTGGAGAGGTCTCGATCGAGCCCCATTTTTTCTAGGCGATGCTGCATATTGCTAGCCTGGATACTACGCTTGGTTTCCTGGAATTCCCTAGCGAGCGCCTCACGCTGCTTGGGGTCGGTGATCTTGATGAAGGTCATTTATTTATAGCATCGAACGCTTTCGAACGCCCTAAGCGTTGGAAAGCGTTTGAGCGAACGCCTGAAGCGTTTGGGCGAACGCCCCTTAGCGTTTGAATATCGTCTGCCAGCGTGGAGGAAGATGATAAGGGTCGATCGATAGGTTTGAGTGCCTTTTGCATTTATCTCGACCTGGCTGGCATCTAAACGTACATCGAGGGCCTCGCTGCGTCTCGACCGAGCATCGCGGTCCGGTGGATTTGGCGTAGGATTTCAACCCGGTATAGCGACCGGCGTCCAATGCGTCGAAATCTCCTTCACCTCTATGGATGGGGCGGATGAGCTGGAGTCCGCACTTATTGCAGAAGCCATCCGCAAGGGTATGACGGCAGGGGCACTTGCACTCTCCGAATTCACCCAGATGCTGGCGGATGCAGGGGCGGCACATATCGTCGAGAAGCTTGCACTCGCACTCCTCCCCGTACCGGCCAAAATAGTGATCCGCAGAGCACCCCTCGCACCTATCTAGCCATTGGGGAGGCTTTAGGTGGTATCCCCTTACCTCGGCGATGGATGGAGATCGACCTATCTCCAGCTCGATCTGATTCATCAAGAATGCGTAATTCATCATTTTTATCTTAGACTCGATAAAAATCTTCTAATTTGCATCGATATTTTCCAGCCGCCTTGGGGCTCGTGAGATCGATGGTCACGAATCCGTAGGGCTCGGCCCAGGATCGGTCGCAGAGGGCATCGAACTGGGTGGAGGTGAGGTCGCTGCAGTGATCCCGGCGGATATGATCGCGATTCTTGGCATCCTGCTCGAAGAGGCAGATGAAGTTGGCATTCTCCCGGATCGATTGCCGCGGCAGCTTGAAGTAGTTTTGGCAGAGGTAGAAGCAATCCACGTTATTATGGCGGCCGCGCACGTAGTAGTCTTCGCACTTGCTCTGCTTGCTCAGCATCAAGTCGTCGAAGACCATGAGATTCTTGCGGGCGGGGTCGAGGTCTCGAGGATCCGGCACCTCGTCGCCCTGCTCAAAGAAGAAGGCTTCGATCCCACTGGGGCGGGCTGGCGGCTTCAGGATATCCACCGCGTCGATCAGAGAGTGGGGATAGCGATCCTTGATGGAGAGAAGGTCGCGGATATCGTCTTTCGAAAATCCTTTCCCCAGCGCCTGCCGCAGCAGCTGATAGATGGGCTGATGGAGCGATTTTCCGAAGACGTAGAGTCGATCGTAATCGAGCCATCCATCGCGCAGGAGGAGATTATTCAGCAGCGTCGTCTTGCCGCAGTCCGACTTCCCGATGATCAGGCCTCTGATCGACCGCTGCGGGAGGAGGAAGTGATTGCGTCGGGCTGCAGCCGTCTCATTATAGGAGATATCTTCGACGTCCATTTTATATAGATAAAGAATGATTTTCTGCCTGAAGTGCAAGCGACCGACCGAGACGGAAAGTCGCTATGAGACCACCACCAGCAATGGGAGGCGGCGAATGGGCGGGATATGCGCCGTCTGCGGGACCAGGAAGTCTCAATTTCTCCGAGGGAGCGAGGGTGCGGGGCTCATAAATAAGATGATCAATCGGCTGCCGGTGGAGATGCATCTGCCCGGGCATAATTTCACCGGGCCGGGCACCCAGCTCCATAAGCGTCTAAATGCAGATGGCACCCCCAAGGCTTGGTCGAAGCCCATCAATCGGGTGGATCAGGCCGCCTATCGCCACGATCTCTGCTACGCCAAGCATAAGGATACTGCCGCACGCAATTCTATCTGCGATAAGGCCATGCTAGCCTCACTGGACACCATTCCCAATCCCACCGTCCGCGAGCGCATGGACCGCAGCATCGTCAAGCCCATCATCGGCACCAAGGCTCGATTTGGGCTGGGGGTAAAAAAAAAAATTCGTTGGTCGGATGAGCTAGCCGAAGAGCTGCATAAGCCAATCCGACACAAATTCCAGAAGCGTCGCGTGGTGGTGGGTGGGGTGGACGAGACCTGGGCAGCCGATCTCGTCGATATGAGTGCCTTCTTCCGCGATAATCGAGGCTTCAAATTCCTCTTGAGCATCATCGATATCTTCTCCAAGTATGGCTGGCTGGTGCCGCTGAAAGATAAGAAGGGTGCTACGGTGCGAGATGCCTTCCGGACCGTCTTCAAGGATCGCACGCCCGAGAAACTATGGACCGATAAGGGCAAAGAATTTTATAATCGGGAGGTGAAGGAGCTGCTCCAGAAGCACGGCGTCGAGATTTACTCCACGGAGAATGAGGAGAAATCGAGCGTGGTGGAGCGCTGGAATCGTACCATGAAGGAGAAGATGTTCAAGTACTTTTCAGCCAATTCCACGCGCGCCTACCTTCCCGTCTTGGATGATCTCGTGCGCCAGTATAATACCACCAAGCATCGATCCATCAAGATGACGCCCACCGCCGCCAGCCAGAAGGAGAATGAGGCCAAGGTATTCTGGAATCTCTATGGGGACCTACCACCCATGCAGCCGCCACGATTCAAGGTCGGAGATAGGGTTCGGATCATCAAGAAGAAAGGCACCTTCGAGAAGGGCTATACGCCTCGCTGGACGGAGGAAGTCTTCACCATCTCCCAGACCTTGAATACGCAGCCTCCCACCTATCACCTCAAAGACTTCAACGGTGAAGAGATCCAGGGGTCCTTTTACGAGCCCGAGCTTCAGCGCACCGACCAGGATATCTTTCGCATCGAGAAAATCTTGGGCCGACGCATCCGGGGTGGGAAGAAAGAAATCCGCGTCAAGTGGAGAGGTTATCCCGCCACCTTTAATTCCTGGGTCAAGGATTCCGACTGGCAATGATCCCCCAGTAGGCTTTCTCGTCCTCTCAGTCAGGACGGGAAAGATTGCATGCTGCGGTGGGTGATAGCAACCACGGCCGCCGAGGGTAGGGTCGGTCGTGACGAACCCAGAATGGTAGAAAAGATTTTCCGAGGACTTTTGCTCTCGAGAAAATTTCCGTTAAGGTGGGAAAGAGGATGGACATCCGCACCCGTCAGACTCAGAGGTTATCCAAGTAATTTCTTCAAGCTTTTCCCATCCTTTCAATCGAGATGGGGAAAGGTTGTAGGATCAACCATGGTAGGAATTTATCTTCATTTCCAAGGCTTCGATTGCGTCACGGGTCGATTCGACTATGTCTTCGTTCGCGAGGGCGCGCTTGGATCTATCCGTCGTATGATATGATCTCACCTTCTCCTCGAGGACGTCGATCTTACCCTGCATCGCCATGGCTAGGTTTTGCCAGCTCTGGGCATACCATCCTTTGGTCACCGGCTGATCCGCCGCCGCCGGTGCTGGGAGATTCACGATCGAATGACCCCGCATATCTATATCACCAATCATCGCACCTCCGACCATGGGTAGGCACTTAGCCACTTCTTTCTCCATACGGTCCAGCCGCTTCTTCTCAGCCTCCAACGCCTTCGAGGTTACTTCGAGCGCAGCCTCCAGATCATCGATATCTTTCATACCATCTTTCAATTGCAGGTTGACCCAGCGCTTCGTCACAGCATCCGACCCCTCCTGAGGCAATCCCAGGCTAGTGATGCGATGATCGTTCATATCGAGATCCTGGATCATCCGCCAGAGCGATACTCTTTTTCTTGCATGTGAACCGAACTTATCCATTTATCTATAGTGAGAAAATCACGTCGTCGATCGATCGCCCTTCCGCAAGCATCTTCAGCACGTAGAGGCAAAAGTGCCCGCATACTACGTCCCCACGCCTCTGCAGCTCATCGGTGCTATATCGAATCTCCGGCCGCAAATAGTCGATCATCTCGTCGGGCGGAGGCAGGCCGTAGGGGTCGAAGTAAACTTTGAGTCCTCCGAGCTTATGCCAGCACGTCCAGTGCGTGCCGGGGCCATGGAAGTCGTCGTGATTCAGGATGCCGCATTCGATGGGGCGTGGGGTGGGTGGTAGGGCATCGCGCATGAATATTCCTCTGAATCGAGAGATTTTCAGGGCAGATGCAGCCTCCTCGAGCTCTAGGTTCGAGAGGGGCTTGTGGGGGAGGATCAAGTGATGGACGCGTATGCTGCTCATTTATTTAGATTCGGTAGTGGCCGTGCGCGAGGGTGTTTATACCATCGGGTAGGATATGACGCTTATCATCGTTGGATGAGAGGATTTCTTGCAGGATTCTAGGGTGAGGACCTGGTGGAGCCGACTGCGGATGATATTCATCGAGCGATATTTCTCCTTGCCCGTGTCCAGACATTCCTTATAGTCGGCGAAGGTCAGTTCGGATTCGACCACGCTCTTCTTCACACCTTTAGCCCTCTTGCATTCCTCGCGATCCACTTTGAAGGCATATGCTTTCGGTCGGAGTCCCACGTACTCAGTCATCGGATGGCCACCACACTCATCCTTGAATTTGCCGATCACTTTCTTATTCACGCCGGTCTGAATCCGGAGGCATGGTCTGAGGCATAGTTGGACGTATCGAAGCGCTGATGCACGCTCTCCGCCATATCCTTATATACGTCCACCGTCTGGATATCGCAGATCAAGCTATCCGTATCCGTATAGCAGATGCTGAGTCGGTCGCCATACCGAGGCTTCAGATAATCATAGACGAAGTCAGCCATTAGGGTCTTTGATAGATCAAGGATGGAGAACCCTAGGTAGATGGGTTTATCGAAGACCAGTTTGGTGCGATGCAGATGGACGGCGGCCAGATCTTCGCTGAAGACCGTCCTACGCTTGAAGTTTGGCTTGGCCACTAGCTTCCGGGCGATCTTCTCGCTATTGACCAGCCGCACGTCCACCCTATTGCGGATATTCTCCATGGTCTTCCCGAATACCGAGTTGACCATGAGCTTGAAGAAATCCTTCTCGAAGTCGGTGGTGGCTAATGCCCTGCAAGCCGTATTCTTCTCCACGTAAGCCCTCAGCCATGGGCTCTGGGTGAATCGGAGGACGCGATGGACCTTCTTCAGCTTCAGACCCCGGGCAAGATACTTCTTGAGATTCACGTAGTGAACCACGTATTTCTCCTTGTCATGGAGGTTGGCCACCAGCTTCCTGACTCCATTGATCACCATGGATTCCGGCGCGAGGGGATAATCGTTATGACGATCGTGGAGCTCCTTGGGATATTCGAGATCCACTTCCAAGATGAATCCTTGCTCATCCTCTTCGCCGACCGTGCTGAGGTCTGGGACTTCCGAGGGATCGATCCACTTGAAATCTCCGGTGGGTAGGGCCCGACTCATCGCCCACCGTAGAGATTATTGGCGTCCAGATACATCAGATAGTTGGTCGGCTTGCTCGGATCGAAATCTTGCACGTAGGGATTATTCGCCCGAGCATATCTCTGAGACGCCATGGTCAGACCCCCGCGAATCCCCTTCTCGACCATGAGCAGCATATCAGGATCGGTGAGAAGCTCAAGCTTGATATCGCTAACCTTGAGCGCTGCGTCGTAAGCTAACCCTGGCGCTGTGTAGTAGTGCGCAGGATCGAGACCATAGTGCTTCATGCAGATTTCGCGGAAATTCTCGAATACGTCGGTGAGCAAGACCACGTCAGTCTCGAGATAGAGGTCGTGGTAATCGCGCATGGTCTTGCATCCGAAGACCTCCCAGACCTTCTGAGCGTGATCGTGATCTTCCTCGCTGATATGCTCACCGGTGAGCGTGCTGACGAAGGCTTCCTTGGGTGGGAGCTGGGTCTCCTGGAGCCTCTCGAATCTATCCATATAGTCGTAGGGGTAGACGCCTTTGCGTAGTAGCAGGTCTGAGTGGTGGCCCATCTGCCCGGTCGCCGCGATGGGGATGTCGTACCCTTCATCCATCTCCTTGACCGTGAAGGTGATATCAGCCCCAACGACTTCCTTCACCTTCTGAGAGCATTCTCGGAGAATCTCGGGTAGTCTGGTGCGCGGGACCCCCTTCTTATGGATCATTAGCCCATCGAATACTAGAGCCCCCACCTCGATCTCTTGCTCGGTCAGGTAGTCGAAGGCAGCCATCAGAGCCTTATTTTCCAGGGAGCACATAACGTAATTCACGGTCGTGCCCTCGATATTATAGTCCGTCCCCCTCTTCTCCTTAGATTCGCAGGCAAGCTTGTGCAGATCAGGATTCAGCTTGATCACTTCCTCCATGATCTGCCTCATTCCCCCATAATAGTCCCGGAGCCAGGCTGGTGCATCATGCTTGAGTCTGACGATCTTCCCATTGATGATGGCGAGTAGGTAGGTTTTGGCATCGTCCCGGCTGATTCCCTCGTAGGTCATCAGGTCCGCGATTAGCCTCTCCCGGTCGGCGATATATGCGTCGAGCCCCGTGCACGCGATGCCATTTTCATGGCAATACCAGGAGAGCAGAGTCGGATGCGCATTTTTCATATCGATATCAATCATATGATCTGCGCAGAGGGTATGCCGAATTCGGCGGCTGATATTCTGGAGACCGATCTTCTCACCGGTCCAATACCTTCCGAAGCCATTGCGCTGGTAATATCGCATCGGGCATTCGCCCAGGGTATTGGTGCGGGCCAAGTAATCCTGCAAGAGCGTCAGCTGAGCATCCTTATCCATCTTCTCGCCCTTGATATATCGACTCCCCAGCTCGTAGTCTTCCGGGTGCGTCACGATATGCTTCAGTTTTCCCGGTCGATCACTTCGCGCAAGGTGATGCTTCGCCCATTCTCCGATTCAAAGTGCCCAATCTTGAAGAGCTCCGGATCCATCGGCTTGGCCCCAAATTCCCTGCTCATATTGGTGAAAGCATCGGCCGGCGTGGCTTCTACCAGCTTCTGCAGGCTTGCCCCCATGAACTTGAAGCTGTCGATGAATCGCAAGTGCTGGTAGAGCGTCTTCACCTTCCCTTTCTTATCCTTGTACGAGCCGACCGCCACGCTCTTGGTGAATGATATGTAGCGCTCCTCCGTATTGGGAATGCAATCGATCTTGCCTTCAGTAGCCCCCAGTGCCTTGATGAAGAGATGGGCATCGTAGCCTGCCAGGTTATGGAAGATGACCGGGATGAATTTCGGTGCCTGATAGTTCAGATTGCACTCATTGTGCGCGGCCCCTCTGAATCTGCCCGTGAAGTGGCAATGGTCCCTCACCCTATCCTCCCCAAGCTCCTGGTCGCAGATGAAGCATTTGGTGGCTTCCGCGAAGGCGATCTTATCTTCCTCCGTCATCACCATGGGCTTCTTGAAATCGTTCTGCTGATAGATCTCGCGGATATCTTTCGTCAGTCGATCCACGAAGATCTGACCCAAGTCCTCCCCTTCCCGCTGCATGGTGTAGATCACCGGCTCCTTGGCGTATACCGTCTCATCGAAGCACTTGATATGGTAGCAGAATCCCGATGGTACGTGCTTCTGGAGGATCTTGGTATGAGGTTTGGACGGCTCGCCCCCTTCTACCTTCTGGATGGTAGTCTTCATCATGCGCTCCAGCAGCTGCACGATCCTATCTACGCCATCCTTCGCCGGTTCAGGCTCGACCTTAGTAGTGAAGCACTCGAAGTCTGCGTAGACGACGAATGGCACCTTCATCGACCGGGTGTGGTTTTGGAAGCTGACGTAGCTTCCTTCGCTCGGCATCTCGATTTTCACCGCCTTCTTCTGACCACAATACTCCATGTGCTGATCCAGTTTTTCTTGCCGGGTGAAGTGGTTCAGGCATCGGCGGCAGAAGTACGCTACCCGTCGTGATCGGTTACCTGAGCCGTCAAGAGCCGCGAGAAGTTCTTCACCCAGCAGTAGTGCCGCGTCTCATCATTAGCCACTAGCATGAGGTCCACGTGCTGCGCCCGGTATCATCCTCTCGGATATCCTCATAGGGTAGACCCTCCTCCTTCCCCATCGAATCCATAGACGTTGACCTTGATCCCTCATTTAGCTTCTCAAACCTATCGATTGCTCGGGTGATACCGGGAAGTCGATGCCATCGAACCTGAGCTCGTCCGTCCACTTTTCGTACTGCTTGACTCGGTTCGTGTTCTTCTGGTCCACCTCCTCGTGATGGAGGGCCGAGAGTATCGCCCATTTGAAGCACTGCTGATCCTCATTTTGCACGTTGACTATTGCCTTCTTGGCAGCGAGCTTCTTGGGAAGTGGGATATATGAGCTTCCTTGAGGGGCTTGTACTCATTCAGCTGAACCTCCAGCTTCTCGACGCGCCCAAAGGACCATCCGCTCCCCCAGCCTGGTAAGTTGCCATGCTCTCAATGACCTTATCCTCCATCTGCGCTATCACTTCGTCTAAATCTGCTGACTCGGTGATGACCCTCAAGGTTGACCGGAATTTTGGGTTGGCGTAGATATTCTCACCGGTCGCGGAGCTGATCTTCACCATCTCCACGTGGAGGATTATCACCGCTTTCAGCCCCTTCTTTCCGCCAGCCCTCCGAAATCGTGCTTCGGATTTTCCCCCAGCTTAACTTGATGAAAGTCTCCACGTCCTGCTGCGACTTGGGCTTGATAATCACTGTGCCAAATACTCCACCCAAGGCCTCCCGCTTGTCCTCGACCTCGATAAGGTCTGCAGCTTCTTCAATGCTCCGCTTCACCTTCTCGACCAGCTGATCTTTCTTCAGCCTGGAGAAATTGGTGATCCCCCTCCGCCTCGCTATCGCCTTGAGCTGCTTCCTGGTAAATACTTCCCGACGTTTGAATTTCCGGGTGGTCGCCGACTCGATGAGCCGCACCAAGTCGAGCTTATTTTTTCTACTATATCCCTTCACCCCTTCCTCCTTGGCGATTTTCCTAAGTTTCCCCATGGTCTCGGTCACCCTAAATTTCCCCCCGATCGGCTGATCGGCGTCGTCTTGCCGGGAGGTATGCCTCCAGCAAAGTCCATCTTTCTCCGGTTTGCCCTTGCAAAGCTGCCCTTCTTCCTTTTCAATGGGGTATTGCAGAATTTACGCATTTCGGGTGATGAAGTTGGTCTGCTATCTTCGCAGACGGAATCTTCGAAGCGATCCATGATAATCTTGGATGGCATGATTTTATTTATACTATTCATTTTTTAATTTTTTAAGATGATATGGTGATTTTCCCGATCACCAAGCTTGTGCATAGTGTTATTACTATAGGTTTTCGATCGGTATTTATATTACGTTGTTCCAGTAATTGCTTGCAGAAGGTGGGGAAATTTGCATATCGCCAAAAATAATTTGCAAAATTTTCCCTGTATACCTTCAGACCCCAACGAAAATTATTGAAAGCTCATCAGAAGCATATTTTAGGAAATTTAGCAGGTTCTTTCTCCTTTCCTTGGTCTCTGACGCGAATAATTTGCAAAACGCTATTTTTTCCCCGAAAATCAGGAGATAATTCACTAAAATTACGCAAGAAAATAATCTTTTCCGACGAGGTATTTCCCTCGGAAAGACCCTCCACGCCCCAGATACCTTACCTCCCAGCACTTTTCAGCATCCCTGACTCGCTCAAGATCCGTTTGCATCCGAGGCCCCAAATTTGAGGTCTTATGCAGGATTTCTGCATGGAAAATGTTTTGAGGCAGAATTGTCATTTCTTCACTACTCGTGTAAAGCAGGAGACGCTTACCCTCCCTCGGTCTCGATCCGTTTGGAGTTCATGCACAATAACTTGAGTATAATTGTATGAGGTTATTGTCGTAACTGTTCAGGAATTAGGGGCCAAAACAAGCATGTTTCATGTTGAAGGACAATAACTTGTGCATAAGTGTATGGATTTCTATGAAATTGTACCATATTGAGGTCTAAAGGGTCCAAAATTATTTTTAAAAACAAAAAGATGTGGTATAATTGCCAATGAGACCTTTGTTTGATTTCAACAAAAATTGAATTCTTGGGGTTCTTTGATATTCTGAATCTAATCCTGTATTTAGTTGGGCCAGGTTTTCAAATTGGTTCACATTAAGGCCCAAAGCGTCCAAACTTAAAATTTGTTTGATTTCAACAAAAATTGAATATATGGGGTTCTTTGATATACTGAATCTAACCGTGTAATTATATTTTGGTTTTGGGCCCCGTTATCAAATTTGTTCCCATTGAGATCCAAAGGGTCTAAAGGTAAACTTTGTTTGATTTCATCAAGAATTAAATTCTTTGGGTTCTTTGATAAACTGAATCTTCCCATGTATTTAGATATATTTTAAATAATAATTAAAGGTAAATTTTACAGATTTTTAAAAGACATTGTATTAATGATGAATGATATTTTGAAATTGTTATTTTCTATAAATTAATTTTCAGAATGCTAATATATATTCTATTTTTGATGAAGCGAACCCCATTAAAAACTAAGCTAATATTGTCCACTAATAAATAAATTATAAATAAATTAATTAAATTCCTGATGTACTTGGATAAGCTGAATCTAACAGTGTATTTTGATTTTGGATATTGGACCATAATTGGTAAAAGTCCAATTTCAAATTTTCAGTTCTTTGAGCACATATACTAACATTTATTCAAATAGAAACTCTTGAAGAACACTTTTTCTCACAACAATACTTATTTATCAGAATCATAGCCTAAAAGAAATCTCTGCATGTACTCTAACTTTTCTTTTACAGTTAATTACACCTTATATAAGAAAGCCAGATTTTGATTGGTTGATAGCCAGTGTATTTTTCGCATATTCTAATACTTTTTCCTCATTTCAAACGAATTTGCCTGTTTTTCACCATTGCCGGTGCTTTTGCCTCAAATACCATGGTATTTGCCATTTTGGATATTCGTTTTTTACCCTCTCGAGCATTTTCCCGCCAAAATGTTTCGGATATGACGTTACATAAAAAAGCGAGCTAACGCGTATTAGTACATGTATAATTCCCGCGGTTCTATGATAATATCCTCTTATCCTCAAAATTATGCATAAACATGTTAATGAATTAGTTTCAATCCAAATCTATTCGGTGTAATTAAACAGATATATCATGTTATGGAGGGGTATTTGCGAATAATACCAGTCTTGGGACCGAATTTCCCTCGCCTAGCGGCTCGGGAAATTTTACAGTCCCTTGACTGGTATTTTTCGCAAATACCCCTCCATAACATAATATATCTGTTCAATATTTAATACCCCCCACCCTGTTTCAATTTTTAAAGAATTTAAAATCAAGACACTTCAATTATTATCAGAAACCTATGGTGTGTCAAATATTTAATCACAATCCAAATTCAGAGATGTATCAAGCTTGAATGTAGTGTCCGTACTTGCCCCAAACTGTTCAGGGTTCGACCTCTGCGGTCGTATCAAGCTGCGCCGAGCATTTTATTCAAATTTTGATTAGTTTTTTCATAGTTTTACATGCTATGATTATCGGTTATGTACATGTATTTTTGCCTCTTAACTGAAATACAGCAATGGTACATTTTCGTGATTTTGTGATTTTGTTAGACACCCAAGAGATAAACTTATAATTTTTGGCAAGGCTTAATTCGTTTCTATGCAGAAAACGTAGACTTTCATTAAACCTGATTCATCTATAAAATGTTAATATGAAATGAGTTTTATGTGTTTCAATGGAATGACATTAGCAGTTTTATGTGTTATACTGGAATGAACTTAGCAGTTTTATACCTTCATTATCGTAAATTTCTTACACGTGCAAAAAGTTGTTCAAGTTTTACTTGTGATATATTTATATACATTAACACTGTAATTTAATTAAAATAACATATCTTTATCTTATAGTTTATTGTTTGATTATCTTTCATTTACCGAGAAGTGACTGAACTTAAAAGCATTAAGCGCTTCAAAAGCAAAGATTCTAGTTTTCCAGGTCAAAATCTTTACATGTCAGACATAACTACATTGACTATGAAGAAACGATATCAGCATCAATTGCACGGACATTGGATTTATCATCAAATGAAAATATCTTCTTCAATTAATGTCCATTCAATAAGGCACTATTATTCTTTATACCTAATCAATGAATTTGTGCATTTCTATTAATTGTAAAATAGGGAAGTTTGCATATCTGAATTAGCTATAAAAAGTATAGTTGCGTAGAAAAGCCTTTAATGTTGTCTTATCATAACATAAACGTGGAAACAAACACTATTCATTTGGAAATACGTCAGGGTACCAAGAGATACTGTTCTAAATTGTGTTTCACAAAAATCACTATTTCTGTCTCCATTTCGTGGAATTTAATTTTGTCTTGGTCCATTTAAAAAAAAACTTGATTTATCGCCCTTTAACCAGTAATGGTAAATTCATGCGATTGCAGTCATGATCAGTGATATGACAAAATGCAGTAACATGTCACTTAAATCGGACATGTTGGATCTATGACATAAATTAAAGTGTTAATATGTTAATTCGAAAAGTAATTACTAGTACTTTAACATTGAATCAAACCATGTTAAAGATTTGATTTGACCCTGTTGGCTTATGAGTAAATAAGGATAATATTTTTCACACCAGAATTGAAGAAAACGCATATTTTAATGAAACTTCAAAAACAGTCGAAGAACGAATCACTCTGAAATTAAATATATAAAACCGCAGTGCCAAAGACGTAATTTGCATCTATATTTTACTTTATCCAAATCAGACAGATTGTGTAAGAAATTTTTGCACAGCGAAACAAACTTGATTTATCTCCCTTTCAATGTAAAATTTTAATTTGTATGCACGTCAATATTCCGAAGTTTCCAGTATCTACACTATTGTCTGTTGTTCTTTTCCTTATGAGAATTTAAATATCTTGTTATTTTCGCCGTCGTTGCAGGAGTACTAAAATCAATGTAAAGACAGATGTCCCTTGGGAAGACAGAAATTTTCTCCATTTATATTGTATAAATGAAGCGTATGCAGATGAATAAAATTAAAGAAAATTAGCGGAGAGTTTTCTTCTAAATTTTATTAATAATACTCTTATTTTCTTATTCTACATATATTTCTAGATTTAGAGATGGTACAGGATTAAATATTGTCATATGATGGTTTGGTAATATTTGTCAAACTGTATGCATGATTTGTACATACACCATACGGATAGTGGTGACAACTTCATATTTCTATAGTATGAATAAAATGAGATGTTGGTTTTAAGTCGATCAGACAGAAATCCAGCAACACAAAAAGCCTAAATACATATTAAGGACAATAAAACCATCTTCATTACTAGGCAAGTATCCGAATAATATTTATAATCAAGCTGTAAGTGATCACCCAGGTCTTACGAAAGTAAGAATGAGAGAATCAAACCCCGGCAAAATATCATGTGATATTCATATTTCTTGGCAAACGTTTTAAACTAAGCAAGCAGGGGAAAGCCTAATCACTGTTTATCCCCTACCATGTTTATTGCTGATATAGCACAATTAAGTTTTAATTTTTCTACAACAGTAAAAATCGTGGCAAATCCCAGATTTCAACTATCAATTAGCTGTACGTCTTAGTAATGTATAGCACATTACACAAACACAAAGTAGTTTTAGCTGGGTTCATGGCATTGCAGTAAAAAAACTGAGTTCACAGAAATATACACATTTCTTTCACTTTCTACTGTAACAGATCACACGCTTTTCGGTGACAAAAATGCAACGCTCTTTTGTCGCTTTGTAAACAAAACCATGTTCCAGTTCCAACAGAACATGGGGTGGACGTACTTAATGTCACAATTAAAATTGCAACATCATTTGTATGTTGTACAACACCGGAAATAAAAATGGACAATTTTGATGTTATTGCTTGCTACGAAATTAAATAAAATCCATCATAGATAAAGTTTGCATGTATCTTGACACTATTTAATCGTGAAACGGTTGTTTTTAGCGAAATTTTGAACATTCAAATAAATATGGTTGCCTTTCAAACGTTTCTTAAAGGTCCGCTCCGAAGTACAAAAGTTGTGAATTTCCTATTATAATCGGAAAAAAACTAACATGCCAATGTTTTATGCTCATTTAACGTTTCGTATAAAGATATTGACAAATATAATGCCTACCCATGTTAAAATGAACATAAAGCATGGCATGACAGAATGATCTCTTAACGAAATTGCACAAAGGATGCCTAGTCATACGCTTTAGGACGGACAAAAGACCAGAATGTATATCTATCGTTCCCTTCGGCATCGCCGGTAGTGACAAAATAAGAAACAAAGTGAATTGGGCTATACATTTGTGGTAATACTTAAATGTATGTAAATTAAATTTCAAAACAAATCACTTGTGCATATATAAGACGTTGATAACCAAACAAAATATTCCGAAATGAAGTGTTCCCTACAATGCCACTGAGCTAACCTTCTACTCATCAACATCAGCTCAATAATAATCTTGCTCCACCAAAAATGTGGTGTTTAATTCTTTCGTGTCTTTTGTATGGTTCATATAACATTACAATCTATACTCACCAACATATGTTGCATGGTATTGTTGTTGACGTTGGAGACATTCCAACTTGTATGGTGCTCTTCCCTCGAACTCCATCATCATGTGTTCGTAGTCCATACCGACTCATTCAGATTGAATCTGCATTATAAAAGTAATGGATACTTTGTAAAATTTTGTTTATGGTATAAAATTTATCTTTAGTTTAGAAAAACAAATAAAGCAAGTTAAGTCTGTCATGGTTTTCATTGTGTTAAGGAAAATATATCTTTTCGTTCATTAACCGTATAATCAATATCAAATATATTTATTATGTATTGAAGTTACTATTAGCTAATCAAATTAAATATTCACCTACATGTAACAGATTTGCAAGTTTAAGTACACACACTCAGAGAAAGAGAGAAAATACCGAAGGGCAATAAAACATCATAAGTCGAAGAATAACGGACAGCAACCTGGCCAAAAAAAGTAAAATTGAAATACGAAAACAGTCCACAAAACATGACACAGAAAACTAAAGATTGAACAACACAAATCAGCAAAAGGTACATGTATAAGCTTTGTTTGAGGCAGTATTCGTATTGTTCTAGGTAAATGAAAATTCGGCGGTAAAATGCATTAGTGGCGTCACAATCGAGGAAAAGAGGACCATATTGTGGATTACACCAATGCAACATATATGGGGTCATCTGTGACACAGATATTCGATAAAGATCTGAATTAACAAATTAAATACTTTAAACTTGATTTCAGTAGCTTGATTTGTGTTTTATGAGACTTTACAATGTACTCATTATAACCTTTGTGGCTGAATAATGTGGTTTTTCTTTATTGTGCGTTTTAACTGTCTTTTATTCTTCACTGGTCGAATAAAAGGGGGAGGGTTGAGTACTTGTCAAATTGGTTTAAACCTGTCACATGTTGATGTATATGTTCAAATCCAGAATAATCCAAAAGCAATATGAAGCGATGGAGAACTGATATACTTTAGTAACCGAAAAGGTCTATTAAAAAGTATAGCCTGACCAGCGCAAGTAACTAGAGCTATGCTTTTTTTTTTAAGGAAAAACATATTTATATAAATTTACCTTTGATTAATGTTTTAATTCCAAGTTAAGTATTAAGAAATTCTGTCAAATAACGGCAAGGTCATCAAGAAGATATGAACACGATTTTCCTTACAGTTTTTGATTTCTGATATTGACTTCTTCTTCAGTCAAGTTAATTTCATATGAATTCAAACTACACTCGCTTTTTTGTTTTGTTTTGTTTTGATTTGTTTAAATATCAATCCATATCCGTCGGTTTTAGAAGAGATTAATATGTTTACTTATTCAATTTGAGTTTGCTCACACTATTTTGATACATAAAACATGTTAATCTTATCAAAATGAAAATGACATGCCAACAAATATTTTCAATTTTCGTTTCAAATGAGATCGTTTATTACCAAGTAAAAAATCGTTTTTCAAATGCAAATTATTTTGCCGTTGGCTAAAACTTAACATTGCTATTCAACAAATTCACATGGAAAATTTATGACAGGAGATTTTTTTCAAATTGTGTATTATAATTACTTATTTCTTTTTATGCCCTGTCGTAAGTATGCATTAAGTGTTAACCTTGACCGTCCTTCTGTTCGTCTTTCCGTTCGTCCCATTATCGTTTCCGCACTCTTAACTTAATTTATCCTCACCCAAATTTTATGAAACTCATACACAATGCTAAGAACCCAAACTCGCAGACAGAATTCGAATTTGGGCATTGAGTCACTTACTGTTCTAGAGTTATGCCCCTTTATAACTTGGAAAATTGCATTTTTTTTTCGATTCTGCACGCTACTTAAGATTGCCTCATCAAATCTTATGACACTCATACACAATGCAAAAAACAACAACACGCAGATAGAGTTTAAATTTTGGCAGTATGTTATTGACCGTTCAAGAGTTATTCTCCTTTATAACTTTGGAAATTGCAAGATTTTCAGTTTCCGCACTCTAACTTAAGTTTGTCTCATCCAAATTTTATGAAACTCATACACAATGTTAAGAATCACCACACGCAGACAGAAGACGAATTCGGGCAGTGTGTCATTTACCGATCTAGAGTTATGCCCCTTTTTAACTTGGAAAATTGCAAGCTTGAGCAGGGGCATTGGGTCCTTATTCACATTGTTCTTTTATTTATGTAATAATTCATTTAAAGTTTTGGGGCTTTCTTCAACCCGTATAACAAATTTCCTTTGTGTTGACATCGAACATGTTACTTACAATTCGTAATGTCAAATTGAAGAATTACACAAAAACAAATGAAATGTTTACTCTCAAGCGGAGAATTCAGTGCAAGTTCATGCTCCTCATTGGGCTTGTCTATATACCCTTATTCCAAAATTAACATGACTTCCTAAACAGAGATTTCACTTGCATAAAAAGGAAATAGTTCGCATTAAGTATATCGGTTCTTCTCGAATAATTTGCATTTGCATAGACAACAACAGTGAATTTACTTTTTACATATTAATCTAGCAAATTCACTTTTTTGAAGATTTTGGAAGCTGAGAGAAAATAAAAATCAGTTTAAGCACTTTATTCAAGACTGAAGTCCTCGGTTTTTATTCTCTATACCAAGAATGACTGTCACATCATATTAAGAACGATTTCAGGTCAAGGAACCGTAAATGGGCTATGTTACAGATTTGGTAAAATTTTGCATACAACTTTGTCTCGTTGAACTGTAACTGAAAATTGAAAACATAAAGCATTTATTTCTTTTATTCTATGAAATATTACTGATTACATTCTTTTAAAATAGGTGAACATTGTATAAAAAGCACATAAAATTGGCGAAAAACGTTCTTCAATTTGTCTTGAAATCATCAAATCTCCAATTTCAAATCCAAAGATTTTTCGTTAAAAAACAATATTTTGTTGTCAATATTTCCATTTTGATAACTGCATATTTTTAATTTTGTGGTAGAAAACCATGACGCCAAAAAAGATTTTTTATTTTATTTTTCAGTGTACATGTATTTTTAATGCAACATTTGTTTTTATTTTGAAGGACTGTTACATTTGTAATTTTGAGTCTTGCAGTAGAAAGACATGACGTCAACTGCATATATTTTGTCGTGTCGGTCTTTGATTAACTGTGAAAATTAAATACTTGTTGACTAAAACAAAGATTTAGTATTTCCTGGTAATATGGTAAAAATGCATCATGATTTATTGCTTTTTGGTTTTTATCCCCTTGTCGTGTGTACATGTATGTAAAACGTATTTACATAATGTAGGTTTACAACATTTTTTTATTTCAGTTATTCCTGACGACAAATAGATAAACGACACTGTAACTAATTTTGAGGTTCGGTTTGTTTATTTACTTCGGTGACATGTCACATTTAATAATTTCGAATTGATTAAATCGTAGTCTGCTTAACATCCAGCGGCAAATATTTCATGGAGTGTTCAGGACGAACACAAACCCAGAGAGATTTTACCCATTTGGGACCTAGATATAACAGTTACTGCGTCACCATGAAAAAGATACACGAATGTATATTTATTAAGAAGTTGTTGTCGCTAAACTTGCTAATCAGTTAAGTACGTTTTAGTACTATTTTTTTTTTATAAATACGAAACTTAAAAAATAGAGAAAAATATTTTTAAAAATCGAGAGCAGAACACCTTACAAGATGGTCATTTAGAGAAGTGACAACCAGCAAAAAAAAAAAAAAAAAAAAAAAATGATTGAGTGTGAAGTTAACAATTAACGTAGGCTCTAGTTTTTACTTACTTTCATAACCTTCAATCACACGTCCTACATATTTACTTGATTAATGATGTTGATAATACATTTACAAATATAGAAATGCTAGTGGACATTTTGTAAACGAGGAAAATAGCAAATAAATGTGCTTGTTCATAAAATTAAATGTACCATTCTCAATTTTATTATTTACGTTAGAGATCACTCCGATAACACAGAAGAGACACGAAGGGTTGTGTGACCTTTTGTTGTTTCAATGTTAAAAGTGTGGAAATTTAATAGAAAAT
Organism: Mytilus coruscus; assembly: GCA_017311375.1. Taxonomy (NCBI): domain Eukaryota; kingdom Metazoa; phylum Mollusca; class Bivalvia; order Mytilida; family Mytilidae; genus Mytilus; species Mytilus coruscus. The sequence goes on along the minus strand of CM029596.1, from coordinate 47,997,512 downwards.
CCACAGCCTTTCCCCTTGTGCTCTTATATTTGAAAATGTCTTTTTAATAAATAAAGGATTACTGCATGCAGTGCCAGCAATGGTTTAAATAAATCAAGTTATATATCATATACTTATATCATAATCTATCAATTTCTGATAAACACCAACAATTGAATGACTCGCACTATCTATTAAGGAATCAATGCGTTGTATTACTTTAAACTAACTAAGTTCAAAAGAACAATAATTTACTGCAATCGTTGAGCGACAATCATCATAAAAGGCGAGAAAATAAAATTGGATAAGAAATCAATAACATTTTTTAAATAACAAAACAGGATAGATGGAATGTTATCATTTATTTTCCAGGAATTGCAGGTTGCTCTTTTGTCTATCCTACTTAGGTCAACTTATCCGAACACTGTGATCTGACAAAATATACAGCATATATTGAACACATTTTCCAAGCTGAAGAATTAATCAGGTTTAAAAAATATAAACTTATTTTATATACAGGTGAAAATAAATTTTAGAGAATGGTCAACAAAAAAACGAAAACAGCATGCAACGCACAAGAATTGTCAAAGCCTGCTTTACAATATAACAACTAGAGTGCACGCTCTGAAATGTATCGTCTGCTTTACTGACCATGACTGAGTTTATTTTGAAAGTTTTAAAGATAAAGTTATTACTACAAGTATCACACACACTTAACATTATCAATGACTAATGACAATAAGATAAACCTTGACAGACAGACGTGTACATCTTACAATCAATTCATACACCAAAATAGTTTACCTATTGCTTATAGCACATGTGAGGGGGCGGACAGAGGGGTACCTTTCTCATTTCTCCCGCCCCTATATTCTTTCTCCCGCCCTCTTTCTCCTTTCTCCCGCCCCCTTTCTCTTATCTCCCTCCCTCAAACTTGAAAAAACTAATGTATAGGAAGCTCATTTTAAAAGAAATTGATCAAATGTCTTGGTTTTTTTAATGGCTCGTCAACGTCTTGTCCTTTCACAAGATAGAAGTGTTATTTCTTCTGCTTCAAGAACTTTTTCACTGACTGTTAAGCTGTCTGTCTGCATATAATTTGTAAGTCTGTTGTAAATAGGTTCGTCTAAAGTGTAAACATCAAGAAAAAATAAAGGGGTGCAATAACTTCCAAAACGGTGTCAACTGGTATGTCTCTCACTGTGTCTCTGGGAAAATTAAGACTGCTTTCTTCTTTAAACAACATACTTTGCAAAATGTTGAGGTGTCAAAGACACGTGCTGTGCATGCTGTACTATGATTCATGACAATACAAGAATAAGTTTGCTATTTAAGGGGCGTTATTGGTGCCCACAGGAGTATGTACACATTATAATCATTCCATACACCACACATACCTGTAGTTCACCTACTGCTTATATATAGTATGTTTGAAACGAACCTAATCACGTTCTTTAAACCTTGTCATGACCACTGATCCATGCAATGAGGTCGAGGTCAGGTGAACCGTGTCTGACAGATATGTTGGCTTTGCAAGGAACCCATATACCAAATACAGTTATCAAATAACTCATAATAAGTTTGAAATTCTTATAACGAAAAACTAACACTTTTTAAGCAGTAGTTGACCTATGGAAATGAGGTCAAGGACAATGGACTTATGACGGACGGTAACTTTGTAACATAAGGCAGCTGTATACAAGATATGAAGCACCCAGGCCTTTTATCCTTTGAAACATAAAGCTTTTTACAAATATTGTACGTCGCCACTGCTAGCGCCGGATTGTAATTCCTATGTCTGGCATTCTGTGATTTTCGTCACAGAAGAGAAAAACACCAAAATTGAACAAATATGAAACAAATATGAAACAAAATTGAATTTAAAATAACAAAAGCCAAGGCCACAATTACAAAAAAAAAAACAAAGAGCAAGTTATATGGAATTATTATGTGATATATGTTTTTTAATTATTCGTTTGATAGAAAACATATACTAGAATACTAACTCTTTTTATTGTGCGTTTTGGGTATAGCATTTCTAGTACTAGTATAGACAAGTTATTTCCTCACAAACGCTACTCTCTTTAGAAACTTTTGGTATAATCAGTTCCAGATAAAAATTCCCAAGAGTACGACTATATAAAGATGAATGTAGAATTAATGCTAATGATGCTTAACGAAATATCAGAAGATGAGAGAGAAACATACAAACAAGAAAACGAAATTGGAGTGGGATCAAGTTAAAGAATGCAAACTCTGGTCATCAATAGTTTTAAACTTGGAATTCTATATAAAATAAAGAAATGTAGGAAACATTCACATATTTAGGTTATAACTTCCGGTAAAATGTTACAAAAATGCATATTGTCTTTTAAAAAAAAGCTGTTGAACGGTGGATAGAACAGAATGTTACTATGCGAAGAATAGTTCATTTAATTAATTTATTTCTTAAAGTAACATTGCGTTTAAATTAACCAAGATAAAGGACATTTACAAGACCTGCATATTAAATAGTTGTAGTGGAAATTGATTTTATTTTTCCGCGAGTTAAATCTGTACATATACAATGTATTAAATCAAACGGATTTTTTGTATTGAAACACTTAAACATTGTTTAAAAATATTTGTGTATTCATTATAAATAATTATGCATTCTTTTTCATTAAGCAGATAGTACGTGATGCAAGGAGACCTAGTTTCTTGTCATGTAATATGAATATAATGTAGGGGAGACCTTGTTTGTTGTCATGTAATATGAATATGATAAAGGGGAGACCTAGTTTGTTGTCATGTAATATGAATATGATGTAGGGGAGACCTAGTTTGCTGTCATGTAATTTGAATATGATGTAGGGGAGACCTAGTTTGTTGTCATGTAATATGAGTATGATGTAAAGGAGGCCTTGTTTGTTGTCATTTTATATGAATATGATGTAGGGGAGATCTAATTTGTTGTCATGTAATATGAATATGATGTAAGGGAGACCTAGTTTGTTGTCATGTAATATGAATATGAATATGATGTAGGGGAGGCCTAGTTTATCGTCATGTAATATGAATATGATGTAGGAGAGACCTAGTTTGTTGTCATGTAATATGAATATAATGTAGGGGAGACCTAGTTTGTTGTCATGTAATATGAATATGATGTAGGGGAGACCTAGCTTATCGTTATGTAATATGAATATGATGTAGAGGAGGCCTTGTTTGTTGTCATGTAATATTAATATGATGTAGGGGAGACCTAGTTTATCGTCATGTAATATGAATATGATGTAGAGGAGGCCTTGTTTGTTGTCATGTAATATTAATATGATGTAGGGGAGACCTAGTTTATTGTCATGTAATATGAATATGATGTAGGAGAGGCCTAGTTTATTGTCATGTAATATGAATATGATGTAGGAGAGGCCTAGTTTGTTGTCATGTAATATGAATATGATGTAGGAGAGGCCTAGTTTATTGTCATGTAATATGAATATGATGTAGGAGAGGCCTAGTTTATTGTCATGTAATATGAATATGATGTAGGAGAGGCCTAGTTTATTGTCATGTAATATGAATATGATGTAGAGAGGCCTAGTTTATTGTTATGTAATATGAATATGATGTAGGGAGACCTAGTTTGTTGTCACGTAATATGAATATGATGTAAGGGAGACCTAGTCTGTTGTCATGTAATATGAATATGATGTAGGGGAGGCCTAGTTTATTGTGATGTAATATGAATATTATGTAGGGACCCCTAGTTTGTTGTCATGTAACCTCCGTTAATGACGAATTCTGTGTCAATTGGTTATCATAAAGAATGTCTTTTGATAGATGTGTTTCTGATAGTTTTGAAGCGTGCACCAAGTGCATGTAAATGATAATTTTGGCAATTTCTCAAACATGGTTAAATGTATTATATCATTCCTTACCCTATCCATTGATTGTATGTCCAACAATAGCATCTATATAATAACCTATGGGTAAAACACAAGACAAAAGACATTTGATTTACAATTGCAAATACCGTTTTAATTATTTGTTGTCTGTTCAGTCAGTTATACATAAAAGGTCAAGATACCCTGGAGAATTTAATACTTCTATGTTTTGGTATTTTACTTTTCAGATTCAATGCAAGCACGCAAAACTATACATAATGAACATAATTATACGTGTTTCTCGTTTCTCGTTTTTTATATATACTAGACCGTTGGTTTTACCGTTTGAATGGTTTTAACTAACTTTTGTAGTTTGTTGTTCGGTGTGAGCCAAGGCTCCGTGTTGAAGGCCGTACAACCTATAATGGTTTACTTTTATAAATTGTTATTTGGATAAATTCACACCACATTCCTATAAAATAGAATAATGTAGCAGAAAAAAAAAACCAATAAATTTTTCCAAAATAGTTTGGTTGGTGTATAAGATGACTGCTTTCTCTACAGTGTCAATGGTTTTCCTTTTTTTTTTTTGCTTAATTTCTACATCTTATACGCGAAGTAAACGTCCATAAAATATTACAACCCCTAAATCTGTAAACATAGAGTATAGAGATATTTTATGAGTTACAAAACACAGGTGAGAACAAAGCACTACGATACGTCAAAAATGATGGTAAGCTAATGACAACCTCAGTCTGTAATTGTCTTAAATCACGTTATTCAGATCTAAAAGAAGTTTGTTCATTGTTTTTGATGCAATATAGGCTAGCTTTTGTTATGGAGTAAACAATACCATGATTTTGTCGCTCTCTCTTCAACTTATGAGTTTTAATTTTCTCTTTGGTATCTTCCAGTTTTATTGTATACATGTTGTATATAATTATATAAAAACCGAAAAAAAAGTATGATAATGTAAAGATGTGGTATGATTGTCAATGAGACAGCGCTCCACAAGAGATCAAATGAAACAGAAATTAACAACTATAGGTCACCGTACGGCCTTCAACAATTAGCAAATCCCATACCGCATACTCAGCAATAAAAGGCCCCGATATGACAAATGTAAAACAATTCAAACGAGAAAACTAACGGCCTAATTTATGTACAAAATAATGAACGAAAAATAAATATGATACACAGAAACAAACGACAACCACTGAATTACAGGCTCACGCCGCTTTTGACCTTTAAATTAGAAATTAAAATACTGCCATAGAAGATGTCTTATACTTAGAAGCTGGTGTAGGTGATCCATCCACTGAGGTAAGGCCCTGGTTCATATTTGATTTGTGCAAGACTACGTGTACAATGGTCATTTTAAGGTAATAGTATCAATTTCAACATGTTTGTGAAATCACAGTGACAACACTACTGACACTTGTGCTATATATGCATGTCATATCGTCCTATTCCTTTGTTAATACATCTAAATCTTTTATTTTCCACAGTTTTAAAACATTATAATAGAAAAGAAAGAATAAGATGTATCTATCAATGCCACAAAAGCAGTACATACACAGCAAAATACAAAAAGCAAAGGTTCTTATAAAAAATTAGCCAGACAAGTGAGTGAAGAACTGCAACTTTATAAGACTTGATAGCGTTATATTCCTTAACTTGAATGGTGTCGTCAATCATTGTTTTAATATGCTGACATAGTGTCCGACTAAAAAGAGTCATTTTGATTGAAGCAAATAGTTTTTTTTTGCTCACCGTTTTTGCCGAATTTCTATGCATATGTTGCAAGAATTGTTTATACTAAATTGACTTGTTATCAATTTTGTAAAAAAAAATCTTATTAATTAAAACCTTTAAAGTTGCGTTTAGTTTTTTTTCTGTTTGAGACAGAAAAGAAATAATTTATACTCACATCGAAACAACGAAACTCATTTTCATAAAACACTTAATCAAAAATAAAGTGCATCTTACCTGGTTGATAAGAAAAGCATAACCATATATTTAATCACAGTATCACCATCAACAAGATTTATTCCAATACTATATCTCCAAATAGTGTAATCCCAAGACCCCATTGTTCACGTATACAAAGACAAATAGCGGCAATAATTCATCAATGAAGACCAAGTTAGAAAAGACATTGATCCAACTCTGCACTAGCGTAAAGCTTGATAGTCCTGATTTCTAGTTTTATTTCCATTTAACGGAGATAGGAGATTAAGCTGTATAATCGCATCCAAGTCAGCAACTTGTGTCACTCGTTAATAGTTTAATCTATATTAATGTTTTGCAAGTTTTTTTTTTTATTAATTCATTCGAAACAACTGTGAATCCGCGTTCTTGTTTCCGCATCTTTTCATTGTTTTCAAAGAATACATTTTTTATGTTATTTGTACATCATTTTTAGGCAAATTCTTTTTATCTCATTTTAGCTACACGGAAAAAAATATATAATTAAAGTTTCGATTATTTAACCAGATCAGAAACGAATGATAACAAATACAAGAATTTGCTTTCAGAAAATCATCTAAAAAATGGTGCACATTTGTATGCACATTTTTCAATGTCACACGCTTTACAGTATTAAAGTCGGCTCCTCTTCGTGTTGTCTCTTATTCCTCTTAATCATCACGTCACGTGTTGTTATTTCCAAATAATTATCAAGGATAAACTTTTCAATGATAACAATAATAATAATAACTATAATTTTAGTCTATATATAGATATCAAGTACGCATTAACCATGTTATACTTCATATACTTCATTAAAGGACATAACTATCAACTAGGAATTAAATAACTTGAATTGGATATTTCCATACTCACTTTGCCATTTGATGTACAATAGAATTTTTTCCTTATTTAATCAAAAAAGTCACTTAAAGTAGCACTCGCCTTCCTGAATTCAAAATGAATATGAATTCTAATGATAATGTCAGCAAATTTTCAAAGAGACAAAGATTAAACTCCTATCTATCAGTGACTAAAGATAAGGTTCAATAAGAATTATTGTAATGCTAGTTTAGTCATCGCTTTAGTTTTCTTGCTCTTATAAATACCTTTTTATAAGCGTATCGGCTCGTCTAAAGACGGTAACACGCATGTACCATTTGACAAAGTGTATATTACACCCAATAAGAAAACATTACGTGAATGTAAACGACACGTTGAGTTGGATCTTAAACTTGTTAGTTCAGAAGGTAGCAGTCGACAGGAAGACATGTAACCCGATCCATCCATTCTTTACTCTTACTCCCTATTGTCTCGTGCATAGCGGATAAGCATCAAATGCTGATTTTCAAACCTTAGGTTTTACCCGGCACGGGGATCCAACATTCTACCTTTAACATTCGAGGCGAGCACTTTACCACCAGACTAAAAATCGGTTAGGAAAATCTACTACTACTTCTTCTACTACTACTACTAATACTACTAAAATTACTACTACTTCTTATAATAATCAGAAAAAAAAATAATAATAAATACGTCAACGCAATAGAAACACAACGAACCAAAACAAACAATAAAAAACACATCTAGAGGCCAACATCCGATCTCAAACAAAAGATAGATGACCATACAATAAAGCTCTATATGACTCCGAGTTTAGACAAGTTGGAATGAATTTATGCTAAACATAAGAAAACAAATATCCCATGCACAAAATAGCAAAAGGCTAGAGATTTCATAAAAAAACAATGTCATTGGTGTCAACTAAGTTGTCGGTTACTATCAGAATTTTGTAGGTACAGTCCTTTAAACTTATGTTACTTTATAGATATGATGCTATGTACTCAAGTAATAATCACCCAGAATATCAATATCCCATCTATCGGCATATACACGCAACAATACAGAGAAAACACAGGCAACTTAATATATTGATTAATATCTATTTATCATTGATAAAGGATTACTGGATATGAAACGTTTTAACAAACATGCTGACTATTATACATATGTTTTCATAAAACTTGTATGGCGTTTATTGCAAAGTTGATTCAACTTAAGAAATCATTTGGCCTTTCTACTGCTTTTGAGGACCACTGATGAGTATTATGTAGACGAAATATGCGTCTGGATAACTATTTGTAAAGTATGGTATTTTAATGATTTTATTGGCTTTTTAAGGACATATATGTCAAATGCAGAGGCTATCGTTAGAGAGCACAATCATTGACAATAAACTACCAGACCAAGGCTATACCACATCTTCAATGTTAACTTCATAATATCCCCAAACTGGAAATTGTCGATCGTTGACAAATGTGTAAAGTCAATCATGGAAGTTCAAATTTGATATGAATTTAACGTCTCCATACTAAATACACTGAAACATGGAGCAATATAAAGAATTACACATATGAAGCCCATTTAGAGCATTTGACATCATATCATCGTTTCGTAGAGAAATCTAATTATCAATGAATTATTTTTAAGCGTTTCATTGTTTGTTTGTTTCTTCACATGTCGTTGTATCTCTCATTATTCGTCTTTTTGTTGTTGATATACGTCCCGGTTACACATTCTGGTACCATATGTCGGTGGTATTCCTTAGATATCGGATTTGTGTTTACATCTAATCACTTATTATTTTCGATACTTAATTAAACTTTGTTTCTTGGGGGTCAATGATGATGTATTGCCAATTATGGGAAACCAACGAAAGGTTCAACATCATTTAGTCAGAGCATAAGAACCCATCATGTTTTACTCATGTGTGGTCAATATAAAGGTCCGACATAAAGAAAAAAATTAAGGTTAGGTTGTATGTTAAGTAAACATTACTAAAATATGTATACAAGGAATACACATATTTTAAATTGGTCAAAACTTTTACTTAAATTTAAATATTTTTACCTAAAACATGACATATAAGTATAAACAGTAATGTACATGCCAAACATAGGACTAATTTGTAGACTAAGTAACGTCTTTTCAAACATTAATTTAATTCAGCATGTTTATATTTATACCTTCGTATGCTATAAAACATGGGTTTAAAATTTTTTAGAAAGGTTGTTATCAACTATTGCTGTTAAAGTTTTTGACATTGAAACAAACATAATTCGCATCGAATCTTAGTAGGGATCGCAAAGTTGAGGTAATTGTTATGCCCCGCCGTAGAGGAGGGGGCATAAAGGTTTACCCTTGTCCGTTGAAAATTGACTTCCGTTCTCTAACTTTATTTTGCCTCAACCAAATGTTATCAAACTTATACACAATGCTTATTACCACAAAACACAGATCAGTTTCGATTTTGGGTGGTGTCACTTTTACAGTTCTCTAGTTATTTACCTTTATAACGTTAGATATGCAAGCGGTGGCATCACCTGTTTCCCGTGGACACATTCTCCATTTTATTTTTAATTAGATCCTATGTTATGTTTTTTTTTCTAATAGATTGTATCACATAATTGAAATATTAGCAGAAAATCTCGAAAATATGTAATAACTCAGAAGTTTAGACGACTAACACCATACTGTCCTTTTTTGTCTGGCGCTCGCTGTTTATTTTCGTGGTATAAAAAATACTTTAGAAACTAAGTCTTGTCAATAACTGATAGTTTTGTAAAATAGAAAAATTCTACCACCTTGATTCCTTTGAAAGTTTATTTTTACCAGTTTGCATTCATGAAAAAATATAACCTGACCTTTTTCCCTGTCTCTTCATTAAATACTATGACAAGAATGAGATAAAAGGGTGACTGACATTTCACCACTTATCTCAAGTGAACAGTACTGATAATTAGGTGATACGTTGTACACATGTTACTGGTGTATGACCTTCTTTATATATATCACTATAAAAATATTTCAATGATACATCCGTACAATTGTAGCAGTTGTGGATCATTGACCATTTCCCTATGCTTGTGACCGATAGAGAAGCAATAAAATATCGAACACATCAGTAGAAGTTGTAAGAACAATATCTATGGTTGTGTTTGATAGGTTACTGCCTCATGTACACTATAGTACAATACAGAATAGTCATAGAGAAACAATAAAATATCGTACACATCAGTATCAGTGGTAAGGCCATTATCTATGGTTGTATTCGATAGGTTACTGCCTCATGTACACTATAGTACAATACAGAATAGTCATAGAGAAACAATAAAATATCGTATACATCAGTATCAGTGGTAAAACCATTATCTATGGTTGTATTCGATAGGTTACTGCCTCATGTACACTATACTACAATACAGAATAGTCATAGAGAAACAATAAAATATCGTACACATCAGTACCAGTGGTAAGACCATTATCTATGGTTGTATTCGATAGGTTACTGCCTTATGTACACTATACTACAATACAGAATAGTCATAGAAACAATAAAATATCGAAATCAGTAGCAGTGGTAGGCCATTATCTATGGTTGTATTCGTTACTGCCTCATGTACACTACAATACAGAATAGTCATAGAGAAACAATAAAATATCGTACACATCAGTAGCAGTGGTAAGGCCATTATCTATGGTTGTGTTTGATAGGTTACTGCCTCATGTACACTATAGTTCAATACCGAATAGTCAAAGACAAACAATGAAATATCGTACACATCAGTAGCAGTGGTAAGACCATTATCTATGGTTGTGTTTGATAGGTTACTGCCTCATGTACACTATAGTTCAATACCGAATAGTCAAAGACAAACAATGAAATATCGTACACATCAGTAGCAGTGGTAAGGCCATTATCTATGGTTGTATTTGATAGGTTACTGCCTCATGTACACTACAGTGCAATACCGAATAATCATAGAGAAACAATAAAATATCGTACATATCAGTAGCAATGGTAAGACCATTATCGAATAGTCATAGAGAAACAATGGTTGTATTTGATACGTTAGGTTACTGCCTCATGTACACTATAGTGCAATAGCGAATAATCATAGAGAAACAATAAAATATCGTACACATCAGTAGCAATGGTAAGACCATTGTCTATGGTTGTATTTGATAGGTTACTGCCTCATGTTCACTATAGTGCAATACCGAATAATCATCTAGAACCAGTAAAATATCGTACACATCAGTATCAGTGGTAAGGCCATTATCTATGGTTGTATTTGATAGGTTACTGCCTCATGTACACTATAATACAATACAGAATAGTCATAGAGAAACAATAAAATATCGTACACAACAGTACCAGTGGTAAAACCATTATCTATGGTTGTATTTGATAGGTTACTGCCTCATGTACACTATAATACAATACCGAATAGTCATAGAGAAACAATAAAATATCGTACACATCAGTATCAGTGGTAAGGCCATTATCTACGGTTGTATTTGATAGGTTACTGCCCATGTACACTATAGTTCAATACCGAATAATCATAGAGAAACAATGAAATATCGTACACATCAGCAGCAATGGTAAGGCCATTATCTATGGTTGTGTTTGATAGGTTACTGCCTCATGTACACTACAGTGCAATACCGAATAATCATAGAAAAACAATAATATCGTACACATCAGTACCAGTGGTAAAACCATTATTTACTGTTGTGTTTGATAGGTTACTGCCTCATGTACACTGTGGTGCAATACGTAATAGATTGTTATATCAGTCTATCTATTTAAAAGCAAAGGTGTGCAGTGACAAATCTTTGTAATATGATAACACAGATGTATTTGTTCAAGCTGCTACTATAAAGATAAATAAAAAGATATTTATTGAGCAAATAAGTCATTATAATACAATCACGGTCGTGTGCATACACTGTATCAATCAATTATTCTAAATATTTGAATACCAAAAGAGGTGCAGTGATAAATATCAAACATGACAATAGACATACACAATGCCGTCTTGAAAAACAGGTCAATCTACTCTAAATCATTGTAGGTACTCACCAAAGATACCAGTCTGATAGTTTACAACAGACACGTGTTTCGTCTTTAAGAGACTCATCAGCGACACTCGAATAAAACATTTGAAAGGCCAAATAAAATACTAAGTTGCAGAAGTCGTATTATTTTTACCATTGTTACCGTATATTTGTTCCTTCTAAAATAATTTCTTCTTTTACCCTTATAATGAACATTTGCTAAACATGTTTCTGTTGGGGAAAAAAATTCTTCACCTTTTATTCAGTCGTTAACTAGTATTGTAATATTTCCTTAAGTAGAAATAATATTACAGAGTTTTTCCTCCTTTTTGAACCATGTCTCTGATTTAATAAAGGATTTTTTTGTTCTACGACTCTATTATGATATTCTGTTACGAATCTACATGTAGTGAACAGATCAATTTATAAATATATAACGTCAATTCATTCTCATCAACAGATTATTTACTATTAGTTTCTTCTACTGTCAGTTTATATCGAACAGGTTACTACACAATAATTCTAGACTACTGGAATTCAATTAACTTATTGGCCGTAAAAAGTAAAATAACAAAAATACCGAATCCAAGAAAAAATTCAAAACGGAAAGTCCCTTATCAAACGGCAAAATCAAAAGCTCAGCACATTAAACGAATCGAAAACAACTGTCATATTCCTGACTTGGTACAGGCATTTCCTTATGTAGAAAATCGTGGATTAAACCTGGTTTTATAGCTAACTAAACCTCTCACTTGTACGACAGTCGCATAAAATTCCATTATATTGACAACAATGTGTGAACAAAACAAACAGACATAATAGGTAAAAATGTCAAAAATAGGGGTACAGCAGTCAACATTATTTTATAATCTTAATCACTATAAAACAAAGAAATATATCAATAAAGAAAAACAAAATGGCATATAGAAAAAGCACAAAAGCAACAATGAAAGACAAGAATACAAAAAAATGAACATAGCACAATAATGTCACTGGGAAAACTGGGTGACTTTTAAGGTTGTGTAGCAAGAGCCGGACTGAATGGCCTCTTGTTATTGAAACTGTGTGATGCACCTGATCACACAACGAACGAATGCTGTGAATAGCAATAACGACTCTGAGACTGAAACTCTGGTGAAAACTAACTCTTGAGACTCTCGAACTAGCGATGAATAAATCAATAATTCAGCATGGATACTTTTATTACAGATGGACTGTGTTCAGTGTAAAGTTCTGAGTCCAAATCTTGCTTATCAAAATTATAAACAAGTATTTATACACAATTGAAATGACTAGAATAGACATAACAAATAACAATTAATTTGAGTAATATTGTTCACTGGCAAAGTTTAAACTATTTTTAGAACTTGAAGAATAAAGTTGATTTACTAATCTGATTATGATACTTAAAACATATAATTATGAAAAAGGTAAATTGTCACTACTTAGCTAACAGAGTAAAACATGTTACTCAATGTCCAAACTGAGAATTAAATGCATATCAAAGCATGTTGATTTAAGTCCTGGATATGAAATGTAAATAGAAACTAAAATATAAAATAAAATGAATTATGAAACACAGTCTAAATATCAAAATTGAGAATTTTAAATCAAAGTCCTAAACAATAAAAATAAAGCTGCTTTTTCCCTGGTCACATAAACACAATGGCGGGATGTATAAGTACCGAGCCTCGCCAAAAGGATATTACCAAAAATGGACTAAACAGTAAAGGTTAATAATTTACAAAGACAAAAAGATAGTCGTAAGATACCAAAGAGATATTTATACTCATTCGTCGGAGACAAGCTGACAGCATCATGGCATAAAACGGCCAAAAGACATACAACAGTCTATAAGACACAATATAAAAAACCGAATACTTCGCAAAATGAACCCCAGTGATCTCAGGTGCACTGAAAGGATAGACACACTACTTCACACGTGGCATCTGTCGTGTTCCTCATATAAGTACACATTCGGTGATAAGTAATATTGTCAAAAATGTGTTTAAATGAAAGATAAAACGAAAAAGAATAAAGATAACAAAAAAATAAGCAAAGGAAAAATGATAGAATAGAAGGTAAAACACTTGATGAAATGATTTTATACAAGGACGTTTACAAACTAAGTAAACAAAACTACATAATCAGTATATTTTGGTAATCAATATTTACCTCGGAACAGAATATACGTTTGGTCTGACATTCAAGATGTCGATTTCCCTAAATTTGTGTCACAACAGCTATGTTCAAAAAGTTTGTCTACCTGAATTTTACAACTTTTTATAACTTCCACATACATGTGGTACTGTTCTTCACTATACATCCTTGACTTTCTATTGGGTTTGATACATGTGGTACTGTTCTTCACTATACATCCTTGACTTTCTATTGGATTTGAGCGTTCCCGGTGAAGGATAGTGCTTAAGATGCACCCAATGTTTGTCTTGTTTTCATTTCCATGTATGTGCTTTGAAATTCTTATATCATCATGTCGTAATTTTGAGTATGCAGCGTAACAATAAGTGATTAAATATGTTTCAAAATTGTAAGTTTGATATATTTTCAGAAAATTTTAGTATTTGTTCAAGAGTGAATACATAACCATGATATGACGAATTTAATGGTTGGGTATGCACAAATTTTTATAAGCTCAAAAAATATATTGTCATAAGACTTTTATATTTTATAAAAGTATAATGTCATATGACGTAACATATTTTAAGTTGGAAGCTTAGTCCGAGATCAGAAGTCTGGTGGCTTTTTTATTTGACTTCTTTGTGTCGTTGGACGTCCATATAGAACACTTGGACATTGTGGCAAGTTACAGTCTCTAGATACTTAAAGACTCATTGTCATACTGATAAACCATATAAAATTTACTTCTTCATTCGTTTTTTCCCACGAATTTGTATCTTTTATTTATCAAATACCGCCATGGAGCACAGACACCAGCTTTCTTTCCCTCAACCCCTCATTTTCAATAATGTACTTTCGCTTTTTAAGTATTACGACCATGCGTTTGCATACGATAGATTTGACGGAGACGGAAATCTGGTTAACATGTGCGGGTCAACGAGGTCATATGTATGAAATTGAGAATGGAAATGGGGAATATGTCAAAGAGACAACAACCCGACCAAAGAGCAGACAACAGCCGAAGGCCACCAATGGATCTTCAACGCAGCGAGAAAATCCCGCACCCGAAGGTGGTCCTCAGCTGGCCCCTAAATAAAATTGTGTACTAGTTCAGTGAAAATGGACGTCACACTAAACTCCAAAACATATAAATGAACTAAAATTAAAAAAACAAACAAGACTAACAAAGGCCAGAGGCTCCTGATTTGGGACAGGCGCAAAAATGCGGTGGGGTTAAACATGTTTTGTGAGATCTCAACCCTCCCCCTATACCTCTAGCCAATGTAGAATAAAGAAACACATAGCAATACGCACAGTAAAACTCAGTTAAAAAGAAGTCCGAGTCCGATGTCAGAATAAGTAACAAAAGAAACTACGCAAAATGACAATGATACATAAATTAACAAAGGACTACTAGCAGTTACTGACATGCCAGCTCCAGACCTCATTTGAAAGATTATGTATTCATCATATGATAATCAATCCCTCCCGTTAGGGGTTTAGTATCATACCATCAAAAAATATAAAATATATGAGAAGAACATAACCCGTATCATGCCAACAACTGGTTTTAGAATAAATGTGTTTATTTCCGATGCAAAGACCCTATAAGTGAATCAATATTAATACCAAAATATGCAATCCTTAATGACCTGACAACAGTATCGTAACTATATCCCTTCCGAATAAGTCTGTTTAAAGGTTTGGTTAGCTTTTGAGGTGAATGCCGACATTTTTGTGCTTTGTAAAGAATATTACCATAAAATATTGGATGTGAAATACCTGAACGTATAAGATGTCTGCATGTTGATTTATATTTAATGATGTCCTTGTACCAATGATAAAATTTAGTAAATGTTTTGACTAATTTGTGATATCGAAAACCCTGGTGTAATAATTTTTCAGTAATACAGAGATTTCTTTCGTTGAAATTAAATACGTTGTTACATACACGAGCGAATCGAACAAGTTGAGATATATAAACACCATAAGATGGTGACAAGGGAACGTCACCATCTAAAAATGGATAATTAACAATAGGAAATGAAAAATCATCTCTTTTATCATAAATTTTGATTAAGCTTCCCGTTAAAGATAAAGATATCAAGATCCAGGAAAGGGCAGTGTTCGTTGTTAGTATTAGCTTTATTTAATGTCAGTTCGGCAGGATAAATCTCTGTAGTGTACATACTGAAGTCGTCATTATTGAGAGTCAATATATCATCTAAATATCTAAAAGTGTTATCAAATTTTTGAATCAGATTTTGTTTAATTCAAAAATGCTATACGCACGGAATATTATGAAGTTAACACAGTTACGTGACAACCTGTTCACTGTTAAGGACGTAGCAAAAAATTGGAAAGTTATGGGGAAAGAAGAAAATGACAAGGAAGCGACTGTTGTATGGTTTATTTGCATTACAACAGAATTTTAAGAACTCGAGAGATAGAAACTTGCAGTGCAAAGTCTAAGATTTCTGTTTGTACTGAGCCCTAACGCCAACCACGAGATCGGGTGAGTTGTAAGGGTAAGCGTCTTCTCGTATGCATGCATTATTGCAATGCACATCCAAACTGAGTCAAAATATCAAGATGGGGAATAAAACACAACAGTATAGATCAGAATACAGTTACTATTCTCACACCTTGTTACCGACTATCGATTTGGTAACGCAGATAGAAACCTGCGTTTATATCTGCCGTAGTGATAGCCAGTAATAGGGTGTGTCCCTAGTATCTTAAGATTAGTGTATATCTGCCGTAGTGATAGCCAGTAATAGGGTGTGCCTCTAGTATCTTAAGATTAGTGTATATCTGCCGTAGTGATAGCTAGTAATAGGGTGTACCTCTAGTATCTTAAGATTAGTGTATATCTGCCGTAGTGATAGCTAGTAATAGGGTGTGCCCCTAGTATCTTAAGATTAGTGTATATCTGCCGTAGTAATAGCCAGTAATAGGGTGTGCCCCTAGTATCTTAAGATCAGTGTATATCTGCCGTAGTGATAGCCAGTAATAGGCTGTGCCTCTAGTATCTTAAGATTAGTGTATATCTGCCATAATGATAGCCAGTAATTAGGTGTGCCCCTAGTATCTTAAGATTAGTGTATATCTGCCGTAGTGATAGCCAGTAATAGGGTGTGCCTCTAGTATCTTAAGATTAGTGTAACTGTGAAAAGAATTACTATAAAAGAATTAGAATAAACACACAAACAAAACAATGTAATTAATGAGTGATTTTACGTGGTAAGTCAATGATGTTACGAAAAAGAATTTAAAAGTCGGTGTTGGCCTTTCGTCTTGGTTTAATGGTTAGTTTGCTTTAATTCCGTACTGACGTGTTAAGTAGAGCCTAGCTTTTCACATAAGAGGTTGATCTATTCAAAATTAATTATTTATAAACAATGTATTATGCATGATAGTTAAATCATGTCAAGTTATCAACAAGAGTGGAATTGATTTGAAATATTATACTTGTACCAACAAAATGAACAAACAAATATCTGAAATAAATTAGACCCAAATCGAAGACACAGACAAGACACACCCACTTTTATACAACTCAAATATTATGTTACAGTGTATGCGTTACATGCAAGCCACAATTCTTTGATGAAAAGAATTGTTTGCTTTCTAGTAAAATAAAATCCAAATACTTATACATATTTGAAGAAGTATGACTTAGAGACTGGCTCATTGTTTAATAATTATATATTTAATTGTTGCAACATGAACGTGTCCACTGATAATTTATGAAATGGATTAATTGACTTATTGATTGATAGCTGTTAAACGTCCAACGGCAAATAGTTCATGCATATTTGGTGGATAGCATACACGTAGTTTATGGCTCTGACCCGAACAGTCTTTGCTCTCACTTTTAAATGCAGCATGCTTGGCGAAAAAGCAGCAAATATCAATTTTAATTTTCTTAATTTGAAATAAAAAGAATCACACACATGGCCTTCCGCATTCGAGTCAATCACGTTTCCATGAAACCACTGCCGTTTTTGAAAAATGGAGAAAAAATTACATACCCAATTACAATTATTCTACATCAAGTTTCTTACCTTTAAAGTAGTAAATACATATATCTCAAATTTGTCTTAAACTTCGTCAAACTTTTACAAATGCATGACACGATGACATAAACAAACATGTTGTTTATTGATCTGAAGTATGTTTACCAAGGAATGTTACTTATCACAATGTATACGTATCTTGTCAATAAAGTGTTTTTATATAAAAAAAAAAAAAAAAGAAATGCACTTAATGTCAAATGATTTGCAGGCAGAAATTGTAATAGGGACTCTTTCAAATTAGCACAAAACTCGTTAATTGATTTTAATTGAAATCCATTATGAGCATGTTTTCATAATGGTTGCGAAAATTGAATTTCTATGGAAGTGTACTTTTGAAATTTAAATTTGGTACAGTGGAGAAGTTTTAAAGAAGTTATGAATATAACCACTATCATGTTTAATTGTATTTCCAACTACAAATGATTACATATAAAAATAAAATAAAACAACAGTTCTATAAATAAGTCCAAGTATGATTTTTTAATACCTAGTGATGGCTTTTATTAATCGGTCTTTGGACTAAAGATGTAATATTCTATTTCTTTTTTTTTCTCGTAGGATACTGATTCTGATATAACTTGCTCTTAAATATGATAAATAATTTGTGCTATGATTAGGTAGAATATATTTTATTCAAGTTCTGTTATCATAAATAGGATAAACGTTTTAAACTTCATAAATAGGAGGATAAACAATTAGAGATTTAAGCTGGTGAAGTAAAAAATATAATACATTTCAGAATTTGTTTGACATTTAAAGATGTAATATTGTGTTTCAGCTGTTACAAAAAAAAAACAACATAATTTCTAAATACATCAAAACAGCATATATATTTTTTGTCAGTATTTGTCTAAAACCGGGTCCGATCAATTGATTAAATATGGAAAAGGTTTTCTGTTTGATACTCAATAATAACACATTAATACATATATAAAAACAGGAACAAAAGCGTTGATCCATCGATATATGTCATTAGTTTTTTGTCTTATGCACACCCAACACGTATCTTTTCTTTTCTGTTTGAAATTTTAACATAATTGTTTATGTTTATTCCTATAAAAAAAATCAATACTTGTTTCAGATTTTAAAATCTCGCAATCGTGTAAAAATTTTTTTTTTTAAATGAATTAACCATTACCAGCAACACCGAGAGCAAAATGTTAAAATTATCAAGCAAAATGAAATACACGTTCAAAATAACTCAAAACCAAAGAGAACAGTCAATTTTGAAAGCTGAAACCTAAGAATGGTTAATTTGGATAGACAATTCAATGTCAAAGTGCTGAATAATACCGTCGCAGTTACTGAAGTTAATTGTATTTAAAAACTTAAGGAAAACACATCCTTAGTGCATACTTTACATACACTTTGCATAACGTACTTTATCTAGTCTGACATAAATAAATGTAAATTGTAAAACGTGGTTTTCAAGACAACACTTATGACATAACTACCGTCTACTTCAAAGTAAAGCATTATATCTGCGCAAAATGTTTATACTAGAATCAGATTTTCTGTGAATAACCTCCGTCTGGACCAGCAAACTGCCCAAATCCGCTTAAAACAGGTATGTTTTATCAATTGGTTTTATAGAAATTAATCATTTTTTTTTTTACTCAACTGAAATAATATCTGAACAATGGAGATATTAAATACCAATTCTCATAAAGTTTCATTATACGTCCATCATGAAATTCCAAAAAAACCTCTACATGGAACAAACACCTCTATATGAAAAAAAAAAACAACATGTATTCTTGTATCTATATTTTGCAAATAAGTATCGTGCAATGTATAAACGTATTTACACTTTTGGCATTTAGCTATATTTTGCCTCCGAATGACCTTAGATCTACTCCGAATCACCTTTTGACGTCAGGCAACAATCACTTTTAATTGTAACGTCAAATGTTTTGAATTATGATGTCAAAGTTTACGGGAACCTGTGTGATTTTACGTAATGGCGGACAAATTTGCATACAAGTGTAAATAAGTCTAACACAGTCTGCATTGAAGGTTTCATAATCGGATAAAAAATTAGA
The DNA here is from genome assembly GCA_017311375.1 of Mytilus coruscus. Classification (NCBI taxonomy): domain Eukaryota; kingdom Metazoa; phylum Mollusca; class Bivalvia; order Mytilida; family Mytilidae; genus Mytilus; species Mytilus coruscus. The sequence continues at coordinate 47,977,535 of CM029596.1, read as the reverse complement.
AAAAAACCTAGTTTGCATTAAATATATGGAAGGTGTAGAGAAGACAACATTTAACACTGTATATACTATCCAAGCAGTAAAACTTCCATGCTTTGTTCAAATTTTATAAATTTCCATCGTCCTAATAATTTTTCAAGATTTACCTTCATCGGGAACGCTCTTGAAAACGTAAATATTATAAAGCCAGGGATGTAAGAAATAGGTAGAAAAGTTAGAAGCTATATGACCACATTTAAAACTTTTAAAACAACTGTTCCAGCCAATGTTTAATTTGACATGACGCCAAACATAATGTACTTGTCAATCTAATGATCTTTATTTTCCGATGAAAACCCATTTTCGACTTCCAGATGTACCGGATGAAATATGTACAAGTTGGATGTTGTAGTAAATTAAGAATTTCAGAATAACTTTTTTTTTTTTTATTTGTGGAAATTTAGAAAGTGTTATCATATAACAGTTTTAACTATGGTGTTCAATTTTCTCTTCAATCTCAAATGATGATCTCGCCGCGATATATATCTTTTTTGTGCTGATGTAACGTAAAGCAAACACCAATCTATCAATCAAATGTTGCTAACTTTGATAAGAAGGGAATGTAAATTTGAAAAACATTGATTTTTCCTGCGTCAGATGTGCATTTCGACATTACATATATCTTCAGTGATACTCGTGAATGTTCAACGGAAAGAAAACGACCTAGCTTACACACATTTAAAATTAATCATGTAATGACTTTTTTGTGGAAAATCAGACAGTCATTGTTCACCTTGCATCATAGTTTTGTCCCCAAAATAATAAATATTTCATAATAACGCCAGGATATCTCTTTTAAATGATGTTCTATCGGTACTTATGACACATTTATCACATTTACACACATAATGTATTCACAATATCAATTATAAATGTTTAATTTACTCCCAATTTAGCTTAGTTCCCTTGTATCTAATAAAGTCCCATTTTAGTTTAACTTTCAATTTTATTTATTAAGTTTTATTAAATCACGCACAACCGCACGGACATCCCTCTTCAACATAGGATTTACTGTTGGGTCGGAAAAGTTTGGACTCAAGACTCAGAAATAAACCAATCAAAATACTGGATTTGGTTTTTCGAGCACACATTTTGTACTCCGAGTACTGAGTAAAGTTTTATGACCGAAAGGCCATATTTTTATACTCCAGTCAAAATTCATATGATATGATTGTCAAGTAATACAGACACTTCATCTCACATCAACAAAAGCAAAAAAGAACTAGAGGCTCTAAAGAGCCTGTGTCGCTCACCTTGGTCTATGTGCATATTAAACAAGGGACACAGATGGATTCATGACAAAATTGTGTTTTGGTGATGGTGATGTGTTTGTAGATCTTACTTTACTGAACATTCTTGCTGCTTACAATTATCTCTATCTATAATGAACTTGGCCCAGTAGTTACAGTGGAAAATATTTTGTAAAAATTTACAAAAATTTACAAAATTTATGAAAATTGTAAAAAATTGACTATAAAGGTCAATAACTCCTTAAGGGGTTCAATTGACAATTTTGGTCATGTTGACTTATTTGTAGATCTTACTTTGCATTACTTACATTATTGCTGTTTACAGTTTATCTCTATCTATAATAATATTCAAGATAATAACCAAAAGCTGCAAAATTTTCTTAAAATTACCAATTCAGGGGCAGCAACCCAACAACGTGTTGCCTGATTGGTCTGAAAATTTCAGGGCAGATAGATCTTGACCTAATGAACAATTTTATCCTCGTCAGATTTGCTCTAAATGCTTTGGTTTCAGAGATATAAGCCAAAATCTACATTTTACCCCCATGATCTATTTTTAGCCATGGCGGCCATCTTGGTTGGTTGGCCGGGTCACCGGACAAATTTTTTAAACTAGATACCCCAATGATGATTGTGGCCAAGTTTGGTTAAATTTGGCCAAGTAGTTTCAGAGAAGATTTTTGTAAAAGTTAACGGACGACGGACGACGGACGCCAAGTGATGAGAAAAGCTCACTTTGCCCTTTGGGCCAGGTGAGCTAAAAAAGAAAACACACATTCCTAATTGGGACATGCACATAAACATGGAGCATGGGAACACATATATTGGAGGTGCTGAACACTCCTCCTATTATCTAGACTACTTATTGTAAACACACATGTAAAGTAAAAAACAAACAAGAATGTAAATCGAGAAAAGAGAATCAATTTGATATCATCTAACTATGATAACTGACAACATAACACAATCACATACATTCTGTAATACATTTGTACCCTATGAAATATTACTATTAGTTTCTGAAACCAGGCCCCTTATAATATTTTTACATGTCATTCTAAGTTTTTAGTGTTACAATAATTATTTTTTATTTCAGCCGCACGACTTGATGTATATGTATGATTTGGCCACACTTGTCGCGACGAGGAACTATTTCTAGTAATTTATAATCGTATTAAGGAATGATTTTTTTAGATGTCATTGTGTCTCTACCTTGACACACACAGAGAAGCGATATTCCACCGTCTTGATTATTGAAGGAAAAAGTCGATGGGTTTTAAATACAATTGAAGATTTATCTCAGATTACTTCGATATTTCTTGGTGGTTATTAATGGTAAATGGTATCATGATTGATAGTTCCTTAATTAATGGTACTTCTGCAATCATAGAATATAGATCTTCGTTTTCCTTCACCGAATTCGATAAACTTGTGCAAACATACAGTAAAATACACATATATATATATATAAAACGAGTCCTTATTTGACTAAGATTTGACATAAGAAATATGTTTTCATAAGTTTTTGCAATGATTTTAGTACCTTTAATTAATGATAAATAACGTTTTCTTTAAGTAAACATTTCACTGTAGTTAATTTTTGTATACAGTCGATTAATATATAGAGTTTCTAACACATAAGTAAACGAGAACCTATTACAATAACTGCGAATGGTTCGGAAATATAAGATGCAGGTTAAGTAATACTAGGGAAAAGAAAAATGCACGTGATATATCGTTTAAAAGGATTATTTTATATTCATGTATTTCCAATGTACCATATCAATTGATAGGACAGACTGATAATGATTAACATTTCTGACAAATAATTCTAAGGAACTGAGCTCTAACGAATAAGAAAAGTACTTTCTTTTTTAAATAAGACCTAAATGATACAAAGAGAATATATAATGATTTTTGAAAATATTAGATATTCTCATGACAAGAAAAACATACAAAAAGTGTCATCTAAACATTCACATTTCACTTTGACGAAGGTCTTCAGAAACAGATTAAAAGTGCCTAACCGTTGTCGTTATTTGAATTTACAAGACTTAAATATACAGAACACTAAACTGATTAAAACTTTAATGGAATTTCAATTTGTTTTTAATACAATAAAGATTCACCGTTTAAAAACGGTAGCTGGTCTTCGATTCTACAAACTATCCACACGTAAACAGTTTTATTGTAAAAAATATGTTTTCTCGTGTAGACTGGATAGGGGAAAATACATACATATGATGATGTATATATAAAGTGTGAATAGTTCGATTACAGTCTATAAATCGTAGATGTCAAGACGAGGAAGTTTAATAAGCAGATGTCTGATTACCTTAAAGGCAATGAGAGAGAAAACTAATCTGAAAAATTTAGTTTATGGCTTTTCCTCGCACCACTACGCCGTTCTCGAATAAACTTAACTTCCATCAAATAGTGTCCCGTTAGCAAGAATGAATTTCCTGAAATATTATTCTTTTACCCAGCAATTTCAGGAAAAAATCTGTCTATGTGAAATTAATCGAATTAGATCTCGATTGAAATAAGTATTTTCTGATGGTTCAGTTTACTGGTATTGAAACTAGCACGAATGGACCAGCTTGATAATCAAAAGAAACCAAATATAAAATACTATATCTTTCTTTTCTAAACTAAGAGAAGGTTTAACGTACAACATAAAGTTGTACTGGAAGGTACAGAAAAATGTATCGTCCAGAGAGAGTGGCTTCATGTTTTGTTCATATAACATTCAAGTACCACCATTAGCCCAATACAGTTACATTTTGTATCGCTGAATGTGACTGTTTTAACATCTTATTTCATCTTGTTTCATCTGTTAAGCGTTAAACCATTAAAGAATTTTTGGTTAATCGTATTTTACTCCAAATTACGTCATATAAAAAGACCAATGTAATATAAACAGTAAGAACATTTTTTTTTCTTTTAACTTTATTACTTCCTTTAACTGTACCTTGTTCGTAAATATATCATTGATTAGATTTAATAAAATAAAAAATAAAACAAATATCGAAGACACAAGAGGGATATTATAAACCATACAGAATCAGACGAACACAACCATGATTAAACTGTATGTTATTTTACAACTTTTTATGTTTTTTTAGGATCATGATTTCAAGTTACTTTATGTTTGATTTTTATGAACATCTGACCTCGAACGTTCCGCATAAAGCGGAATTTGGTGGGTTCCGTGTTGCTCAATCTTTAGTTGTCTATTGGCGCTTTGTGGAATTGTTCGTCTTTTCTTCGTTTTTTTTTGCCATGGCGTTGTTCGTTTTTCTTCGACTTATGAGTTTTGAATGACCCTTGGTATCTTCCGCTTCTTTTTTTTTTTTTTTTTTATATATGAAATACATGACATAATAAAGAGAACAAAGTATAGAACAAAATGTACTTTAATACCGTTATATTCTAGTTTTATTTTATCAGTAATTACATGAACAAATATACAAATTCGTGATACCGCAAACTTTTGAAAGTCAAAGACAAAATTCACTAATTAAAAAAGTAGAAAGACCATTATAAGCATTCAATCACATTAGAAAAAACAAATAAATTGTTCACGTCTGCAACACTATGATTTGTGCGCGGACTTTCGATACTGGCATGAACATTCGGATGTTGTTTTATTGATATCTCATAATATGAAATTTTGGAAATCTTTTAAATTAAGTTATGTAGCCCCATCTTGCACATATCTGATTCCTTATCTGGGCTGGACTTTACGTTTTGTCCATTTTCATCAACTCTTCAACGTTTGTATTATAGGTTTTGGAATTTTCAAATAGTTTTGCCTCGAGCATCACTGAAGAGACATTAATTGTCTAAAGGCTCTTCTGGTGCAGTAAAATTGGTACTCCTTATTGTTATTATAATCACATCCCTGGCTTAGTGCAGGAAATGTCAAAATAAAGTAATGGGTCCAACCAGCTTTACCCCCACATGCCTTCAATTTTTACAAAAAACAGTAATTATTAAGTTAAAACATTTCACATAAAATTGCAAATATTTCAAATTAAAAAAAGACTTAGAAAATTGAACATGTATGATTACATGCAACATTATAGTTCAAAGTCATAATTCTACTGTTCCGTGACTCCATTTACTGTACCTTTAAGAACCTATCTAACTTGCAACTTTCTAACAATGCAGGGCGTCTGATTCAACATCCAAAATCCAACTTCACGAGACTTTTGGATTTAAACGTAACACTCAGTAATACAACACAAATCAAAAGTTCCATAATGTATTTATATAGTGCAATTTGTAAACAATGTATTTGGTGTCAGTAAGCGGGAGCATTGGTTGTACGGGGATACATATTGAATTTAAGTATATCTTCAAAATTCATATAATGTGTCACTGAAAGATAAGATCAAACTGTGACAAACTCGTTACAAGAAGCATTGGAACCATTTCTTTTTATTCATAAATTGTCTGAATATATCCCAGAAATTGTTTCGAGGTGGAGACTTAAAACGGAGAAAACTATTTGATCACAAAAACTAAAGAAAAATCAGCAAGCATGATTCTAAACAAAATTTTATCTGTTTATAAGTTTACAAAACTTGGCTTTATTAATGCTTGTAGCTGCATGCTTAATTCATTCCTAAGCATGTCCTTATTGCTGAAGACAGAAGAAAGATCCCTAACTATAGATGTCTTTTATAGTTCAAATGAGACGATTGTTGTTTTCATTGAAGAATACTATACATCTTTTATTACACATTTACTTTATGAGTGACTGCAAGTTCATTTTACAGTGTTATATAGTTTAGATAAATATCATGTACACAGACCCGGATGTTCTTGTATTTTTTCACGTATCTATTGTTGTCTTAATATTGCCTTTTAAATGCTTTTTATATGTATCAAATTTTACTACAATTTTATTTGTCTGCAGTTATTTAGAGAATAAATACAACACGCAAATTAAAATTAAACGTCTTGTTTTGACATAACTGTCAGCCTTTTATGTTTCTGATCGTTATGATATTTAATATCAATAATAAAAACAGGAATCTCAAAGAAATATAAGCAAATAAATATCATTTAAAAATGTGTAGGGAACGATTAAACACCTACAATTCAAAAGAATAATGTTAAAATATTCTGACTCTTTTTCTTGTTAAATGTTTAAGCGATAAAACTTTAAAAAAAAAATTGAAACAGCAATCGTTGCGTTATATATTAATAACTATCGTGAACATCAGAATGCACACATGTTCACGTATAAATAAATCTTGACCAGTGATCAGTGATTGGTAATTGTGTATCGCAAAACAACCCACCAACAACATTAAAGTTAACAGAAATTTGTATTTTCCCTCATATAATCAATACGTATCAATTTACCGGTAACATATACATTCATGATGATATTCAATAGAGTAAAAACATCTGACAAAGTTATTTTGTCGATGGTTTATGCACCTCGGGCACGTACGAGTAAAATATATAAATACAAATGTAATTAAAACTTCTGCTTTTGTGCCACTGAATATAACATGTCTTTTCGTTTATCAAATAAATCACTGGCGTTTTGTTTATATTTGACATTGTGTGTGTTCTCTCAACTGATTTTTTTTTATTGATAGAGATGTTGCATTTTACGCTTACCCTAAAGTTAACATCAAATATAGTTGTTAATTTGATACGATGGCAACAGCTTTTAATCCTTTTGATTAAGGCTATCTATTTATAGCTTCAGATCGCCCTGCATCAACTCATAGTATTTGTTAAAACAACCTTACAAATTAAAGTCTTCGTTAAATATTCTGACTAGAGTTCCCAAAGTAACAATTTGTCTGACATGGCGTTCAAGGCTTATTTAACATCTTTCCCTACTCTTTCTACATTTCATTAAGCAATATGAACTTATGCAAATAAAACATATTTATCGGATAGTTCCATATCAAAGAGAATTCCATTTAATTAAGAAATGGCTTACAATGAAAATAGAAAAAATCAATAAATTAGTACTTTGTATTGAAGAAGGATCAACTGATAAACATAACATACGTAAGGTTGTAAATCTTGTAAGTATAGGTACAAAAGTATCAGCTGAGTTGCTTTTTTCTGGATCCTATTTGTTTATACTGTATGATCTTACATTTCACGAGTTAGTGTATCGAATAAAATATTGTTTTATGTATAGAGCCACTTGTTCACTTAAGAACATACATGAAAGTAGTAGACGTATTTTAAACGAAATAGTTCCTACGCATAGCTGTAACTTTATCAGTAAGTGAAAGATTTGGGTAATTTTGGTATCCAATCAGACTTGGGGTCAATTAAATCAGAATGCAATTAATTAAATTACAATTACATTACTAAAGTAATTAATTAGATTACAATTACATTACTAAAGTAATTAATTAAATTACACATTACATTTTATCACAATTTTATTGAACAATATGTTATAAACAATATATATGTATATATATAGCATGTGGAGAATATATATGTAAACTTACAACTCAGTTTTAGCATTGCATTTGATCATCATTAGTTGTTCAAATGTTTTGTCATTTAGTCTGCATCTTTCTGGTCTGAACATGTTGCCAGCAATACTAAATAGTCTTTCAACAGGAGCTGAAGTGGCAGGTTTTGCTATATGCTTTCTTGCTAATGTTGAAAGAAAGAGGGAATTTGTTGCCAATACATTAAGGGGTTTTCTGTGCATGGTTCAGAAATGTAGTCATTAACTTCACTAACAAAATCAGAAGGATTTCTCTTCTGGAGTGAGGATTTGATGACATGAAACTGAAAAAGTCTTCACTTTTCATTTTTTACAAGGAGGTGAACTATATTCAAGATCTACATTTACAGATAAACTCAATTGATTTACTTTTTTTCTTCAAAATATCAACATATTTGTCAATTTTTCAGTTCATTACCACCTAATTTTAAATCTTAGATCAATATTGAAAATGATTGTAGCATGTTATATGATGAATGTCACCTAGACAGAATAAAGAAGGGGGAAATTTCATCAGACCCGGAACTGGTTGAAACATCTTGTTTGAACGAACCCATCACTCGTTGTGAAGTTGAGAAAGCGGTGAGCAGATTAAAATTAAGAAAGGCAGCTGGCATAGACAATATCCCAGCAGAAGTTCTAAAAAACAAAACCTGTATCGATATGTTACAAAAGATTATAAATTTTTGTTTTGAAAACGGTGTTTCGCCACTTGAGTGGAAACAAGGAATTATAAATCCAATAGTGAAACCAAATAGTACAGACGTTCGGCTTCCTTTGTCATATCGTGGTATAACACTTTTGTCAGTGCCATGTAAAGTTTACTGTGACATTCTTAATTCTAGATTTGGAGATTGGATTGAAGATTCGGGCGTATTGGTTGATGAACAATGTGGATTTCGTAGAAAGCGAAGCTGCCTAGATCAAATATATAGTCTGTACTCTATCATCAATGACCGTAAATTGTCACGTCTTTCAACCTTTGCCTGCTTTATTGACCTGAAGAAGGCGTTCGACAATGTGAATCAGGACTTTTATGGTTTAAATTACAAACGTTTGGTGTTAACGGAAAATCTTAAATGCTGTTAAATCTTTGTATGAAAACACAACATGTTCTGTACGTGTTAACAACGTCTTTACGTCAATGTTTCCGGTTTCATGTGGTGTGAAACAAGGGTGTTTAATTTCTCCGACGCTATTTGCTCTGTATATTAATGATTTAGCTACAGAAATTAAGTCTTTAAATAAGGGTATTGATATTGATAGTATAAATGTAAGCATCTTACTATATGCAGACGATATCGTTTTACTAGGTCCAAGTGAGGCTAGTTTACAATGTATGCTTGATTGTGTTAATGCATGGTGCCATAAATGGAGATTAAGTATTAATTGTAGTAAATCAAATGTCATACATTTTAGGCCTAGCTCTGTTGAACGTTCTACTTTCAATTTTTTCTGTGGAAGTCATAGTTTAGTATATGTAGATTCATACAAATATTTAGGTATTTGGTTCAGTGAACATGTAACATGGAATAAAGCCGTCAAAGAACTCTCTAAATCTGCCAGCCGAGCTTTGAGCTGTTTGACTGTGAAATTTTACGCTTATGGTGGTATGACTTATCAAGTGTTCACAAAACTGTATGAAAGTTTGGTACAACCAATATTGTTATATGGTGCATCGATATGGGGACTTACTGAACATAGACTCATTAATAACGTTCAAAACAGGGCTAGTAAAATATTCCTGGGAGTGACTAAATTGACTAGCAATACTGCAGTACAGGGTGATTTAGGATGGCTGTCATGTCATGCTAAACAAAGACTGGAAGTTTTGAGATTCTTTTATAAACTTGAAAATTCAGATAATTCTCGTACTTTCTATAAGATACATTTATGGTCGAAACGAAAACGTAGATCCTGGAACTTTAATGTGATTAAGTTATTTCGCAACATGTCTGTAGAACACTTAATGCAGCCCGGAATTAGCAAAGAACTATTTTTTTAAAGTGATTAAAAGTAAATTACGAATACTAGATGAACAGTTGTGGTTTACCAAACTTTGGAATGACAATTCGAATGGAAACAAGTTGAGATTATATAGACGTTACAAGAAGGACCTTCAACCTGAACACTATGTTATTAACGCAATGCCACGCCACTTACGAAGTAATTTATGTAAACTTAGATGTGGAACTTTACCTCTGTCTGTCGAGACGGGTCGTTATACAAAACCACCAATACCGTTAGAAGAAAGAATTTGTCCATTTTGTAATAATGCTGTAGAAGATGAGATACACTTTTTGATTAATTGTGAAATTTACAGTGACTTAAGGTTTAATTTGTTTCACAGAGCTACGGTCATGGATATTTCTTTTGTACAAAGTCAGATTTTAATCAATTTGTATTTTTAATTAAGAATGCTGAATTACAATACGAGTTATCTATCTTGGTGCATAATATGATAAGAAGACGTCGCGCACTGAAAAGCAATCTACACTCTTGATTGTATATTTCCGTTAAAGTTAAAGTTACGTTTAAATTTATTTATTTTTTTAATTCATGATTGTATATTTCCGTAAAAGTCAAAGTTACATTTAATTTAATTTAATTTATTTATTTTTTACTTCATTTCATTCATGTTCTATTTATTTACTTTTTACTGAGAGATTTTAATAAAACAACAAGATTACTTCATTTTATTCTTCGCAATCTGTTTATATAACCTCTTTAAAATATATTCTTTTATCACATATCATTTATTTTTTACGTCATACTTAATTTTGTCATTTCTATTTTAAAAGATATGTTTTTTAAACAATTTATTTTAATTTTTTTATGATGTGAAAAATCCGGATAATTTTAAACATTTTTAACATTTTACTATGTTTTCAATTTGTATTTGTTAAATAGATATATATTTGTATATATAGTGTCTCATAAGCCTATCTAGGCTGGGTATTTGTCTTATTTTATTATTGTGTAATGTATATTATATAATCTGTATAAAAATCTGTAGACAAGTATGTGACACTTTAATAAAATAAATTATTATTATTATTTATAATGCTTTATACATTTGTATTAATCTGCTAATTAAATAAAACACATGTAATAGTGGCATTGTCCCTGGGCAATTTTATTACATATATTAATCTGATTAATTGCTATTTGTTTAACCTATCGTGTATACTAATTTGACAAAATGATTGTGTGCAAGGATTTGAAACATATATGAATAAATAAATTTGGTGTATTTACTGTCTTCTGATTGGTTAAAAGTATTAGTTTTATTTTCAATGTTGTCAATTTTATGGGGACACGCCCACTCTGACATTGTGTATTCATACGCCAACATGTGTGTACGTTGTTATTGATAATATAAAAGTTCTTTGAGCCTTATTTTGATAGAAATTTATTTATAATGAATGGCAATAATTTATTTTGAATTTATTGAACCATAAAATTAATTTTGACTCTTCACATTTTAAATAATCCGCTTCGCGGATTATTCAAAATGAAGAGTCAAAATTGATTTTATGGTTCAATAAATTCAAAATAAATAATAGCCATTCATTAATTGAATTAGGTATTCATCACAAACTTCCAGATATTTCAGAAGTACAATGATGGCAAGTTGCTCTAAATTTTTATGAGGATCTGTTGGTTTCTCAAAAAAAACTGTAAAATGCAGGCTATGTTTGAATTAGCCATTTTCACCACATATAAATTTCAGTCCACTTTACAAGGTTATCTAAATGAACTGTCTAAGAAAGATTGGCCAATATTTGAGCCAAAATTTTTTTGCGCCAATGCTTCTTCTGCGCCACTTCATTTTGAAAACTAGAGGTTTTATTTGCGCCAATACAAAATCATACAATTGCTCCAGTTTTGTCATTTTATTTATTTTAACTTAATATATTTAACTACTAAATTATTTTAGAAGGTCGCTTAGATAACATATCAGTTGCTTTTCGTTTGCATGCTGTTCTCAAAATCTGTCTTTTAATTTTTTAATATTATTTTTCATTATATGGTCTAATACCCCATTAAAAAAACGTACAAGATTCATTTGTAAAAGCTTAGCACAACACGACTTCACTATACATTTCCATCTTATTTCTCCATCTTTTTTAAATAAATGCCTCACTGAATTTGTGATCTTCTATTTCAGTAATCTTTACATGTGAAAAACTTTTCTATTACTGAACAATTTATTAATTGGTGAGTTTTCATAATTTTTTGAGTGTTCTGTTTAATCTAAAGTCGATAGGCTAATTATAGTACATGTTACATCAAGAATTTGTATCTTACTATACCAATCCTTGGTTACATGTATCATATAGGTACAAAAATATGCAGGTAAATGTGGTGCAATTTGATTCCATTTATTGGCGCAGTTAATACCATTAGTAGTGGCGCAATTGATACTTTTTCAAAATTGCAATTGGCGCAAATTGATTCTGGCCGAACAATTATTCAACAGTGTTCACACATTTCTTGACCATACGTATTGTTGCTATAATATATACATTTAAAGCCTAGGGCTTTTTAACAAGGTGATTAATTACTAATCAATCTATTTAGATTAAGATCTTTCTTAGAAACTGAACAACACTAAGATATGATTCTCACAAAATCTTTTACTTATAAAACTATAAAGCAAACATTTCTGCATGTCAAATAAACAATATCAAAACTAAAGAATAAATTACAGATTAGTGTATTAAAAAATTTGTACCTGAAATATTAATATTGGCAAAAATAAATATCATTTTACACTTAATATTAACATAATTTCTATTCATTAACACCAAAAAGTACATGTAAATGAAATGTAATTGAAAAGTAATTTATCATTACATGCTTTTTCAATGCAATTAATTAAATTACCATTACATGTAATTTAAAAATGCTAATTACACATTACCTTCAATTACATGGGAAATTGTAATGCATTACAATTAATTACCATTACATTTTCAATTAACCCATTCCTGTATCAAATGAAAGCGTAAGGACTTAAGGATCACTGTAGAACTATTGTTGAAAGTTTCTTTTGAATAATAAAAAAAATATATGAAATTAAAATTGGAATTCATTTTGCTGTGTTGCTCAGATCAATATCAGAAGTAACTGCTTTTGTACTACTAAACTTCCGGGAACAAGTGCGCTCTAATATGCAATTAAAGGTATAAACTATGTTGGGTTTTTTTTCAGAACAAGCCAAGATAAGGTATAGTCTGAAATGAAATGACTGTTACTTTATTTAAACTTGAGACAAAATAGCTTGGAATGATTGAATTTGCAGAATTTAACATATAAAGCAATGGGGCTATGGATTAGTGGTTTCATTTCTTCACCAAATTGTCATGATTCTATTCAACAAAAACATTTGACAACTTATAGCATGATAAAAGAAAAGTTGAAGTAGAATAACCAACAAGAATCAACGTTTTTGTCAATGTCAGTCTCTCAATGTGTTTTATATCTGAAAGAACAAAGATTTTTTAAAATATATTTTAGATTTCATTCTTAAGTTTGGTCCAAATTAACCATGTAAAATGTATTCCACATAACTATCCTTACATTGTGTCTGACTCAGACTACTGGATGTAGCTTTATAATCGTGCGATCTTTGATGCATTCATTGCAGGAGATATTTGATTTGTCTACCCACAAATGGAGTTCATGCTTTTCACATTGTTTTCACTCCATTTCTTTTTCTGTTTTCTATCTTGATTTGTAATATATTAAATGCACATCTTATTTATTACGGTGTTAAATAGTTTACGCGAAATTTGAACAGTTCTAGATTATGAATCTTTTAATGGATCTTCTGATTTTCTTTCATATAACGTTTAGCTTAGTTTCGTAGTTTCTAGATCTATCAAGAGGATATTAAAGTTGACAAATCATTTTCTCAAAATAAAGAACTTACCAAAAACAACTTACTAGCATAGCATACATATTGCATAAAGCATTAAACGACTAGCAAAAGTCATTACGTAAGTTATATTTCCATACTTAAAAGCCATTGAATTTCGTCTTATATGATACGATAGTCGGTTATTTTCTCTATGTAATTATAATGTTGTGTTATGAAATTGGTGATGGATGAACAGGAGACAAAAATCTCATAAAATACATTTTGTCCGAGTAGGGTAACCTTTCGAACTAGCACGTTAAAATTCGACTAAGTGTGTCGGTCTAAAACAAAGTATGGTTTATTTTCATATCTCAATAAGATGTTCTCGTCCTGAAATGCATGTGAAATTTGCCACTGGACGTTTATCACCAATTGATTATCATCATTATCATCATAATTTTTTTAATAGAAATTAAATTGGAACTGTGAATGTGAACAGCAGTAATGAAAGAACTGTTTGGTAGATATTGTTTATTTCTTTTATAGTAATTCATGAAATTTTAAAACGAAATGTTACGAGAAATTCGGAAAATGAATGGATTATATGTGGACGATTAATTGCGTACAAATATAAATGAACCTTGCTGAACAGGTTAAAAAAATCCTAAACTTAAAAATTTCGAAACCAAGCTGATTAAACAATAACTTCAGTGACAGATTAAACTGTGTTTGTTCATCGTTCGGTCTTCTGTAAGCTGCGTTTTTCTGCATGTCCGATTTTTCTGTTTAAAAAATCACTTTTATACATATTTCCAGGCATTATATTTCGTCTTAAATGTTTTGAATAAAAATAATTACGGACAACCAGCTTAATTATAAAAAGCTAGCTACCTTGGATGAGGTATTTATAGTCTATGACCATGTCAATGAATGTGTCTTAAGACATGTCCTACATGTTAGAACTTGAATTAAGATGGCCGCAAAAGTTTGCTGAGACCTGTCGTAGGCTGTAAAACAAATCTTAGATTGGTCCTACCTAAGATTGTCATAAGACCATCTTATGCTAATGAATGAATATATACATATAAAGAGAGAGAAAGAAGTATGAGAGCTATATTTTTAAATCTAAAAGTTTCAAGTATTATAAAAAATACCGAACTCCAAGGTAAATTCAGAAAGGGTGATGTCCATAAAAACTGACAAAATCAAACGTTTAAACTTAGACTATGTCAACCAACGGAACGAATGGAAAACAACTGTTAGTCATTTCATTCAATTGTTGGTACAAATGTATGATAACGTTTAACAAGGCATGTCAACTCGGTGAAGATTTACTAATCGATTACTCGTTGGCTTTACCGGGCGATACTCGAGTACTCGCTCGGTCAAACATTTACAAAATGGAAAAACAAAATTATACCCATTTTGTGTATTTTGGGTCTTTGTCTTATGAACGTCAGACCCTCAATATTAATACCTAGGCCTAGATAATAGTCCAAGGAATTTTATACCATAATTGATAGCTCATTTACGGCATGTACTAATTATGTAAACAGGTAATTATTTAATCAAGTGATTAATTAATATCAATACAAAAATGATTATTCCAACAACAACAGTTTTTGGGAACCGTAAAAAACACATTTAATGATAAACAAAGGGGTGATGATTATAACTTACTGATGCCTTTAATCGTTTTCTGAGGGTAGACACAGGGTGCAACGAATTTGTTCTTATTTAAAAATATTATCTTGTCGACATTTTCTGAGACGAGGCGATTTCTCAACTTTGTTAGGTAACTAAAAGTCTTGCTGATAACAATATATACTCTGACGGTACAGGGGTATGGGAATGACTAAGATTAGCTAAAAGTGTAAGCCTCGGAAAAGTCAACTTGTGTATATCCTACCAAGGCCTCTGTTTGGATGAATTATAAATGACAATTTGACGCAAACATTCGAATCGTATTAAAATTTTCGTTAATTTTGATTAATATCTAATTTCCCAGGAGGCGAAAATTTGAGCTTAAGAATTTACTGAAAGCAACAACATTCTAATAGGAAACCGAGTAGTCGAATATCATTTTGGTAATCGATACTCGGTACTACCGAGCGATACTCGAGTACTCGAGTACTCGTTGACATCCCTAGTTTAACATTATTGTAAGTGGTTTGAGACTTCATCTGTTGTTGAAAAACCAAAGCAATTAGATATATTCATTATTTAAGTTATAGAATTGTATTTAGATTATTATAAAGTTTGTGTTAACTAATTTTAAAAGTTGTTAAAAAGTAACTTCAGCAAATGGAACTAAACTTGGTCTTCACTTTTATTTAATGTTAGTATTATAAAGGAATTACATGTAGTTTACTGTGTCAAATTGAAAATATAAATCAAACAACTGTCTGAATGAAATAATAAATAAAAAACGGATCTAAAAGAGGCGAAAGAAACCAAAGGGATGTACAAAATCATAAGTCGAAAGCAAACTGACAATGCGATGGCATTATGGAATAAACTAAAGAATGAATCAACAGATTATTCTTTAATGGAATTAGCTCAGAACAATTGACAGTAAATAAATGATCAAGTAAATTAGAAACTATGTTACATAGGACCTAAAAATTAATTGCAAACCATACATTTAGTGAAAAATGATCAACCCTTTAACAATAAACATTTAACGCAATGCTCAAGAGATCGGCAGATTTATATATTACATAACGGTTGTTGTAATACAGTGAGTCAACAATTTTTTTTTTTATATTAAAAGATGTTACGATAGAATTTCTAGGTATGTATTAATTACTGTAGGAATTTATTTAAAATGTTTTTGTCCATCAGAGTTACATGAACAACTGACAATGATATCAATGCAATTGCAGATTGTATAGAAAAACTTTATCTAATTTTTGTTTGATGGCATTTGCAAATTATATAAAGATATTTTATTAAAAAAGCGAACGTTTATATCAAGTTATCTATCGGTGCCCTCTATTTGATCTACCGCCATGCAGAACAGTCGAATTTTGTTTAGAACATAATACCCTCCTTTCTTATAATATCTATGTACGCTATCAAGAGAGTAACAACATATATAAACCTCTCTTTTTTTTTTTTGCTAACAGTACATTACAAAAAGTCGGAAACAAATAAGAAAAAAAAAATAAATGCTACAGTTTAATAAAAATGCGAATTGCTTTCGAACGGGAAAGGAAAGCTTTTCGTATTATAAGTTTAATATTGTCAGCTGTGGGCACTTTAACTCTCCTACTTAATTGTATGCATCGCCGTGGTTTTAAACATAGTTAAAGGACATCATCCGTTTTTTTTCTCATTTCAATTGAATATATCTTTGTCAGATTTTATAACAAATGGAAGGATCATGATCATGATTACTTTGACTATTCTATAATTATGATGTCTTTTGCCAGACAGTAAATGAAAATAAAAAATTGTAGAGCGCGCATTGCGGATTTGTGCAAATTTATAAAAATAAACATCCTTTATTTTATTAGCGACACGAGGTTATATTTCAATTGCGCTAGAAAATAAATGCTTGATTTGCTCAGATTTTCAGCTAACATAAATTAAGATAAAATGACAGGTTTAGTTGTAACCAAAAAGTCTCGCATAAAAAATTGTGGCGAATTTAAAGGGCATTAGCTACGAGATATACAACAACATAAAATATGATTTCTTTTGTTTTGTCAATAATTCAATTCAATTCAATATTTTATTGCCATATAAACTTTAGTTTGTGACATATAACAAAACAAATGAAGATAATAACTATAATAATATATATATATATATATATATATATATATATATATATATATATATATATATAGTAAATATTAAAGGGTCCCTCGTCCTCAGTTCTTTATGAAAGTGATATAGTGGAATATTAATTTGCTTTAAGCAGCCAATTTAAAAAATATATATAAATAACGTCGCTAATGAATTATTCACTTGCAAGTGAATAATTCGACCTCTTTGAATCCGTATTCATGTGAACTTTGATTTAACCCCGCAGCTGGAGATGGGTTACGCATGTATTCAGCTATTAAAACGAAAAAATGTCAACATTGAAAGTGAAACAAGGATGAATCATTTGGTTGACTGATTCGATCCTCAAAAAATCATTCTAACACAGGTTTAAACGATGATAAACATACTTTTGAACCTAACTTTCAATATGAAATCAAGCAGACTGAGAAAATCCATTCGCACGTGGTCGCTATCAGTTTATATTTATACTTATGTTTATATCGGGTTATATGACCGTCGGCAGTCTCCGGAGGTCATCTCGAAGGTTAATTAGATGACGTTTAGACAAAAAAATACACAAAATGTTGATACATATTATCGAGTCCATTCATTGTTAATTGTTTATTTTAGACTTTTTTTAATTTATATACGTTTTAGTATGTTATAAATCAAATATGAGAATTTGAGTCAAATCGGTTACAATGAATTTGACAGCTAATGTCCCTTTAAGTGAGCTCATTCTCATTACTCATATGAAATTGTATACCGTTGACATGTTCAGGGTGACACGATGGACATAATTCAGTCTGAAATGAACAGATGAAATAAGTCAACCTAATTACATAATATAATTTTTTGAACTTATCCTGCTTGATATCCTAGTTCCATCTAGACAGGTAACATGTAAAGCTGGTATTTTTACTTATAAAGTAAATAGTAACAATTTATTTCTATTATTTGTACTTTTTACATGTACTATATTTGCACACATGAAATATGCTGTTTTGGCGCAAATGAAATGTCAAATGGCACAAATGCAAAGCGGCGAAAATTAGGAAGACTTCGTTAGTTTAACTTGAAAGTTGCCCGGCATTGGCGATACTTTCTGTCCTTTATGGTTCATAAGCTCTTCATTTTCAAGTTTTGGATTTTCAAATATTTTGGTCTCGAGTATCCCTGAAGAGACATTTATTGTCGTAATGCGCATCTAGTTCACAAAAGTGGTACCGTTAATGTTATTATTGATTACCCCTTTAAAGACATGTAGCAGTCCAACTCTAGGTGTAGTCTTGAACTAGATGTATATTACCAGCTCAGTAACGAGTAATCTTTGAAAATGTAGACTAGTTTGAACATACTAGCACTATTATTTTTATTTGTTGATTTTAACCTTGTATTTATAGTGATTGTTGACTACTGTACATGCATTACATATCCCTTCCTATCAATTAATAAGTTATTTTGCTATTCCGTTTTAAGCCGAAGGAAGCTATCGAATTGCTTATCATATTAGTAAGGTAATTCTCATCTTGGTGTGAACCAAGAAACTTAAGTCAGATAAAACAGCTGTCGAAATTCGCAAGATTCAAAGTTTTCGTACCTAACGTTATCAAGAGTGTTACAGTATCTGAGTTCTATCTTATTATTAATAAGCTTAAAATACTCCTTTTTACCATTTATATGTCACTTGAGTATGTTTAAGGTTCGCGTAAAAACATTGTCAAGCGCTCTTATAGGAACGCAAAAATTGCGTTGAGACCCGAATTGCCCTTCATACAAAATAGATACATTTCTTATCTATACAGTCAATATCACCAGAAGTCCATTAACTTCTTCTATCACAAACTATAAAATAGGTTTGACAAATAATGTGTCTTTGCCGTAAGGTCAATATTTAGGAATATCATACTTAGTACTTATATATTGCTCTTTATGATCTATTTAGCGTCAGCCGGTCCATATATCGCATAAAACTAGAGAAATATTACAAGATGATTAAAAAACTGATTTTCTCCGTATAAACCAAAATAGAGACATTGTATTAACATATTGAATATGTTGTGCCGTTTGAATATAACAGCGGTACATAAATACGACTTTAAATACATTTAAGGGTAAGATTGAAACCCTGCTGCTTTGTTTGATCAATTTAACAGTTTGTTATAATTTTTCTAATTTTCACAGTAGGTAAAGTATCTGGGTTAGAAAGGTTTATTCTGGCAATTCATACATTTTGAATTTAATAGGTAAAATAGTAAAATTTTATGTTGGAGTTCCCAGAATTTTTATGTAAACAATGGGATTATTTAGGATTATGTTGTAACAACCCTACATATTCATTGAAACAAAGCACCGAAAAGTACACCAAACTGACATTGAAACAGAGCACTAACACAGTAATACATTGCACTAAATTGAACACACAAGAGAATACAAAGTAAATCAATGAGCAAGAGATGAGAAGCAGCATCTCCATACTGGAGTGGCGTAAGTTCATCATCCTGTAACCTTGTTTTCAGTGTTTGAAATCTGTCATCTATTTCCCTGTATTTTCTCTTTCTTGGATCACGTTTCCCACCGGCTCTGTTTTGGATAAGTGTGAGAGCATGGAAGGCTTCTTCTTGTCTCAACAACTTGATCATGCTGAAGATGTTTTTGGTGAGGTGCCTTGACTGACTTCTTCAGTTTACTATGCCAACCTTCTAATTGATTTGTTGTTGCGTAGTAATTCCATAGGCTTTGGTTGTTTTCTACCCAGTAGCTTGTTACATAGTCTGTGAAGTTAAGAGTTGGTGTATCAGTATTTGCAGCATAGATGTCCTCCAGTGCGTTAAACCAAACATCTTCGACTGTATTGGGTGGTAAAAGTTGCAGAACTGCAGCTCTCCGAACAGTT
The DNA here is from genome assembly GCA_017311375.1 of Mytilus coruscus. Taxonomy (NCBI): domain Eukaryota; kingdom Metazoa; phylum Mollusca; class Bivalvia; order Mytilida; family Mytilidae; genus Mytilus; species Mytilus coruscus. The sequence continues at coordinate 47,957,208 of CM029596.1, read as the reverse complement.
GGTGAACGTCGCCTTTTTTACTGTTGGTAGTCTGCAAACCATGCTTCTGTGCATTTCTCCAGATACATTGAGTGTAGTGAAAAAAGCACCCTTTAATGTTGATTCCTAGGAAGATTGAAGTGGCTGCGTTTCTGATGGCTATTTTGTAGTCGGAGGAACATCATGGCTGGTTGTAGTAGTTTGTTGAATTGGTGACATAGATCTTGAAGAATAGTGAGTAGCCTTGTGTATATCTGCTGATCTTTACCGGGTAGGAGACTATAAACCAGTGAAACATAGTACCAACAACTTTAACATGGACAGTGTATATCTGCTGATCTTTACCGGGTAGGAGACTATAAACCAGTGGAAACATAGTACCATCAACTTTAGCATGGAAAGTGTATAGCTGGTAGAACAATGTTGGACAAACATAGAATGTTCTATCACAGCAGATGGTGTCTGCTGCTGCTAGATGTATGAGGTTCTCTTGGGTACTGAATACAAGCATTCGACCATTGGTGTTATCATCTGCAAGTAGAAAAGGTTTCCAGTAGTAGTTTCAGCCCATTCACCATCTACTGTGATATCTGCTACTGGTGTAGGTAGTGCAGGTAATGTCTTGTGTCTCTCGTTGTAAAGCTGGTCTTTGCATGAGTAGGAGGTTGGTATGTGTTCAACCAGTTGGTTTGTGTCATTCCATTCCAGGTCACGGAGTTTTACCAATTCTTCTACATAGCTAGTTGGAATTGCAGTGAGTTAATCTTTACAACGGGATTTCATACGTTCTAGTACATCGTCTATTCTGAGTTGCATTCTGTCTGAGCGGTGATTGTGGTTATCATCCACTTTGTTTGGTATGTTGTTGTGTGTGTTGATTGTGGCAGGGCAGTTACGGGTAGAGCATTTCCAATAACATCTGTCTCCATGTCTTGACTTTATCTGGAACTTCTAGGAATTGTGTACTAAGTTCTGGTTGCCTAATCTATTTGTTGTAAATCTGATACCTAACTGCGCATTAGCCATGATGAACTGAGAATGAACACCACTACTACTAGATAGAGTTTAATGGCGACTACCCTTGCGGGTATTGGGTCAGATTACCTTATTATATAAAAACATATTGAATATATATTTTAAATTTAATATCATTTAGTAACGAACCTGTGTTTTATATTCATATTATAGTATATTGTGAGTTTTTTTTTTTAACCATTTTGTATTTATATTTATGTCTTAACTTTGATGTGTATGTTATTTATCTTGTTTTTACTATATGAAAAATCTTGCTATCTATAATAATGCTTAAAATTGAGAATGGAAACGGGGGTGTGTCAAAGAGACAACAACCTAACCAAAGAGCAGAAATCAGCCGAAGGCCACCGATGGGTCTTCAATACAGCGAGAAAATCCCGCACCCGGAAGCGTGCTTCAGCTGGCCCCTAAACAAAAACATGTACTAGTTCAGTGATAATGGATGTCATTCTAAACTCCGAAATATATAAAAGAAACTAAAATTAAATTTTACTTGTTTGGCATAGCTTGTGGTATTCAGTTAAGACACTGAGTACAAGTTAAAAGTGTTCAAAGCTAATCAGAGCTCAAAGTTACTTGGCTTGGCTTAACCTATTAGGCCAATTAATGCACTTATCTGTAATACTTAAGTAATTTTAACAGTACTTTTGATAGTATGTTCATTTTAAAAAATCATAATTTATTCAAATAATGAAATTAATTAATTCTTTGGAGTTAAAGTTGAAAGTGTTGGTTACTATTAAATGCTTTAACTACCTTTTCTTTTTAATAGTTTTTTTCCCAGACTTTTAAATCCTTAACTATTTTTTCTTTTAAATAATTTTATTTTCAAGACTACTAAATGTTTTACTACCTTTTCTTTGAAAAGATTTTATTTTCAAGAAATTCCATATTAGAAACACTTAATTATAACACTTGATACATGTTTAAAAAAAAACAATTTTTTTACATAAATTTCATACAAATATTTATTTTTATTTAAAATCCACAGGTAAATTTACCTGTGACCTAATTAGACACTAATGACTAAAACAACATATTTTGCAATAACAACATATATTGTTCCTCTCATAATCTCATGTAGGAATAGCCAGAATAGTAAAATACAAAATGTAGGAATAGCTAGAAGACACCGGTTATAACATTTACTTTATCGATGATTTATTAATTTGGTGATGTCTTAAGGTAAGATACGAGTCAATTACCAATCCGCTATTTTGTGATGCCTTATCACTTGATAAAACTTATCAACATATTGTATAGGAGTTACACAATGTTTGTCGCATGAGGAACATGATCTGCTTACCCTTTTTGAGCACCCGAGATTACCCCCGGTTTCTATGTTGTGTTGCGTATACTGTTGTTTGTCTTTTGGTCTTTTCCTTTTTTTTTTTTTTGACATGGCGTTGTCAGGTTTTTTGATAGAATTTCTATGTATGTATAAATTATTGTTGGAATTTATTTAAAATGTTTTTGTACATCAGAGTTCCATGAACAACTGACAATGATTTCAATGCAATTGCAGATTGTATAGAAAAACTTTATCTAATTTTTGTTTGATGGCATTTGCAAATTATATAAAGATATTTTATTAAAAAAGCGAACGTTTATATCAAGTTATCTATCGGTGCCCTTTATTTGATCTACCGCCATGCAGAACAGTTGAATTTTGTTTAGAACATAATACCCTCCTTTCTTATAATATCTATGTACGCTATCAAGAGAGAAACAGCATTTATAAACCTCTCTTTTTTTTTGCTAACATTACATTACAAAAGTCGGAAACAAATAAGAAAAAAGAATAAATGCTACAGTTTAATAAAAATGCGAATTGCTTTCGAACGGGAAAGGAAATCTTTTCATATTATAAGTTTCATATAGTCAGATGTGGGCACTTTAACTCTCCTACTTAATTGTATGCATCGCCGTGGTTTTAAACATAGTTAAAGGACATCATCCTTTTTATTTCTCATTTCAATTTAATATATCTTTGTCAGATTTTATAACAAATGGAAGGATCATGACCATGATTACTTTGACTATTCTATAATTATGATGTCTTTTGCCAGACAGTAAATGAAAATAAAAATTGTAGAGTGCGCATTGCGGATTTGTGCAAATTTATAAAAATAAACATCCTTTATTTTATTAGCGACACGAGGTTATATTTCAATTGCGCTAGAAAATAAATGCTTGATTTGCTCAGATTTTCAGCTAACATAAATTAAGATAAAAATGACAATTTTAGTTGTAACCAAAAAAGTGTCTCGCATAAAAAATTGTGGCGAATTTAAAGGGGCATTAGCTACGAGATATACAAAAACATAAAATATGATTTTTTTTGTTTTGTCAATAATTCAATTCAATTCAATATTTTATTGCCATATAAACTTTACAGTTTGTGACATATAACAAAACAAATGAAGACAATAACTAAATAACTCAATATATATATACAGGTTCAAGTAAATATTAAAGGGTCCCTCGTCCTCAGTTCTTTATGAAAGTGATTTAGTGGAATATTAATTTGCTTTAAGCAGCCAATTTAAAAAAAAATATATAAATAACGTCGCTAATGAATTATTCACTTGCAAGTGAATAATTCGACCTCTTTGAATCCGTATTCATGTGAACTTTAATTTAACCCCGTAGCTGGAGATGGGTTACGCATGTATTCAGCTATTAAAACGAAAAAAATGTCAACATTGAAAGTGAAACAAGGATGAATCATTTGGTTGACTGATTCGATCCTCAAAAAAATCATTCTAACACAGGTTAAAACGATGATAAACATACTTTTTAACCTAACCTTCAATATGAAATCAAGCAGACTGAGAAAATCCATTCGCACGTGGTCGCTATCAGTTTATATTTATACTTATGTTTATATCGGGTTATATGACCGTCGGCAGTCTCCGGAGGTCATCTCGAAGGTTAATTAGATGACGTTTAGACAAAAAAATACACAAAATGTTGATACATATTATCGAGTCCATTCATTGTTAATTGTTTATTTTAGACTTTTGTAATTTTTATATACGTTTTAGTATGTTATAAATCAAATATGAGAATTTGAGTAAAATCAGTTAAGATGAATTTGACAGCTAATGTCCCTTTGAGCTCATACTCATTACTCATATGAAATTGTATACCGTTGACATGCTCAGGGTGACACGATGGACATAATTCAGTCTGAAATGAACAGATGAAATAAGTCAACCTAATTGCATAATATAATTTTTTTGAACTTATCCTGCTTGATATCCTAGTTCCATCTAGACAGGTAACATGTAAAGTTGGTGAACAGAAGCGATTTTACTTATAAACTAAATAGTAACAATTTATTTCTATTATGTGTACTTTTACATGTACTATATTTGCACACATGAACTATGCTGTTTTGGCGCAAATGAAATGTCAAATGGCACAAATGCAAAGCGGCGAAAATTAGGAAGACTTCGTTAGTTTAACTTGAAAGTTGCCCGGCATTGGCGATACTTTCTGTCCTTTATGGTTCATAAGCTCTTCATTTTCAACTTTTGGATTTTCAAATATTTTGGTCTCGAGTATCCCTGAAGAGACATTTATTTACGTAATGCGCATCTAGTTCACAAAAGTGGTACCGTTAATGTTATTATTGATTACCCTTTAAAGACATGTAGCGGCCTAACTCTAGGTGTAGTCTTGAACTAGATGTATATTACCAGCTCAGTAACGAGTCATCTTTGAAAATGTAGACTAGTTTGAACAAACTAGCACTGTTACTTTTATTTGTTGATTTTAACCTTGTATTTATAGTGATTGTTGTCCACTGTACATGCATTACATATCCCTTCCTATCAGTTAATCAGTTATTTTGTTATTCCGTTTAAAGCCGAAGGAAGCTATGGATTGCTTATCATATTAGTAAGGTAATTCTCATCTTGGTGTAAACCAAGAAACTTAAGTCGGATAAAACTGCTGTCGAAATTCGCAAGATTCAAAGTTTTCGTACCTAACGTTATCAAGAGTGTTACAGTATCTGAGTTCTATCTTAATATTAATAAGCTTAAAATACTCCTTTTTACCATTTTATATGTCACTTCGAGTATGTTTAAGGTTCGCGTAAAACATTGTCAAGCGCTCTTATAGCAACGCAAAATTGCGTTGAGACCCAAATGGCCCTTCAGACAAAATAGATACATTTCTTATCTATACAGTCAATATCACCAAAAGTCCATTAACTTCTTCTATCACACACTATAAAATAGGTTTGACAAATAATGTGTCTTTGCCGTAAGGTCAATATTTAGGAATATCATACTTAGTACTTATATATTGCTCTTTATGATCTATTTAGCGTCAGCCGGTCCATATATCGCATAAAACTAGAGAAATATTACAAGATGATTAAAAAACTGATTTTCTCCGTATAAACCAAAATAGAGACATTGTATTAACATATTGAATATGTTGTGCCGTTTGAATATAACAGCGGTACATAAATACGACTTTAAATACATTTAAGGGTAAGATTGAAACCCTGCTGCTTTGTTTGATCAATTTAACAGTTTGTTATAATTTTTCTAATTTTCACAGTCGGTAAAGTATCTGAGTTAGAAAGGTTTATTCTGGCAATTCATACATTTTGAATTTTATAGGTAAAATAGTAAAATTTTATGTTGGAGTTCCCAGAATTTTTATGTAAACAATGGGATTATTTAGGATTATGTTGTAACAACCCTAAACTAATGAACCAAGGTAAATCCAGGTAAATCTTGTGGAAAATAAAGAAAAAAGGATAGTTTATACTACAATATGTTATTTAATAATTTCATAGAACATTTTGTGTAAATAATATTCAAAAGCACAATATGAATTTATAGCCACAATGTTATTCACATGCAATTGAAATTATTTAGGTGAAAACATTAATATATACAAGTAAATAATACCAATTGAAATATACATATATTAAAATTGTAGTAATCATTTGAAACAAAGAACTAAATTTTGAGTTACATTACATATTCAATGAAACAAAGCACCGAAAAGTACACCAAATTGACATTGAAAAGAGCACTAACACAGTAATACATTGCACTAAATTGAACACAGTAAATCAATGTGCAAGAGATGAGAAGCAGCATCTCCATACTGGAGTGGCGTAAGTTCATCATCCTGTAACCTTGTTTTCAGTGTTTGAAGTCTGTCATCTATTTCCCTGTATTTTCTCTTTCTTGGAACACGTTTCCCACCGGCTCTGTATTGGATAAGTGTGAGAGCATGGAAGGCTTCATTTGTCTCAACAACTTGATCATGCTGAAGATGTTTTTGGTGAGGTGCCTTTACTAACTTCTTTAGTTTACTATGCCAACCTTCTAATTGATTTGTTGTTCTAGGACCTTCTGTTGCGTAGTAATTCCATAGGCTTTGGTTGTTTTCTACCCAGTAGCTTGTTACATAGTCTGTGAAGTTAAGAGTTGGTGTATCAGTATTTGCAGCATAGATGTCCTCCAGTGCGTTAAACCAAACATCTTCGACTGTATTGGGTGGTAAAAGTGGCAGAACTGCAGCTCTCCGAACAGTTGGTGAATGTCGCCTTTTTCACTGTTGGTAGTCTGCAAACCATGCTTCTGTGCATTTCTCCAGATACATTGAGTGTAGTGAAAAAAGCACCCTTTAATGTTGATTCCTAGGAATATTGAAGTGGCTGCGTTTCTGATGGCTATTTTGTTGTCGAGGAACATCGTGGCTGGTTGTAGTAGTATGTTGAATTGGTTACATAGATCTTGAAGAATAGTGAGTAGCCTTGTGTATAACTGCTGATCTTTACCGGGTAGTGGGACTATAAACCAGTGGAAACATAGTACCCAACTTTCATCTGCTGATCTTTACCGGGTAGGGGACTATAAACCAGTGGAAACATAGTACCAACAACTTTAACATGGATAAGTAGTATATCTGCTGATCTTTACCGGGTAGGGGACTATAAACCAGTGGCAACTTTAACATGGATAGTGTATATCTGCTGAGAGCGGGTAGGAGACTAAACCAGTGGAAACATAGTACCATCAACTTTAGCATGGACAGTGTATATCTGCTGAACGGTAGGAGACTAAACCAGTGGAAACATAGTACCATCAACTTTAGCATGGACAGTGTATATCTGCTGATCTTTACCGGGTAGGAGACTAAACCAGTGGAAACATAGTACCATCAACTTTAGCATGGACAGTGTATAACTGCTGATCTTTACCGGGTAGGAGACTAAACCAGTGGAAACATAGTACCAACAACTTTAGCATGGAAAGTGTATAGCTGGTAGAACAATGTTGGACAAACATAGAATGTTCCATCACAGCAGATGGTGTTCTGCTGCTAGATGTATGGGTACTGAATACAAGCATTCGACCATTGGTGTTATCATCTGCAAGTAGGAAAGGTTTCCAGTAGTAGTTTCAGCCCATTCACCATCTACTGTGATATCTGCTACTGGTGTAGGTAGTGCAGGTAATGTCTTGTGTCTCTCGTTGTAAAGCTGGTCTTTGCATGAGTAGGAGGTTGGTATGTGTTCAACTAGTTGGTGTGTGTCATCATTCCATTCCAGGTCACGGAGTTTTACCAATTCTTCTTCATAGCTAGTTGGAATTGCAGTGAGTTCATCTTTACAACGGGATTTCATACGTTCTAGTACATCGTCTACTCTGAGTTGTATTCTTTCTGAGTGGTGATTGTGGTTATCATCCACTTTGGTTGGTATGTTGTTGTGTGTGTTGATTGTGGCAGGGCAGTTACGGGTAGAGCATTTCCAATAACATCTGTCTCCACGTCTTGACTATCTGGAACTTGTAGGAATTGTGTACTAAGTTCTGGTTGCCTAATTTATTTGTTGTAAATCTGATACCTAACTGTGTATTAGCCATGATGAACTGAGAATGAACACCACTACTACTAGATAGAGTTTAATGGCGACTACCCTAGCGGGTATTGGGTCAGATTACCTTATTATATAAAACATATTGAATATATATTTTAAATTTAATATCATTTAGTAACGAACCTGTGTTTAATATTCATATAGTATATTGTGAGTTTTTAGTTTTTTTTTTTAACCATTTTGTATTTATATTTATGTCTTAACTTTGTGTGTATGTTATTTATCTTGTTTTTACTATATGAAAAATCTTGCTATTTATAATAATGCTTAAAATTGAGAATGGAAACGAAAGTGTGTCAAAGAGACAACAACCCAACCAAAGAGCAGAAAACAGCCGAAGGCCACCAATGGGTCTTCAATACAGCGAGAAAATCCCGCACCCGGAGGCGTGCTTCAGCTGGCCCCTAAACAAAAATATGTACTAGTTCAGTGATAATGGATGTCATTCTAAACTCCGAAATATATAAAAGAAACTAAAATTAAATTTTACTTGTTTGGCATAGCTTGTGGTATTCAGTTAAGACACTGAGTACAAGTTAAAAGTGTTCAAAGCTAATCAGAGCTCAAAGTTACTTGGCTTGGCTTAACCTATTAGGCCAATTAATGCACTTATCTGTTATACTTAAGTAATTTTAACAGTACTTTTGATAGTATGTTCATTTTAAAAAATCATAATTTATTCAAATAATGAAATTAATTAATTCTTTGGAGTTAAAGTTGAAAGTGTTGGTTACAATTAAATGCTGTAACTACCTTTTCTTTTAATAGTTTTTTCCCAGACTTTTAAATGCTTAACTATTTTTCTTTTAAATAATTTTATTTTCAAGACTACTAAATGTTTTACTACCTTTTCTTTTAAATAATTCTATTTTCAAGAATTCCATATTAACACTTAATTATAACACTTGATACATGTTTAAAAAAAACAATTTTTTACATAAATTTCATACAAATATTTATTTTATTCAATTTCCACAGGTAAATTTACAAGGACCTAATTAGACACTAATGACTAAAACAACATATTTTGCAATAACAACATATATTGTTCCTCCCATAATCTCCCATGTAGGAATAGCCAGAATAATAAAATACAAAATGTAGGAATAGCTAGAAGACACCAGCTAGAACATTTACTTTATCGATGATTTATTAATTTGTTGATGTCTTAGAGTAAGATACGAGTCAATTACCAATCCGCTATTTTGTGATGCCTAATCACTTGATAAAACTTATCAATATATTCTATAGGAGTTACACAACGTTTGTCGCATGTGGAACATGATCTGCTTACCCTTCTGGAGCACCCGAGATTACCCCCGGTTTCTATGTTGTGTTGCGTATACTGTTGTTTGTCTTTTGGTCTTTTCCTTTTTTTTTTTTGACATGGCGTTGTCAGGTTTTTGAAATTATATAAAGATATTTTATTAAAAAGCGAACGTTTATATCAAGTTATCTATCGGTGCCCTTTATTTGATCTACCGCCATGCAGAACAGTTGAATTTTGTTTAGAACATAATACCCTCCTTTCTTATAATATCTATGTACGCTATCAAGAGAGAAACAGCATATATAAACCTCTCTTTTTTTTTTGCTAACAGTACATTACAAAAAGTCGGAAACAAATAAGAAAAAAAGAATAAATCCTACAGTTTAATAAAAATGCGAATTGCTTTCGAACGGGAAAGGAAATCTTTTCATATTATAAGTTTCATATAGTCAGCTGTGGGCACTTTAACTCTCCTACTTAATTGTATGCATCGCCGTGGTTTTAAACATAGTTAAAGGACATCATCCTTTTTTATTTCTCGTTTCAATTTAATATATCTTTGTCAGATTTTATAACAAATGGAAGGATCATGACCATGATTACTTTGACTATTCTATAATTATGATGTCTTTTGCCAGACAGTAAATGAAAATAAAAAAATTGTAGAGTGCGCATTGCGGATTTGTGCAAATTTATAAAAATAAACATCCTTTATTTTATTAGCGACACGAGGTTATATTTCAATTGCGCTAGAAAATAAATGCTTGATTTGCTCAGATTTTCAGCTAACATAAATTAAGATAAAAATGACAATTTTAGTTGTAACCAAAAAAGTGTCTCGCATAAAAAATTGTGGCGAATTTAAAGGGGCATTAGCTACGAGATATACAAAAACATAAAATATGATTTCTTTTGTTTTGTCAATAATTCAATTCAATTCAATATTTTATTGCCATATAAACTTTACAGTTTGTGACATATAACAAAACAAATGAAGACAATAACTAAGTACCTCAATATATATATACAGGTTCAAGTAAATATTAAAGGGTCCCTCGTCCTCAGTTCTTTATGAAAGTGATATAGTGGAATACTAATTTGCTTTAAGCAGCCAATTTTTCAAAAAAATATAAAAAACGTCGCTAATGAATTATTCACTTGCAAGTGAATAATTCGACCTCTTTGAATCCGTATTCATGTGAACTTTAATTTAACCCCGTAGCTGGAGATGGGTTACGCATGTATTCAGCTATTAAAACGAAAAAAATGTCAACATTAAAAGTGAAACAAGGATGAATCATTTGGTTGACTGATTCGATCCTCAAAAAAATCATTCTAACACAGGTTAAAACGATGATAAACATACTTTTTAACCTAACCTTCAATATGAAATCAAGCAGACTTAGAAAATCCATTCGCACGTGGTCGCTATCAGTTTATATCTATATTTATGTTTATATCGGGTTATATGACCGTCGGCAGTCTCCGGAGGTCATCTCGAAGGTTAATTAGATGACGTTTAGACAAAAAAATGCACAAAATGTTGATACATATTATCGAGTCCATTCATTGTTAATTGTTTATTTTAGACTTTTTGTAATTTTTATATACGTTTTAGTATGTTATAAATCAAATATGAGAATTTGAGTCAAATCAGTTAAGATGAATTTGACAGCTAATGTCCCTTTGAGTGAGCTCATACTCATTACTCATATGAAATTGTATGCCGTTGACATGTTCAGGGTGACACGATGGACATAATTCAGTCTGAAATGAACAGATGAAATAAGTCAACCTAATTACATAATATAATTTTTTTTTTTAACTTATCCTGCTTGATATCCTAGTTCCATTTAGACAGGTAACATGTAAAGTTGGTGAACGGAAGCGATTTTTACTTATAAACTAAATAGTAACAATTTATTTCTATTATTTGTACTTTTTACATGTACTATATTTGCACACATGAAATATGGTGTTTTGGCGCAAATGAAATGCCAATTGGAACAAATGCTAAGCGGCGAAAATTAGGAAGACTTCGTTAGTTTAAATTGAAAGTTGCCCGGCATTGGCGATACTTTCTGTCCTTTATGGTTCATAAGCTCTTGATTTTCAAGTTTTGGATTTTCAAATATTTTGGTCTCGAGTATCCCTGAAGAGACATTTATTGTTGTAATGCGCATCTAGTTCACAAAAGTGGTACCGTTAATTTTATTATTGATTACCCCTTTAAAGACATGTAGCGGCCTAACTCTAGGTGTAGTCTTGAACTAGATGTATATTATTAGCTCAGTAACGAGTAATCTTTGAAAATGTAGACTAGTTTGAACATACTAGCACTGTTACTTTTATTTGTTGATTTTAACCTTGTATTTATAGTGATTGTTGTCCACTGTACATGCATTACATATCCCTTCCTATCAATTAATTAGTTATTTTGTTATTCCGTTTAAAGCCGAAGGAAGCTATGGATTGCTTATCATATTAGTAAGGTAATTCTCATCTTGGTGTAAACCAAGAAACTTAAGTCGGATAAAACTGCTGTCGAAATTCGCAAGATTCAAAGTTTTCGTACCTAACGTTATCAAGAGTGTTACAGTATCTGAGTTCTATCTTAATATTAATAAGCTTAAAATACTCCTTTTTACCATTTTATATGTCACTTCGAGTATGTTTAAGGTTCGCGTAAAAACATTGTCAAACGCTCTTATAGCAATGCAAAAATTGCGTTGAGACCCAAATGGCCCTTCAGACAAAATAGATACATTTCTTATCTATACAGTCAATATCACCAAAAGTCCATTAACTTCTTCTATCACACACTATAAAATAGGTTTGACAAATAATGTGTCTTTGCCGTAAGGTCAATATTTAGGAATATCATACTTAGTACTTATATATTGCTCTTTATGATCTATTTAGCATCAGCCGGTCCATATATCGCATAAAACTAGAGAAATATTACAAGATGATTAAAAAACTGATTTTCTCCGTATAAACCAAAATAGAGACATTGTATTAACATATTGAATATGTTGTGCCGTTTGAATATAACAGCGGTACATAAATACGACTTTAAATACATTTAAGGGTAAGATTGAAACCCTGCTGCTTTGTTTGATCAATTTAACAGTTTGTTATAATTTTTCTAATTTTCACAGTAGGTAAAGTTTCTTGTTTAGAACGGTTTATTCTGGCTATTCCTACATTTTGAATTTTATAGGTAAAATAGTAAAATTTTATGTTGGAGTTCCCAGAATTTTTATGTAAACAATGGGATTATGTAGGATTATGTTGTAACAACCCTAAACTAATGAACCAAGGTAAACCCAGGTAAATCTTGTTGAAAATAAAGAAAAAGAATAGTTTATACTACAATATTTTATTTAATAATTTCATAGAACATTTTGTGTAAATAATATTCAAAAGCACAATATGAATTTATAGCATCAATGTTATTCACAAGCAATTGAAATTATTTAGGTGAAAACATTAATATATACAAGTAAACAATATCAATTGAAATATACATATATTAAAATTGTAGTAATTATTTGAAACAAAGAACTAAATTTTGAGTTACACTACATATTCATTGAAACAAAACACCGAAAAGTACACTAAATTGACATTGAAACAGAGCACTAAGGGACTACATCAAAAGATCAATGTAGGATAAAAAACTTAAATCAAATAGTTTGGTGGTGCGGGGGGTTAAAACTGCTGCAAGTTTTGTTTATCCAAAATCGATTTTACATATATCCATATTGGTGAATCAATTTTTCCCAAATTAAGTTAAGAGGGGTGGGGGTCAGTGAAAAAACTATGTGAAGTTTTTATCCTACATTGAACTTTGAGTTATCATTCAATATAAATTTCAGTATAAATTTAGCATTTACCAATCTACATGTATATTAATGTAGTATGAGCTTAGTTGTTATCAAGTTTAAAGCATAAGTACTTTGCATTAATAGATGTATGTAGTTAACAGTTATATATCAATATCATTCTAGTAGTTTCCAATTTTCAATAACATAGTTGAATTCATATTCATCATTTAAACGATTATAGTTCTAATACATGATATACATTGTATTATTTAATGATGATTTGATTAACATTATATTGGTTGTATTATGTTTTTATATTAAGTGAGTATAGTTGACATTTCAAATTCTTTATGATTTATTTATTGAACTTTACATGATACAATTTTGCTAATTATTGATGAATCTATACTAACTTGCTAGCATATAATGAATATACACATTACTACTAGATAAGTTTAATGATACCCGTTGCAGTATGGGTCATGTACTTATTATATAAAAATATTGAATATTTTTTAAATTTAATATCATTTAGTAACGAACTGTGTATATTCATATTAATAGTAGATTGATATATTATATATGTATTTATTATATGTAATAACTTGCTATTTATATAGTTAATTAATGAAACAAGTTCAAGGTCAAAACTTAACAATAGCATATAAGCATGCACTAATGGTCTTCAATACGTAAAATCGACGGAACTTTAGTCCCTAAAAAAAATTACTATCAGTGAATGATTCATTTAAATCCAAATATTAAAAGAAATTAAATTAAATTTTATTGTTTAGATAGTTTGTATTATTAAGACATGATCAGGTTAAAAGTTTAAATAATCATAAATTACTTTGCTTAACTATTGGCAATAATGATTATCTGTTATATTAAGTAATTTTACAGTACTTTTGAATTGTTCATTTAAAAATCTATTATTCAAATATGAAATTGTAATCTTGGTGAAATTTGCGTTACTATAAATGCTTAATACTTTCTTTTATAGTTTTTCAATTTTAATCTAACTATTTCTGTTAAATAATTTATTTTAAGACTACTAATGTTTTCAAGAAATTCATATTAGAAAACTTAATTAAATTGACATGTTTAAAATAACATTATTATAATTTATACAAATATTTATTTATTAAAGACACGTAATTTACTTGACTAATTAACATAATACTAAAATAAATATTTTGAATAAACATATTTTCTTCATAATTATGTAGAATGCAATAGTTAAATACAAAATTAATAATGAAACCGTTATAACATTTACTATCGATTTATTAATTTGATGTCAGTAAATACGAGTATTACAATCTTTTGATAGCTTATACTTGATAAAACTTATAACATATTGTATAGTTACACATTATGTATTAGAAATGATCTGTACCTTTTGACATCGAGATCACGTTTTATTTGTTACGTATACGTGTTCTTTTCTTCTTTTTATTTTGAATGCTTGAGTTTTGATAATTTCTGTATGTATAATTATTTGAATTTATTTAATCTTTCTAATCAATTCCTAACATTGAAATGTTTCATCAATCAGTGATAGAAATTTATAATTTTGTTTAAGATTTGCAAATTAATAAGATATTTTATTAAAAAGATACGTTATACAATTATCTAGCCCTTTATTGATACGCCATCAGACAGTAATTTTGATTTAGAACATAATACCTCTTCTATAAATATGTACGTACAGAGATAAACACTTATAAACTTTTTATTTGTAATATTACAAGTGGACAATAAAATATAGATAAATCCTAAGTTTAATAAATCGAATTCTTTCAGGAAAGTAAATTTTCATATTAAGTTTTATAGTACTAGGCACTTTATTATACTTAATGTATCATCCTGGTTTTAATAGTTAAGGACATATCTTGTTTATCTGTTTCAATATTACTTGCATTTTTAACAAATGAATGATCATGACCATAGATTACATTGACTATTTATATATTAATGTTCTTTGCCAACATAAATGAAAATAAAATTGTAATGCATTGCGATTTGTCAATTTATAAAATTAATCATCTTATTTTATCATACGACACAGTTATATTGTCAATATTGCTAGAAATTAATGCTTGATTTGACTTAGTTTTTATTGCTTAACTAATTTAATACTAATATAAATTTAGTTTAACCAAAAGTGTATCATAAAATTGTACGTAATTTAAAGGTCATTAGTCGAATTATAAAAACATAAAATTAGTTCTTGTTTGTAATAATTCAATATCAGTGAATTAATAAATTGTATTGCCATATATTATTTAACATGTTATTGATCATTGATTACAATTTGAATGAATGCATTAACTAAGTACTCAAAAATTATTATAAGTTCTAAGTTAAATTATGGTCCTTCAGTTCTATATAAATAGAATTTAATGTTATTGAATACTAATTGTTTTAAGCAGAATTATGTAAAAATTGTTATAAAATAGTTAATAATAATATATTCACTTGAAGTAAGTAATTATCGACTTTGAATCGATTTACATGTGAACTTTTTGCAAATTATATAAAGATATTTATTAAAAAGCGAACGTTTATATCAAGTTATCTATCGGTGCCCTCTATTTGATCTACCGCCATACAGAACAGTTGGATTTTGTTTAGAACCTAATACCCTCCTTTCTTATAATATCTATGTACGCTATCAAGAGAGAAACAGCATTTATAAACCTCTCTTTTTTTTGCTAACAGTACATTACAAAAGTCGGAAACAAATAAGAAAAAAGAATAAATGCTACAGTTTAATAAAAATGCGAATTGCTTTCGAACGGGAAAGGAAATCTTTTCATATTATAAGTTTCATATAGTCAGCTGTGGGCACTTTAACTCTCCTACTTAATTGTATGCATCGCCGTGGTTTTAAACATAGTTAAAGGACATCATCCTTTTTATTTCTCATTTCAATTTAATATATCTTTGTCAGATTTTATAACAAATGGTAAATTTACAAGGACCTAATTAGACACTAATGACTAAAACAACATATTTTGCAATAAAACATATATTGTTCCTCCCATAATCTCCATTGTAGGAATAGCCAGAATAGTAAAATACAAAATGTAGGAATAGCTAGAAGACACCAGCTAGAACATTTACTTTATCGATGATTTATTAATTTGGTGATGTCTTAGAGTAAGATACGAGTCAACTACCAATCCGCTATTTTGTGATGCCTAATCACTTGATAAAACTTATCAATATATTCTATAGGAGTTACACAACGTTTGTCGCATGTGGAACATGATCTGCTTACCCTTCTGGAGCACCCGAGATTACCCCCGGTTTCTATGTTGTGTTGCGTATACTGTTGTTTGTCTTTTGGTCTTTTCCTTTTTTTTTTGACATGGCGTTGTCAGGTTTTTTGTTTTTGTTTTTTAACTTATAAGTTTGAATGTTCTTTGGTATCCTTCGCCTCTCTTTAACAAATAATGTATGTTCCTTCAAACCAAATGTCAGTTTACGGACCGTTTCAGCTTTGCTTCTTTCTATATAGTTTTTGGGAGATGATTACCCGTTTCATAAACTTCCACATGCCCCGCAGTGCGATATGATTGTAAAGGGATATACAAAAATTACACACAGACAAACCATGCGAAGAAACTTAGTGCTGACATACAGGCAAATTTAGAGCCTTTGCAATTGTTCTGAATTTCAAACACAAACTAATTAATTTGTTATTATTTTATCTATTTGTTGATTTTAATGGTATGTACACGTTGATCGATCATTGTTGATGCAAGAAGACTCGAAGAAAATAAATCAAAATCAAAATCAAAACAAATCATGTTAAATAGAATAATTAGAGACATAGGTACAGTTTGCTTTCTATTATATGAAAATTTCAAACTAACGCAATCTCAAGCTATTTTTAAATAAGGAGTAATTTCACAGTAGTACTACTGTTTGAAAGTAAACGAGAAAATAAACTGGCCAGCACATATTTTGTTTGCATAATAATTTTTACAGAATATCATTAAGATAGAAATAACAAGCAAGCACTAATACCCTTGTTTTGCAGTATTTGAAAGAAGAGATACTGAATTTCATAAACAAATAAACTACATTTGATATAACACTTTTATTACTGTCCTGTATATAAGATTGACAGTAATATTTGAAATGTAGGACATCAATATGGCTAATATGATAATATTGTACATGACATGACATATACACATAGACTACTTGTATACTTATGCACGAACAAAAAAAACCTTCACCAATATCACATAACTCATTTTATTCATATACAACACCGGTTCAACATTCCGTAGTATAATGTAGGCTAAATTGATAAAATAGTATACCTGACCACTCAGCAATTAAATTTGCCGATGTCATTTTTTGATAGTATAACGCAACTGTCAAGTTTAATTATTGCCTATTTAAAGGGGCATTAGCTGTCAAGACTGCTGACGGTCATATTACCTGATATAAAGCTAAATATAAATAGATAGCAATTACGTGCAGTTGGATTTTTCTAGGTCTGTTTGATTTCATATTGTATGTTAAAAAGTAAGTTTTTCATCGTTTTTACCTGTATAAGAATGATTTTTGTGGATCGAATCAGTCAACCAAATTGTTCATCCTTGTTTCACTTTCAGTGTTGACATTCTTTTCCTTTTAATAGATACATACATGCGTAATCCATACCCAGCTAGGGTTAAATTGAAGGTCACATGAATACGGGTTCAATGAGGTCGAATTTTTCACTTGCAAGTGAATATTTCATCAGCAATGTTTCTGAGCTTATTTTGATAAATTTGAACCAAATTGGCTGCTAAAAGCGAGTTATTATTTCACTTTCATTAATGATTTAACAAAAAAAAATATATTTTAAATTTTTTTTTTTATATTTCGTAGCTAATGCCCCTTTAAATGACGATGTAAAATATGTTCATTACAATAATATGGAGATGTGGTACGATTGCCAATTAGACAAATAACAACCACTCATAAAGACTAAATGAGTAAGATGTGAACAACTGAACAGGACTGTACGGCCTTCAACAAAGAGCAAAATTCATATCGTATGGTACGCTATAAAAGTTCCTGGTATAACAAAAATTCAAACTATTCAAACGAAAAAGAAAAACGGCCTAATTAATACTACAAAAATGAACGATAAACAAATATGGCAGACAGCAACCAGCGGCAACCACTGGATAACAGGTACCTGGCATAGGACATGTTAAAATGGGGCGGTGTTAAATATGTTTGTGAACGCTCAAAATAACCTTGTACAGTGTTGTAACAACACAGCAGTTTTATGTTCAACATAGATGCATTAACATATCATAGTTGATACATCAGCACATTGAGCAGTGCGACCAGTGTATTTAAGAAACATGTTCACTGCATGATATGTCAATAATGTTCATCTTATGATTTAACCTTTATCTCTCATACTGATAACAATAATGTTCTTGATAAAGATACTTTAAACTATCAATATACCGCTAAACTAACAGAAGATTCATCCTTTTTAATACATTCAATTAACAACAGATAACTACTGTACTAAGCAATCAAGGCTATACAAGATTAGTGAACTTATTAGATATACTAGTGAAGTATTTATTACGTTACTAAAACGGCGACTAAAGTGAACTAGAAGATTTTGTTTCAGTTGTCGTCTTCGCTATTAACACATGTATCAAATCAAATACCCTCTGTGACTAACAGTCCAACTGCAGAGGTATCAACCCAGTGGTAGAAGTATCATTCCCAGTACCAATTGCATTGCACCAGATGCGCATTACGACAATTAATGTCTCTTCAGTGTTAACATAAAGAGATACGGCTAATGTCACATGTATTTCTTAAAATCAGAAAGTTCTAAAAACTACTGATTAGAAATTTGAATATCGAGAGTTCTATTTAACTTAATACTATTCTAAAAAAAGACTATTCAACAATTCTTTTAAATATGATTTCTGTGATTTTGAATTTTTTTAGATCATGTCATGCTAGTAATTTTGTTGCCTACAGTTATTTGATGAAAGTTTCAAGATAATTGCAAAAAGGTAAACTATTAAGTAGATATCTATAAGGAATTCATTGAACATTTCCATTATTTGATTAGTATGTAACTTAAATGCATATCTTGCTGTTAAAAGTTTCTCTCTAGCTATAGTTTTTTTTTTTTTTAGAAATAAAAAAAAATTAAATGATATCAGGAGTAAAACACATAATTCAAGGACAAAAACTCATATTAGAGGTCGATTGACATTCTGATCATGTAGACTTATTCGAACATCATATCTTTGTATCAATTTTTGCTTTTCAAAATATCTTGGTCTAGCTTTATCTATCATAATTGTTTTCAATAAAATCGCCCAAATGGCAAAATATTGACATACTTGTTATTCACGGGCATTAACTCCTTTAAGATGTCTACTGACAATTCCTCTCACATAAATTATTTGTAGATCTTGGTTTGCTGATGATTTTTACTGTTTACAGTTTCTCTCTATCTATAAATAGTTTTCAAGATTAGGTTTTTTGAGATATTAGATGCATTTTACTCTTATATTTTATAATCAACCACGGCGGCCATGTTGGTTCATTGACTGGAACAAAAAAACAAAAATTGTATACTGCATACCATACGTATCAGTCAGTTCAAGTTTGTTTCAGCATTTGTCCTGTTGTTTCAGAGGAAACAAAATACCACGACGATGGTCATCAAGTGATGTGGAATATTGTGTATCTCGATTTTACACTGCTACAATGTTACATTTACTTCAGCTTTAGTGAATTAGTGAATTTTCACAAAGATCTTCAATTTGAAAGATTATTTATACACTTTCATCGAAGCCGGTGACCCTATGATTATTTCAAATTATTCGAATGCAAATTTATCTGCAAACAATATAATACTTTTTAAAGAAAAATCTATGGATAACTTTTTCAGAAATGAGGGTTCACAGAAATTTTTAGAACACTTTTTCTCTGATTTTACGTACATTCAATACATATTTGCTAATATGTCAATATCTTGCATTCGATCATACTAGAACACACCCGCGAAATCGCGGGCATTTTAAGCTTGGTTGGAAGTATGTTAACTATTATAGGATGGATTTTTGTAAAAGAAATATGTCTGGAGAATTTCAGAAAAGATATCAAAAGTCAAATAATGACATGGAGACAGACAGGACAATATTTTCAAGCCCTCTCCCTTTTTTTCAAAGTCCGTTATTTTTTGTTTTCTGTTATATTCCATTATTTTCGCGTTTCTGTATACTATGAACATACGTATATATATTATAAATAAAGTGTATTTGCTATTAACTATCAATTCTAAGTTTCTTCTCCACGGCGATCACTGCTATTTTATATAGAGAGTCTCTATATATTACAGTAGTATAATCATAGTATACATGCAGATAAACGCGAAAATAATTGTCCTGTCACCGAGTATTATTAACTTGATTTATTTCACTTGACCGGGCGGAGTTTAACCCTTTCGCTCATCATAGACCAGTCAATCTATAGATAGGTGTTTTGGGACAAACTCATCAATGAAGTGTCCAATTGTGGTCATTGATCCGGTTAAAATGTGTAAACAGTATATGTGTGTTCGCAAAATAAATAATGAGACACAGCCGTTTATTTTCTTGTAAAGCGGAGTTTAAACAGATGTAAAAATTGTCATAGTTTTGAAATTGTGGATATGAAAGTAAAACCATGACGCCCGCAGTTGCAAATAATGCATATTTCGTTATTCTATAACGATTTGAAATACTTTTATCTTCCTTTTAGAGGCGGATTTTTTTGGGGGATGCCCCCTCCCCCATTTTTGTGGAATTTTTTGTTGTTGATTATTTAGGGAATCACTGAAACATGACTTACGCGGCACCCTCTTAGGCAGTCAATGTCCCCATTTATAAACATTTCTGGAGCTACCACTGCTTATATTCCAAATGCTTTAATTATTTTTTTTTTTTTTGGGCGGGGAGGGGGGCACTGGGATAAGTTGCAAACAGAATTGATCATAATTAAGGAAGGAATAATTGGGTTTAAATATTATTTTTTTAATATTTTTATATATTTTTTTTAAATCACGTTTGAAATGAATCTCACAATCAGAAAGGTTTGAAACAGAATAATACAATAGCCGATACTTTAAAATACCGCCTGCTTTAGCATAAACAAACGGTATAAATCTTAAAATAGTTTTTTTCGGGGGTTCACACATCTTTCCCTCAGTTCTTTTGTATATCTGTTAGGTGACACTGATAGGTGATTAGCAATCAGTAATAATAATTATAACGGCAATCAACCTTATCACACACATCTTCAAATAGACTGTCCTTATGCAAATTAAAACCTAAGCTCCACCCGATCAGTTGAAATCACATTGGTATACTTATGAAAATTAAGTGTAAGTTTAAACCGGTAGTCATGTCTGAATTAAAAGTCAGTCTGATGACGGAAACAATATCCGGACGCCTTTATTTTCGTTTTCTCCCAAAAAAAACCCAAACTGAATAATCATAAGAATGGATGACAAATGCGACTATGCATGGTACCTATAGGACACAGAGACATGATGATTAGTTCATTGTGGAAGGAAGAGAAGCGACACATAAAATGAGGTCTCCTCGTTTAAAAGTATAGATTTCTATGGAACGCCACAGCTGTCTTATGTGGAACTCTGATATTACTTTATGTTGTTTTATTATTACTTGATGATATTTTGTCTTTACTTAATATGGTTTTGACATTACGTAATGATGTTTTGATATAACTCAATATGGAATAGTCATTACTTAATGATATTTCGATATTACACGATATGGTTTCGTATTGACTTGATATAGTTTGTCATTACTCAATATGGTTTTGTCATTACTCGATGTGGTTTCACCATTATTTAATGTGGTTGTGTCATTAGTCAATGTGGTTTTATCATTACTTGATGTGAATGTGACTTAACGTTATGTAGTTGTTTCATTACATGATGTGGTTTTGTTATTTTGTAATGATGATTTGCCTATTCTTTATATGGTTTTAACATTACGTAATGATGTTTCAAAATTTGACGATTTTACACTACATGATGTGTTTGTTTCATTATTTGATGTGGTCCTGTCATTCTTTGATGTGGTTATCCCATTACTTGATGAGGTAAAATCACGTGACCTATTCGGAAAAACCTGTTCTATTTTAGATAGATTTCCATGTTGTATGTGCCTTGGATGAGTGTGGCCATCCATCGAATTAGAGTTCAAATTAAAGTTCGGGTTACTGTTTGAGTTAAACTTTGAGTTAGTCTTCGATTTCGAATTCAAGTCATTATTAGAATTAAAGTTTTAGTTAGCATTGAGTTTCGAGTTGGACATCGAGTTTGGGTCACATTTAACTGAGGTAGAGTTCTAGTTACAACATTAAATTTGAGTCATTTTTGAGGTAGAGTTTGAGTAAGATTCAATTTAAGTCTCATTTAGATTAATTAAGATCTTGTGTTGAAATTCGAGCTATCTTATATGAGTTCGTAATTAAATTTTCTATCGCAGAACAAGGACTTTTGCTCGAGCTTCCGAAAAGAGGGCCCTGGGTATGAGTACAAAAGATAAACAATGTGACAGTATACAAAACGCAACATAGAAGTTGAAATAAAGTTAGATGTGGTGTGATTGACAATGAGACAACTATCCATCAGAGTTTAAATGCAGTGAATGTAAGAAATCATATGTAGGCAACCGAACAGCCTTCAACACACCGTATAGTCAGCTACAAAAGGCCACCATGCAACATGTGAAAAAATTCAAACGAAAAACAAACGGTCTTATATATAAATAAACAATCTACAAAAAGAAATAACACACATTTATACAACGACAACAATTGAACTTCATGCTCCTGTCTTGGGGCAGGTACATAAAGAAAGTGCACGTGGCGGAGTTTAACATGTATGTGAGCGCTAAATCCTAACCTTACATCGGACTGTTACAGTTGTGTAACAGCGCAACACGAGAAAAAATGTAAACTAGACAAAGTGATGCACCGCACTCAACTCATTTAACCGCTTATACCCTAAAATGACAAAAATGTTCAATTATCTCCCAAAAGAGCAAAAGATAATAAAAATAAAACCCTGACCACATGCACACCTTCTATATATGTACAAACAGACGGTAAAGAAAACTTCCTAGGATTCAAACTCTAGGAGGAGTTATGCGGAATAACTATATACCCATAATGGGACGGACAGACGGACGGACGGACGGACAGACAGACAGGGTAAAACTATATGCCCCCAACTTTCAGTTTTATGGTTACGACCACTGGAACATGTCCGTCGTCACATATGAAACAGATATTCCAAAAGTTTATTTTTCAATTAGTGCGAGGTAGATCATGGAATTCAATTGATTACAAATAAAAGACTGATATTCGTATAAGTTCAAATGATCATTTACGCTAAAAAAATCGGAGAATTCTTGTTTTATAGTATTGATGCTTTGTAGCTTAGTCCGAGCCCCTCCCCGTTTCCCTGTAACTTTAGTGTGAGTTGATTTGAAGTGTTTCATTTGTTAACAATAAAGTTCAAGTCTTTTGATTTGTGTCGAGCCTGCGACATCAATGTAGCGGCAGTGAGACACAACAAACCTACATTTCGTCGTCGATAGTGGCGTCGACGTCTCCATCTCCATTTTTTAAATTTCTATTGAGTTTAACCTTTCATTATACATGTTACTAAACATGTATGCCATGTATATTACTTTTAGAACATCATACTGGATTTGTTTACCTCGACTATTGTATCTGTATTTATATTCTATGTTTCTCTGTAAACTTGTATTTAGTTTTAGAGAATAAAGTATCTATCTGTCTATCTATAGATCGTTAGGTTTCTAGTTTTTACATTTTCATTTCGGGACCTTTTATAGCTTACTACAGGGTATGGGTTTTGCTCATTGTTGAAAACCATACAGTTTTGTTTTAGTTAAATAAAACCGAATTATATGTAAACTGTTTTGACATGATAAATTTGTAAACCTCCATGAAGTGTTTTAAAACTTGATAGGAGTTATTCCTCAATTACAAGGAAAAGCATCTACAGAAAAACATTTTTTTTTTTTTTACCGATAAATGTATAGATAAATGTACAGCCGATCAACATGACGCTTTTACACTTACAGCAGCAATATCAGGCGAGACACAGGGTTCCGTGGAATATTTTACAAATTTATTACAAAATACTGCTTCCGTTTGAGAACTTAGGATAAAACAACAGGACCAAGTGGTTTGGTGATATCCCAATTATGTCCGAAATACTATAAACTTTTAATACTGTTTTCTTATTATTATCTGCCGTTCCCTTTTCATACTAAATAACTCTGAACAACCACTCGAACTTTAATTTGAACTTTAACTCAATGGATAGCGATACCCATCCAAAGCACATTAAACAAACGATATATTGAAATCTGTTTAAAATAGAACATATTTTTTCCGAATTGGTCACGTGGTTTTACCTCATCAAGTAATTGGATAACCACATCAAAGAATGACAGGACCACATCAAATAATGAAACAAACACATCATGTAGTGTAAAATCGTCACATTTTGAAACATCATTGCGTAATGTTAAAACCATATAAAGAATAGGCAAATCATCATTACGAAATAACAAAACCACATCATGTAATGAAACAACTACATAACGTTAAGTCACATTCACATCAAGTAATGTTAAAACCACATTGACTAATGACACAACCACATTAAATCATGGTGAAACCACATCGAGTAATGACAAAACCATATTGAGTAATGACAAAACTATATCAAGTCAATACGGAACCATATCGTGTAATATCGAAATACCATTAAGTAATGACTATTCCATATTGAGTTATATCAAAACATCATTACGTAATGTCAAAACCATATTAAGTAAAGACAAAATATCATCAAGTAATAATAAAACAACATAAAGTTATATCAGAGTTCCACATAAGACAGCTGTGGCGTTCCATAGATTTCAGCAAAATTAGCTTTTATATGAGTTATTTGACTTTCAGCATATCAATGTATTTTCTTCCCAAATCGTTTAAAATCCTGGAGCATAGCCCATTCACTATTCCTTGATCTCGTAATGATTTTTTTTTTAAAAATCAGCCATTTTTCAAATAATCTTTGCGATAAAAACCTATAATGATTCTGTTAATTACGTTTGAGTGTTGCAATTTCTGTCTTATTTGTACTTACGACAATGGTGCATTTTCGAGTCAATGGATGACCAAGATGAGTTTGATATTGACAAAATGTCAATGAAAATTGAATAAGAGGAGAAAGCTTGGAGAATGCAATTTAGTTTTAAAGATTTGTTTCTGAATTGAGATCGTATTGTTAGTTGTGGTTAACCTGTGTTGTAGGATAACTTGTCCCATTGACATCTACTCATTATCTCATTTTTGCATATCAAATCAATCCCTTTATGCTGGACTGGAAAGTGATGTAAATTTAAGCATAAAATTGAAAAAAAAATTTCTGAACAAGTGCAAACATAAATTATAAAAAACTCATATTTTTAAAAGAGTGTCTCAATTTTTGTTTGTTAATAATGAAAATGCAAATGCAAATACGTTCGACAATCACATAACGTGTTTAAAGCTTACACATCTACATGTTATATGTTACCATCAACGGACTATACAAAAAATACGGTTCTATTCAAATAATATTTACAGAATCTGTAACAATATTCAGGATGCAAAAATAACGTGAATAACAGCTTTTACCTTGTTCCATTAAAAGATATGTTTTCCTTTTATTAACAAGAATTCTATTTCAAAACATTATTGCTTTGTTTTGGTTTAACTGATGACTTGATGATGAAATCCGATTGATTGATTGATTGTTGTTTGCTTCACGTACAGTTACAAATAAGTCATGCATATTGAGGGCGTGAACAGATGGATTATACATACTATGCCAAAGAGGGTAAAGTGGACAGGAAGTTAAGACTGCCACTAGAAATGAGGGTATGTTAGACAGGTACAGAAATTTTGATAACAGACCTCCTGGGGACAGCTCAAAGAATTGTTCCATGGGTCTTTTTCGTACAGAGAGTGTGACACTTTCCCTACACGAGACATCAAATTTTAAATCAAAATATATTGTTTTTTTTATCAATTTAGCCAAAGTCAATGTTTGGCATACATGTATAAAACCAGAAAACAATAGTTGCTGTTGACGTACAAAGATAATAGTATACATATCAAAAATATAATCATAACACTCTACTTACATTTTCTTTCTTTCACTGTTCTTTGCCATTTTAAAAAAATATGAACGTTTCCAATTAAATCGTACAGAATTTTTTTATAACACACGTGATCGCATATGCATTACTAAATAAAGTGTACAAACAACGATTGCATTCAACAGGCTTTTTTGTTACTTGCTACAGTATTAATAATCATCTATTGAAAAAGCGTAAAATTCTGGTTTTTTCTCTCACTGTGTTGCCTTTTATATACCTATTTTTCTACAAATTTAAATGTGAAGGTAATATGTTACAGATATTTGGTCAAACGACTACCATGTCTTTTATCTGCGGCCAGCGATATCCAGTTACAAATTGAATAGAAAATATGTTACCTTACCGACTAGTGAACTTAATCTGTCGCATAAACTTTCAACCTGCGTTTACTGATTACTCTACTTCAAATAAGCATTCATTTATTTCCTTTAATCTTAAGCTTTGTTTGCATGTCACCATTAACGTCTGGTCATTCAATGGAACTTGACAATACCGTGATTCTGACAGCCTATTTCATCGTGACATAAATAATACTGACATACCAATTGATTAAGGATGAACATTGTTATTACCCCGGGTTGTGCACATGAAGATACGGCGTTAACATACTAAATATTCATTTTTCTTGGCTCACAATATTTATACAAATTCTGATTTTAGATGAATAACACTAATTTACCATCTTGTTCAGTGCATGATAGTAGTTTTATTAACATTCACATTAGAGAAATATAAGATTATAGTGACTAGAATATAATTTGAATTTAAAAAAAAAATCTTCAAGTCCGGGCTTAAAATTCTTATTGCTTTATCTTTGTTTTTGACCGTGATACAGAAAGCCAGACATAGTGTTATAAAATGGTCTGTGTTTCATACCTGCAATAAGGGATTAGCTGCCGTGCTTATAAAATCTTTACTCTAGGACAGTTAGTCTACTGAATACAAAAAGAAGAAAATAATGATCACCCTTAAATACAAATTTTAATGACTATCAATGTATGATAAGACGGGCACAGGACGTTTGCGCTTTTTTACCTGTAACACGATAGGAAATTTGCGCTCCAAAACACTATGGACTTTGCGCTTTAAATTTTGATACACCTGTAGTAAATTGACCGAACATTTGCGTTTTTTTTTACCTATAGTCGTCTACCTGTAATTTTAATGAGTTACGTAAATAAATTCAACTTGTATTTGTCGTTAGTTAGTTCACATTGACACAGTCTTAAACATAGAGTTAAAAGTTTAAGAGACAAGTAAAGGAAAAAAAATGTATATGTCACGATGGATTTTATCATTGAACAACAGTCGGTTAATAACATTAAAATTCGTTATATTGATGAACAGGCATCTCAGTCAAGAATTGAGAAAATAGAGACTAGAATATGTATTTGAAATGAGGGCGAAATACCAGTCAGGGCAGATTACAAGAGCAAAATTGTTCATTCCTTGAGCTTCAGATGTCAAGCGAAAATTGACCTGTGATGACTATACCTGTCTTTATGTCTTTAGAATGTTTACTTTAGGTATATGTATAGATTATTACATGGCATTTTTCATATCAGACCCTTTATCGGCCCTAGGTCATGATATCAGCACAAGAGCCGCAGGCTCGAGGGCTTATATCATGAACGAGGGCCGATAAAGGCTGATATGATAAATGACATGTAATTATCTTTTTATCATATACTTCAACAGAAGAAATACAGACAAGAACTATTAATTACAATTTTGTCTTTCCATGAATTTTTAGATAATAATTTACAGACAACTAAATACAAATTTCTTAACTTTAATTGTTTTTGTTGATATTACAAGCATTTTATTTATCTTGTCACAACAATTATCATGTTCTCAGTTTGAAATTTGCTCCTCAACCATTTTGTGAAAAGTCTTAAATCACTTGCGGTTTTCCGCACTGTGTTGTCGTTTTCGAACAAATTTCCGGAAATGCACGAAGTTGCATGTGATAAACGTCACGGAAATTAACGGAAAGGCATGTGATAACATTCCGGAAACAGTCAATAAAGGTTCCTTTATCAGCTCGCTGAGGAAATTCTTTAGAATCTGATCAATAAACCTAGTAATCCTTTCATAGCCTTTTAATATTTTTAAATGTTATTTAACTGTAAAATTTTAGTAATATTTTATACAAGTATATGATAAGTATCGATTATTACATGGCATTTTTCATATCAGACCCGGTCATGATATCAACACAAGAGCCGCAGGCTCGAGGGCTGATATCATGAACGAGGGCCGATAAAGGCTGATATGATAAATGACATGTAATTATCTTTATCATATACTTCAACAGAAGAAATACAGACAAGAACTATTAATTTAAATTTTGTCTTTCCATGAATTTTTAGATAATAATTTACAGACAACCAAATACAAATTTCTTAACTTTAATTGTTTTTATTGATATTACAAGCATTTTATTAATCTTGTCACAACAATTATCATGTTCTTAGTTTGAAATTTGCTCCTCAACCATTTTGTGAAAAGTCTTAAATCACTTGCGGTTTTCCGCACTGTGTTGTCGTTTTCGAACAAATTTCCGGAAATGCACGAAGTTGCATGTGATAAACGTCACGGAAATTAACGGAAAGGCATGTGATAACATTCCGGAAGCAGTCAATAAAGGTTCCCGCTGAGGAAATTCTTTAGAATCTGATCAATAAACCTAGTAATCCTTTCATAGCCTTTTAATATTTTTAAATGTTATTTAACTGTAAAATTTTAGTAATATTTTATACAAGTATATGATAAATAACTATATCAATGTGCTATGGAATGACTTTTAAACACGAATGTGCTGTGGAATGACTATTTAACTTTAAAGAAAATATTGTAAAAGCGCAAATGTCCTATACAAAAAGCGCAATTGTCCATATTTGAAAAGCGCAAATGTCTTATGAATTGAAGCGCAAATGTCCATTAAAAAAGCGCAAATGTCCTATGAAAAAGCGAAAACGTCCCGCGCCGGATAAGACACCATCACGTTATTTCGGTCTTTTAAATGACATAAGGAAACTATTTACATGTCCTTGAGTTATTTATTCCTTTTAAAAAAATTAATAGCTATAAAAGTTACAGGTTGCTTTTAAAATGAATTGGCTTCCTGGAAGATGGACACTTTTTATAATATTAATGCATTTACGTGGTTTCTGACACTTGGTATTAAAACGTTAATGGTACGAATAAAGAACTATAAACCAAATTAAGACCTAAAAATCAATTGTTAATCAACTTCAACAGATCAATTGACACAGTTAGAATATGTGATTACGCAACATGTCCTTCTGATAGAAGAGGTGTACTTTAACTAAGAACAAGAAAGCTAATTCACCTTTACATCATACAAATCGGTTTTTTTACAAAAGTGATGACATTCTGCTTTCAATTTCAAATTTTCAAAAGACAACATTGTTCTTTTCTGTTATTATAATGTTAGCCCTACATCTTTTTTAATCATTTGCACAAATTAAACAAAACGATTAAAAAGCAAAAGATTACAGCATAAGATAAAAATAGATATCTTTTCGTCAACTTGCAACTTACATCCGAGATTCTCATGACTTTCGACATTTTGAAATTATCAAAGCTATGTCACAAGGCATGCATACATTGACATACTGTTATTGTTCAGTACATATCGGGACTGAATGACATATATAAGTCAAACATGTATTTAATATGTGTGAAAATATTCACAAGACTATGAATAAATTTACGTCAATAGGACGTCACAAATAACCAATAGACAAGTTGAGGTCAATATAGTCTTTAACTATGGACAGATGTCAAACTCTCAATCGCCCGCGTATTAAAAGTTGTAAATGAATTTAACAGAGGGATCTGACATCAACACCAAATTCTCCAAATAACAAAAAAAAAAAATTTAAAAAAATCCGATATGATATAAGACAATCACTAACGAGGTTCTTGACTTTGGACAGACACGAGTTGTAAAATGGGTAAGCATAATTACCTTAAATAAACGAAATATATTCGTACACATCCCATGTTGTCCGAAACACCACATTGGAATCATTGATTCACTGTTGGTTACTTAGTAATAGTTATCTTTAAAATTCGTGATTTTAATTACTTGGCATAATAAGTTTACCGTTGAAATTAGGAATTTTAAGGGCGTTCTTCTAGACGTCTGTAATTATTTATATTAGAAAATTGATTCAGTACTAGTGTGAAAATTGTGCTACATATTTTGCGTCCAACTTGGAGTATTGTCAATAGCTGTGTTCGACGTTAAAGACCACAGCAGCAGCTCAGAAATGCCATCTTATCCATGCCAAAAAATAAAAACAGAAAGTATAATTTTCCGTGTTTTTAGTCTTATAAATCCTTGGTTTTCAAACTTTT
This sequence comes from Mytilus coruscus, assembly GCA_017311375.1. Classification (NCBI taxonomy): domain Eukaryota; kingdom Metazoa; phylum Mollusca; class Bivalvia; order Mytilida; family Mytilidae; genus Mytilus; species Mytilus coruscus. The sequence continues at coordinate 47,926,470 of CM029596.1, read as the reverse complement.
GGCTTTGATGTTCCTGATGTAGAAAAATCAAGAAAAGCGCTTCGGCGGCGTAAAATTTATAAAGAGGTATTTTCATTTCTTTGAAAATTTGATTATGTATCCCAAAACTGATTGAGTGACTAACGGTAACCTATGCTTACTGATGACAAAATGGAGGTCATTTTCAATATTAACAATTTTTCACTTTTACCGCTCAGAAGTTATGGTCCTTTATTGATTGGAAAAATGACACTTTATATGCCGTTTCCGCGCCATTACTTATGAATCGTTAAACCAGTGCTTTTCACATTTAAATATGTTGTTACTGATGACAAAATTGAGGTAAAATTTGATCTGTATCATAAAACTGATTGATTGATCGTTTTTGGCCAACGTTAGCTAAATTTGGGCTTTGCTCATTGTTGAAGGCCGTACGGTAACTTATAGTTACTTAAATCCGCTTCATTTGAACTCTGTTGGATAGTTACCGTATTGGCAATTATACCACATCTCCTTATATTATATCAAAATTCTATCGGAAACTATTATTTTATTTAAGATACAAATTAATTAATTTTTGAAAAATATATCCTTCGGTGATTTTTTTTACCAAATCATGTAAAATTTTCAATATTGTTTCAAATACTATCAACAGCAATGCGTGTCGCAGAATTTATAATATATATGTAAAAATTAGATATATATCTTAAGAGTATATTATGCAGACTCTCTATTATTCAAATTCCAATAGGGTTCAACAACCCTCCGACTTTGACCCTGCGCGCATAACAAATACAAGTAGATATACCCCTATCTATTTGATTAAGGTAAACTAATAATGAAGCAAGAATACCCTGTTAAAGTTTACAGGTGTTGCAATGTTCTGCTTTACATTTAGAACTAATTTAATGCTGTTCAGAGTCATGGAAATGCAAAATATCCCGTAGCTGACAGAATAGGTCGTATGCTAGAACAAGTATTATTCTGCCTAACCCATGACACTTTATTTGTCGCACCTGAGAAGACAGTTAATTTTCATTTAGTTTAAATTCATGTCTAGTGTTTACTAATTCTTAATATAAAAATAAAGAAAAGTGGTATGATTGCCAATGAGATAACACTCTAACAGTTCAAATGACGCGAATGTAAGTAACTATAGGTCTCCGTACGGCCTTTATTAATGAGCAAAACCCATACCGTACAGTCAGCTATGAAAGGCCTCGACATGAACAAATGTTGAAAAATTTAAACAAGAAAACGAAGGCCTGATTTATAACAAAACAATAAACGAAAATTAAATATGGCAGATAACCACTGAATTACAGGCCTGACCTTTGACAGGCACATTAAGAATGTGGCTATGATATTGCCATATTGGTTTCAGTGATAATACTCATTTGAAAAAAGGTGTACGATACCAAAGGGACTATCTAAATGCATTAGTGGATGAGAAACCAATGAAAACCATGGCAAAACAAAAAACGTGAAAACTGGTCCGAACTTAAGAACTCAACTTTAAGGAGAAGTCGGTCGCTTTGTTTATATGCTCGATAATCATCTTGCAATTGTATAAATAAGTAATCTGAATTGTAACTTTCTAAAATGCTTCCATCTATAAATGATGTTAGAATTATCACATATTTCAAAAGACTTTATTGATATCATTGACCTTTATTTAGCATACATTAAATGAACCCACCGTCCAATTTAATTCCACCACTCATAGAATGATTCATAAATAATAATGTCTTTTACTAAAGAACAACTATTTTATTCTGTCATTACGCAAGGTAGGCACGCCAACTGTGTAATCATCTCCTCACATTAAGATAAATAAGACATATATCATATAACAATAAAAACGTCCGTACCAACAGGTATAAAAAAAATGTAGTTTCCTTTTACAAATTTGTAAATGCATAAAAATGCAGACGGAGATATTATGTAACTAGTTTGTCTTTCGTTGGAGGACATATGTTGACCTCTAGATGTCTTATTGGCGTATACCCCACATCTTCTTTCTTATATAAAAAAAAAGCAGTGGCGGATCCAGAGGGGGGCGTAGAGGGCGTACGTCCCCCCCCCTTTGCTTGCACTTTTTTTTTTTTTTTGTAAAATGATTAATCAGACTAGACTTCGTGAACTTTGCCATTCCCGTGTATTTAATTTTTATGCGACAATTCTTTACTTATAAAGATATATTTCGCTCGTATTTACTGCAATATATTATTGATTATGTCAAAGTCATGTGATTCTCTACGGTGAAGTTGACCAGTTCGTCGAAAAAAACGTCACTCAGTCATTTTGAAATTCAAATTACAGTAACACATTGCTTAGGCTGAGGATGACAAGCATGGCGCCTTCAAAGCGACAAAGTATTGAGCAAGAACGTATTGACTTCTATTTCACAATTCCACCCAACAGAAAGTAATACTCTATTACACTTTCATGAAAAAAAAGTTCCACAGCAATATCATTTACCTACGAAAACATGTTTAACCCCACACGCCCCAGCCCATTAATAACATTGCTGAATGGTGATCCCCAGTCAGTAAGCTCAAGATATAGATTTAAAGTCTAAGATACGGACCAGTTGATCTGAGTTGGCAGTCTGAGATATTTTAGAGAAAAAATTCTGACCCTGATTTTTGCCTTAAACAAAAATTCTGGCCGTATCTGGATTGAAAACAATAATCTTGTCCACTTTTTTGCTATTGAGAAAAAAATATTTTCAACAAAATTATTTAGCATTAAATGGACATGATGAATAAAAAAAGGGCGCAATTTTTTTTTTTTGGGGGGGTAAGGTTGCATGTGAATCCCATATCTGACCGGAATGCTGCAACCTGCCTGCTGGGTGTTGCCTATATGTCTCCATGTGTCGACCGTCATTCACAACTTCATTGTCATTTCCGACTCATTCGTAGCCTTTGATTGATTTGGAACCCCTCACTTCCCTTGTTGGGTGAAACATTTCAACCAAACATTTGGATGAGAATTGCTTGTTTGTCTTTCTTCGTGTTGGTCGTATTGTAAATTTCATTGAATAGCCGTATATCTTGTTTACAACAAAAAATCTGTGAGGTTATGCTAACTAACCATACAACAAACGAGAATTTTCCATGTCCATTTTTTACTGACAAATCCCACATCAAATATATTAATTAGTACATAGCTTTGGATCCATCCAATCATTTCATAATAGACAATTGATGGAGAGAATACGGCACCAAAAATGTCCCACCCCTACACTTCAACTATAAAATGCATTTTACACTTATTTTTATGTTTTTTAGCCAAAAAAAGGTCCAAAAACATTTTCGCCTCGCTCCGCTCGGCGAACTTTAATCCTACGCCCCCCACCCCCTTTCCAAAATCCTGGATCCGCCCCTGAAAAGTGAGTTTCTCTGAAAAATATTAAAGATTATATTCCTTTAAATAGACTTGTTTTGGTGAAAATGACTATACAAACATAAAAACTAAAAAAGTATTCTTACCTGATTTTTGTATTATCCATCTTGATGAATGTTAGTTAAAACTATAACATTTTAACCGAGAATAATCAGAAAGTTCGAATGTTTATATTTTCTCACAGTCTGTTAATGTTTCTTTAAAAACTATAACAGGTTATTTTGTCACAGTAGCCACATGAATAAAACATTAAGAAAATGACAAAATGACATAAAATATGAAGACAATCGGGGCGTGAATTTCACCTGTTGTCAAAATAGTAAGGTGTTATTTTCTATCATCTGGTTGTGTTCCCATGCATATTTTATCTCATTTATATATAAACAAGTTAAGTCTATCTTCTGATATAAACCGTAAACTCGGGTACATTTAAATAAAATATATTTTTTTTTAATTTCTAATTGTGTCAAAGTTATATAAATACTTAAGTAAGCAGCTTAACCGGAATATTGCATTTTATTAAGTATTAACATACATTTGGAATTCTTGCATGCATTTGACCTGAGGCAGAACTCAGGTCTAATACTTTGCTTTGAGTTCTAAAATATTCATTAGAAATTGATTCGTCTCTTCTAAAAATATACCATTTATCAAATTAATGCCTGTGTGAATCATTAAGTGGATACCACTTCAGGGACTCTATCGAAATGATTCACACATGCGATTGTTCACCAAACGGAGTTTAATTTAATATTAATTTATTCGTGAACCTCTGCATCCGAAAGGAACCTACCTTGCTACAAGCGCAAGCGCCGATCTATAGGCCACCAGCGTATACATGGACCAAGGAATATTCCATACGTGCGACAAAACAGCAATTGAACCAAGATTTCCAAGATTTCTGATACCACCTTACGTACATGTAAATCTATAAATGATAGCAGAAGAAACGTACCACACACCACGCGGGTGCCGAACATAAATGAACTATAAGTTTACAACCATGCCAATAAACAGACCAACTAAAGCGGACGATCAAAAAATTATTATACCAAATAATTAACAAGGGAACAATTTTTGACAATTTTATTTTCCATTAGCGGCGACCAAAATCTTCCCATTTTTGTCGGCGCGCCAGGAAGTAGTAACATCCAACAATAGCCAGGTTGGAAGAGAAGCCTTGCGAAGAGGTAGGAACCATGGGAAGATCGTCCATTTAGATACCAAGCCTTTAGAACAATGTCATGTATCATATAAAAGTAAAACGAACTCAATTTACATTGTAAACAAACTTTATTCTTCTATATTCATCTTATCTATTTATAACTCTTTATTGCTACTTTCACTTTTCATTGTTTCTCTCACCTTGACAACGTCAAATTCAATGTACCACGTACTTTGAGTACTTCAGTAATTAATTTCTGTATGAAAATTGTCCTGATGACGCCTGCGTTGCAGGCGAAACATGTAGACCATAGCAAATAAAATTGCAGACCATTTGAAGTGTTGTTGTCAATTTTGAGTATCATTTATCAAATTGTATAAAATTTTTAATTAAAAAATAGTTATGGATCTTTTAACGTTATGTAACTGAGACCGATTTGAACAGGTAAACGGACAATGACTATCATATAGAAAAAAAGGTCGACGCCGGTTTTTAAAAATCTTGTGCATGCATTGTAGACATTTAAGTTGGAATGCTATAGTTTCAAATATATTGAGTTTGACGTATCCCATGTACAAATATGTGGGGCTCCCACAGGGTACTCCCCTCAGGTCGCAAGGTCGCTTTTAAATTCGTCGCAAGGTCGCGAGGTCATTTTTAAGGGAAATGTACAGGTCGCTGGTCGTTTTTCAAACATAGAGGTCGGAAGTCGTTTTTATATTTAAAGGATTCATTTAAGTCATTGTTGTGTTGATTCTTGTGTTATTAAACCAGGGACATATATGTTCCTGATTAAACCTTTTAGTTTTAAATTAGATATTTGGACATTTTGCTCTGCCCTTGGGTTCGGTTGTTCTTGTTTTTTTGAGGCCATCCAGAGATGACTGTCTGTAAGTGGGAAGTTCCTGCTCTATTGAAGTTCGTGTCGTCAGCTCTAGATTTATTTTTGTGTGGCATTTAATGATCAATTTGTGATGTCTTCGTGCCATTAACCCATATCCTTTTCGATTTTTCAGAACAGTAGTTTCAACCAAACATTCAGTATTTCACTAATCCAACACAATATTCATATTGAGCAAGTCCCCAGAACTCTTATAAAATCACCGGGGATGTAGAGCTGGATTTACCTACTGAGATACTTTGAACACGATCTATAGACTGATGGCAATAATGAAATGTCTTGAAGACAGGGATGTCCCGCTCGGCGCTTATTTCCATTTTCGATGGAACTCCACCATTTTTTACAGAGTTGTTAGTCCATATCATGATAAATAAAGAGTACGGTACAAAATTTCATGAAGATTCGACTTGAAACTTTTTAGGAAATCATCTTAAACGCAAAGGTAAACCAAATTGTAAATGACGAACGAACGGATGGACGAACAGACCGAAAAACTATATTTACCGCAACAATGTTGTCGGGACATAAAACATAAAACTGATCATCAACCTTACTTGGATACATTTGTCTCTTTGGAGCACAAACAGAGACGCTAGTAGCTAGTGCCCTATGCGCTAGTGATGACTATCGCCCATAGTGTCCATAGTGTATTTGAAGCAATAACCCAGACCAACTTAAATCTTTTTTAAGAAACAAAAATGGTCCAAAAATGATCATAACTTGACAATTTGATAGCTTATCAGGCTCTAGAAACAAAGAAACGAAGACTTCTAACCGACTATAGATACAAAAAGGGTCACAAATGGTCACAAATAGTTCAAAATTGATTATTTGAAAACTGCATGTTGATTTAAGATGAAAATTGAACTTAACTTGTACTTTATAGTGCTAAACAATTGGGACAAATGAAAAAATCTTTGATCCGTTCTCAAGTTTTCATCTGGATACCACCATTAGTAGGGTGCCCAATGTCCACAAAGTCCTCTAGTTAACGAGTTTAGGTTAACGAATAACACACGGCTGATTTTTTTGCACTTTATAGGAAAATCATTATATTTTACAATCATGATTGTCGTCGTAAGATCCCGTGGTCACGATTTTCTAAATTTCGTGTTTTTACAGGGTACCACCAGATACCGTATTGTACGGGGAATCTATAACATGAAAAATAAAATTATTGCATTCTTTGTTGGTAGTTAAAACAGTACCTATAATATAGTGTATACATTAAATATATCTTATAACGAAATCAGAAAGTATTTAAGTGATTTTGATAAAAGTATTTCAGCATTTAAGTTAGAGTAAAATTTTACCCGAAATTACCCTATTTTCATCGAAAGCAAAATTATTACGTGTACATGTATCATCACAATATTTTTACTCTGATTTAAGCAATAAGACACAGTGCATGTGTGTGCCAAATTGCATGCGTGAAATAAAAATCGTTTTGGAGAAATTAGCAATTAAAAACACAAATTAAGTCAACATTTTGGTATTGATTAAACACGGATTATCTCGTGCCATTAATCATTTTGTTGCTTACACTATTAGGTCATTAACAAGGACAGAGCTCACTCAAAACATTTGTCTTTATTGCTAGTTATTTGGTTGATTTATTTGTTGTAAATAGCCAGCTAACTTTGTAGATTGTCACTTTGTTCGGAGAAATCTGTTTTGTGTCTGTTTTTCAAAATTTTAAACTTTTTATTGAATAAATATTTTGTTATAATTGTAGTATAAGAATCAAATCGGTCGGTTTTGTTTCACACCCGGTATATGGCACATCGAAAGTCTTGTATGATGTTTTCGACCTAAATCCCTCTCGGTGGGAACGACAACAAAAATATACCACTGTTCGTGCAACAACAAAAAACGGATACAACAGACAGCAACCAACGACAACCACTTTATTGCAGGCTCCTGATTTTGGACAGACATATACAGAATTTGGAGGGGTTAAACGTTTGTGATCCTTCAACCCTCCCCTGACCTGGACAATGGTATAACAACACAGCATAAGAAAAATCTGCTGAAAAACAGTTTGAAATGGCTTGACTTATCAAATCGGCATGAAGCACAAAAACAACTAACATGAAGACAAAAAACACCAAGTACCGATATAATAGTACTCGCCGTTAGGGTAGAACATTTTATATTCTGAAGAAAGGGATGGGGCTGACGGCGCGAAAATTTATTTTCACTTTTGTACTCATTCATATCCTCAACTATCCTGCATTTCATTTTGAAGAGTGTTCATTCTCATCCTGTCTTGTGCAAAGTCAATTATTTCAGTTTATACCAGGCCATTTAATTCATTTTCAAAATCCTCATTCCCTCCCTGTTTTCGAAATCAAATGGGTCTTCCCTTACTGAAAACTAATGAAAGGACGTCATCAATAGTCTGAGAAAACTATGATCATAAACATCATTACCGTAAAAACTAGCTTTTGTTATAAATCAGGCCGTTAGTTTTTTTTCAAACGAATTCTTTCATATTTTTCATAACTGGCCTTTTTATAGCCGACCATACGGTATGAGTTTTTTTCACATTGTTGAAGGCTGTACGGTGCCTATAATTGCTTGCTTCCACATCTCCTAATTTTTATATTATACAACAAGTATTACATAAAATTAACACTATCAATGTTCCATGTAAATGAGGTAAGGTCAGATGAACTCTGCCACAAAATCACGTACTACACCTTGTTACAATTCCATACACCAAACATATTTAACCCACTACAATCTGAGACTGTACGGACATGACCACTGAAACTTAACCTTATTCACTGATCCGTGAAATTAGGTCGAGGTCAGGTGAATCATGTCTGACGGTCATGTAGACTTTGCAAGGATACCATATATTAGTAACCAAATATAGTTATCCTAGACCTCGTGATAATTCAGACATTCACATGACGAAAAAAGCTATACAGTTTTTTTAGCAGTCACTTAATCATGAATATGAGGTCAAGGATAATGATTATATGACGAAACTTCGTAACACAATGGATCTATATACAAAGTATGAATCATCCAGTTCCTCTGCCCTCTGAAATATAAAGCTAAACAAATAGTTTACGGTGTTGCCGCCACCACCATCAGATTGTATTCTGTATGCCTCGCGTTTTAAATGCGATTTAAAAAGAACAACTGAAATTATCTCTCTTACCTAAACCTAGTCGATGGGCTTTCAACTTAACAGTAGACAATGAAACGAATTAGCTACTACTAGCTTCGGTAATTTTTCTATGTTGTTTCTCTCTTATTAAAATTCTGATCTTTATTAACTCGCGTGCTCTTATATATAAGCTCAAATGAGGATAACGAAATCAGAGATCTGTATTTTAATTAGATTGATGTTGTTTACAAGTGTTTGTAAAATACATCGATGCTGTACAAAACTTACTTTTTGTAGATAATCTTTAACTTCATGTCAATTGTAGGCCAATTTATGTTCGATAAGTCATGTACATTACACTTGATTTAAGTGTGTTAGATGGAGTGATAAGCCTGCTGTTTCTAATTCTCATTTTTTTTCATAACTTGTAACATAAAACTCCCCTTTTCACCGTTAGCAGTTTTTTTTTTTATTTTTAAAGCAAATATATACTCAGACCTGCTAATTCAATCAATTCTGCGTTAATATTCATCAGTTTTGGAACAAAGTACTATGTGTTCCACGTTCACCAAAAGAAAATTTGATATTTACCCAGAAAATCATGACGAACACCTTCTATCAAAAGACAGAAAAGTTAACATTTTTTTTTGGGGGCAACTTATAAATGTTAATATCTAAAAACATCTCTAAAGGTTACTTGTATCAAATCTTATGTAAAATTCCGATTTTGGAACTTTTAAAGGTCAAGGTCACTGTTATTTAACAGCTGAATGGAAATTGTAAATGTACACCCTATAAGTACAAATGTCAATCTCGAACCATATTTGGCAATAGAATAATCAAATTAGTCCTAAATATAGAAACTTTAGTTATAATCCTTTGAATTATTCGAATTTATTTTGCTATAAAAGCAAATATGTAGGGGTGGCCAGCTGTCTAAACGTGACTCTACGTTTTCCTTGAAATTTTAGATTTGACCTTTGACCCAAATTTAAGAAAATCGTGACCACTGTAGAAAACGACGACATCAATATTTCGACGAGGCTTGTTCTCCTCTTTCCAATGATATAAAATATAGCCGTGTGTTATTCCGTTAACCCAAATCGATCACATTTGTTGACTGGGCACCCTACTACATGGGACGGTCAGACAGATGGAAGTACGGACGGATACCTAACCATGTAATACTTCTCTACTGCGTGTAGTGGAGTATAGTAAAGTAGACAAAAGTGTGACAGATGGCCGGAAAAACAGTATGGCTGACCATGGTTGGTGGAACCAACAGTCAGCAGTTTATGTTTAATAACAGACATGTGATTTGGGCATTTTATTCTATCAGATCTACCATCAAAGTGGCAAGGTCGTTTTTAGCGTGGGTGAAGTCGGAGGTCGTTTTTTTCCAAATTTTACAGGTCGCAGGTCGTTTTTAGAAGGCCCTCAGGTCGGAAGTCGCCTCTAAAAAGCCCGGAGGTCGCAGGTCGTTTTTGACCCTGCGGGAGCCTCATATGTTATATAGAGACAGACATCTAAATTTGTAAGTCAAAACTATTGCATGTCAAGTTAACAGTAACCATCTTAGAAGTTTCAAACATGTGCTAAAAGTTTTTAACTGGATTTTCTGATGGAATCCGGTTATTAATTTTGGTTTTTACGGCAAGTGAGCGAGAGAACGCGCGTTCAGGCGGTTTCTGCGGCTCCAGTTGTTTCCGTGCAATAACTAATGAACCGTTCCACCAATGTTTTCGTTCAATTTTCAAGTCGATGTTACTGATGACAAAATGGAGGTTATTTTCAATATTGACGATTTTTCACTTTTACCGTTCAGAAGTTATGGTCCTTTATTGATTGGGAAAATGACACATTATGCCGTTTCCGCGCAATAACTTATTAGTCGTTAAACCAGTGCTTTTCACATTTAAATATATTGTTACTGATGACCAAATTGAGGTAAAATTTGATATTGACGATTTCCACTTTTGCCGTTCAAGAGTTACAAAATATGAGGTCCTTTATTGATTGGAAAATAACTTTATGTTGTTTCCGGGCACTAACTTGAGAACTGTTCAAATCTTAATATAAATTGTTACCGGTGACAAAAATGAGGTCAAGTTTAATATTGACGATTTCTACATTTGCCGTTCAGGAGTTATGGTCCTGTATTGATTGGGAAAGGACACTTTATGTTGTTTCGTGCAATAGATTGTGAACTGTTCAACCAATGCTTTTCAAATTCTAATATAATTTGTAGCTTATACAAAATTGAGGTCAAGTTCGGTATAGACGATTGACACTTTTGCCGTTCAGGAGTTATGGTTACCGTAGTAACTCTTTTATACAATTAAATTCAAAACATATTTGGATTGGATCAAAATTAAAGAAAACACTTTATTTTGGTGGGGGAGAATTAGATAATTTTGTTTTAATTACCATTCTATAGTATTCTTTTCGATTTCGAGATAAATTCTACTCACTGACGCATTGGGACAATTTTTTTCATTCATTACAAAGCGTTACGAAAGATAATTGTTTTAATTACCATTCTATAGTATTCTTTTCGATTTCGAGATAAATTCTTCTCACTGACGCATTGGAAGTCTGTTAGCTTTGAAACATCAGTAAAGTCTGTTAGCTTTGCATGCTTTCTCTTTAACTCTGAAACATCAGTAAAGTCTGTTAGCTTTGCATGCTTTCTCTTTAACTCTGAAACATCAGTAAAGTCTGTTAGCTTTGCATGCTTTCTCTTTAACTCTGAAACATCAGTAAAGTCTGTTAGCTTTGCATGCTTTCCCTTTAACTCTGAAACATCAGTAAAGTCTGTTAGCTTTGCATGCTTTCCTTTAACTCTGAAACATCAGTAAAGTCTGTTAGCTTTGCATGCTTTCCCTTTAACTCTGAAACATCAGTAAAGTCTGTTAGCTTTGCATGCTTTCCCTTTAACTCTGAAACATCAGTAAAGTCTGTTAGCTTGGCATGCTTTCTCTTTAACTCTGAAACATCAGTAAAGTCTGTTAGCTTTGCATGCTTTCTCTTTAACTCTGAAACATCAGTAAAGTCTGTTAGCTTTGCATGCTTTCTCTTTAACTCTGAAACATCAGTAAAGTCTGTTAGCTTTGCATGCTTTCTCTTTAACTCTGAAACATCAGTAAAGTCTGTTAGCTTTGCATGCTTTCCTTTAACTCTGAAACATCAGTAAAGTCTGTTAGCTTTGCATGCTTTCCTTTAAATCTGAAACATCAGTAAAGTCTGTTAGCTTTGCATGCTTTTCTTTAACTCTGAAACATCAGTAAAGTCTGTTAGCTTTGCATGCTTTCTCTTTAACTCTGAAACATCAGTAAAGTCTGTTAGCTTGGCATGCTTTCCCTTTAACTCTGAAACATCAGTAAAGTCTGTTAGCTTGGCATGCTTTCTCTTTAACTCTGAAACATCAGTAAAGTCTGTTAGCTTTGCATGCTTTCTCTTTAACTCTGAAACATCAGTAAAGTCTGTTAGCTTTGCATGCTTTCTCTTTAACTCTGAAACATCAGTAAAGTCTGTTAGCTTGGCATGCTTTCTCTTTAACTCTGAAACATCAGTAAAGTCTGTTAGCTTTGCATGCTTTCTCTTTAAGTCTGAAACATCAGTAAAGTCTGTTAGCTTTGCATGCTTTCTCTTTAACGTGCCTTTTCCTACATTACCGCTATGATATCAATCCCTAGTTAAGGACTGGGAAGGTAATACTAGGCATTTTCTTAAAATAAAATATCTAGTTTACGTTTATAAAAACGGTTGATGTTGTTTTTAATCATATGTCAGTTACATAAGACGTTAGTATAGAAAAAACTCTACTTCACATGAGACTGCGAAACATCGAAGTTTAGATATGATCCCTATGGCAATGTAATTACAAGGGACCTCAACATCGTTCAAGACCGCGTCGAGAGGCTATAAACTTTCTGAAAAAGGGACCCAAAACCGTCCTCAATCAAAAATAAACAGGAAATAATGACGCCAGGTTATGAAAGATGCATCTACCATCGTTTTGCAAAAATTGGTGTAGACGGGATAAATCTGATAAAAATTAACTTGGTTCTTATTTGAATAAATGTGTGAATATTGTGGATATTCGACTATCACACTTCGACAAATAATTAAAAAATTAATATAAGGGTAAATAATACGTCAATTTCTACGCATCAAAAACAATTTCTAATATATGCAAATCGTTTTGTGCTTGTATAGGCCGACAAGTGGTCGTAGTATGGCATAAATACTATACCGAAGTTCTTAAGAATACAATTACAAATTATTCTACATTCACGAATGTACGTTCCACAAATAGTCAAATAGTAGACAAAGTCCCTACTATGTAATGGCTACCTAAACTACAGAAAAAACCTGTCAAATATAGTTTCATCTCGGCTTTTAGTAAGTGATCTATAATGTTCAACTTATTTCTGTCCTTATAACTAGTTTACAGTTAAAGAAATCACTATTAAATAATTTTTTAATTAAGCAAATAAGAAACTGGAACTATTTTAGAGTATAAAATGTGAATCTATTTAAAATTACCTGTTTTTGACGGTCCTTTCAATTCAGTTGACATTTATGTTTTTTAGACTTTATTCACTACACCTCAAACCAATCTTATCTAACAGAATTGTTCTTATTAAATCCAAAGGTACATTTGACAGCAAATGTATTTGTTGTAACTCATAGAGAGCATTTATATGTTTTGAAAAAAAGTAGATTTGCTAGATAAACTAACTGGAACTGTCTCCTTAACAACATATTTTTACGTTTCGGCAATAAAGTTTATCGAATGGTTGTAGTTATTGCTATGTGCACTAGTTGTGCCCTTAAATTGCAGACTTGTTCCTGTACTGGTATAAATCACAGTTTATAGCCTAACTCATCAACTATCCGTCTAATGTTCAATTAATAGGAAAATGTAATAACGCTTACCGTTAGATTGATGTTGTATTTGCTTTGAATCATTAGGAATTTTCTAGTTGTACTACGGATATCCCATGGATCTGACTTAAAACAAATTTATTATAAACAACAATACTTTGCTAGATTTGGATGTTTCAGTTAGTTTAAACATATTAAATCAGTAAAGTCTGTTGGCTTTGCATGCTTTCTTTAACTCTGAAACATCAGTAAAGTCTGTTAGCTTTGCATGCTTCCTCTTTAACTCTGAAATCAGTAAAGTCTGTTAGCTTTGCATGCTTTCTTTTAACTCTGAAACATCAGTAAAGTCTGTTAGCTTTGCATGCTTCCTCTTTAACTCTGAAATCAGTAAAGTCTGTTGGCTTTGCTATCTTCTTTAACTCTGAAACATCAGTAAAGTCTGTTAGCTTTGCATGCTTTCTTTTAACTCTGAAATCAGTAAAGTCTGTTGGCTTTGCATGCTTTCTTTTAACTCTGAAACATCAGTAAAGTCTGTTAGCTTTGCATGCTTTCTCTTTAACTCTGAAACATCAGTAAAGTCTGTTAGCTTTGCATGCTTTCTCTTTAAGTCTGAAACATCAGTAAAGTCTGTTAGCTTTGCATGCTTTCTCTTTAACGTGCCTTTTCCTACATTACCGCTATGATATCAATCCCTAGTTAAGGACTGGGAAGGTAATACTAGGCATTTTCTTAAAATAAAATATCTAGTTTACGTTTATAAAAACGGTTGATGTTGTTTTTAATCATATGTCAGTTACATAAGACGTTAGTATAGAAAAAACTCTACTTCCATGAGACTGCGAAACATCGAAGTTTAGATATGATCCCTAAGGCAATGTAATTACAAGGGACCTCAACATCGTTCAAGACCGCATCGATAGGCTATAAACTTTCTGAAAAGGGACCCAAAACCGTCCTCAATCAAAAATAAACAGGAAATAATAACGCCAGGTTATGAAAGATGCATCTACCATCGTTTTGCAAAAATTGGTGTAGACGGATAAATCTGATAAAATTAACTTGGTTCTTATTTGAATAAATGTGTGAATATTGTGGATATTCGAATATCACACTTCGACAAATAATTAAAAATTAATATAAGGGTAAATAATACGTCAATTTCTACGAATAAAAACAATTTCTAATATATGCAAATCGTTTTGTGCTTGTATAGGCCGATAAGTGGTCGTAGTATGGCATAAATACTACACCGAAGTTCTTAAGAATACAATTACAAATTATTCTACATTCACGAATGTACGTTCCACAAATAGTCAAATAGTAGACAAAGTCCCTACTATGTAATGGCTACCTAAACTACAGAAAAACCTGTCAAATATAGTTTCATCTCGGCTTTTAGTAAGTGATCTATAATGTTCAACTTATTTCTGTCCTTATAACTAGTTTACAGTTAAAGAAATCACTATTAAATAATTTTTAATTAAGCAAATAAGAAATTGGAACTATTTTTAGAGTATAAAATGTGAATCTATTTAAAATTACCTGTTTTTGACGGTCCTTTCAATTCTGTTGACATTTATGTTTTTAGACTTTATTCACTACACCTCAAACCAATCTTATCTAACAGAATTGTTCTTATTAAATCCAAAGGTACATTTGACAGCAAATGTATTTGTTGTAACTCATAGAAGCATTTATATGTTTTGAAAAAGTAGATTTGCGAGATAACTTAACTGGAACTGTCTCCTTAACAACATATTTTTACGTTTCGGCAATAAAGTTTATCGAATGGTTGTAGTTATTGCTGTGCACTAGTTGTGCCCTTAAATTGCAGACTTGTTCCTGTACTGGTATAAATCACAGTTTATAGCCTAACTCATCAACTATCCGTCTAATGTTCAATTAATAGAAAAATGTAATAACGCTTACCGTTAGATTGATGTTGTATTTGCTTTGAATCATTAGGAATTTTCTAGTTGTACTACGGATATCCCATGGATCTGACTTAAAACAAATTTATTATAAACAACAATACTTTGCTAGATTTGGATGTTTCAGTTAGTTTAAACATATTTTATTTGCTAAATTAAAGCAAAATGGAGTAGACACAAGTAAAACATACTTATCAATTCTTCTCCATAATACAATATAAATATATACAATAATATTATAATGAGCATGCATGTAAACCAAACAGTTTATAGACTATAATACGACCTATAAGTATACAAGAGAAAACGGGGGAAAAAAAGAAGGAAAGATTGAAAAGTCATATAATTCTATAATGATGACGTGGACGTTGAGGTTGATGTCGATGATGATGATGTTCCGTGTCAGTATCAATAACGTTTTATGAAGGTACAAGAAATTTGTTTGACTTTTTGATGAAATTTTTGACATGTTTGAAAATTCGGATTATTTTGTTCATTCGAAAGGTCCAAGTTTCTGCAAGTTAATAGTTTTTTTGCATCTGAAACAAAGTTTTGGGAAAGTCAATTAAGATTATTGAGTAAAGTAGTTTCCCTACATAAAGTGTATTTTGGACAAACAAAAAAGAAATAATGAACATCCTCAATATCTGACCCACATTGACCAGAGGGATCGTTTATAATGTAAGCTCGAAAAAGTTCATAGTTTAAGAATGAAACGGAACATTGCAATTAAGTTAAAATACTATTCAATTTCCTCGGACCGTACAAATAAAACAGTTGCAAACGAGAACCTCTATTCCAAAGTTTACGACCAATGATGATTTTTGTTCTCTTTTGATAACCTCTATTTCTTGTGCAGCTATGTTCTTTTGGCCCAATCTTACAATGTGTATAATTCCCAACTCGTTTGCTATGCCCGTGTCTGTAGCGGTGTTTTAGATTTCAAGAACGTTATCTATCAATGTATAACTTATAAATGGTAAGTAAAGTCAGGGACTTTTGAATTTTTCCGTAGATGCAAAGATATTTGTTGGAAGTTTGACTGTAAAACCTTATTACAAACGCGATATCACATTTAACATTTTACAGTGATGTTGTTTAAAAGGCCATAAATTAAGATAAGATCCCTGTCAACTTATTGATATTTTTAATAAACTGATTTTAAAGATTATCAATTTAACATTGTAGTAAGATTTTTGAATATTGTCTTTATTGGTACTAACATTGATTGTCTTTATCGGTTCTAACATTGATTATGTTTTGAATAAATCAGAACATAACTAGATATGTATAGATATACAGTTATGAACATTTAAATTCCTACATACTGTTGATACTAGTACTTATAATTTTGCACTGCCGATGTCATGCTTTAGTCAGACCGTTGGTGACAACTTTACTCTAAATCCTTTATATGCATACTGATTGTTAATTCAGTCTTGGTAAACATGGTTTATTTATTAGTTGAGATTTGCTTTGAACTAGCTTGTTGTGCGTTGTGTCTTTTGTCTTTTCGTTAGTTGATTTTTGTTTTGCTTAGTGCCGATCTGATAAATCAAACCCTTTCCAACTGATTTTTACAGTTTGGTCTAAATATATTATGACGTATCACCTCTGTACATTGTTAGGGAGATGTTTTACCACTCACTTAAA
The DNA here is from genome assembly GCA_017311375.1 of Mytilus coruscus. Classification (NCBI taxonomy): domain Eukaryota; kingdom Metazoa; phylum Mollusca; class Bivalvia; order Mytilida; family Mytilidae; genus Mytilus; species Mytilus coruscus. The sequence continues at coordinate 47,909,419 of CM029596.1, read as the reverse complement.
TAATTTAACTCCGCCACACTCTACATTTGCATATCCAAAGTCAGAACCCTGCAATTCCATCGTTGTCGTTGGTTGTTGTCTACCACATATGTTTTAGGTTGTTGTTTTAGCACAAACTAGATCGTTGATTTCTTCTTTTAATTGTTTCACATTTTATCATGCCAGGGCCTTTTATAGCTTACGATACGGTATAGGTTTTGCAAATTGTTCGAGACCTATTGGTTAACTATAGTTGTTTTCATTTCGTCTTTTGAGTTCTCACTGGTGGATAGTTGTCTCATTGGCAATCATACCACATTTCCTTATTTTCATATGGGAGCAACCAACATTATTTTACCCCAATTTCGAAGTGGGCGGTATTTAGTATGGATAGTCCGTCTTTTGTTCCTCCGTCCCACTTTGAATCCGCAACTACTATTGAACCGCTTGGAACATTAAGTAAAACTTTCACAGAATCATATTCACTTGATGTACATTTGTGCTTCTAATTTCATTTATTCATCCGAATGATTCTTGAAGTTTAATTTTGCATGACAACGACTTAGTCATATCCACACACTACAGTACACATATGTATCAGCAACTCCTCCTAAATCCTTTATTATCCTTTATAGTTTATTAAAACTTGTTTCCCTACATAAAGTGTATTTTGACAAACAAAAAAGAAATAATGAACATCCTCAATATCTGACCCACATTGACCAGAGGGATCGTTTATAATGTAAGCTCGAAAAAGTTCATAGTTTAAGAATGAAACGGAACATTGCAATTAAGTTAAAATACTATTCAATTTCCTCGGACCGTACAAATAAAACAGTTGCAAACGAGAACCTCTATTCCAAAGTTTACGACCAATGATGATTTTTGTTCTCTTTTGATAACCTCTATTTCTTGTGCAGCTATGTTCTTTTGGCCCAATCTTACAATGTGTATAATTCCCAACTCGTTTGCTATGCCCGTGTCTGTAGCGGTGTTTTAGATTTCAAGAACGTTATCTATCAATGTATAACTTATAAATGGTAAGTAAAGTCAGGGACTTTTGAATTTTTCCGTAGATGCAAAGATATTTGTTGGAAGTTTGACTGTAAAAACCTTATTACAAACGCGATATCACATTTAACATTTTACAGTGATGTTGTTTAAAAAGGCCATAAATTAAGATAAGATCCCTGTCAACTTATTGATATTTTTAATAAACTAATTTTTAAAGATTATCAATTTAACATTGTAGTAAGATTTTTGAATATTGTCTTTATTGGTACTATCATTGATTGTCTTTATCGGTTCTAACATTGATTATGTTTTGAATAAATCAGAACATAACTAGATATGTATAGATATACAGTTATGAACATTTAAATTCCTACATACTGTTGATACTAGTACTTATAATTTTGCACTGCCGATGTCATGCTTTAGTCAGACCGTTGGTGACAACTTTACTCTAAATCCTTTATATGCATACTGATTGTTAATTCAGTCTTGGTAAACATGGTTTATTTATTAGTTGAGATTTGCTTTGAACTAGCTTGTTGTGCGTTGTGTCTTTTGTCTTTTCGTTAGTTGATTTTTTGTTTTTGCTTAGTGCCAATCTGATAAATCAAACCCTTTCCAACTGATTTTTACAGTTTGGTCTTAATATATTATGACGTATCACCTCTGTACATTGTTAGGGAGATGTTTTACCACTCACTTAAATAATTTAACTCCGCCACACTCTACATTTGCATATCCAAAGTCAGAACCCTGCAATTCCATCGTTGTCGTTGGTTGTTGTCTACCACATATGTTTTTAGGTTGTTGTTTTAGCACAAACTAGATCGTTGATTTCTTCTTTTTAATTGTTTCACATTTTATCATGCCAGGGCCTTTTATAGCTTACGATACGGTATAGGTTTTTGCAAATTGTTCGAGACCTATTGGTTAACTATAGTTGTTTTCATTTCGTCTTTTGAGTTCTCACTGGTGGATAGTTGTCTCATTGGCAATCATAGCACATTTCCTTATTTTCATATGGGAGCAACCAACATTATTTTACCCCCAATTTCGAAGTGGGCGGTATTTAGTAATGGGATAGTCCGTCTTTTTGTTCCTCCGTCCCACTTTGAATCCGCAACTACCATTGAACCGCTTGGAACATAAGTAAAACTTTCACAGAATCATATTCACTTGATGTACATTTGTGCTTCTAATTTCATTTATTCATCCGAATGATTCTTGAAGTTTAATTTTGCATGACAACGACTTAGTCATATCCACACACTACAGTACACATATGTATCAGCAACTCCTCCTAAATCCTTTATTATAGTTTATTAAAACTTTCTCAGAATCGTCATTGTGTGCACGTCCTTTTTAATATATGCTTTTTTTTTTTCGGGAATATGTTTGGGGCTACCTTAGCAATCATGGACTTTACAGTTGTTGTGGTACTATTTTGTGAGCTTTTCTCGCATTACCTATAGTTTTATTCTTTGAAAGAAATATAATAATACAGAGGACCTATATGCTTCAATTGGTATCTATGCTTATTTTGAAAATGGCTATAGGGCCCCTTACATGTAAACTTAGAAGATCCAACAACAAGTCTAGGAACAACATCGGCGATAAAACTTATTCCAATAAATATAAAACCCTTGTTTGGATTTCGGACCGCTCCAGAAACATTGTGTTATCAATAGATTGAAACTAGAAACATAAGCGGTATGTAGTTATATGACTTTACTTAAATAAACAAATTATATTTTATTCTGTCATCAATATATATCGATCATATTTCCAGAACACGCAAGAAAACGTCATCTATATTACGTGATCAATGGGTTCAGTCATTGACAAAGTGAAGAATTGACTATTTCTGCATTATTTATTATAACAATCTAATGAAGAAAACTGCTTATTACAATTTGTTCATGCATCACATATGTTCATTTTAACATCTGTGATTCACAAAACGACACAATGTTGATAATTATATAATCGTTTTGACAATTTTCCATTCATGTGATATGCTGTAATATTAGTCATGACTTCCTTGTATAATTTTCTTTTCATCTGACATCTTCAGACATAAGCTAATAGGTTTTGAACAGATATGACCATTTAAATTATATACCAATATGGAATTATCTCTATAATGGCTAACGGAAAGTGGAGATAGGGAATTAGTGCGGCCATTCAAAACATGTATTTAGAATCGCCTGACGCCTTCCCAAAGCAATTTTTGGGGTTTCTTGCATGTTTGGCCGATGGCTCCCTAAATACAATGTACATTATATGTTCATGTTAACCTATGTAATTTACTACTTTTAACACAACTTCAATGATTATATCATCGTTTATACAATTTTATGTTTATATAATGCGATGTTTTGATAGGCTTTACCTCCTCTTTATATTTTTTGCACTAGTTAATAGATTTTGTAATAGAAACAGACATTTAGACCTGAGAAATGCTTTAAAAACTAGACAACAAATTGTTTAGTCATGTTAGGACTTCTGTCAATTTTTGGACATATCTACTACTGAGAAAATCTTTAAAACTGGACAACAAATGCTTAAGTCATGTTAAAACTTCCGTCCAGTGCAGTTTGAACACTTCTAAAAACTAATCAACTGGAAAAACATTTTAGCTCATTGCTTCAGTGAAAGGTTGTTAGTATGCATTGAGTGCAGTGAAATGAAAATAATGCTAACCGTTTAATGTCTGTGTAATGAAATTGAAATGAAATATACATCTACTATAATATAAGGAACACTGGTCTGACTTCGAAAAATAATTTTTAAAACAAATTTATTTTAAAATGTCAATATAAAAATAAAAGTCATGTTATATTTATTTATTATGCAGAGAGATAGAAGAAACTAAGATGCAACAATTAGGACAACAGTAATTTACCGTGGTTCAAAATCTCATGAATCGATTAAGACAAATCAATGCAATAAACAAAATCCGAGGGAATTGCATGGATTCTAAAAGGAGCGAGACCGACAAGATAAAAATCTTCTGCTATGCTTGCATCACCCACCATTCGACATACGTCTTAAATAGACAACTCCAAAGTAAAAAAAGAAAAACACATACAGACCAACATGTAAACATAATACTACACAAATTCAAATGTTATTCAACATGAAAACAACAACAAAATCAAGGTGAGCTCAGGTGCTTCGAAAATGTAAGAAAATGGTGGGTTAAACCTGGTTTTATAGCTAACGAAACCTTCCACTTGTATGAAAAATGTTTATAGTTCCGTTATATTGACCAAATTGGGTAAGCAGCCCAAACAGACATTACACTAGTCATTTTGGGGCCCTTTATAGCTTGCTGTTCGGTGTTGAAGGCCGTACTTCTATAATTGTTAACTTTTTATACATTGTGACTTGGATGGAGAGTTGTCTCATTGGAACTCATACCACATTTTCTTATTTATATATAATAGGTCAATGTGACAAAATTGGGACCCCTCAACCAAAACTGAGTAAACATACATCACGGACATACAACACAACTGACTCAAACATTCAAACATACATACAAATAAATCTAACAAAGACGACAACAAAAAAACATTGTTGTAGTTGATAGTAAATTTGACAAAGACGCCAACAAAAAAGCTTTTGTAGTTGATAGTAAATTGACAGAGACACCGATGCATACTCAGCTTCTGAATAAAAGGTAAAATAGTCATTTGTCGAGACATCATGCAGAGTAGAAAATTTTTAATGACGATGACCACGTCTGTGTCTACGCCAAATAGCAGAATTGACCGATCTATAAGAGCAACTACTAGATATAATACTTTTACTAAACCAGACGTTTTATCATTACAACCATATGGTGTCGCAGTTCCAAATTCTCGAGTCCAGTAGTTTTGTTTTTGTCTACTGACCAGTATTGCAAGGCGAGGATTGTTAGTCCGGTGGTATATTTTTAGAAGTTGCGAACTCGCTTTCAAAATTGTGAATATTTATTTAATGCAGCAGATGCGTATTTCAATAATTAATGACTCTTCAATGATGCCGGAGGCCATAATATTGGAATATCCAAAATCTAATACAAACGTTGAAGGACCTAAAGTATAGCCAAATCCGGACAAGGAATCAAAGCTTTGCACGACAGAGATATATTCCTTAATTTAAAATTATTTCAATAATTTTATAACAGCAACCATATTCGTATTATGTAATAATGCGCATTTCGAAAATTAATGTATCTTCAGTGATGTTCGAGGCCAAAATGTTTGAATATCCAAAATATTATACAAATGCTGAAGAGCGGACCAAACCAAAAAGTACCTAAAGTAGATATTGAATAAATATAAGTCATGTTAACGAAGGTGTTTTTGAAACACAACATTTTTATTTTATCATTAATTATGCATTAATTATGTTTCTTTCGGTTCCCTTTCAGGGGGCTTGACAGTTCCTGATGTAGGCAAATGAAAAAAAGCATGGGGCACACCAAAATTTATGAAGTGCTATTTTCATTTTACACCAAATCTGGTACAAATAATCTCACATGTGATAAAAATTATTCATTCTTCAGAGAATCAGTGCACAGGCGTTGAATGATAAAATATCACAACTAGAGGCTCTCAAGAGCCTGTGTCGCTCACCTGTATTTACTGATGCTTTGGAAATCATGTAAAATAAGGTTAAAATCATAATTAATAGTATTAGATATTAGATATTATAATGATATCTAAGATAATAACAAAAAACTGCAAAATTTTTGTAAAATTACTAACTCAGGGGCAGCAACCCAACAATGGGTTGTCAGATTCGTCTGAAAATTTCAGGGCAGATAAATCTAAATCTGATGAACATTTTTGCCACTGTCAGATTTGCTCTAAATGCTTTAGTTTTAGAGATATAAACCAAAAACTGCATTTTACCCCTATGTTCTATTTTTCAATCAAGTTGGCCATGATGGTTGAAGCAGGGGTCATCGGACAAATTTTTAAACTAGATACCCTAATAATGATTATGGCCAAGTATGGTTAAATTTGTCTCAGTAGTTTCAGAGAAGAAGATTTTTGTAAAAGATCACAAAAATTTACGAAAATTGTTAAAAATTGACTATTAAGGGCAATAACTCCTAAAGGGGTCGACTGACAATTTTGGTCATGACAACTTATTTGTAGATCTTACTTTGCTGAACATTATTGCTGTTTACAGTTTATCTCTATCTATAATAATATTCAAGATAATAACCAAAAACTGCAAAATTTCCTTAAAATTACCAATTCAGGGGCAGCAACCCAACAACAGGTTGTCAGATTTGTCTGAAAATTTCAGGGCAGATAAATCTTGACCTGATAATCAGTTTTACCCTATGTCAGATTTACTCTAAATGCTCTGGTTTCAGAGATATAAGCCAAAATCTACATTTTACCCCTATGTTCTATTTTTAGCCATGGCGGTCATCGGACAAATTTTTTAAACTAGATACCCTAATGATGATTGTGGCAAAGTTTGGTTAAATTTGGCCCAGTGGTTTCAGAGGAGAAGATTTTTGTAAAAAGCTCACGACGACGACGACGACGACGGACGACGGACGCCAAGTGATGAGAAAAGCTCACTTGGCCCTGCGGGCCAGGTGAGCTAATAAAACGTGTATGGCCTAATAGGGAATGGTAGAATGGTTATGGTGTAAGAGAATGGTTGGAAGAAAAGGTGTAGTTCATTTATAATAAATACATTTAAAACATTCTGTTGACAAAGTTTTGTAAGCATAAAATTTCAAACTTTACTTGTTAATACCTTGCACGGTCCCTTTGTTGGAGGACGATTAGAGTCTCAAGAATACATGGCAGACAGAAAGGCTATAAGCAAATTGCAAGGCAAGACTGACACAAACAGTTATCATAACCTAAAGTTAAAAACAAATCATCGTCTATTCAAACTCTTGTCCATTTACTTCTAACATATTATTATATTTTTCACAAATGAAACATCGATAACAATTTTAATGTGTAAAATCCATGGTCATAACATCTCTCTCACCTACAGGGCCTTAACAAAACAGCCCTTACCATTTGAATTTATTTTGCCTGAGGGAGTTGTAACCAAAGTTTTTGACCCGCCAGCAAAAAGTTCGATGAAAGACTTGGGCGTGTTTTTCCGGCGTCGGCTCCAGAGTCAACAATTGTTAGATTGTGATCTGGTGAGTTAAAGAGGAATCACCAATGATAAGGTACTGATATTTGGTATGAGATTGTAAACACCGTGGCACATCTGATATCCATGGAGACCCCCTACCCCCTAGTCATGGTCCTTTGACTGAAACTTTGCCTATTCTACATGTTACAGTTTGTGATTAGGTCAGATAAAGTGGAACCACTAGCGATTAGCCAATGGTATTCGTATGTAGTTGTATTAGCATTGCCATGTCTCTTGTGGCCATTTTCCCTGTTTACCTAAGTAATGATCCATTGACTTTTATAGCATAATTTTAAAAATAAGCTGTGAACAGACAAAATGTATCATTAAATCATGCAAATACAGAATCACAATCTCCTGGGTGAATGATATCCTCTAAAACTGAATGTCCAAAAGCAGTGTCACCAACATTATTCATGCAATGAATTTGATTATATATAATGATGAAAATTATCCAAAATCACGTGTCATGCACACAGCATTGGTACCATACGCTTATAATTTTACAAAATGTCAAGGTATAATGGGAATGAAAATTGTGGTTGCAAATGGGGTTGGTAAAAGACATCATACCTTGTATTCAACAACTACGATGCAAGGGATTATCTTTTGATTAGAAAAGTATATGATAAAAGCTATAATATCTTATTTCATTTAAAAATAGAAAATGAAAGGATATGGAGAAAATGTACATGGGACAAAATCGCACACAATACATAGAAAACATAGAAAATTATCAATGAATTATGAATAAAAAAGTCTATTTCTTGACATGTATGCTTTTTTCTTGTATAATATTTTGCTTAAGTCTTTTCATCGTTTTAGTTCTTAATTGTTATTCAGGGAAAGCAAAATATTTTGTCTGGATTTTTCGGTGAATAAGATTGTTAAATCTGTTGGAGTTTCTGTTTCTGCTAAAATCATTTGTAGCATTAACCATGCTAAAGCTTGACCAAACGTCACTTACTTTGTTCAAATTCTTCGGAGACTTTAAATCATCTGAGCGTTACAGGTCATAGAATAAGTGGAATTCTGCCTTTTCTATTAGGCAGTTTAAAACATATGCGTTTAAAATCACGTTCTCATCTTTCATTGAAAGTGGATTAAAAGGGTACCATCATGACTGTAACAATCATGAATAGTCGATTTTATGCTCATCTCGTTTAAAACATACGTTTACCAAATATGTGCCTAATTATTATTTTGCAAAAGAAAACTAGTCATTATTAGATACAAAAACATTTTTATAATAAAAGTATTGGACAACAGTACGTCTACTACAATTTTATTTAATACATTTCACATTTTTCTTTTATTTTTTGTAATTTCAATAGTTCACGGTCAAACTTAATATAATATATATTTATGGTAGTTGGAGTCCGTTGGAAAAAAAAATTTACATGCATCACACAAATACAAATGAATTTTCAAATGCTGAAACTATGCTTTTTCAATGATGATTGTGCTTGCTGAATTTGATGCAAACTATCTTTAAATTTAACTGCTAACCTTTCTACCGTAGAAAAATAAAAAAATATGACACTGGAAGTGTTCTTTCGTCTCTCATTTTAGTTATTCATGAAAGATAAAACTATTTATAACAATGATTTCATTCATAAAAAATAATAATCAATCCTGAAAGATAAAACTATTTATAACAATGATTTCATTTATAAAAGATAATAATCAATCCTGAAAGCTAAAGTTATATATAACAATACATTTTTTTTGTAATAATTATTTCTGAAAGATAACACTATTCATCAAATAATTTGCAAATAAAACACCATGCTTTCGTTAGCCAACACCTTTTTTGACAGAACTACCTTAAATGCCTGTAATCAGAAACTTGAAACAAAGTTCCATTATCATTACTATACCAGTTTGCACTGATGAGTTTTACCTACTAACAATTGCTTCAGACTGATACATTAAGTTGGCATTGCATAAAAACCTGATAATTTAAAGAAATACCTGTAAACCACTTAAGTATAGGTACTGTTCGATTGGTCTACGCTATTACAGGCGTATATTTAATCGCAAAGTTGTTGATTTTAAACGTGATATCTTTAACTTGTTATTTTCTAAAGCTTTTATACCTTTTGATGCCATTTTATTATTTACATTGACACTTAAGATATCACGTGATACTTTGTCATAAACTGCAGGTAGAGTTATATTTTCAACGTGGCTTTTACTATGTGGATTTATGACGCTTGGCGAAAAGCAGCTCACAAAAATTTTAAATAGATGATAGTCTTTGGTTTTTTTTCAATATGGTACATGTATAAGACTGATGTTTGTAAAATGGATAACGGCATTATGCATTGTGCATTGTGTTTCATATGTACATGATGGGTTACAAACAATTACAACGACAAATATAAGATTTTGAAATTACCACAAGAACAAATGTATTACTGTGCTATTTGGAGAAGTGTTTTAGGGAACAAAAAATGAAAATAATTTAAAAGAGTAGCATAGCCCACGTTTTATTATTTATAGAATTATTTTAGTTATCAAATTGGCATTTCGTTCAGTACCAATATAAGCAAAGGAGATGAGATATGATTGTCAAGGAGACAACTGTCCACTTCCGACCAAAAGTGGCGGTGTAAATAAGTTTCGGTCACCGTACATCGTTCAACAACCCATATAGTACCCTAAGCTATTAAAAGGTCTGACATGAAAAAATGTTGACATTTCAAATGGGAAAAACTAACGGCATGGTTGATGCTAAAAGCAATAAAAGGAAAAACAAATATGACAAATAGCAACCAACGACAACCACTGAATTGTAGGCTAATGAATCGGGACAGGTACATAAGAAAATCATCTTAAATGTCACGTAATATTGTCTTTATCAGTATTAGCATTGATGTGGTTTAACAGTTTGATGCATAACTAAGTATGTATTGCTATTCAGTTAGTAGCACTTGATCATACATCCTATGATACATATGTTTTGGCATTACATATGATTATGCTTTTTCAGATTGCTTATGACATCTGCTTCCTTAATCCATTGGAGATGTTCTGATTGATTCACCATGTGCCTTTTCCAATACAGGAAATTGTATTGTTGTGGTTGTCGTTAGTTACTGCCTGCCATAATAAATTTTCGTTTATTTTTGTAGTATAAATCGGGTCGTTTGTTTTATCTTTTGAATTGTTAATTAGTTTGTTTTCCTGAAGCGTTTTATTGTAGTGATTTTTGAAATTGTATTTCTCGCCAACGATATTCTTCGGGTGGCGTGACAAGTCTTCCTTTAATCGAAATATTTGTTTGACAATCTGGAAGTAAATGTATATCTTATACATAATTTCCTTACATATAAATAACTCACACTTAGAATCTCAAAGTATTAGAATTCGAGCAAAGCATAAAATTCAATAAATGTATACAGCTACGAACCAGGAAATGAGTGTCTCCGTCTAGTCTAAATCATATGCCTATTTATTTACATACCTGTTTTTTATTTACGATAAACTTTATATAACAACTCGAAGACATTTTCTTTGTAAAAATACGCTTCATCTGCTTGTGTCTTCATATATAATATAAAATAAACCATGGAAACAAGTCACAATATATCTAGTCCTTAACAATCTGCCTTTAAAACATATAAACAGTTTAGGAAAAATTTATATACAATTTTTTTAAACTTTACATTTGTGTAATAAAACTTATTCTTCGTCCTACATATTATTGTTCTTACATGTTACTTGTTTACTTAAGATTAATTCTAAACTATCAATATAGATTAATTGAATTTGCAAAAGAAAAATACATGTTATTCTAGTGTTGTAAACAATCAACGTCTTAAAACGTAAATGAATTATCCTGATTTACAATAAAGGAGTTTGTTAATATGAACGGAATATGGTGCTTAGTTAAATTACATACCGAAGACTTCAAAATGTCTCATCCTAATTACAATCACGTCTAGCAATTTACTTACTGACTGATTGTTTTATCTATTCATTTTTAAACACATTTCCGTATTGATAAAAATCACGTTTCACAATTTTAAGATATAGCACGTTAAAAGTTGAAAATTAGCAAAACGTGATACCTTTGATGCCATTTTATTATTTACATTGACACTTAAGATATCACTCTCTGTCATAAACTGCAGGTAGAGTTATATTTTCAACGTGGCTTTTACTATGTGGATTTATGACGCTTGGCGAAAAGCAGCTCACAAAAATTTTAAATAGATGATAGTTTTTTGGTTTTTTTTCAATATGGTACATGTATAAGACTGATGTTTGTAAAATGGATAACGGCATTATGCATTGTGCATTGTGTTTCATATGTACATGATGGGTTACAAACAATTACAACGACAAATATAAGATTTTGAAATTACCACAAGAACAAATGTATTACTGTGCTATTTGGAGAAGTGTTTTAGGGAACAAAAAATGAAAATAATTTAAAAGAGTAGCATAGCCCACGTTTTATTATTTATAGAATTATTTTAGTTATCAAATTGGCATTTCGTTCAGTACCAATATAAGCAAAGGAGATGAGATATGATTGTCAAGGAGACAACTGTCCACTTCCGACCAAAAGTGGCGGTGTAAATAAGTTTCGGTCACCGTACATCGTTCAACAACCCATATAGTACCCTAAGCTATTAAAAGGTCTGACATGAAAAAATGTTGACATTTCAAATGGGAAAAACTAACGGCATGGTTGATGCTAAAAGCAATAAAAGGAAAAACAAATATGACAAATAGCAACCAACGACAACCACTGAATTGTAGGCTAATGAATCGGGACAGGTACATAAGAAAATCATCTTAAATGTCACGTAATATTGTCTTTATCAGTATTAGCATTGATGTGGTTTAACAGTTTGATGCATAACTAAGTATGTATTGCTATTCAGTTAGTAGCACTTCTGATCATACATCCTGGCGATACATATGTTTTGGCATTACATATGATTATGCTTTTTCAGATTGCTTATGACATCTGCTTCCTTAATCCATTGGAGATGTTCTGATTGATTCACCATGTGCCTTTTCCAATACAGGAAATTGTATTGTTGTGGTTGTCGTTAGTTACTGCCTGCCATAATAAATTTTCGTTTATTTTTGTAGTATAAATCGGGTCGTTTGTTTTATCTTTTGAATTGTTAATTAGTTTGTTTTCCTGAAGCGTTTTATTGTAGTGATTTTTGAAATTGTATTTCTCGCCAACGATATTCTTCGGGTGGCGTGACAAGTCTTCCTTTAATCGAAATATTTGTTTGACAATCTGGAAGTAAATGTATATCTTATACATAATTTCCTTACATATAAAATAACTCACACTTAGAATCTCAAAGTATTAGAATTCGGAGCAAAGCATAAAATTCAATAAATGTATACAGCTACGAACCAGGAAATGAGTGTCTCCGTCTAGTCTAAATCATATGCCTATTTATTTACATACTCGTTTTTATTTACGATAAACTTTATATAACAACTCGAAGACATTTTCTTTGTAAAAAATACGCTTCATCTGCTTGTGTCTTCATATATATAATATAAAATAAACCATGGAAACAAGTCACAATATATCTAGTCCTTAACAATCTGCCTTTAAAACATATAAACAGTTTAGGAAAAATTTATATACAATTTTTTAAACTTTACATTTGTGTAATAAAACTTATTCTTCGTCCTACATATTATTGTTCTTACATGTTACTGTTTACTTAAGATTAATTCAAACTATCAATATAGATTAATTGAATTTGCAAAAGAAAATATACAAGTTATTCTAGTGCTGTAACAATCCACGTCTTAAAACGTAAATGAATTATCCTGATTTACAATAAAGGAGTCGGTTAATATGAACGGAATATGGTGCTTAGTTAAATTACATACCGAAGACTTCAAAATGTCTCATCCTAATTACAATCACGTCTAGCAATTTACTTACTGACTGATTGTTTTATCTATTCATTTTTAAACACATTTCCGTATTGATAAAAATCACGTTTCACAATTTTAAGATATAGCACGTTTTTAAAGGTGCTTTTAGTTCAGTCTGAGGGTCAACCAACATATGTTGATCGAGAATCCGGTCGATAACTGCTTTGTTATAAAGCCACACTATCAACTGTTTTCTTTCCTGAAAATATTTTTCCATAACAGAAGCTGAAAATATACAAAAAAGTATTGTTTTGAAATTAATACAGCCGATCGAGAATTATTCCACGGCCAATATAGAGCACCACTATCATAGCACTTCCATAAAAAGATTCACACTCTTAAAGTTAACTTTGAAATTTACCGTTCGTCAGGAACAAGAAAAGAGATTGAAAGAAACTGCTTTCAAAAACAAATTAGAAATAGTTGTTTTTCGTTGCACAACGATATTGGGTAGAACAAGATTGGGTACTCATAAAAAAATCCAATTTAACACTAGTCGTGACTGACCGATTAATACGATATTCTAATAAGGCGGTTTTAAAGATTAGAATATGTCAGCAGTCAATGATATGTTGCCCCCATCTTTCCGGAGAGTGTTTCAAAAGCTGTAAAAACGTCAAAATATTTTTTTTTAATTTAAGTATATAGAGAAAATATGATATAGGTATAACAATAGTGTTGAACGTATGAATAGTTCGTTATTGCCCAACCCTATAGGCATATGAATGACGACACGTTATCCAAACACATAAATATCAGTTGACATAACACAGAGCAAATCTAACCATCAACGAGATTTCTAACGGGTTCATGATTATTAAATAAGATGTAGTAGGATTGCCGCATAAACCGCATAAATCAAGTTTTGTGATTACTCAACACTCCCATATTTTCTCGATTATTCAAATTTAACCATAAGCATCTTTTGTGCACACACAGTTCAGTACTATATTTCTTATTAATAGAGATTTCCAATAAAATGACATCCGTACATAACTCGATGTACGGACCAAATGGAACTGGTAATTGCCAACATTGAACTTGATTAAGTACGTCGCTCAAGTTTAAACAAAGTATTCAAGACTCTTAAAATCATATTCTGGATTTTTCGCTTATATTAAACAATTTTAACATGGTGAAAAATTGGAGAAATCATGCATTTTATTTATCACGTGGTTCTCTAGATTTCCGCCTTATTGTCACTGACATAAGATCACGTATAACACACGTATCTCTTACCTATCATACGATCGATTTGAGTTATCTTTCATGGTTTTGATTATAACAATTATTTTTCAATATACAGATGAACGCTCCATTATTCTATATTTTATACGCTTAGTTTTTTTCTCTCGTTGTCCGATGTACTTTCTTTATCTATTTATCTATTACTTTTTTATATTTTTTGAGTGGAAAACATTTATTAGAAAGATAATTTTCTGACAATTTCAGAAATGTCAAATTTAGCGTTTGCCAGAATATCGCATCCATTTAATTTCTAAAAAAAGTATTTTCTATTTTTTATAAAACGTATAGAGAAAACTCCCTATATAGATTGTATTTTAAAAGGTGTGCTCGAATAAGGATTTTTCTGTGTAGTTTTGTTTAACGGGAATGCTATACGAGTCCAAATACTAGACATTTCCAGGCAAAATATTTTATATCCCTTGAAGTTCATTAACTCATAGTATTTTATCTATTATATTGATAAACAATTTATATGGGGTCACCGAATTTGTTTATTGCATAAATCATTGAAGTGAATGTGTTAGGTAAGAAACAAAGAAAACATAAGATTATAAGTGTTCTGATCAGGACCCGTCTGTAACTGAATACTGAGAATTCAACTATTAACCAGCAGTTTCATTGAAATGTATGGATTTAATGGGCTAATGAAAATAAATTATTATTTCATGATAAAATTCCGCAAATCTGGATTTTTCATAGACAGGATCTTTGTGCTAGTGTGTGACCAATCAAGAGTATGGTCGCCTAAACTACCCCCTTTGGGGAATGGGTGGTGGTTCGTTTAGCGTTACTGGATGTACCCGTATGTGTTCTATCCAGGACTATATTCAACGGTATAACCCATGCTTAAAAAAGGTGGTCCGTTTGTTTGTCTTGTATGTATAAATACGCAACCACGCTCAGTCTGAATGGGGACGTTCAATCAAATATAGGGAAAGTGCAATCATTAGCTCTTCACGTTACAGAACAAATAAAACAGGGATCCATAGGTGTACAAGAATGTGTACCCTTTTTTAACATGCTCTCATTTTCCAGTTGTGTTGAAATTCATAATGTTATCCTGGTCGATCCAGTCTACATATTATTGAATTGTTTTGTTTTTATTTGTCTTGAATATGCATGCATTATTTGTCCCTTGATGTCATACAAGTAATCAATCAATCAATCAAACCTGTTTAAAATTGTTTTTTTTTTTTTGCATTTATAAACTCTAAAAAATATTTTGCGATTCTGATTTGCTATTAACCACCAACTCCCTTTTGACAGTTCGGTCTTTTAACCAAGTTGAGGCTTTGACTGCCAAGATTCAAATCGTTTGCCTCATTAGAAATAAAATTCAAGTTACGCTACTGTCGATGCGAGCACGCTACCACAAGATCAAAGAGGCGGTTATGAATATGCAACATCTTATACAAGACTATGTGGCCTTAACACACCGTGTCCCCTCATATTATCATATTTCCATTTTCAGTAAACTACTAAATCCGGGTCAAACTCTAATTTGGTATATAATTTTAAAGGTTTTATATTTGGAATGGGACGGACGCACAGACCAGAAAACATGATATTTCTTTGGTATCATAAGTTGGTCATAAAGCGAAAAGGATCATCCTTCTTAGCAATACTGCAATCAAATATTCCATGCATGTCCGTTTTTCATACATAGTTGCATCAGTTAAACGCCAAACATTTCAAAAAGACAAGAATTAAAAAAGTAACCGATTAACTTTAGGAAAGTATAATCTTGTTTTTTTCTTGAATACTAGTATGCAATCCTAAAAAATTCCATTTGAAAATATTCTTCGAAAAGATGAAAAATTATTATGTACTAGGTGCATCAGTGATCTCAATTTCTACCTCAGACAAACGTATCATGAATTATAGAAGTATGCTTAAAAAAGTAAGTCGTGCACATCTTTTACATTCCGGCGTGTTTGAAACTCCTGATTAAACCGTATAACTTAAAAATCAAAATAAGAATATCATCTCGCTTCAGATTTCATTATTTTTATTTTTTCAAGCTCAATTTTGATTTAGTCGTTTTAAAAATTCACCCTTTGAGAAATAAATATATAGGTCAAGTGAAATGACGAAGTAATGAACGGTGCATTTGATTACCGGCAACTGGATTAATTATTCCATCAAAAGTTGTTGTCAATAAAATTATCCCGAATAAAATAACAAAATATATCAAGCATTAAATAGCAGATTGGGGTAATTTTTTAATTGCATCTTTTCCAACAAAGTATGTGTATTAAACGAGCCAAATAACCATGCAGTCTATGCTCCCCTCCGTCATGCTCCAATGCAATAGGCCGAGATACGTTCATTTAGGTTGGTTATGTCGAGTAATGTCATTTTATTGGAAATCTTTATTAACGCTATGTGCAATGGTTTTTGAGTTATCTTTGATATTCACTTAAAAAGTATTTGAAACAAAATAACTAAAAAATATTTGAAACAAAATAACTTTTTTATAAAATGAGTAAAACAAGCATACCTTTTTGTTCCTTTTAACTTGTTTAAAATCTTCTGCAAAATATATTTATTAAAATATCTATTCCTGTATGTGTGTTGCTGTTGTGCGGAATTTTTTATCACCATTAGAGATCGACACAGTGAGGTTCGAATGTATTTTACAAACTGCAACTAATGAAGAGAACCCCCATCTTTTTGCAATTAGGTTTTCCGCGAATATTGTTGCCATGAGGACTTTATAAATGGGGATTTCTATTGTTATCATCATACATTTTGATGAGTTTAACTATGAAAATGATATGTTTCAAATAAAAATAATTAAATGGAACTCTTTCTAAAAGTTCTCAAATTTATAATGTTAAAACTGCTACTTATTACCTGTAATAAAGTATATCGGTATATCTAAATATAGGCAACAGTACTTTATTGATGTTCAACTTTCATAAATCGTTTAAGAAGACAAATCAATGTATCAATTAAAAGAACGAAATGTTTCACATGCAAGAAAAGAGAGGCAAAAGATAATCGACAACGAACTGACAATGGCACGGCAAAAAACGAAAACAAAGAGGCACAGATGAGTTTTTTTTTTTTTTTTGTGTAATAATATGAATTCTCATTTGCTATCAAAATGATATCTAGAGAAAAAAAAAAAACTACGAGGAACATCAGACCAAATATCTTGAATAGTTAAGCCAGATGGTTCTATTATACAAAGTAAGCGGATTAAAGAAAAAACAATTGAGTTTTAATTTAATTCCAGTTGTAAAAAGGCAATCTTCATTTGCTACCAAAGTGATACAATAAAAGGAGGCCAAATGCCTTCAAAGTTTCAGCCAGGAACAAAAAAATGAAATTAAAGCGAACATTGCACATTATTTCTGTTTATATTGATATCAACTGACGGCCGATTTCATAAGACGGCAAGACATGAACGTTAACAAATTAATTTTTTTCGGATTTACTTATGACAATGCTATGCCATTTTCTCTATAAGTTGAGGTTACCAAACGCTAGGAAAATGTTTTTTCTATATGTCGTTGGGGTTGATGTCTTATTAACACCAACTCCATATCTCAATTATTTATATTTCAGTTACTCTATTGGATTTTCAGAAAATGTTTCGTTGACCCCTTAAAGTACAAAAATAATAAACTTTTTCGATTCTTTCATTATTATGTTAGTATTATTGTTAAATGCAAAAAGTGATACAGTGATTTCAGTCTGATCACTTTAGTACAGAAATATAATTTATGAGGCCATCGTCAAGTAATTAAACTAATATTAAAGTAATATTAAAGTAATCTTTAGACTTAAAATTGACCTTTCCCCTTTTTGTTTGGGAAAATTGAATATACTTGTAAGCAACAGTTTTACCTAAAAGATAAATTACTTACAAAAGATTTTTTAAACACATAGGACTTAATAGATATAAGAAGATGTGGTATGAGTGCCAATGAGACACTCTCCATCCAAGTCAAAATTTATAAATGTAAACCACTATAGGTCAAAGTACGGTCTTCAACACGGAGCCTAGGCTCACACCGAACAGTAAGCTATAAAGGGCCCCAAAAATTACTAGTGTAAAACCATTCAAACGGGAAAACCAACGGTCTAATCTATATAAAAAACGAGAAACGAGAAACACTTATGAACCACATCAACAAACGACAACTACTGAACATCAGATTCCTGACTTAGGACAGGTGCAAACAAATGCAGCGGGTTTAAACGTTTTAATGGTACCAAACCTTCACCCTTTTTCTGAAACAATAGTGTAACATCACAAAATAGAAAACACACTATAAAATATCAACTGAAATAGCTTAACTCAATCAAAGGACATATTAACACCATTGAACATACACTGAACAAATAAATTTGACCTATGATACAATGCAAATTCAAAATAAATAAACTAAGGGAAGAATAATAAAAGTAACATGTTATATCGGTATGAAATGTTAAACAATTTAAGAAAACAATATGCTCGAACAAAATATCAGCCATTTGCAATAACTTTAAACACAGGTAAATAAAATAATTTTGTTGTAAGGTATACGTATACAGTTACAATAGAGAAAGGAAATATTTTAACAAAATAAATAATTTTGATGTTCATAGTACGAAGTGGAAATTTATATTAGTACCAAACACTTATCAAAGCTGGTATATAGACCAGATATAACCCTGAACATACTTTTGAGTAAGTGTGTTGCTTAGTTTTAAATTTAACGAAACAATCTCAAAATCAAGCTATTTTTGGCATGTTTTTTTTTTTAGCTATTCCTAAATTCAAGAAGTTTTGTGTTGAAAAATCTAGAACAAACCTGTAAGTAAAAAAATCAAAAATATAAATTTACCAGATTTTACCACTGGATAATGTGATACGATATTTCTCCACTCGAGACAGTTGAATTTTCAAATTTATAACTGTCGAGAGTGAAAACATGTCGTATTGTACGAAATTCGGTTGTAGAATATGTTTCTCTGGTGATTTTTAGGCGATATGTAGGCAAACTTTATCTTTCCTTTCAATGCTCTGCAAACAGATGTGTACTTTTATGTGACACCATCAGACGTGGTCGCCTTTTTCTATACGTCATATGCACATTCAGAGGAAAGTTAGGAAATGTCACGTCATAAATGAATTTTGACCAATGAAGAACTAAAATCAATCGAACAACCCGCTGATTATAAAAAATATAATCAACCTGTAGGGGAAAGTATACATTAGAGTTTAGAATTAGAGAAATACTGATATATGTACAAGACAGACTAACGCGTCTGTCGTAACAAGTTATAAGCCTGGTAGCTTTGATGAGTTTTTATATATGACAGAAGTTCATTGATAGATATATAAAACTGTTAGAAATGTGGCCTTATGGTAAAATTGCAATTTCTTAATCTTTTTTTTTAAATCCTTTACCTTATTTTCAACTGTTATCAATACGGTTTTTAATCTTGGAAAAGCATATGTAGTGCAACCTGTTAAACTCATTTCTTTTGGTTTTTTTTTTTTTTTTTTTTATAGGTTATTTAAAATTCTAATTTCTTCATTTTGAAAATATCCCTTCATTATTTTCCTTACCCTGGTACAGTTAAGTTCTACTAATTTAAATTTAAGGCAATTTGAATTTTAAGTATGAAATTTACGAGGAACATAGTACTAAACCAAAGACAGTAAAAATTGATAAAATATAAATTGCCCGCGCGTTCTGTCAGTTTAAAAGTAGAATTAGATTCTTAGAATATTTACACTAATACTATATCCAGTTTACTTTTGGGTTTCTTTCTCGTTGACATATACCCTACATCTCTTTTAACCCTCAACACATTAGCATATTTTTGAGGAATGATTACCAGGTAAAAGTTAAAAACCCACTCATTTATCTATTCATTTCAAAGTAATATTTATATTTCATCCTGCAAATGCATGGAATATTTGCCACTAGCCTTTCAACAAACAACAATCAATTTTAGTAAAATTATTGTCAGAATTCTATTTTGGTAATTCTATAATGGTATACCAATACTGTAAAAAATAAGAAAGCTATGCACTAAAATTTGAAATTATGCCAATCTAAAGACTATTTTGTTGAATCTATGAGCATCTTCTTTCATTCAATGTAATAGAAATCGACAGACTGTCATACTAGATAATTTATTCAGATAATATTGTATTTAAACGTTGTTTATATCATCAAATTTTTATTTTAATAGTTTCCGGGAACCAAATGTCATTCAATAAACAACAAAAGTAAATTAGCGAGGTTTATGCTCATATTAGAATGGTTAATAACATGACATTTATTAGATATGTTTAAAGGTATGAGGATTTTAATTACAATATGACTTGAGTATCAAATTTGTACAACCGTTAAAACTTTTGAGTATATTTATAGCATTCTTTCCAACTGTCTGAATAAGTGAAGTGGCGTAATGCACTAGTTTCTCGTGACAGTTTGGGTCAAATGCAATGATTTATAAAGAAATATCTACAGTTATTTCACTTAGCTTAGAAAGATGTGAAACAATCATGAGACTGGGACGATACCCTGACATATCAGCAACCACAGATAACATGAGGCTGGTATAATACCCTGACATATCAGCAACCACGGAAGGCTGGTATAATACCCTGACATATCAGCAACCACAGGTAACATGAGGCTGGTATAATACCCTGACATAGCAGCAACCACAGATAACATGAGGCTGGTATAATACCCTGACATATCAGCAACCAAAGATAACATGAGGCTGGTATAATACCCTAACATAGCAGCAACCACAGATAACATGAGGCTGGTATAATACCCTGACATATCAGCAACCACAGATAACATGAGGCTGGTTTAATACCCTGACAGCAGCAACCACAGATAACATGAGGCTGACATAGCAGCAACAAAATTTAACACAAGGCTTGTACTGTAGCATGACATAGCAGCAACCAAATTAATATCAAAACTGAATTATTTCTTTTTATTGTTTTGTTTCGTTTTGCCATTGACTTGATTGTCTGTTCTGTCCTACATTCGTACGAACTTCAGTAGATTTTAGCTTTTTGTAATGACAAAAAATGCCATCGAAATGTACTAAGGGACACAGTACAAGAGACATGTGAATCAAAATTTCCAACTAATACCTAATAACATAGTCAGTTATACAGTGCCCTATATTAGAATATATCCTCATCGTGTAGTCTCTGTTGGACAGTAATATCATTGGCAATCATACCACTTCTCCTTATTTTTATTGATAATTGTAGAGACCTTTAATCTTTTGCAAACATTATGCCTGAATTTATTCCACAATGCTTTACTGTCTCTTTTTTTAATTTTTGTCTTGTTTAGGGGGTGTTTTAGTGACCTGTTAATTTGCTACATGCTTTTAGTAGATCTTATGCTGTGAATTTCAATTGACTCTTTCCTCAATGCTTTGTTTTTATCTTAATATATGTTTCGTATGTGATCTTTGAATGTGCGTTTTTTTTATTATTACGTTAGAGAGTATGGATTTGTGGCTTCGTTTCTGTATTCTTTAATTTTAAATGCCATTTTTCTCTCTTCCATTTTGTTTTGTCCATTATTCTCTATTCATTATATGTTGGCGTTTGTTTTCTCTTAATGACTTTTGAACAGCGATACACTACTGTTGCCTTTATATAGCACCCATTTTTTTCCTATTATTCGTTTTTTTTTTCTATTTTTCGTTATTCTTAATTGTTTGGCTCCTAATTCTCAATTTTTCACTTTATTATCTTTTCTCTAAAACCCATCCAGATTTCGTGCTTGCTCTTTTCACATTTGCCTATTGTGACATTTTCTCTATATACTGAAGTAGGAGATTAAAGCTTTCTAACCGACCTAATTGTTACTGTCTATTAATGCAAACTCTTTATAATTCTTTGTTAACGTTTTTACTATCATGACATGGTAAACAATGTATGTACTAAAACTGATAGTATAACAGACTTTAATAGCAATGAGACATCTCAAACCTCCAAAATACCAAAATTGTGGGATATTTTCCATAGCGTTTACATTGATTCTTAAGACATACATTGAGCTTTATCTGGATTTTTATCTGTCCTACTAAATATCTTTTCATTATATATTCAATGTACTATATTACATATAAGTTTTGACATGTTAATTTGAATAGTCAGGAAGTTTAATAAAAATTAATTCGTTATCCCAATCATTGTTATGATAAATTGGAAAAAGAAAAAGAAAAACATATGGGGTACAGATTTGACTTTTACTACTGTGTCCATACGATAGATTGTCCAGAATATTATAGCATCTCATTTGAATCGTCAGTTAAAATTGTTGATCTTTACCACAGTGTTTGGAAAGTTTTACTTAATGGGAAAAGGATTGAGACGTTGACACTTGTCTTGGAACGTCGTCCATTACATCAGCCGAATCAGTATTTATATTGATTTTGTGACCATTGCTAGTCTCCTGAAGCGGTGGTAGAGACGACATATAAGATGACCATAAATAACATAAATCATCACAGCAATTTGTAGACGATGCCACTGTTTACCTTAACATTACATCAATTACGGAATGCTGTCTGGTCGCCATTTGTGTGAATGATATATCTTATAAAATTTACAAGAATTATTAGGAGACATATATTTTTTTCCAAAAGTAACGAGATTGATTGCCTTTCTTAACTGACTGACTAGATTAATGTTTATCAATTGAATCTGCTTTTCAATTTTGTG
Source organism: Mytilus coruscus (assembly GCA_017311375.1). Taxonomy (NCBI): domain Eukaryota; kingdom Metazoa; phylum Mollusca; class Bivalvia; order Mytilida; family Mytilidae; genus Mytilus; species Mytilus coruscus. The sequence continues at coordinate 47,886,357 of CM029596.1, read as the reverse complement.
AAAAAATATATACGTTTCCTATACTAGATGTACGTGATGTTTTGTCAAAAACCTCAGATCTATATATATATATATGTCAATCTGTCAAATAAAGTAAATCCCCTAATCATGGAAGTATTATGCCCATAAAGTACAGTCTATGACTTTATTAACGTCTTTTCATTCTGACTGTGAGTTTTAGTTCTATTAACATCTTTTTGCCTGTGCTTTATCTTTCATGAACTTAGAACCTATAAGAATTTAACTTTTTTTTTTTTTCAGATGATGTTTTACTTATCTAGACTTAAAGATCCATCTGATTATTGCCACATTTGAATCTGGATCCGCCAACTTGGTCTGAATGAAAGAAATACCGGTATACATTTTCATGTGCATTGAGCTACATTTTGTTTTGTGCTATGTCGAATTATTGATAGAATCGACGTCTTTTCACATAGATCATACAGAAAAAGTATAAAATTTATTATTTTATTTTCAGTCATAGAGGAAATGTGGATCAAACATTGGTACATCAGTCCTATAATCATTCCCATCCGAAAGAAGTACGACCAGGTTCTCTCGAAAATTATTTCACATTTGACCTGATTTCATAAAGAGTTTCAATTTTACTTAAGTAAAGTAAGTATGTATGTTCAGGTTAAAAACATTTAGAGTATTTCCACATACGTAACCATTTGAGAACTGATTAAAGTTGATTAAAACTGCAATTTTGATATATCTTACCACATTTTGTGCATTTTTCCGTTTCCAATTATGTAGGGTTTTATTAATAGATGCTTTACTGCGTATTGCTGTGTGTTTGTTTATTCTACATTGGCTAGAGGTATAGGGGGAGGATTGAGATCTCACAAAACATGTTTTACCCCGCCGCATTTTTGCGCCTGTCCCAGGTTAGGGGCCTATGGCCAGTGTTAGTCTTATATGTTTTTTTTTATTTTGGTTCACTTATATGTTTCGGAGTTTAGTGTGACGTCCATTTTCGCTGAACTAGTGCACATTTTTGTCTAGGGGTCAGCTAAAGCCCGCCTCCGGGTTCGGGATTTTCTCGCTGTGTTGAATACCCATTGTGGCCTTGGGCTGTTTTCTGCTCTTTGCTCGGGTTGTTGTCTCTTTGACACATTCCCCGATTCCATTCTCAATTTTAGTTACATGTTCCGGTTTATGAACAAGTTAGAGTTTGAATGTACCTTCGGTATCTTTCGCCTGTCTTTTAGACAAGAGATATTTTCCAATCCGCTATTTTATAATTCGTAATCACCGAATATTGTTATTTGAGTAATTTTTGAACTGCTGACACCTCCGTTTTACCTGAATTTAATTTTTGGTGCTGTTCGAGTTGTTCGTGTTGTTCAATCGTTAGTTTCTGTGTTGCGTTTTGTTGTATGTTGTAAGACAATGTGGAGAGTACGTTGTTCATATAGCAGACCTCATTTCTATCACAAAACAGCCGATTACTTGACATTTACAATAATCAGTTTTCAAAGAAAAGGTTAATTCGGTTCAAAACAATGCTAAATTATTATTATTTTTTTAAAATACTTTAGCCACGTGTAATTCATTTATTTGCAATTATATTTTCAATGATGGTTCGTTAAGTAATTTGCACTTCTTAATAGAAAAGACTGATTTGATTTATATGAAAATCGGAACTCTTAATTAGATTTCTTGAAAAATACACTTTAGCAAAAGTAATTTTCTGTAGTGTTAAAGCTTTAGTAGGTCTCCGTATACAGACACAGCTTGTAATAAACAACAATTTGAATTTAAGTCTTACAAAGGCAAATTCGAATTAAACGTTCTTGCAAAAAAAAAAAAGAAACCGGTTTGATTTTCCAGTTAGATTCTATAATGGTTTTGTTTTGAAATCAGATTGAATCCATTGAACTTCATGTTGAAGTGATTGCAAAGAACGATATGTTCAGTATCGCCAGGTTTTTTTTTTTCTTCCAATTTTCATTTCCATTTTAATTAAAAAATCAATGTTATTGCAGTGCAAATGATTTTAAAGTCCATTACATTAAATATTATAGCGATCCTTCTTCTCAATATATGTTACATGCAATCTTTGATTCAACTAATTAAGTTTAAAAGCGTTAGACAATGTTTTTATGTTTTTTTCACATTATTTAACATTCCCAATTAACAAATATTTACCTACTCTGCATAAAGTAAGTTTAACTAGTTTTCTTCGCTTATAATCATTTGCCTGCATCAATAACTAGTAGTTTACAACTCATTATGGTAAAGGCTGTGAGATCGTTGATACAAATCAGAATTATTTAAAAAACTGAATGGGTCTATGAATACACGTGTTACCCTTACGGAGCACTCGAGATCACCCCCAGTTTTTGGTGGGGTTCGTGTTTCTCAGTCTTTGTTTTTCTGTGTTGTTTTGTGTACTGTTGTTTGTCCGTTTGTCTTTTTCTTTTTTAGCCATGGCGTTGTCAGTTTATTTTCGACTCATGAGTTTGAATGCCCCTTTGGTGTCCTTCGGCTCTCTCTCTCCTACATAGATCTTTAAAGACCCAAATGATGCTAAGCACCTGTCCTACCTCCATGACAAATATGTTGTTGTTCCCGCATATAAAGCAACATCGGTTTTGTATGTAAATAACATTAAATAAACTGCTTGATAAAGAAATTAGATATTGACAATTCACTGGGAAACTCAACATATATCCCCAACACTTACCAAGGGGTAAATCCTGAATAATCATAGGTCTGTTTTATGTTCCTTTGGAATTTCAACCAAAGAAGAACTGGATATTCCGTCACTGTATTGGATACCTAAACTACATAAGTGCCCTTACAAGCAACGTTATATTGCTGGGTCTTCGTAGTTGTCCACGAAATCTCTTTTTAAATTATTAACATCAATTTTATCAGCAATCAAAGCCGGACTCAAAAGTTATTTTGAAATTACCTACTCTAGGGGCGGCGTGAATCAGATGTGGATACTTAAAAATTCCAAAGATCTGTTAGAGTACATACAATCTAAGTTTCTTTCCAGTTGCAATAGTATTAAAACATTTGACTTTTCTACACTTTACACTTGGTTCACCTTTCCGAAAAAAAAAAAAAAAAAAAAAAAAAAAAAATGAACGCATTGATCCTGCTTTGTTTCATAAAAAAGAATGGCCAATATCGATACAAGTATCTTGTCTTATGGAGGGATAAATCGCACTTTGTTTAAAAAAATACTCTGATTTTAACAAAAAATTCCTCTGAAACAGACACATGAAACATACATGAGCTTCTTTTGAAGAATGAGAAGAAGCTAGTCTTATCCTTTAACTTCAAACTCCGCTATAAGATGATGTCCTCTCACTAAATAATTTAAAGTTTGGTGATTATGTTGAAAGCATCTATCCAATCGAACTTGAATTAAGGATACAACAGATACATGAAAGTGTGTTTCATATCGTGACTTACATATAGAAATTGACAATGTAGGTCGATCGAGAACAAAACTACGACAAAAGAGAGGACTTTACATTCCCAATTGTGAACTTTCCATTTTTATGTAGCAACATTCCAGCAGCGCCTTCATATGGTATATATATCTCTCCCTTGATACGATATTCCAGAGTTTGCCATTCCGAACATGATTTTCTTGATAGAGGGTTGCTGCTTACAAGGAAGCTATCAAACCAAGAGTTCCATGAAATGAAGTTGAAATTATCCCTTCGAAAACTTTTTTGACCCCATTACGAGGTGGTTGACCGTTATTGAATATCTGTTTCACAGATGACGACGGATATGTTCCAATTGTCGTAACCAGATTCCCATCCTCTTTTCCTAGAATGTGACCTACCGAATTAAACTTATCACCGGGTTTGTACTAACATGAGCAACATGACGGATGCCACATGTGGTGTAGGATTTGCTTACCCTTCCGGGGCACCTGAGATCACCCCCTTTGTTGGTAGGGTTCGTATTGCTCAGTCTATAATTTTCTATGTTATTTGTCTTTTCGTCGTTTTTTGTTTTTTGCCATGGCTTTGTCAGTTTGTTTTCGACTTGTGTGTTTAAATATCCCTTTGGTATCTTTCGCCTCTCTTTTATTTCATTTGTTCACATAAAATCAGTTGAATACAAGAAAAAGAAACAAAATTGGCAAAATAAACAAGACTGTCAACAATATGACCAGAAAAAGACAAAAAATAGTCATTAAAACACTACACTACCAGTGTTGAATTAAGATGCTACCGTCATGTTGCTAAATGTAATTTAAAATCCAGTGTTAAATCGAGTTAGGTAAGGTCATAAATTAGGTAAGGACGGGATTTGTACTACCGAAAGTGGAGAATATCCGTGGTAATCTGCCCAACAGATATGCCATAACAGTCAATCAAATCATAAAGGTTTCGGTTAAACTTGAGAAATTGTTTAATATTAAACATACAGAACCCCTAGAAGCATTCTATTGTAGTTTTCTGCTCAATCCAATACACATTGCAGCAAAATAATGATGATCATGCATATGCTTTTATGGAAACGTTGATTGATATGAGATTCTAATATGACGTGCTTTTTCGCTTTGTAAACAACACCGTGATAAAATTCTCGATATATCTATACTAAGCGCAGACACAGAGATGTACATAATAATTGCTGTTACAACATACCTCCCACGTAAATCCACATGTATCGTAACATATGTGCAAAAAAGTAAAATCACAAAAATACTGAACTCCGAGGAAAATTCAAAACGCTTTGCCGATTTCGCTGTGTTAAAAATTGCAATTGAATAAAAACTACAGAACCTTTATTCTTATGCTGATGCATAACAAAAAGAATTGATGCATTAGAGCTCGGAAAAATGTACAAAATCAAAATAAAATAAAACTCCGCGAAATTTCATTAATGTTTTTGGCGCATTAAAGTCATTTCAAAACATGACGTCATACAAATGAAAACGCCAAAGCTGAAGGTTTTTTCTGTTGCGTAAACCCTCCAAATTCGGATAATAATGCATTATGATGGAGTTTTGAGGAGGGTGATGTTTTACTTTCTATTCGATTGCATTATTCGCACATTTACTGATTTCGATAAGTCAACATGACGGCTCCTTAGTTACGAAATTTCAGCTGTGAACTTGACGGAAGCTTACAAGAAAAAAAAATGTAAATTAGAAATGGCAACCAACTGTTTAGGTTGAGAATTAAAAGAATTAAACACATTTTTTTCTAGCAGTTATTTAAGAAATAATTCATGGAAGCTATACATTTATTAGAAATTTTTAGCTTTATCTAATAGGGGTAAAATAGCACAGCCACACACACGGCATATCCACCCTCGCCTCAGTTTTTTAAACGACCGTATTTGTCCAATTAGATTCGAAATATTTCATGGAAGCCATAGATTTGTTGTAAAATTCTCGATATATCTATACTAAGCGCAGACACAGAGATGTACATAATAATTGCTGTTACAACATACCTCCCACGTAAATCCACATGTATCGTAACATATGTGCAAAAAGTAAAATCACAAAATACTGAACCCGAGGAAAATTCAAAACGCTTTGCCGATTTCGCTGTGTTAAAATTGCAATTGAATAAAACTACAGAACCTTTATTCTTATGCTGATGCATAACAAAAGAATTGATGCATTAGAGCTCGGAAAATGTACAAAATCAAAATAAAATAAAACTCATGAAATTTCATTAATGGCGTCATTTCAAAACATGACGTCATACAAATGAAAACGCCAAAGCTGAAGGTTTTTCTGTTGTGTAAACCCTCCAAATTCGGATAATAATGCATTATGATGGAGTTTTGAGGAGGGTGATGTTTACTTTCTATTCGATTGCATTATTCGCACATTTACTGATTTCGATAAGTCAACATGACGGCTCCTTAGTTACGAAATTTCAGCTGTGAACTTGACGGAAGCTTACAAGAAAAAAATGTAAATTAGAAATGGCAACCAACTGTTTAGGTTGAGAATTAAAAGAATTAAACACATTTTTTTCTAGCAGTTATTTAAGAAATAATTCATGGAAGCTATACATTTATTAGAAATTTTTAGCTTTATCTAATAGGGGTAAAATAGCACAGCCACACACACGGCATATCCACCCTCGCCTCAGTTTTTTAAACGACCGTATTTGTCCAATTAGATTCGAAATATTTCATGGAAGCCATAGATTTGTTGTAAATTTACTCATGGCCTGGGCCGTGTATAAATTTCCAACAACTTTATGGCTTCCATGAATTATTTCTTAAATTTAATTGAAATACACGAGAGAGAGAAAACTAGTTAGAGAAAATGAAAAGATGAAGATGACGATGTGTTTTGCGTGTATGTATACATTGTACTACATCACAACTCCGATCTCTTTCTTAAGTTTAAAATTTGTTTTAGAAATTACAAGTTTTGAACATATGAATAATTGATTGCTGCTTTATGAACGTGCAGTGACAAACATTTTATGCATATTCAAGACGGGAACAAAGTAACAATACGTCAATAAGGAGATAAGGGTCGTCCGGGATGAAAGATGGGATATTTAGACTGATACAGTGAAAGGCTAATGTGTGGTGTATAATAAAATTGTTTTGCCTTGCAGTGTACGTGGCACTTTCCCTTCACGAGCCATCGGATTTACCGTCCACAATCAGATCGGATATGGCTCCGTTTTTATATCTTCCACACAGTCTAACGGACGGCTTATTTTACCACCATTTTATCACCTACTAGTACTCGCAATTTCTATCCTTCTCACCTATTACACCCATTTCTGCACCATTTACTATACATCAGAGTGACGGAATATTGTTAAACTCGTCGTTTGACTTGATTGACCATTTCATTACTCTTAAGTATTTGTATTTGACCCATTTTGTAGTATTATGTAACCCAAATTACTTTCAAACGTATCTTTTGCATACTAGTACTCTATTTATATTTGACTTTATTTTTCTGTCGTTTAAAGATATTTTCTATAAAATCGCAATCGCTCATTGATTTTTATAGCTTTTATTATGTAGTTAGTCTTGCTTACGTAATATTTTCCAACATCATTGTTGAATCATGAATAGTCATTTTGGGTACAGAAATATTTAACTCAATTTGGTATCATTATTGGCATCAAGAAGAAGTGTATTTAATAAAATTGGATCATTTCTCAGAAAATTTAATTGTTTCTACCCCAAAAGATAATATAATCTATAAAACTATAAAGTTTATACACTTCGATTTGAACTTGAAAAATAGTCGTCGTTATCAATCATAACTTCTATATCTCTCGCTCTACAGCAAAACCTTTGCTAAGTTTGGTGTTAGTCTGGCTGTGTGGGATATATAAATACGTAACCATGCCCGATAGGAATGGGAACGTTAAATTCGATGCCCTGTGTAGGATGAGTACATTAAAGAGCTCTAATAGCAACTCTATGATATGAATGCTAGAAGACACACATTTCTGCCCCTACCAAACATACCCTCATTTTTTAGTTGCAACCAATATTTCATCCCATTAGACATACTTTGCAGAACCCACCTATTTCATTGATTGTTAATTCGTATCTTTCTGAATATGCATAACATATTGGCCACCAGACGTTAAGCAAGAACCGACTTATCCATAAAATCCTGATGAGTAAAGACAATTTTGCACGACATATTGAATCAAGTCGCGTTTACAAGTGTTTTTAAAACACAAAATGCTTCTGGATGTTTTAACAATTGAATAGATAATAACTGATGTCAGTTCGGGTTTTTTTTTTTATTGCAAAATGTTTTAAAATAATAACTATACAGTTATCGTTTTCTTTTTTTTAATATTTTTTTTTATCTTTGAATATCTATTCTGAGAGTGATGCGAGATGAAGGGTAGAAATTAATCTAAACTAAGGCGAGCTATGATTTCTGCAGAATACTGACTTTTTGTTTTTGTTATGCTGTTTTATAACATTCTTCTAGTTTTAGGCATAATTGATAATCGCTTACAAACATGTTTTAAAACTTTTACTAAATTCTTTCATAGATATAAAGATTTAATTAGTAAATTTGGCTGTACCTGTAGAAAACTTATTAAAATGGTATTTCACATCCTAAATTTTACGATAATATTGTACTTAAAGCGCGGAAATCACTATGTGATCCGTGTAAACTCATCGAACCTTTAAACAAACTTATTAGTAAGGGTTATCGTACCAATGTTGTAATTAGATCTCTGAATATACTTTACATTGGCACTAATATCGATTTTGTCATTAGCAAATTAAAACATAACTAAATTTGTATTTTCTTTTCAAACGGGATGTATAGAGACACACACACGTGCATTTTTATCTATAAAGAAGTCACTCCTAATTATCCTACTACCTGTCGATACATTTATTTTTGGCATTGCACAAGTCATGTCTTTTTTTACTGTCATGACGTTAAAATACTAAATCCCTGGGATGTGTTTTAGTTGATTTCAGTCTCTGATGCATGATTTTTTATTATTAATTGTTTTGGCTTTTAACTAGCTGTCAGTAACTGCGAGTACTCTCAAATCGTACTTTAATTTGACCTGTTGATGCTAGTTGTAATGCTTTTTTGTTATTTAATGTTAACTTGGATCTTGTCTTTATACCAGCTTTGATTATTTGGAATTACTACAAATTTTCACTTCTTCGTACTATGAACATCAAAATTATTTCATTTCTCCTTTAATAAAGTTCTTGCACCTGTACAGGAAGTTTTATCTAGCACTAATTGTATAGTTTTATTGTTGATATTCACCCCATATGTATCAAGTGTTAGATTAGTTTTATTGATATTAAAGAAATTTCTTGGTATTCCTAAACGGAAGATTTTATATACACAGAAGAAGAAGTATACTTAACAACAAAAATATTTTCATTTACCTGTGTATAATATGACGCAGGTTTTTTCAAAAGTGATGATTTTCTAATTTTTATTAACTATGTATTTGCATTCAGGTATCACAGATCAAATTTATTCGTTCGTTGTGTGTTAATTTACGTTTTTGATTGAGTTAAGCCTTCCAATTGATATTTTATAGTGTGTCTTTCTATGTTGTGATGTTATACTATTGTTTCAGAAAAAGGGAGAAGGTTTGGTACCATTAAAACGTTTAATCCCGCTGCAAATGTTTGCACCTGAACTAAGTCAGGAATCTGATGTACAGTAGTTGTCGTCTGTTTATGTAGTTCATACGTGTTTCTCGTGTTTATATAGATTAGACCGTTGGTTTTCCCGTTTGAATGGTTTTACACTAGTAATTTTTGGGGCCCTTTATAGCTTGCTGTTTGGTGTGAGCCAATGCTCCGTGATGAAGGCCGTACCTTGACCTATAATGGTTTACTTTTATGAATTGTTTCTTGGATGGAGAGTTGTCTCATTGGCACTCATACCACATCTTCCTATATCTATGTATAAATCTGCCACATTCTTTACGTGCATATCACAACCCATGAGCCTGTAACATAATGGTTTCACATTTTATCATCTCGGGGCCTTTCATAGCTTGCTATACGATATAAATGTACTCATTTTAGATTGCCTTACGTATATTTATAGTTGTTCACATTTCGTCTCTTGTAGATATTATCTCATTTGCTGTCACACAACATCTTATTTTAATATTAAATTGGAAAGAAGTTTTTCTAATTTTATGTATGTTCATTATACGTAGGTTAAAATAAAAATGGCACATATCAACTAAAAAACTATATTTTTCTTTTTCAAGCTTGTTGTTCAGCTTTAACGTGTTCAAAAGTCATTTCCAGAATTTGGTGGTAGATTAAAATGACAAAGAAAAATTGGTAACCGCCAACTCGTATTTCGACCCATAACAAAACGTTTAAAGGATCTTATTATTTTTCCATCGAATGCAACCGATACTTTCTTTCACAAACACAAGCAAACCACCTTTTAAATTATTCAAACACTTTGTTATAATTTAGCAATTTAGTTTGGGGTTGGTTTTTAAACCTCAATCGGACGTCTTTACCTTTTTTCATAAGTCAAAGCCCCCCAAAGTTAATTAAAAGCATCTTTAACTGACAATAAAGTCGAGGGTATCACTTTACCTCAAATAATTTTATTCATATAAGAAGAAAAGAGATAAAATATATTTCAGAATTAACGGTATCGCAAATCAGTCTCATCAATATCTCTAGATCTGATGATGGAGTGTTTTTTAAAGAAGCGAAAGATAAAAAAGGGAAATTCAAACTCACAAGTGGAAAACAAACTGACAACGCCATGGCAACAAACGAAAAAACACCATAAGATAAACAACATTCATTTGTAACGAAATACACATAACAGAAAATACTGTCAATTTCTTTATTTTGTCTGGCTATAGAATAAAACAACAAGGAAATTGAAAATTTCAATTGTTAGTATCTCTAATGTATGTGTAGCAAGCGAGTTTAAATATTTAGAGACATTCCTCTTGTATTAAAATAAAATTATAACAGAATTCAATACCTCGACCAATCAGTTGATAGAAATCAATTATATATTCTGTTATTTCTTAATTTTTACTGCCGGTAATCAGAAGAAACCTTCCAGCTATAACTGGGTACTGGTGTACCTGTTCCCAAAGGTGAGTTCACCATGATTGTTTTCTGTTCTATTGGTTTTACTATTTGCTTGATAATTTTCAAGATAAACATTTCCCTGTATAATTCATAAGTGCAGACAAACTAATTGCCAAAGGAAAAATAGAAGAAAAGACAAACAACAGTCCACAGAACACTACACTAAATGAATGTCTAACTAACCTCAAATCCAATATTACTTCATCAGTATTCTCATTCATGGCATATTCAAACTTTACGCCAAGCTGTTGAGTAAAAACATTCGAAAAGTGTCTTTTTTTCAAAATATTAAACTACATAGCAAGGAACACTTTGCTTAGATAACAAACACTCATAAATATCAAAGAGAAACGCTTTTTTTTTTTTTGTTCTAATACTTTTAAGGAAAACGTATCACTTACGATGCAGTTCAGTTCTGTATGAAACTCAATCCACTGAAAGCTAAGTAAGTATACAATTTGTTTAATTAAATTTTAAATGCTTTCAAGAAATCTAGGTTTGCTCCTTTAATTCTACCCCTTTACGATTTATCATCAAAAAATACATTGTTAGTGGATTGATAATCGCAGGAATAAACAAATCAAAACAGAAATATATCACACTATGCAGTCATCCAGCGTTACAATAAAAAAATACATGAACATTTAATAAATTCCCTTATTTACTAAGCCATAACATAAAAGAAAAGAGCAATGATTATTTCGTATCATTTCCAGTTTCTCAGAAGAGAACGATCAAATGCAAAACATTCACCTCAGGTTAAATTTTCCAGAACATGCAGTGGTATCGACCCAATGGTAGAAAAGGAGAATAAAACTTTATAAATCTGGTGCGTCCCACTGCGGGATTGCAAATTTGCAGATCTAACATTGTTTCCATACATTTCTATAATTTAACGACAACAATAACCAAATTGTTTCTTAAGGGCAACATTTATTTTTCATCAATAGACAGATAAAAAAAATATACAAAGTTTAACATTTCCAGATTCTATAAAAGTTGTTAATACGTTTTACCCGAAACAATAAAAGATCAGCCATTAAAGGGACATTAACTGTCAAATTCATGTTCACAGATTTGAATCAAATTCTCATATTTGATTTATAACATACTGAAACGTATATCCAAATTACAAAAAGTCTAAAATAAACAATTAACAATGCATGAACTCGATAATATGTATCAGTATTTCGTATTTATTTTTGTATGGGTGTCGTCTAATTAACCATCGAGATGACATCCGAAGACTGCTGACGGTCAAATAACCCGATATAAACATAAATATAAATAAAAATAGATAGCGACTACGTGGAATTGGATTTTTCTAGGTCTGTTTTATTTCATATTTAGGCTTAAATGTATGTCTATCATCGTTTGTACCTGCACCTTGCAAGTGAATAATTCATCAGCAATGTTTCTTAGCTTATTTTGACAACATTGAACCAAACTGGCTGCTAGAAGCGAATTATTATAAATGATTGAACAAAAAAACCCAACATATTCTACTTTTTTTTATAACACGTAGGTTATGCCCCTTTACAACAAAATCTTCAAATAGCGAAAAACATTAAGATATGACGTAAGACAACTACTGCCGAGCTTCTTATCTTGAGACAACCACACGAAAAAGTGATGGGTTGAAAAAAGTGTTTTTAGATCTCAACCCTCCCCATTATTCAAATCGTATATCAACAAATAATAGAATATTTTAATGTTTTAAACTATAATGTATGGTTATTTTTGTTCGCTTTTCAGAAATTTTAAACATCAGAAAAATATTTGTAACCACTTTGATAGTATCTAAGAATTCAAACTTTATAACTAGATTGTTTTCTTAAGACTTTTTCTTATAGATTTTTTCTCATATTTTGTAATTCTACATTTGAATTATGAAAATCATTGTAAAAATATACAGCAAATATTTATATATATAAAAGAAAAAAAAAGAATCAGTCTGAAAATAAATCTTATCACTTCTTTTTCACCCACACTGAGTCAAAAGTTATATCGCTGCACACTTAGAAACGGACACAATTAAACAATAAAAAAGAATTTCATTATTTTACACAAAATCTTTTTCTGGTCTGGTATGAATTAAGATGAATTTTAATGACTCATTTACTAAGTCACAATAGATAATAATCCTAAAAGAGGGACGAAAGATACCAGAGGGACAGTCAAACTCATAGATCGAAAACAAACTGACAACGCCATGGCCAAAAATAAAAGACAAACAGACAAATAATAGTATAGATGACACAACATAGAAAACTAAAGACTAAGCAACACGAACCCCACCTAAACGTATAACTGACTTTTGGCATCTTGAAATTACTTATTGTTCAAATAAAACACATATCCTGTTTCGGCAGTTGTCATAGATATGACTCGGAGTTCCAGTGTTAGAGTCAATGTTGAAAATTCTACATTGTCATTATCTTCCCGGTGTAAGTTCCGGAATCTATGGCATTAACCATATATAGCACATTGCTTACAGGTATTTTGAATAATCGACATATACGTCATTTCTTATCAGAAAAATCAACAATCACGTTTGAATAGTGATGATGAGTTCAATTTCTTTAATCTCAGTGATTAACTAGACCATGTAAATTAAGAATAATGATATTATAAGCATTAATTGAAATATGTTGCACGTGGAATAATCATAATATTTCACTATTTTAGCGTAATGAATTATTTTATAAGCCTTTTATCCTTGGTGAGTTCTTAAAACTAGGTTGATACCACTACTTACAGGTGAACGTTTTGTTCTCGAATGTCCTTACAGCCCATTAGTCGGCACTCGTGTGTTGCAATGACAGGTCATTGATACGGTAATGTTATCTAATATTTCTGTTTATTAAATACAGATATATTCAAAAACTAATGTGTTTGTACCACCAGATATTGGTGGCCTTATCAATATTTGTCACAACTTTGTAGAATTTTTGTTTTCAATGATCTTTAATTTCGCTAACGAGCGAAAAAAAAAATTAACATCGCAAGGTTAACTGACTTCTTAAAACAGTAAAATAGAAATAGAAAAATCAAACCTTAAACAATGCATACTCCGAAAAATCACGGGAATAATATCGGGAAAAAATCTAGTTTTATCACACCGTTAGTATGCTTAAAGTTTTTAAAATGATATTAGTGAAACATTTGGCAGACCAAGGTATTGACCACTTATCATTTTTGTTACCTAGTTAAATAGAAGAAAGACAAATTGTGAATAGTTGGAATTGCCTACTAATTTATCATTGTAAGGGTGTAATACAATATATAGTACTTAAACTAGTCCATATAAGATGTGGAAGTCAAGTATGTATCAGTTATCCAACGGGAAAAAAATCTTTAAAAATCGAAAAGGGGAATAATACTATTATTAACATTAAGATTTAGACATGACAATATTTAAACCGCTCAAACGAACATCAATCAAGTTTTAAGTATATTGCCAAAATTTTTTCTGTCTTTCTTATTCTTTACTCTAAAAGAAGATACAAAAAGGGGTGTATGGTATAATATATTGGTCAGTCCTGAAGATTTGGTAGGAAAACTTAATTAAGAATATAATAAGGGTAATAAGATTTGTTAAAATATAAAATCCCGTTACAACAATGATTAACAGATTTTGATCTGATTCCATATAAAGCCATAGTCTTTCAGGCTACATAACCAGGCATACAAAAAAGAAGTCGTGTTATCTTTGATGAGTTTGTTTTACATATTTTTTAACTTCCAGGCATAGTGTTATTTTCCAAAGTTGTGACCTATCTCCCTATGACTATGTTTGATAACATTCGTCTCAATCTCTCTTGACATAAAGTTCCACAATTATTCTATATGAAAAAATAGTATTTAGTTCTATTTTGTCAGCAAAATGATCATACGAGGTAATACAACAATTTTTTTTAGAAAACGAAGACAATGATGAATTTAATTGCAAAATGTTCCATAAAAAAATAAGGTGAAATTTTTACATTTTATTTTCTAGGTTGTATATCTAGTAATATGCCTAACTGTATATGTAGATATATATATGTAATAAAGAGTATGTTCTGACAAAATGGCAGACTACTCAAGCAAACATGTATAAGTAGAAGTGTAAAAAAAATTAAAGTTGTCTCATGATGTTATGATGTAATGGAATTATTTTTGTTAAGAATTGGATCAGAACATTCTATTCAACCTTTTCGGATTATAACGTGTATAACATTGAAAGAACATAGTCTTGATCTTGTAGTAGAATTTTCACAAAAGGCGAAGGTTAGAGAATCCAAAAATTGTAAAGGATATGAGTTTTTGTCAAAAGTCTTTACGGAAATGAAACAAGATTTTCAAGAAGTCGGGACTATAAGAAACCTATGAAATTACCACAGAAGGCTTGAATTGGTACATGCACGAAATGTTAAATCAGTTTCATATGGACACAAACCTAACCTCTTTGCCTATAACCATGTGTCGTAAAAGTAAAATAAACAATAAAAACCTACATTCTCAAATAACCAACAGAATAATTACTAACTTTTCGGTTTTGATGTGTCTTAACAATTTTCATCATTTTGAATCAATTTGAATTTTGAATTTCATTGTATCGTCTCAAATATATGTGAAATATTGGTCATTGGACGATTAATAACAAACAACCAATTCATTTATTTAGGTATTTGTTTTGTTTTTTTTTCCAAGCTTGATTGGACTTTTATCAATAATATTATATTGCGAACATTTGATACTGGGGCTCTTTTCACAAAAAAAGAATTTATCGTAAGTTATACTGAAATGTTCATGAGTTACGAGTATTTTTTGTCGTCAGATGTTTTGTGAAATGGACTCATGTCTCTTACAAAAAACATAACACTTCCCAGTTCTATACTTAATTCAGAAAATTTTATTCTTTTCCATGCTATTTGCTTAATAAATGTGGTAACGTTAAGGATAATGTACCATATGGAAATTTTATAAAAATTCCACAGCCTTTCCCCTTGTACTCCTATATTTGACAATTCGGTGCTTAATAAATAGTGGATTATTGCATGCAGTGCTAACAATGATTTCCCTTTAACAAGTATATAAATAAAGATATTAGTTAAGGTTCATCATAACCTTTTGGCTAATATGGCCGTATTTACACCACAAATTTTACTCTGAGTACAGACAAACCTGTGCACCTGGAAAAGTTTTAAGGCATGACAGGAACTAGATAATTAAATTTTAAATGCATTTTATGTTTCAGAAAATTAGAAACTTTTCTGTATTTTGCTCTTCATTTTTTTTTTTTTTTGTTTCATTCGTGCAGAATGTGCCAAAATAAACTAAGTTGGGAAAGAGGTTTGAAAAGCTTCCCTCATATAATAAATGCTGTGAGTATTATTGATTTAAATGGATAATAGATGGACAATAGACATCTGCAAAAAATAGGTGATTTAAACTGAGTAACTCAGTGGACCGTATCAAATGAAACGCATGTGTTTGTTTATTTTGCTATCTTCTGCAGACTGGAAAAAATGCACATCAAAATCCAGGTAAGTTTTAATTTTCTGAAACATAGACTACATATAACTTTTATATATCTAGGTCCTGCCATGCCTTAAAACTTTCACAGATGCATCAGTTTGTCTGTACTCATAGTAGATTTTGTGGTGTAAACACGACCATATTTTTCAATTCCTTTGATGAACCTTAAAACAAGTATAATCAAAGTACTGAAGTATTGAACATCGAATGACCGCAAGTTCTGGTGGATGTTCACAAGCACTTGTCTCAGAAAAAAAATCACATCTCTATACCTTAAAGTTAAGGTACATAGATATATTTTTTTCTGAGACAAGTTCAAGTGTGGATGATGAATAAGTGACAGGGAATTCAACTTCACCGTAATAATTGTTATATTGTAGTGATATTATCATTTGTTATCAGTATACTCTGGTTTGTTGTTAGTTGTTATATATTATATTAATATTTGTATAACTGTTATATATAATTTTTATCCATTTGTATATCATTCTATTCTACTATTCTAATGATAGTTCCGTGCAAGTGCAAGGTGGACACTCTTCTGTAATAATTCGTTTTTCTAACAGATTGAATTTGAGTAGTCATTCATATTTTTCCGCGTTTGTTTCAAAACGTTGTTGAGATTTTCTTCCTCATGCGTTAACACAAATTTCGGTATTCTTGATTTGTTATTGATATTTTATTTCTCACGACAAAACATTTTCATGAATTAATGATTGATGAAATAAATATATATCAAGCGATAAGGAATGTTATTTTGCACTCGATAATATCCGCGTAATTATACGAAATACGTTCGGTTATCAGTCAAAAACGTTAGTCACGTGGGTAGAAATGTCTGTGGCAACATAACACCGGAGTGCCCTCACGGTCATCTGCTGTAAAAATGGACTTATTCAAGTACACCTTCAAGGGCGCGCTCGACATTAGTGACTCAGCACGAGGTTTTTTGAATTGTAAAGGTTGTTTAGGACTTTGTAGACAATAAACGCGATCACGATCACATCATGGATAAACAAGAGAGTCATCTAAGGTTTTTTGCAAAAAATTTTGGCTTTATTTGCCACCAAAATCCCATTTTCTAGTAAATGCAATGACATATTTTACAGTATTGCTTTATACAACGTTTCTCTTTGGTATATGTACAAAATGGCACGTTACTTTTATTCTGTAATTTTACTGTTTTGATATTGTAGCACTTTGAAAATTTCGTAAAAAACAGGCATACAGAAGGGGTCATCAACCTTAAGGTATATGATATTTTTTTTCATAGATTTAAAAGGAAATGAAAAATTAAAGTAATTTATATACGCACAAACGTAAATTGAGAATACAGTTGTTCACAATATCGTATGAGTTGTGAGTGTTTGAATGTTTGAATCCACAATTTTCATAAGTTGCATTAATAGCATTAAGGATATCAATTGTACTGAACCAGATGCGCATCTAAACAAAATGATCTGTGTTGTTATGATTTCAAAAACCTCGAAGTTATTTCTTGATTTTGAAATGTTTTTAATGAAGTTATCGTTTGTCTATTTTTATCAAAAAATGAACCAAAATTAAATAAAATATCTATAAAATCAATTCAAATGATATATTGTCACGGTTTGAACTTAAAGAACCATTCCTTTTATCAAGGTTATAACAAACCGTTTATAATTTCGATGCATAGCAAGTTTTGAATTAACTTTTGTTAAAGATGGCCCTGTTTTGAAAATAACAATATAACACTAGAAATATAACTTGGTTTGAGAACATAACTTTAATGTAGATACAAGTTTTAACGGGTAATTCAGATTTAAACTTTTGGTCCGTTGAAATCTTACTAATATTTTTTTGTAACAAATATATTTTTTTTAATGTTTTTTGACGTTTAGTTTTTGTTTTTCATCCTTTTGTGTGGGTTTCAAACAATGTAAATATGGTTTAAAGAAATTCGGACAACAATTTTTTCCTTTCAAACACAGCGAAATCACTTTCTTTAACCTAATCCGGAAATCAAATCAATTCTTTCTTCTAAGTTATGTGCTTTCATGATATGAGGTTGGATTATATAATTCTGCTGAGGTACTTTAGAGATATTTGTGGCCATTGAGTTACTTATTTGCAGTTTTGTCTTCCTTGGGATAACAATAGTTTAAAGAAACTTTTTTATAAGACTCCTGAAACTACTTTTGCATATCATTCATGTTTATTATATATTTATACCCCACGCAAGAAAGTTGTGAAGGGTATAATGTTTGTCCGTCTGTCCGTCTGTCCTATTCTTGTCATCGGAACTCCTCTGTAACCACACAACATAATTTCCCAAAACTTTGTAGATAATAAGGACAAACTATGTAGATGTGCCTATCGACAGGAAACAATGATTCTTTTTTTTCCAGGATTTATGCCCTTTTAAACTTAGAATTGTGGCCTAAATATAATACTGCATCAGCATGTCATCGATATTCCTCTAAAACCAAACAACAGAACTTCATGAAATGTAGATGTGCATATCGACAGGAAATTGAGATTCATTTTTTTTCTAGGGGTTATGAGTCTTCGAACTTAGAGATTTTGTTTTCCCACTGAATATGGGGGGTGGGGTATGTGAGCTTGCTCATAAATGTTCTTTAATTTATGGAAAAAACGACGTAATTTTTCAGGAAAATACTGTACAGTTGGTTCTTTCATTTTCTCTTCGCGATAAAGCCTTTTTGATGTTTATCACTTATCAATCAGTCAATCAGTCAATCAATATTTCAATTTATAAAAAGATTTCCTTCAATATCGCCTTAATGTTTTAAACATTCGTAAAACGATAACCGAAATTAGTCAAAATATTGACAGTACAACAAACCACTAATTACCAACACCCGTCTCTCCGAGAAAATGAACACCCAAACATAGACGAACAACACATGGTTCAAAAAGTTTCATTATATACGGGACAGCTTAAATTTATGGACACAATATATTAATTTGAAGCGATACCTTTTTATTGTTATTATTATATGAAATGTAAATGCATAGACTTTACTGAAAACATTACGTAACATATGTTCTGATATACAAATCAAAAGAACAGCAACCATTCTACAACAATTGAAACGATGGAAGAATTTTATACCTCTCTGCTTAATATTTGTAAATGTGATATTGAAAAAGGTATTATTCCTAAAATGTTGCAAATATTCAATGGGAGATTAGGAATGACTCCTTTCCTTTCTGTGAATAGAAAGCTTCACAAGGTACTACTATTATGATTAATTTTAACTTTCATTTGAAATAATTTTTGATCAAATGTGTTCATTTGCAAAATACGACTGCAATTGGACAGAAGGTGGCAAGATTTTGTTTTAAAACAAGGTTTGGAAGCTTAGTTTTAATGTTAAAGGTTGTTTTTTTTTTTTTTTTTTGAAATTGTTCTAGATAGTTGTCAAAACGTAAGAATATTGTATGTTTGCTGAAAATATTTCCAAATTAAATGTTCTATTCAAAATTTTGTACTGCAAGATCGTAGTCAATATAATGATAATACGGACAAACTCTTCTGTAAGTTATTAAAACTGAAAAAAGTAATAAAAGTAAAACGATTCTACACAAAAAGCAGTGACATATAGGAAATGCGTTAGTATTTTATGTCTCTAAAATAAATGCTACCTTACCTTACCCTTCTGCAAATAGTTCCAAATAAAAATGATTCTTTATTATCCAAGCAAGTGTAATATACGAACCTGTAATAGACAAAACGTCAATTATTAAAATCCGATAAATTCAGCCAATGAGTTGTCTCATCATAGCAGTTCAGACTTTTCTAACTAGGTTTTATGCGAACATCTCATGCTAGGTTAATATATTTTCGTTTCCAATTTTAAATTTGTTTTTCTTAAAGCCAAAGAAACTTAATATTCCAGTTTATTGAAATATTCTCAGAACAAGTCACTGTTAGTGGTTATTACTGTCCAACGTTTTTTTATTGATTAGAAGGATCTTCGTAGCGAACTGGAATCATTTTTTCATGTTTCATCAACTATGAAACCCATTCTTCCTAATGTTTAGTAAAAATCATACATTCCAAAATAAACCTTTGTGTGCAAGTTGATCTTGTAATTTGTACAATTTGAAAATTTACAGCTCTCTCAGTTGTCAGTAATTCTTTACCAAATTTACCAATGCTTATCAAGAATTAAATTTATTTTTTTTTATCTTACACAATATAATATCATGCAATCAACACTTTAAAATTAATTTTACAATATATTATTATTATAATTATAATTATCTTATTTATTATTATTATTATTATTATTATTATTATTATTATTATGGCAAAAAGCAATCATGCTGGATATTAAGTGTTGTCTGTTATACAAAGAACATTCCGACAGAGTTGAAACCCGTTTATATACAGAATAATTTCACTTGAAGGATTTTGATACAAAAAGTAGTGGCATTTCGGATAAGAATTTTTACAGTTATATTAATTATAAAACTTACAAGTTTAGAAACTCTCCTTCGTGTCTTTCTTTTCTATTTTATAGATGTATTGGTGAAGGTTATACGTATGCTGTTGTTACCCTTGCCCTGCGTCCTTTGTTTATATTTTTAAGCAAAGTGTTAATGTTTCTTTGATGTTCTGCATTGAAATTCTATACAGTTTGTTCTTTCATTGTAGAATATTGCATCATCCTCTTTATGCGTTTACATAAATGGCGCTGTATAAGAAATTTTTTGAAGTACGGTCCCAAATATTATAGTGTATAACAGCATGATTTTATTTCAGCAGGTTAAGTACGTGTTTTACTTTGAGCTTTTAGTAACAGTGAGTATTCTTTAAAACAGTATTATTTGGTAAATTATTGTTCAGTTTATGATTTAATCCTCTGTCCCATCATATGCCATTTACATATCTCAATTAATACGTTACGCTTTTGTATGTTTCAACTTAATAGACTTCATTAACAAGGGTTTGCTCCTTACGTAAGACACTGTTCCAACAGAGGTACGAAGATTAACGACTGAAATCGACACTTACCAAAGAGGAAATCCTGGATAATCATAGATCTGTTCTATGTTCCTTTGAATTTCAACCAAAGATGAAGAACTGGATCTTCCATCACTGTATTGGATACCTAAACTACATAAGTGTCCTTACAAACAACGGTATATTGCTGGGTCTTCCAAGTGCTCCACGAAACCTCTTTCTAAATTATTAACATCTATTTTATCAGCAATCAAAGCCGGGCTCCAAAGTTATTGTGAAACTGCCTATTCTAGAGGTAGAGTGAATCAGATGTGGATACAAAAATTCCAAAGATCTTTTAGAGTACATACAATCTAAGACTCTCTCATCTTGCAATAGTATTAACACATTTGACTTTTCTACACTTTACACAAGTATTCCCATTCCAAACTAAAAGACAAATTGAAAGAGTTGGTATTACTTTGTTTCATTAAAAGAATGGCGAACGTAGATACAAGTATCTTGTCTTGGGAGGATAAATCCTACTTTGTAAAGAATCACTCTGATTCAAACAAAAATTCTCTGAAACTGACATTATCAAGATGCTTGATTTCTTGATTGACAACATATTTGTTACGTTTGGAGGACGTGTTTTCAACAGACTGTCGGAATTCCAATGGGAACCAATTGTGCCCTCTTCTTGCCGACTTGTTTCTTTATTATTATGAGGCTGACTTCATACGGGAACTTCTTAGGAAGAAAGATAAGAAGTTAGCAATATCCTTTAACTCTACGTTCCGCTATATAGATGATGTTCTCTCACTATATAATACAAAATTTGGTGACTATGTTGAACGAATCTATCCCATCGAACTAGAGATAAAGGATACTACAGATACAGTTAAGTCTGCCTCATATCTTGACTTACATCTAGAAATTGACAATGAGGGTCGGTTGAAAACAAAACTTTATGACAAAAGAGATGATTTCAGCTTCCCAATTGTGAACTTTCCATTTCTATGTAGCAACATTCTAGCAGCGCCTGCATACGGAGTATATATATCTCCCAATTGATACGATATTCCCGGGCTTGTGTTTCCTATCATGATTTCCTTGATAGAGGATTGCTGCTCACAAGGAAGCTATTAAACCAAGAGTTCCAAATGGTGAAGTTGAAGTCATCCTTCGTAAATTTTACGGACGCCATCACGAGTTTGTTGACCGTTATGGAATAACCGTTTCACAGATGATATCGGATATGTTCCTTATGTCGTAACTACAATACCCTCCCTTTTCACGAATGTGACTTACCGAATTAGACTATTTCCCGGATTTGTAATAACATAAGCAACACGACGGGTGCCACATGTGGAGCAGGATCTGCTTACCCTTCCGGAGCACCTGAGATCACCCCAGTTTTGGTGGGGTTCGTGTTGTAGTCTTTGGTTTTCTGTGTTGTGTCATCTGTACTATTATTTGTCTGTTTGTCTTTTATTTTTGGCCATGGCGTTGTCAGTTTGTTTTCGATCTATGAGTTTGACTGTCCCTCTGGTATCTGTCGTCCCTCTTTCATAAGTTTTATGGTCAACATCACGAATTGGTCTATTCCAGAATAGTCGTCTGATTTGAAAATTGACCGATTTTGTCCTTTTCCCGCTTGTGACATTTTACTGAGTGTGGATTCGCCTAGCGTGTGATCCCAAATGACAGGTGACGTTACCCTGTACTAGGTCTCGCTCCTTTTGGAATTTACCAAATTTGTGTATTTATGAGATTTGAACAACGTGCGAGAAAATACTGCTGCTTCAAAGAAGTTATCTATTACATATTGATTTTAAAGTTCAGAACTTAGCAATAAGCTTAACTCCATGCCCTATAGTAAGCTATAAAATGCCCTTCATTGCAAAAATGTGAAATACTTAGAAAGAGAAAACCAACGGTCTGGTACACACTTAACACAATAAACAAGAAACAACTATGACAGACAGCAACCAAAGACAACTCCTGAGTTCCAGGTTTTTGACTTCGGAACGAAACATAAAAAAAAAATGTACTGGGGTTAAACATGTTTGTGAGCTCTCATCCCTCTATACATCAAATTTATTTAATGTCAGTTCCCTCGGATAAATTTACGCAGTATAATTAGAGAATGCATGATTTTTTAATTCAAAATGTCATTAATGTTATGGTGTGTTATTACATTTTTCTTTTAAATGGAATTTAGTCGGAATCTTTACTTAATTGAGACATAAACAATGATTCATAACAATGTAAGAACAAGTTTACTATTTAAGGGACACAATTGGTGCACAAAGGAATACCTACAACCTATCGATCAACTTTATTACAGAAACAAACATAGATGATGGCAAGGATAAAATTAAGAGTTTAAATCATCTCATCATAGTTCCTGAATGTATATTTAGCATAATTTTTTTTTAAGATATGGACAAAGGTTTTATACCAGTTACATATAAATTTGTTATAATTTTTTTTAATGACTCTTTGATTAAATAAACGTATAAACTGAATTGGATCTAGTTGTGTACCCGCAGACTGCTATCAGGGGCGTAGCTACCCGGAGGCACGACAGCACGTGCATCCACGTCGTTTTCACACCCAAAAAAAACCAAACAAACAAATAACAAAAAGAGAGAGAGAGAGAGTGAGGGACAAAGTTAACATATAGGAATAGGTCTTTCTATTGTCATGTTAAATACTACACAAAGAATAAAAGCAAGAGGAATACACATGCAGCGGAATTTTTAATCCTGTAAGACATGTATGTGTACGATAAATACATACAACTGGTTTAAACTTAGCGGAACTTTTTATATTACGAGCATTGTTTAGAAAATACCAGCTACATAGTTGTTGGTACCACCACCATAACATATGCTTGCTTCGAGTGAAAAAAAAAAACATAATCCCTTTAGGGTTAACAAAAAAAACTTGAAAAATTATTATTTTCCGCTTCGCCCCAAAGCACACATCTTACTAGAATGAAGATTCTTCAACTCGTATCGATCCGGGAATAATGACTGTTACCTTGTGAACTAGTTCAAAATTGACTAAGTATGTATAGATAAAGGCAACAGTAGTATACCGCTGTTCGAAATTCATAAATCGATTGAGAAAAAAACAAATCCGGGTTACAAACTAAGGGAAACACATCAAATATAAGAGGAGAACTACGACACAACAGAAACACTACATTAAAATGTAACACACACAGAAACGAACTATAATATAACAATGGCCATTTTCCTGACTTGGTACAGGACATTTTAAGAAAAAAATGGTGGGTTGAACCTGGTTTTGTCGCTAGCCAAACCTCCCGCTTTTATGGCAATGTTGAATATAACATTAAAATGACAACATTACATGACAGGACTACAATACAAATAAATGGGAGAACATATAGGACAGAGAAACATACGGGGAATAATAGCTAACAAAAGGTACCAGGTTTAAATTTAATACGCAAGACGCGCGTTTCGTCCACACAAGACTAACCAGTGACGCTCAGATTAAAAAAGTTTGAAAGCCAAAACAAGTACAAAGTTGAAGAGCATTGAGGACAAAAAGTTCCAAAAAGTTGTGCCTAATACGGCTAAGGTTTTCTGTCTAGGATAAGAACATCCTTATTATTTAGAAAATGACTATATAATAGATATACATGATAACACCGAAGTGGTGACTAACTACAGAATAAAACCGGATACATAAATAACATAAACCAACACATAAAATTCACAGCCGAGTTAGCCAAACAGATCAACGCACAAAGTGACGTCACATTTGAATTTCTAAAATTTCCCAAAATAGGATAGAATTCAAGATTAGGTTTTAATACTCATATAACATTTATGAATAACAATGAAAATTACAATACTAATTAATATAAAATTGTGGTAGTAATTAGATAATTAATTGTATTATCTAGTTATGTCGGTGTTTCTTCTAAATCAAACTGTAAACCAAATATATCGTATAAATTTAGTTGACCCAAACTAAAATCTAATAAATGAACTGGGTGATTAATTATCTTTACCATAACACACAAATACAACAGAAAAAAAATGAGATTTACAACTATAAACGATAAGACATTTGACAAAATTCGATGAGAATAACAAATATAACATCAAAACTAAATACATGAATTTTGGATAGGAAAGTACCGTGACCCGTCTAATAGCAATGCGAATTCACATTCAGCAAAACAGTCATAATCGGGAATAAGTCACGTTCGGTAATTAAATTTAAAGATCAGACGACGTAATGTCAAACCACAATCTAACACGTGGTAAAAATGTCCTTAGTTAGTTTGGACAAAGACACATCGTATGGATCAACCAATTCGTGATGGTGTCCGTAAAATTTACGGAGTGTCATTTTTAATCTGTCCTCCTCATAACTTTGTTGGAGCAGTTTTTGCGTTAGGAGCATACTCCTGTATATGAAGTCCGTATAATGTGAACATGCACGAGCATAACGCAACACGAATAGTTCATTTTCACATCACGTCAACGTATCTCGTCCTGTGTGCATGTAATATTTGCTACCGGACATTAATAACCATTCAATCAATCAATAGTATTCGTATACTAGTAGATGAGAAATTGGAGCTGTTATTATAAAAAAAAGTACATGTATTACGTTTCTATTTATTTTACAAAAAAAATCTTTTATATAGATTCGATAATTCGAAGTCGTTTCTATATGGGCCGGCTATACGAATGGTTAATTGTAAAAGCATTTAAATAAATTGTTAATTCTAACTAGTTTTACTGGACTATTAGGTCATTCAATTTTAAAATAAACTTTTTGTCAGAGTCGGACTAAACTGCTGTTTCTTGTTCTAAAAAATACATCAAACTTTTATTACACGTATCTTCACTGTTATCATCTAGATATTGCCATATAACTGGTCGAATGCATATGCATTTGTTAGCTAGCTTGCTAATTAAAGAACGCAGATCATGAAAAAGATCGTGATCAAAGTACCATTTCCTGTGAAAAAGTTCATTAATTTCAACTTCGAATATTCCTAACTACGTAAAATTCGAAATTCCCATCTCTCTCTTGTAGAGTTTACCCACAAAATTTTTAAACATCTAAATACATATGTTAAGCAAAATATATGAGAATGTGTCCACCAAGTATTTGGTATCCAATGATGTTTATGCTAATAGAAACTCCACATATAATATTGTGTTTATGTTTATTGTTTGTTTTTTTAAATCTACTTTGCTCAATACAAATACTAGCATATGGAACACATCTCCGTGATTTTAAAAGCTTTCACGTACAAAAAACGCAAACGACAATGTTAAGTCTTCATTCGACTCGAAGTTAAACAAATATATATATAGTTGACCAAAAAACCACAACAAGTCAAACATGTCCAAGTTTTATTTCTGTTGTGATTATTTTGAAACGCTATATATGCGGAGCTTCCGGGGGGGGGGCGAATTTGCCCTGGACCTACTGGGAGCCATAGGCGGCCCCCAAACCCCTCGCCCTTTAGTTTGTGATTCCACTTCATTAAGAAGGTAGCTACGCCCCTGGCTATTTGATTTTCCGCTCCTCATTATCATTCAGCACGACATGACCGTCTCATTTTGTCTCTTTAGAAACAACTTTAGAAGCTGTAGTCGTTAAAGGCAGAATATTGAAGTAACTGTGGACACTAAAAGCATTGATAAAATTAATTGTTTTCGCAACGAAACCTACGTCACTTAGTATAAATGGCATTATAAAGGTAAAAAATTCAATTAAACCACAAAACCAAAAATCTTGACAATTTAACCCAAGCATGGGCTATTAAAAATTGCATAGTTGACTATGCCCGTGATGTTTCTGTATCCTGTTTTGAGAGACTCCAATGGAACATATTAATTAAAATTGCTGACCTCTCTGATGAAGGATGTGATACCTCTCGAAAGTACGAGAAAAATCCAAAAGCTAGTGATTAAGAAAATGAGTCTAAGATTATATAAGCTAAAAACAGGGCTGTTAGAAAAAAAAAGGGGGAAGAGAAAACCATCTGGAAAACAACAGCATAGTTTTGTCGCTCTATACCATCACTGTATTTATCACCCCCTTACGAGGTGCCCAACCGTCTTGGTTTGAAGGTTACCCGTATGCCGAAAATATCAATCGGGACCATGCTTTAACTGTGGTTTGTACACACACTGACGAGTCAAGTGCCCCTTATCAGTTCAATCTAGCTTATTATTAAGATTGATACTAGATTTGATAGTGGTAAATACACATTTATTGAAATATAGCTTTAAATTTAAGGATATGACTGTTGAACAACATATTAAATTGTTTGATTCTATATTCAAGTTTGACGTTCATTCGCATATCACCATGCATATATCTTTGAACAACATATTGAGTTTTTATGTTTTTCTTAGAATATAAATGGCTGCCTAAATTCTTCAAATTACTGCTTACTATCTTATTACTAACCTGACCTTGCTACTTGTAAAGAAGTGGCAATCTGAGGGTAAAAAACAATATATTCTGTATCTTGATGATGGATTAGGTATTGAACAAGACTATGACTTGTGAAAGATTGTAGCAAAATCAATCAAACTAGATTTGATTCAAAGCGTTTTGATATCAAATGCAGACAATTTTTTGTGGGAACCTTCTAAACGTCTTGTTTGGCTATACATCTTCACTGATACGGAGCCTGTTTTTTTATATAAAATACCAGATCAGAGAATAAATAAGATATAACGTACTAAAGATGAAATTCAGTCGTGTTTGTCGACGCTTAATAGCGTTTATTTGAGAAAAGTTGCGTCTGTTATAGGTCAGATTATATTTACATACTTGGTTATCGGAGACATAAGTTAATTATTGACAAAACATTTAACTTTAGACGTGAACCATCTGTTTCTTAGTCTTGCATTAAACTTTCTAAATCTAGTATTGAACCGATACAATGCTGTACGCAGTAAATTAGTGAAGTTAATGTAAATCATTTCAGTGTTGCCGAATCATGCATTTGAAATATATACAGTGATGCTCGCGACACAGGTGTTGAGGTTACAACAAGTATCATTGCATATTTCATGTTGGTTGATTCAAAAAGTTGTTAGAGTTCAAGATGGAAGGAACTTTCCACTGTTCAGAAAGTTTTTCTTTCACTAACACAATTTTTATTCGGAAAAAAAGTATTGAACAGGTGTATACAGATCATCAAAATATCATAAGCTTTGTTAGCAAGGGAAGTGCTAAAACAACTCTACAAAATGTAGCGTTAGACATATTTAGTGCATGTTTGAAGTACAATGTCAGCATTGCTATAGTTTGGATACTAAGGTCACCAAACTGATAAAGCCGATTTTATTTTAGTCGCGTAGTTGATCATGACGATTGGGGATATCATACTTTATTATTTAGCTGGTAGAAACTTTATGGGGTTCATGAAGAAGATTGGTTTGCATTTGACCAGTATTTCAAGTTACTAGTATGCCAGCTTTTGGAATCGTCAGGTGTTGATGCTTTCACATGAAATTGGTTTGGTGTAAACGAGTTACCACCTGCATTTTGTTATCCCACGTGTATTGAATTATACTAAACAGTGTAGCGCTGTCGGAAAATTAATTGTCCCTCAGCCAGTTACTGGCCCAAGAGGTAAGGAGTTTCATACTCTTAGCTGGTTAAAGCAAAAACGTTATTTTTTCGAATACTAATCTTACATGTAAGTTGTTAGCTTAGGGTAAAATTTTAAACAATCGTGATGTACACATGTAAGTTGTACAAAAGAGAGGTTTAGCTAGCTATAAAACCAGGTTTAATCCACTATTCTCTGCATAAGGAAATGCCTTTACCAAGTCAGGAATATGAGAGATGTTTTCCATTCGGTTGATGTGTTTGAGCTTTTGATTTTGCCATTTGATAAAGGACTTTCCGTTTTGAATTTTCCTGGGAGTTCGGTATTTTTGTTATTTTACTTTTTTGTAAACCTTTTCTCTTTCACATAAGCTGTTTTTGTTTATCTGAAGTTTGTATATAATATTTGGAATAGATATAAGAAGATGTGGTATGAGTGCCAATGAGACAACTCTCCATCCAAGTCAAAATTTATAAATGTAAACCATTATAGGTCAAAGTACGGTCTTCAACACGGAGCCTAGGCTCACACCGAACAGTAAGCTATAAAGGGCCCCAAAATTACTAGTGTAAAACCATTCAAACGGGAAAACCAACGGTCTAATCTATATAAAAACGAGAAAGGCTATATTAGTGCCTTGTGTATGAACTAACTTGACAATGCATATTTGAATTGGTTTTAGATTTTGGAATTAAAGCTATAACTTGACTTGTATGAAGAAAAAGTAACCCGTTTACTCCGTATTCCTATCTAAAGATATAATTCACTTCATAAAGAGTACAATGGTATGTCACAGCGTATTTTTTTCGCGTGTTTACTTGCTTATTCAGGTACATGAATTTCCGAGTTTTCAACTATACAGAGATATGCTTTTAATTTTGAGTTAGGTTATTCTTTATAATTATTCACAAAAGTAAAACAAATACTAATCTTAATGGCAGTTCTGTAGTTATTGCAAGAATTTAAAGTTTAATTTTAGCAATTTATTTTATTTCGTTGGATTCAGAAGAAGTCATCTTTCAAATTTTACCAAATTCTCAAGAATCGCTTTTTCCACCCGAAGGATAATAAACAACTTTCACTAACTCGTATGGGGGAATTATTCATTCAAGCTTTTCAACTTTTGCACATGCTATTTAAACAAATGGACTGTACAGTTTGACTTCTGGTGAAATTACAACTTGCGCTAATTTAGGCATTTTCAATCGTTTATTTAAAAAAAGAAACATTTTTGATGACGTTTCATGACCGCCAAGGACGGATATTTCAAGGATTCTTTAAAATATAGATTATCTGTATCTGAAAATTTAGATTAAGGACTTGATATTGACTGTTTGTTTTCATATAATTGAATTCTATAAGAAAGATATATTTTCTCTCCTCGTTCTGTCTAGTGTAGTACATGGCACTGTCGTGTGGATATCCAATTTGAGATTTTGTAGTTTGGTTTTTATTAGTATAAATGAGATATAATAGGCGTTAGTTATTAGTTAATCATTATGTTGTCTATTGGCGTTTGTAATTGTAGGAGGCATGTAATTTCAACCGTATGAAGGAACTGAATTACATTGAAACTAATGTATTCTAGTTGCCTGTCAATGGACCGTTTGTCCACGCTTCATGACTAATTATCATTCAGTACGATAGGGCCGCCTCAATTATACGTGTGCTAAAGTAAAAATGTATCTTACTACAAGAATTCATTTGATGCTATATTTTCAGTTGAATGAATAGATGAGACAGAACTAGATTTTGACGAGATTACATTGTGTATAATAATAAACAACGTAACCAAAGCACATGTCACTGTCGAGTGGGTATTCAACTTTTTATTTTTTGTTTGATTTTTATTACCCTA
Source organism: Mytilus coruscus (assembly GCA_017311375.1). Lineage (NCBI taxonomy): Eukaryota > Metazoa > Mollusca > Bivalvia > Mytilida > Mytilidae > Mytilus > Mytilus coruscus. The sequence goes on along the minus strand of CM029596.1, from coordinate 47,855,817 downwards.
ATTCAGATATACTAGGCCTTTTGTTAGAGTATGTGAAATAAGAAGATGTGGTATGATTGCCAATTAGACAACTATCCAACAGAGTCCAAATGAAGCAGACTGAAGCAGCAACTATAGGTCACCGTAAAGTGAAGCTTTGAAAACTTTGAAAAAACAGTCCCGCATAGACAGCTATAAAAGGACCAACATGAAAAAATGTGAAACGATTCAAACAAAAATCAATGGCCTGATGTCTGTCAAAACAAAACTCGAAAAGCAAATATGACAGACAGCAACTAATGACAATCATTGAATAACATGCTCTTGACTTGGAACTGTCACATATAGAATGTTGCTGGGTTAAACATGTGTGTGAGTGTTCAAACATTCCCCTTAATTTTGGACGCGGCGTGAACATTACAACATAAGACCAAACTGTAAAAATCAGATGGAAAATTTTTTGACATATATATGGTTATGTTGTCTATGAGCGTTTGTTATTGTAGCAGAAGAAAATTCCTGTTTGAAAAAGTTGATTGAAGGTGTGTTGTAGATTATCAAAAAGTCATAACTGTCAACCAAGTTGAAGGGGAAATCAAAAGCATGCAATTTATCTACAACATAACTAGATAATTAAATCTATAATCATACATGAGAAAAAGACTGGAATAATTCAAAGTAATATTATACGATAAGACATAACTATCAATAGATCATTTATAATCTTACTATCTAGATTAAAGGCTTCTTAATTTCGAATAGCAAATATTTCATACATATCCAGTACGAGAACGAATTAACAAAATAACCAATTATGTAAACTCTTGAAAAACGTAGAAAGGGGTTAAGGGCGACAAATTTGGACTCCCACTAGAAAAAGACCATAGTTTTGTTTGATAAAATAAATTGCAATTTGGTCAGAATTTTGAATAAACTGCAATAGGTGGAGAGCAACACTTACAATCAAGTCACAGTAAGAACACAGCTATATACGTTGTTTATTTGTCAACGTACCTTCTACTTATTATGTGTTACAACTAACTTGCTCTTACAATGAGTTAATACTCTGTTTGGATACTTTCATCAATTAAGAGAAATCTTCTACCTATCTACCTATTTCTTGTTAGACTAATAAGTTCTTACAAGGAGTTAATACCTATTATATACCTATATGAAGTTATTTTCTTTCAGAACGATATGTCATTCTTTCGAAGAATCAACCCGGACGTTACCAAGTTTCAATGAAATATGCTTCAAGGAATAAAATAATGACCTGTGCAAGGTCATTATTTTCCTTGATAAAAATGCAAACTTTAATTAACTTAAACATTTAATTCGTTTGATAGTTTGTTGTTGCCAATTGCGGAATTCATTATTTCATGTCCATCGTTGCAGGCAGAAACAATCCTTTCCTCCGTATATTAGACTGAAATACAAAAAATCGTGATTGACGCGCACATTTTAACTTTCGAAACAAATAATGTGAATTTTTGTTAATTTATCGCTACAATAAAGGGACATTATCATATATGTGAGATGAATTTAAAATAGAAAACTTTTCATAACACTTTTAAAACAAGCCAGATTTAACACATTCGTGTGTAGGATTTTGAAAATCTTTTTGATTCACACTGAATTGGAAATCATACTTTGACCTACATGTATGGATATTGGTTTTCGTGTTACATGTACCTGAATCATGATTTCGTGGTCTCTTCGTGTCATTTCTTAACTTTTTACATCTATACATACCTTTTACTCTATCAAATGATTAACTGATCAAATATTCTTATATTCTATAAAATAACAGCCACGTACCTCACAATGGGGTCGGGGGAGTATGGAATTAAATCCTGATTCTCTGTTTGAAAAAAAATTGTATTGCCATTCATAAGAAAATAAATCTGAGTAGTTCATTCGTTAATAAACAGCTGCGCCATGAGCGCAAGATACGCCCGTCGTCTTTTGTGTGAAGTTTTATGCAATAATCATAAATAGTTTCTGAGATACGGCGCGACATGTGAAAAACCCCTTTTTAAAAAAAAAATCTATAACTCTAAAATAAAATTTTGAATCATCACCAAAAGGTATACAGATCTTTAGTTTAATATAACTAAGAAGTGTGTAAAATTTAAATTAATAATAATAAATCGTTTTTGAGATGCGGCGCGACATGTGCAACCCACCCCACCCCTTTTTTACAAAAAACTCAATAACTCTTAAATAAAATTTTGAATCATAATCAAAAAGTATACAGATCTTTAGATTAATATAACTAAGAAGTGTGTAAAGTTTGAAGCAATAATCATAAAACGTTTTTGAGATACGGCGCGACATGTGAAAAAACACATCCCTGTTTTAGTTACAAAGTCCCGTAACTCAAAAGGTTTTAATCTTATTTTCACCAAAAAAGTATACAGATCGTTTGACCATCACAAGAAACAACTATGTTAAGTTTCATGAAATTTGGATAAGTTGTTCTCAAGTTACAGTGCGACATGTTTACGACGGATAGACGGACAGACTGACAGACGGATAGACAGACAGACGGACAGACAGACATTTGTATACCATAATACGTCCCGTCAAAATTTTGGCGGGCGTATAAAAATTGTTGAAAAAATAATCTGCTTCTCCGCGAAAAAAATGTCATTGCAAATAGAAAACAAAACAACATAGCACCCCCTTTTCATAAACTAAGTTGGTACAATAAATTACTTACAAAGTGACTTGTATTTTTCATACACCGTAATCGGGTGGTAACAATTCATTTGCAGTTACAGTAATATTTTTATTGTGTCTGGATAATAATTTCTAAAGTTTATATCTAGATAAATTAGTGAGTTGTATTTCACATTATAAATTACCCGTAGGGCGTATTAAACCTGAAAGCATCAGAAAAAGAATATCCCACTTTAGTGTGGACGGTAAAATAGGATGCAAATTCTGCAAATTTTTGCAGAAAATAATTTTTTTACGGTATGTAAGTCAGATAATGCATATTTTAAGGTTTTTCTTGTCGCAGAACACACCGCGGGTGTTAGGATTGATCAAATGAAAGACCGACCGTAAGGAGGTCTTTCTTTGGGCAATCCTAATACCCCAAGGTGTGTTCTACGACAAGAAAAACCTTAAAATATGCATTATCTATAACATAATTTGATATCTTCAACTATTAAAAGAAATCTTTTACCTATTATTTCTTAGACTGATAAAATCTTACAAGGAGTTAATACTGAAATATGGATATATTCAACGATTAAGATAAATTGTTTTCTTAAATGAGAACGCATTTGAGATCGACAAAATCATATTTCTTATACCCTTGGAAAATATTCGGACTATAAATTTTCGACGAATCGTGTATATTTACATTTAGTTCCAAACTGTGTTAATAAAATTGGTACCAATTATAGTAAAAATTCAGTTTGCGCTTCCTTTCTGGGCAATTACCTTTCATTTTAAGAATGTTTTAGTAATCGCAAGCTTTCTCATATTTCACTTTTACAACATCACTAAATGTTAACAGATGTATTTATAAAGAAGATAAATCTGTTTTAATAATAAATCATGGTTCTGTTCATTTTGGATAATTTATGTTTTGTTTTAGAAGGTCATAAAACCTACGCAGGTCTTCTAGGAGTATTAAAATACTATTGGAGTTTTTAAAGTGAACACTACAACTCTTATTTTCTTGACTGGAAACAAATACGACCAGTGTTATTATCATCAAAACTTTAAAAAAAAACATAAATGAACAATTCGATGCAAAAACATGAAGTATAGCCACCAAAATGAGATAGCGTCTCGGTGCAATATATAAATCACTAAACCATAATAAACATGTTTACATTTGTTTTATTTTATTGTAGAAGTGCTTGTACTTGAATGTATATTTATAGTTTATAGTTTACTAGGCTAGGGAGAATGCAAGACTTAAGTAAATGTTTGCATGCAGGCAGGCTAATAAATAAGACAAAAGAACATTGGTTACATAAAAGATACCAGAACAAAATCGTCTACAAGTAAGTGTATATCTTCGAAAGCACATATGAATTAAAACGGAGGCATTTCCTTCTAAGCTTTTGATTAGGTTATTCACATTTTTGTCCCCGCGGGACGCGTTGCGGTGAACATAGAAATATTGGCCGTCCATCCGTCCGTCCGTCCATGCGTCTGTCGTCCGGTCTCGTTAATGCTTTCACGTTACAATTCTTACCAGATTTTATAAAACTTATATCATAGGATTATATCAGCAATGTCTCGGACAAGTTCGAAAATCAGTGCCTATCAACTATTTTTAAAACAGTTATGCCCTTGGAAATATCATGTATATGGAAAATTTCTTTGTTACCGCTCTCATGTGTACAATTCTTGCCAGATTTGTATCAAATTTATATCAAACGTTTATATCAGCAATGTCTCTGATAGGTTCGAAAATCAGTGCCGATCAAATATTTTTAAAAGAGTTATGTCCCTTGGAAATATTAATTATATGGAAAATTGCATTGTTAGCGCTCTCATGTGCACAATTTTAGCCAGATTTTTATCAAATTTATATCAAAAGTTTATATCAGCAATGTCTCGGACAAGTTCGAAAATCAGTGCCGATCAAATATTTTTAAAAGAGTTATGCCCCTTGGAAATATTAATTATATTTGAAATTGCATTGTATTTGCTCATAAGCCTTTATTTCTCTAACATATTTGTAAAAAGTTTTAAAGAACAAAAAAAAACTGTTTTTTAGTTATTGACCTTACCTTGATAGATAAAATATGTGCAACGCGGGTGACATTGGAACTCTTTATCATGTAGTTTTACAAAGAGTATTCGCTGTAACAGAAAACTAGTTCAAATAAAATTGAGAATGGAAATGGGGAATGTGTCAAAAAGACAACAACCCGACCACAGAACAGACAACAACAGAAGGTCACCAATAGGTCTTCAATGCAGCGAGAAATTCCCGCACCCGGAGGCGTCCTTAAGCTGGCCCCTAAACAAATATATATACTAGTTCAGTGATAATGGACGTCATACTAAACTCCAAATTATACACAAGAAACTAAAAGTAAAAATAATACAAGACTAACAAAGGCCAGAGGCTCCTGACTTGGGACAGGCGCAAAAATGCGGCGGGGTTAAACATGTTTATGAGATCTCAACCCTCCCCCTATACCTCTAGCCAATGTAGAAAAGTAAACGCATAACAATACGCACATTAAAAGTCAGTTAAAGAGAAGTCCGAGTCCGATGTCAGAAGATGTAACAAAAGAAAATAAACAAAATGACAATAATACATAAATAACAACAGACTACTAGCAGTTAACTGACATGCCAGCTCCAGACCTCAATTAAACTGATTGAAAGATTATGTCTTCATCATATGAATATCAGGCACAATCCCTCCCGTTAGGGGTTTAGTATCATACCATCATAAAATATATGAGAAGAGCATAACCCGTGTCATGCCAACAACTGGTTTTTAAATAAATGTGTTTAGTTCCGATACAAAGACCCTATAAGTGAATCAATATTAAAGCCAAAATATGCAATCTTTAATGACCTGACAACAGTATCGTAACTATATCCCTTCTTAATAAGTCTATTTAAAGGTTTTGTTAGCTTCTGAGGTGAATACTGACATTTTTGTGCTTTATAAAGAATTTTATAAAGTCAATTTCAGCAATTAAATAAACCATGTTCATAGCTATTACTAGTACATGCACAATTTTTACACGACTTTTTTCAAAGTTCTTGATTTTCATTAACTTACCAACAAAGAAATATCATAATAGAACATTATCTCCACATTCGTAAATTAAAGAGTATTATTTTAGAAATTTCCATACTTGGAATAACACATCTATTATAAATTATCATGCTGGTTAGAAATATCCCATTTAACTTGAAAGAAATGCTACAAAAATTAAGTTGCGCTTTCAAAAAATTGTCAAAATGGTCATATCTCATATATTTGTATACATATATTATGTCCATTTTGTTTAAGAAGATGACAAATTTACCGCAGTAACACTGGTTTTCTTCGCTACCTCAAGAAATGGTACATTCTACAATCAAATAAAACGTTATCGATTTTAAAACTCGTTTCGATGGGGAGAAGGGGTCTCCAGTACTCAATTACAATTGACTAATACGTTTTGGGAAACATTCTGTTGATTTAAATGAATGGTGCATATAAACTGACATTAGATGTAACATGCAGTTAGTATCTCTTTATTTGTAAAATGATCAATCACTCATGTACTTAATCATTTTCAATGATGCCGTTGTAGAGGTACAACCAGATAAGGCTTTGTGAATGGCCTTTTTGAAGTTCTATTTAATGCAGGTACAATGGTTTTTGATGTGTCAATGTTTGATATCCAGTATTAGTGTACATTTTACGGAATTTGATACTTACTATTAGTAATATAATGAATACTATCGATTAAATTAGAGAACCTAAGCCTGTATTACTCACCTCTTATATAAGAATAATAATATTAAGATTTTCAGACAATTCAAATAAAACTATAAATCCAGGTTTAATCCACAATTTTCTACATAAGGAAAACCTGTACCAAGTCAGGAAATATGACAGTTGTTTTCCATTCGTTTGATGTGTTTGAGCTTTTGATTTTGCCATTTGATAAGAGAATTTCCGTTTTTAATTTTCCTTGGAGTTCGATACTTTTGATATTTTACTTCTTCCCAGTAACACTGATTTTTTTTACTACTTCAAGAAATGGTACATTCTACAATCATACAAAACGTAACCGATTGTAAAAGCTTGTTTCGATGGAGAGAAGGGGTCTCCAGTACACAGTTATGTCTTGCATAACAATTGACTAATACGTTTTTGGAAACAATCTGTTAATTTTAATAAATGGTGCATATAAAATGACAACAGATGTAATATGCAGCTAGTATCTCTTTATTTGTAAAATGATCCATCACTCGTTTACTTAATCATTTTCAATGATGCCGTTGTAGAGGTACAACCAGATAAGGCTTTGTGAAAGGCCTTTTTGAAGTTCTATTCAATGCAGGTACAATGGTTTCTAATGTGTCAATGTTTGATATCCAGTATTGGTGTACATTTTACGGAATTTGATATTTTACTATTAGTTATATAATGAATACTATCGATTAAATTAGAGGACCTAAGCCTGTATTACTCATCTCTCATATAAGAATAATAATATTAAGATTTTCTGACAATTCAAATAAAACTATAAAACCAGGTTTTATCCGCAATTTTCTACATAAGGAAATGCCTGTACCAAGTCAGGAATATGACAGTTGTTTTCCATTCGTTTGATGTGTTTGAGCTTTTGATTTTGGTCATTTGATAAGGGACATTCCATTTTAATTTTCCTTGGAGTTCTGTATTTTTGATATTTTACTTTTCCCCAGTTACACTGATTTTCTTTACTACTTCAAGAAATGGTACATTCTACAATCATACAAATCGTAACCGATTGTAAAAGCTTGCTTCGATGGGGAGAAGGGGTCTCCAGTACACAATTATGTCTTGCATAACAATTGACTAATACGTTTTTGAAACAATCTGTTAATTTCAATAAATAGTGCATATAAAATGACAACAGATGTAATATGCAGCTAGTATCTCTTTATTTGTAAAATGATCCATCACTCGTTTACTTAATCATTTTCAATGATGACGTTGTAGTCCAAAATACAAATGCAGTGCCATGATATCCTGCACGTTGTAACAATATTGGGAAAAACTTCAGAAGATGCGTTGTTATAACAATAGGTTTCTGCACAATTCAGCTTGAAGATTTGTGTTAAAAACCTTTTCATATGTGCCATAATACTATGAATGAACCTTCAGCCATAGAGGTACAACCAACAAACGCTTTGTGAATGACCTTTTCTAAGTTCTATTCAATGCAGGTACAATGGTTTTTAATGTGTCAATGTTTGCTATCTAGTATGAGTGTGTAATTTACGGAATTTGATACTTTACTACCTATTAAGTTAGAGGATCCAAAGCCTGTATTACTCAGTTCTTATATAAGAATAATAATATTAAGATGTCCTGACAATTTAGACAAAAGCAGATGAAAAGGTACTTGAAATATATCAACGCCAAACAAATCATATTAAATTGCATTTTCTATTAAACAAGTCCCAAAAATGAAGTAACGCCCCCTTGGGAACTAGAATTGGGCAAACGCTACCAACACATATTAAACCCAATTTCCCCTAAAATAATTCTAAAATACTATAATTTTAGAAAAACTTTATATGTTATGGGTACTATTTCAAATCTCTTTTAGGAAAAGAGCAGTAGTTCCCAAATCACAGCTGTTTAGAGACAATTACGTATTGATATGGCCAAAAATACAAAAGGGTAAAATGAATTGTATACGTTTAACTCATTTCAAACATCTGAATCATAAAAAGAGCTAAAACTAATCATAGTCTATCACATTTTCGGGAAAAAAAGGATAAGGATATATTCAATAAAATTTGTTAAAGTTTTCTTTGACCGTTGACACTGTCTAAAATCCTTTCGTAAAAATATGAATTTTCTTAATATGCCAAATAGATTGAAACAGTGGGCGCATACTTTACCTAATGGAGGAATATGAATTTGATATGATGTAAAAAAACAAAGTGAAGTGAATTTAAGTTCTTCTTGTAAAAGTGTAGATGATTGTCCCCTTTGTACATCTGTACGAATACTTGTAAATGAATATTTCAAATCTGATTAATGCATAACATGTTAGGATAAAACTTCTAGTCCTGTCATTTTCTTTATTTGAGGTATTGACAATATTTTTACAATATCTAATTAGTATTTCCTTTCAGAGCATTATTATGAAAATTATTCTAAAATCATTTTTTTGACATTAGAAATAAATAAAATATGCTCTGTACGCTGCAAGTTTTAATATGTATAGGGCTAAAAATTAGATGATCAATTTTGTCATTTCAGTATATTCGGAAAAAATCCTTTAAAATTGATTTCATTTTGTGTAAAAAAAACTAGTTACTTTTTTTGATGACTATAAGCTCATCAATCTTTATTTTTGGTATATCTGAATTATGCTAACCGCAATCATCCAATTACCGTAACAAGCACATTACAAAGTTTAAAAAAAAGATTGCTTTTCATTTCTTCTTTAAAAACTGAGGTCACTCACAGCTATGTTCATACTTTTCAATATATATGGTTGTATATTTATGCATCTCAACTTCCGAAACAAGGTCACTGGCTCTCTGATAGCTGAGTATGCGAACTTCTATTCTTGCTTGGAAATTTGTTAGATGATTCTAAAATTTATGTCCATATTCAGTGCCTAAAACTTTAATCTAAATTTAGTAATTTCGAAAAAAAATATTTTTGGAAAAAAATTGATTGAAATTTCTGCATTATAATTACTCTGATTCGAATTGTGTTAATGTAGTATTATCACCAATATATAGTAGTTGAAACAAGTCTTTATATTTGTCAAACACTTTTAGAATTTAAAAAGAAATGTAAAACCTCCTTTTCTATCTTTTTGAATAACATTCCATTTTATCCTGTTGCGAGGTTTTAAGCGAGGAAATTGTACACCGTAGATTTTTGTGGGAAATTGCACTGTTACAGAACATTATTTTCCACATCCGGGTAAAATAATCATATTGTCTCCACCAGAGACAAAACAACGAACTCCAGATTTTCACAAAAATATTAGCTACTGATTCGGTCAGATTTTAATTAAATATGTCGATTAAGTAGTAATTGAAAAATTTCAAATTCTTCTGTTACCTCATTCTGAAATACTTTGTTCGATATCTCTCGGAAACGTTGATGTTGGATCGGATGGACTTGTAATTCTTTTGAAGGCATTATATGAGTTGCAGCAAATAAGCAAAGCAATATATTATGAACCAACAAAACAAATTTTAAAACTAATTATTTAGATATAATGGATTAGAAGTTTTCATATCAAAGTCAAACTTTTTAAAACCAGTGTTCTTTATATTATAGTAGGTAATTGTTTTACTTCAATTTCATGACACAGTCATCAAATAACTGGATTTGGATTGAATGCACCATTTTAATTTCACTACTCTCACTTCATACAATAAGCCTTTCACTGAATCTAAAATATTCAACCAGCTGATTATTTTGTAGAGGTGAACTCTAACTGCATTTGGGAGAATTTTTCAAAGCAATTATTGAAAGAATATAGCCTTCTGACTAAACACAGTAAATAGGCCGTGAAAATTATTTGGTTAAAAGTCTTCCACGAACCAGGAATACAATAAGAGTTTTAACATTTTTTACTTTTTTATGGAAGATATAAAATTAAACAGCTCTCTTTTAAAATTAACTTTTATTTTTATATCAAATGAATGTCACCCTATTAATTCGCGCCAGATTGCACAAAAAGACATTCAAATTTTGAATATGATAAATGGAAAATATTTGAAATTATGAATATGACGGGTAATGAAAGACAAATTAATTTGAATTTCATAATAAAAACAGATACAATGCTTAACTCAAATGTGATTGCTCTGCCTCAATCTGCTTGTCAAAGATAAATGTTTGATGCAATGAAAGGGTACTACACATCAAAGTCTGAAATTTTGTTTCACACATACAGTTACGTGATAGTTTTCAAATCAAGACCATACATATTCAGAATATGGATATGGAAAAAAATTGTAAAATTTTGGATGACAATAACCATAAACGTCTAGCAATTTTTCAAATACGAAATTTCACTTGTTTGTAAGGTTGGCACATAATGGTTGAATTTTAAACAAATATGAATAGTTTCAATGCAATTGAAGCTACACAAGGATAGGGGCTGTAAAATCAAAAGACAGAACCGCTTGCAGTACTTTAAATCAATGAAAATTAAGCAAATTACAAACAATAATAAACTTAAGATAACTGAGCAGCACGAACCTTATTGTGAATCAGATTCCTGGGACAGGTCTAGAAAACTATCGAAACATATATCAGTAGCAATATGTGACAGGGCTACTCTATAAATACTAGTGAAGTAGTGATTGCGATTAAAACATTCGAAATGGTTATTTAAACTCAGCCATTAGAATAGAATAATGACACTTGCTGTCTATGTCCAGAAGGTTAAGAAGCTGACATGGTTGGTACAAGTATTTGAGAAGTATGTTTTAATTGATATCTTTTCAAGATAAACTAATGTGTCAGTTTATCTCTATTTTTGTAATTACATAAAGTTCATTAATGTCTTACCAGTTCGACATTTTTCACTTTGAACCACATATATTACCAATTCAATCATTAGTGTAGTGCAGATGGAAGCTGATCTTTTATATAATCATATGTATAGGATCTTTAGAATATTAAAGTTAGAAATATTTTAAGACCGAATTTAAACAGATCGACAGTGTAAATCAAATATGTAATTATGTAATTACTAACAAAAGTTGTGAAACATACCTTCATTATCTTTACTCCTCATTCCATAGATAAGAGGAAACATTTGTTTACCGTTGTTTTGATGTTCTAAGGTGGTATATCCATTCTAAAATATCTATCGAGAGGGAGAACAAGATTTAAGAAATTTCAGTCAGATTAAACGGACCGAGGTAGGGTGCAGGGTAAATATTTCAGTCAGATTAAACGGAGCGAGGTAGGGTGCAGGGTAAATTTTTCAGTCAGATTAAACGGAGCGAGGTAGGGTGCAGGGTAAATATTTCAGTCAGATTAAACGGAGCGAGGTAGGGTGCAGGGTAAATATTTCAGTCAGATTAAACGGAGCGAGGTAGGGTGCAGGGTAAATATTTCAGTCAGATTAAACGGAGCGAGGTAGGGTGCAGGGTAAATATTTCAGTCAGATTAAACGGAGCGAGGTAGGGTGCAGGGTAAGGACAAGGTACACTAAGGGCCGTATTTGGCCCCTTTTTGTCAATTTTTTTCATGAAATAAACGAAATTATAATCGGAAATAATTTGCATATATCTGTTCTTTAGTAGGTCATGCGGATTTTAATTTTGGTAAAGCAGAAACCTGATTTTGGGTTGCTTAAAGTTCTCTAATTACGTCAAAAGATAGCAAAATGTTGATTTTGGACTGAAATTCTTCGTTTTAAAGGCCTCCGCCAACGTGAGCCACAGAAAAGAATGGTGATAAGGATAGCATTCAAACGGAATTTTCTGATAATGAAAAGAAACTTTTGGCTCACGTTGGCGGAGGCCTTCAAATATGAATAAAACTCTCTCCTAAAAACAACAACTTCGCCGTAATAGTAAAATCGGGCGAAATCGGAGAAAGGGCTGAAAAACTCCGCATTCGGCTGTGATTACCAGACACCATCAACTACATCAAGAATATTTCCAAAGGTGAGGTTTTAGTTTTGAGATTTGGCAATCATTCTTCAAATTGTATTTTTTCTTTTTATCAATCTAGATTTTGTTTAATCAATTTGGATCAACAAACAAATGGTGAAAACGTATGCATTTGCACACGATAAACAGCCATTTTCATTTGTACCTCCGATTGAGTCAAGATATAAATTTAAGCTACAAAGAGTTTGAATGATTAAATCATTTTTCGTTTCAAGTAAAAAATACTCAGAATATGTGAAAATTTGGCACAAAATATCGGTCCGGTTGCAGACGATTTTGAGAAATTGACTAGCGCCGATAACAACATTTTTTGCTTATCATTAACCGGAGATTTTTCTTATGAGTTAACATGAAAATTTAACAATTTTTTCAAGTAAAATAATTTCCAATTTTCGTATGATTTCGTCTACAAATAGAATAAACGGAGAAAAATAACAAATAAAAAAAAAAATAGTAGTCTTAAGTATGTAGTTTTACACAATATTTGGCAGGATGACAACGTAGTGTAGTGGGAACACCGTTGCATTTCGTCCGGGCGTCCTACGTTCAAATCTCCTCACTAACGAAAATATTTTTTTTCAATATTTTTGTTACTTGTATCATTTTATCATTTTATTTTCTTTCAAAAAAGAAAGAAAAGCTGAAAAATGTTTGAGTTCATGATATAATAGCCAGCAATTTAATCTGATTTCTAAACATAAAGTTTTAGTCATTTCAATGGGATGCAACAGGTTTTTATTCCAAGTTGGAGCCTCATTCAATTATTTTTGCCTTTGGAATCATTTTTTCAATAAGGGACGACATCAAAAGATCAATGAAGGATAACAAACTTTTATCAAATAACTTGGGGGGATGATAAAATTGCTGCTATTTTTGTTTCTTTGAGATCGATTTTACATGCATCCCTATTGGTCAATCATTTTTTTCCCAAATTAAGTTAAGGGTGGTGGGGTGGGGGTGGGGTTGGAAATAAGTGGAAAAACTATGTGAATTTTTATCCTACATTGAACTTTTGATGTCGTCCCTAAGAGAAGTAGAATAGAAGTCATTTGAAGAAACAATATTACAGCCGATTTCATTGAGTGTGTAGCCAAAGGTAACAGTTGCGGATCCGGGGGGTTCGGGGTTGAACCCCTTTTTGGACGATCAATGCATTTGAATGGGGACATAAAGTCCCCCACCTTTGTCCTGGGTTGGGAACCCCCTTTTAAAATAGCTGGATCCGCCCCTGGGTAATATCTTTGGTAAGCTTGCTTGTTAGCTGAACTGTTGTCATTGTTAGGTTTGGTTAACTACCCTACTTAAAGAGTAGACTAGCCCGACAGATAACAAATCTAACTGACTGTTGGACTAAGCTACTTTGAAAGAGGGTAGTATACCTGACCTAATAATGACTGAATGGTTCAGCTAACAAGCAAGCTTACCAAAGATATTACCTTTGCCTACACACTCAACGAAATCGGCTGTAAAGGAGTTCACAAATAAATTGTAGATATAACATAGTTGTTTCAGACACACGAAATATTTTAAGGTTTAACTTCTGTCAACAGATAACAGTAACATGTTTTTAAAGATAGATTTTCCGGCCCTTGGGTTTTAAAGTAAAATGAAAAATAAATATATATACATATATCATAACTTAATTAAACGTTACACAAAATGCTCGGACGACCTGATGCGCAAGGTTTAATATAATATATATTTTCTGTCTTATTACAGATATAAAATTGACATCCTGATTATGTAAACCATGGACACCACATAATGAAATTCATGGACGTTCTTGTGCCTGTTCTCGAAAATGGCATAGTTATTTTGTTAAACATGTATAATATATAGATATACGAAGATGTGGTATGAGTGCGAATGAGACAACTCTCCATCCAAGTAACAATTTATAAAAGTAAACCATTATAGATCAAGGTACGGCCTTCGACACGGAGCCTTGGCTCACAGCGAACAGCAAGCTATAAATGGCCCCAAAAATTACTATTAGACTTAATACTTAATTACTTTTGTTTGATGAAAATTCTCTCATATTTCAATTTGGCTCGGTATAAATTCGATATCAGCAGCATGACTGTTGTAGTCTTCGGTCACTTTTTTATCAATTGTATTATAATTCAGAATGTGAAATACATTTCTGTAGCCGATGCCTCCTTAAAATATATTTTACAAGATAAGAGAATGTAGCCTTTTAAGGCTGTTTAATAAAGACAGATAATTTTGCAGCCGTTCATTATATATTACACATATATTTCGATATCTATTTCAGGTACATCCATAAGGGGTTACAGTATTGACATTGATAAGAATGAAGAACCATAAGGAATGGTAAATATATACAAGACTATTTTTTATTTTTTATACATATTTAACAAAACTGGTTGCAAGGGTCTTCTCGGCACAAGACCATACAATGAGCACCAGTGTCCGCTGGATTGAAATAATTCGGCATTGAATGTGATCTGCTATTGAAAAGATGAACAAAAATAAGTATATAAGGGAAACTTAATGTTGGGTTAATGTCAATGAGAGCCACCATTCGAACATCACAAATGTTCCAAGACTGCTACTGCATGTTTAGATATATGCTGCATAAATATGCATCTCATATGGCATACTAGACACTATAAAATTAGTCTTATACATCATATCACACCCGGTCTAAAAGAGGGACTATATTGCATTCGCCTTGTCCATCAGTTAAATATTCAAACTACCGCAACCGTATAATAGTATTACGTTCTCGTCATTATACTTAAAGGGAGGGGGGGTGTCGGTTGTTGGCCCCCTTTGTTTTGCACGATCAATGCATTTGAATGGGGACATATGGTATGAACAACTCCCACCCTCTTTTTTGAAAATGGCTAAATCTGCCCCTGTTTTTTGCATTATGGTTCACAGTAAGATAAATAATACAACTAAAAATAAAGGTTAAATTAGAGTAAACGATTTTTGATTAAATAATTAAAATAATTTCTCCTTCATTTTCATTTTTAGGTGATGCTGTGAGAATGCCTACTCCACGAAATTTCAGTTGCATTATATGTATGAAAACGCATTTAAAAGAGACAAACCGACGAGCAATATTTAATTCTGGATTGCGGAACTATGTAGAGTCAATTTTAAAAAGACATGTGAACGAACATGACGCTATTTGCCTAAAATGTAGAACAAGAATTCAACGAGAAATTCAGGCTAACAAATTAGTCAACAATGTGACTGTTGCAGAAAAAAATAAAAGCAATGAAAAAAAACAACCAATCTCTGGAGGCGTCCTTAGTCCAAAAACCATACAACTTCCAATATGTTGTACCATAAAATCACACCGTATGTGTATTGTTTGTAAGAAGCAGAATTCAAATAGGCATAAACTTATTGTTGTTCCCAATGAAGCCAAGACACAAACATTTATAGACAAGGGCATCTTTATTTCCTCGAACAGTAGATGTTGTTCTGATCACCTTGTTGGTAAATACTTCAAGCAAGAGGCTTTGAAAGCATTAAAGCATACTTCTCCGTCGACATTCTTCAACCGTACGGATGTAAACGACTTGTTAGATAGAACCAGGTCAATGCTAAAAGATGTTGGAAAAGTTAATTTCGATGTCCAGATATCTATGTCAGATGACGATTTTGTTAATCTCACTGGACTAACCAAACAACAGTTTGACGTTGTCGCCACACGTTACAGACTTGAGAAACTCTGAAGTACGCTCAATAAGAACATGTCTAGCTATTCTCCTTGTAAAATTACGCACTGGATTATCAAACACAATCTTGGGAACTCTTTTCAGCCTTAAGTCCTATAATATACGGCGATCCGTACACTCAGCTCGAGAATCTCTTATCAAAAATTTTGTTCCTTCATTTTTAGGATTTAACCATACGAGTCATTCAGTCTTTGCCCAGAGTCATACAACTCAACTGCCAAAACATTGTTTACAGGAAACAATGAAGACACAGCTGTTCTGATCCTAGATGGGACATATATATACATACAGAAAAGTTCATACCACAAGTTCCAGAAGAAAACCTACAGTATGCACAAAAACCGACCTTTAGTCAAGCCCATGATTATAGTTGGATCTGATGGCTACATTTTGAGTGTCTTGGGGCCATATTATGCCAATGCCCACAACAACGATGCCTCGATTACCAAGCATTTATTTAAAACCAATGCTGAAGATATAAAGCAATGGATAAAGGACGATGAAGTATTAGTAGTCGACATAGGTTTCAGAGATGCTCAAGCTTTCCTTGAGAGTTTGAACTTGAAAGTAGAGATGCCTTGTTTCATCAAAAAGGGACAAAACAACACACTACCGAGGAGGCAAATTCTTCTCGACTTATAACAAAAGTTAGGTGGGTAGTTGAAAGCGCCAATGGACGCATTAAACAGTGGCGCTTTCTCGACAAAGTCGTTTCAAATCACTTCGTTCCCTATATTGGAGATTTTGTCAGAATTGTTTCTGCATTTATTAATTGCTTCCGGGCTCCACTGATTAATGACTTTTGCAATGAAGAGCTTGGCCAAACTATGCTGGATAGAGCACAGCTTGGTAACCAGGTACAGAAGTATGTCGAGGACAATAATTTAATTCGCAAAAAGGCTATCTATTCTGAAGTAAATGGCACGGAAAACGTTTTAGATTTTCCTAAACTTACTCTCAAACAAATCAGAGATATAACAATGGGAGTATATCAACTGAAGCAAGCCCCAAGATATACAGAAAGCCATCTATCTGATAACAATTACATGCTCCAGACTTGCCGTGACCGCCCTAATCTATTACGAGTAAAACTAACATCCAGACATTCGTCCTCAAGAGTGTACAGTCTATGGATTGAATTTAGTGGAGATGGAGTCACCGGTTGGTATTGCACCTGTAAAGTAGGCGCCCGGGTGGTCGGTTGTTGTGCGCATATTGCATCTACAATGTGGTACCTTGGTTATAGCAGGTGGGAACTAGAGACACCAAGCACATGTAAATATGCAGATTCAATTTTGAATGCAAAAGATGTGCCACTTGAAACAGATTCCGATTCTGATAGTGACGGTTTCATTGAGGTGACTCTCTTATAGTAATATCTATTGACAGAGGTTAAGATGTAAATGCATAGAAATAGTGAATTTATTTAACAGGGGTGGGTTTTTCATTGTTGTCTTAACAAACTATTTTTTTCGGAGATCAGCATCCGATTATTGTTCTTGTCTTGTGAAATTCTATTAGATTAATGTTGAATACGTTTTTTTCTCGCTGATCGTACATACTTTACTGTTGATTATCTGCTCACTAATTAGGAATAAGAATATGTTTAGCTTTGGTTAACACATTATTGGTTGCATAAACCTTAAAGGATATTAAAAGTTTGGGCAACAGTTGTTTACCGATGTTCCAATTGCAAACATCGATTATGGGCATACTCTACAGAAAAAAATCTCTAGTTAATTATTTGTCTTGACACTTTTTACTGAAAGTAAATTTTGATATGCACTATTAAAATAAGAAAAGAAAAATATATCTTTTTGAATTACTTTTCGAGATATTTCAGTTTGAAACACATTATTTCGCTGATAAATCACTGAGCTTTAAAACAAAAAGAGGTACTTTCACCCGGTACATTTTGGTGTAGTGTTTATACGGTTTTAGGGTAGTGTCCAAATTGAAAATAACAAAGTAAATTTGCTGTGAAATGATGCAATTATCGGTGACATAATGCTGCAGAGAGCTTTCTTTAAAAAATGAATGCACGCGGAAATAAATATCTACATTGATTTTGTCTTGCAATTTACGACAAAATATTCTCAAAGCAGTACACAATCGATTGCAAGAGAAATAAAATGGTTTCCATGTGCTAGGGTTTATGTTTTTGTTTGAGTAAAATTCATCAAAATCAACAATCAGTCAAAATCTCTGGTTAAAAGGAAGTAATTGCAGATGACTGGCGCCACCTAGATTTTACACCCAAGATAATAGGCAGAAGTAAATGTATTTGTTGCTGCCCTGGTAATTAGAAAACAAAATTGAAATAGTGAGAAATGAGTGTTGGCCTTTGGTGTAGAAATAGCGAGAAATTTGGTGGAATCTTTCTGTTACGAGAAACATTTTCTGTGCAAAATTAAGCAAGGGGTGTTCTTCATTCATACTATTTCGAAAATTTCGGAACCGTTGAGTACCCTTAAAAAATGCCATTTTTCTATCAAAAAAGCTGCGGCACCATATGTGTTTTGCAGTTTTATTCACACCCAAAGGTGTTGATAATTCAGAATTTGAAAGTTTTATCAACGGATCTTTTATAGTGAAAACGCAGGACCCAAAAAAGGCTACCATTGTCGCCTATGTCAATAATTACTTCACTGTAAACTCTAAATCTGTTCTAGGACACAATCGGTAAAACTACAGATCAGATGACTATTATTGTATCTTATGATCTATTATCACATGTAGACATCGCAGCAGCATCGTCAACCAATTCGTGATGGTTATCGTAAAACTTTTGAAGTGTCGATTCAAGCCGTCCTTTCTCATAACCCTGTTGGTCAGCTTCGACTGTTATTCATGAATCATTCGCCATAACAATCCATACTCGGTCAAAAATGTCACGATAGGTAATAAGTCACAATTACTTGTTTTATTTTAATCAAACAGCTATTTTTATGTTAAAGACAGACGCATCGTACCAGTCACCAAATTTGTATTGGTAGCTGGAAACTGTTGGCGAACTGTTAGTCCCCGAGGGTTTGATCAGCTCAGTTGTCAGTGCTTATGTACTGACATGAGCTTTAACAAACTTTTCTAAAAAATACTCTGTTGATAATTAAGACTAAGGTTCCAACTTCCTCAGGCAAGGTTGACCTTAGATTAATTTGGCTATATTTATGTACCGTTTTGTCATATAGCTCTTCACGTGATCCTAAACATGAACTCATCATAGATACCAGGATTAAGTTTTTGTACGCCAGACGCGCGTTTCGTCTACAAAAGACTCATTAGTGACGCTCGAATCAAAACTTTAAAAAGGCCAAATAAAGTACGAAGTTGGATAGCATTGAGGACCAACAATTCGAATGGTTTTGCCAAATACAGCTTAGGTAATCTATTCCTGGGGTAGAGCATCCATAGTACTAAGAAAAATTCAGACTTTTGTAAACAGTTGATTTATAATTATGAACATATCAATGACAATTCATGTCAGCACATAAGAACTGACAACTTAGGTTTGAGCGTTCGTTCTGCAGGTAAATCCAAACATAAACTTCGGGCGCACGAACTCAATAAAGTATTATTTATATTTACCAGCACTGGGTCTATACCACTGCTAGTGAACTGTTTGTCTCCGAGAGCATGATAAACTCAGTAGTCAGTTCTTTGGTGCTGACAGAGTTTCTACAATTGTTTCTTAAATAATCCGTTGATAAATCAGTACATTATTATGAAACTTAGGTTCTAACTCCCTCAGGTGAAGTTGACCTTTAATCAAGATTAATATGGCTATTTTTATATCACTTTCGTCACTGTGACATCATGAATATGTTAAGATTTACCGTATTTCACATAAAATGTGATTTTACACAGTTTTTGGCAACATTAGATATAAGTCAACGCATTACTCAAAAATATAGTGTACCCACATAAACATAAACAAAAATACCGAACTCCGCAGAAAATTTTAAACGGAAAGTCCCTAAGCAAATGGCAAAATCAAAAGCTCAAACATACCAAACGAATGGATAACAACTGTCATATTCCTGACTTGGTACAGGCACTTTCTTATGTAGAAAATTGTGGATTAAACCTGGTTTTATAGCTAGATAAACCTCTCACTTGTATGACATTCGCATAAAATTCCATTATATTGACAACGATGTGTGGACAAAACAAACAGACATAATAGGTAAAAATGTCAAAAATAGGGGTACAGCAGGCAACATTGTGTTTTAATCCCAATCACTATAAATCAAACACATATGTCAACAAGGAAAACAAAAAAGCATTGACAAAGCACATTAGCAAAAACGAAAGACAAGAATACAAAAATTTACTACAGCACAATAACACAATGACGGGATGTACAAGTACCGAGCCACGTCAAATGGACACTACCAAAATAGACCAAACAGTAAAAGTAATAATTTACAAAGACAAATAAAAGAATACTATAACACGTTATTAAGATGATGAACAACGTCAGTACCTAGAATCTATACTTCAAGACCATCGTGTATTATTTGTGAAGTTGATACGGAATATTTATCAACAAGGTCTTGGTATCTTTTTGTTTGAAGGAACTCCGACTAATATGAAAATAAGAATAGGTCAGCAAGGAGAGGCGCACAGTTCGTTCCCTTATGAATGCCTACAATTTGTTGAAAAAGTCTACCTCCAAATTCAACAAATATGTTGTCAATAAGAAACTCCAGCATACTGATCATTTGTTCTTCTGTGTAGCATGTTTTACTTTTTGTTCACTATTAACAAAGTATGCCGTATGGTATCCCAATGTTTGTTTTCAAGAAATCGATAAAACACACTTTTTTAATTTTGAAATATCTCGTCTCGTTCTTATGCTTAATAACTTCCAAATTAAAATATCACTTTAAAAATTCCGTGCGTCCGATGTGCTTATTTAGGTTTACCTTCGCCAGAAACCCTCAAACTTAAACATTTAAAACCCAGGGATTAATAAATATATAAAAACAATAGGAGCTGTATGACCAAAAGGTTCAAGTTTATTTTCGTCATTCGTTCAAAAACTATATATAAATATATTTAGCTAATCAGCAATCAACTCCATCTTCATGCCTAAGATATCATGTACTGTGTTACAACTCTAGATTCTACTGCCGAGGAAGGGTAACACTAGGCCACCGAAAACTGAATTATTAGTTCAGTCTAGGTTGGCCTTGTGGTCTAAAGCGCTGGACACAGTGCAAGCGGTGTTGTCTCGATATTTCAATAGCATGAGTTCGAATACCGGCGAGTGAAGAACAAAAAATTGCTTCCGCAAATTTGCAGATTTAACATTGTTGTGCTGATATTTAGAGTAATTATGTATATTCCTAACATCACCGAAGAGACATTTATAGTCGAAATCCGGATATGGTGTACCAATTTGTGCACCTCATGTTTGCGGTATACCATCTTTTCCGGAAGTTTATTATTTTCTGTTTGGTATTAAATTAATAATTAAAATCCATTTAGTTACATCTGATGATCCGTTTATTCGGCAATCGCCATTGCAGTCAGCAGGGTTTAAGAACATCCGTTGTTCGACCTGCTTGTCAAATGCGTTTTGTTAAAATATACTTTTTCACTTTTTTAGTCTTTTGGAAAATGTTGCATGTGCTGTATTTAGACCCCTCTACCAAGAAATTTGTTTTTTTATGCACACGTATAAAAGTTTTTTATCCAACGCAATCATAGGTTGAACGTTGTTTTCAATTTAGACTTGTATATACTAGTATATATATATATATATATATATATATATATATATATATATATATAGCTGATAAAAATCAGCTTTCGTTTCGGGAGGTGTTACCTTCTCGTAGGAATTAAAAAACGAAACGAAAGCTGATTTTTTATCAGCTATAGTTAGAGGAGGGGATAAGGTGTCTGAGTAATGCTGTGTTGCCGTAGAATTTAGAAATAAAAATAATAATCCAACGCAATTATAGGTTTGAACATTGTTTTCAATTAAGACTTGTATAAATATAATATATATATAAAATGACTGAATAATAGCCAACGATAAATCTGACGGGGAGTCGGATCATATAATTATGATACAGTACACTACAAAATATAATATATAACAAGTCTTAAACATCACCAAAAAATAACAATAAAATGAACAAATGTTATATATTTCGGATAACAGATATCCTTCATCAGTATCTGTTATCCGAAATATTTAACATTTGTTCATTTTATTGTTATTTTTTGATGTTGTACCATTTTAGACTTTAGACTTATATATATATATATATATATATAGAAGTCTATAAAAGGACCAACCAGCAAATTTACTATGTACCGGATCGTCTAGAATAGACGATACTGTGCAGATAAGGAAAAATTATATAAGTCTAAAATTTGCACAACGATACTAATATAAGATGGTATTATACGAAGATAGTGTTATTAAATCGTGTTGACAAATATTTCGGCTTAACAAATAGCCTTCTTCGGTGTCAATGAGTTTAACAATACTGATTGTAGGTTAAAATAGATCAATAATACAGGTAAGTTTTAATCTATTGATGTTAATCCATAATCTCGAACATCATAATATAAACAAAACTCGATACTCTAATATACGTGACTGTGTATATTTACATTCCAAAATGAGTGAAAAACAAAACTTAGTATTTCTTATTGATGCCGTTTGGATGATGTACATTTAGTTCCTTTATCCAAAGCTTTCCCGAACCTGTCGCTGGGCATCACTCCAGTGAATGTTCTGTTCAATCACTAGGATTTTCATGCGATTAAAGTCATCAAGTTTGTGACCTGATTGTCTGAAATGCTGAGAAACTGGGAGAAGTGGCTTCTTAGAGATACCACTCCTATGGCCATTGAGGCGTTTGTGGAAAGGCTGCTTTGACTCACCAACATATTGGAGCCACAAACCGAACATTCCAGTATGTAAATAACGTTCATACTTTTGCAAGTGACATTGCAAAATATCTTATAGTTATTTTCGTTTGCCTTACTGTGAAATGTTGATGAATGCTGCATCTGTAGGCAGCATTTGCAGCGTTTTCCTCACACGAACGACATTCTCCAGAAGAACTTCTATTATCAGACACTTCAGCCCGCACTAGCAGGTTCCGCAGACTGTTGGGTTGCCTAAAAGCTTTCATGGGAGGCTCAGGAAAAATCTTGGATAGTTTGAATTCTTTTCAACTGTTTTCCAATGCTCACGAATGACACTAAAGCTGTTTTTGAGGATGGGTGGTAAGTGAGGACACATGGAGTCCTTTTATTTTTCTTTTATCTTTGTATTCTAAAGTTTACTCCTAGGAATTGATTCCGCTTTCTGAAAACTTGTTTTGATATTTCTGTGTTAGTAAGAGTCAAGCGAATATGTTCCAACACAGAAACAACCAAAAACAATTACGTCAACTTGAAACCCGCTTGAAGAGAAGGGGATACAAACACAGAAATATCAAAAAGTTTTCAGAAAGCGGAATCAATTCTAGGAGTAAACTTTAGAATACAAAGATAAAAGAAAATAAAAGGACTCCATGTGTCCTCACTTACCACCCATCCTCAAAAACAGCTTTAGTGTCATTCGTGAGCATTGGAAAACAGTTGAAAAGAATTCAAACTATCCAAGATTTTTCCTGAGCCTCCCATGATAGCTTTTAGGCAACCCAACAGTCTGCGGAACCTGCTAGTGCGGGCTGAAGTGTCTGATAATAGAAGTTCTTCTGGAGAATGTCGTTCGTGTGAGGAAAACGCTGCAAATGCTGCCTACAGATGCAGCATTCATCAACATTTCACAGTAAGGCAACCGAAAATAACTATAAGATATTTTGCAATGTCACTTGCAAAAGTATGAACGTTATTTACATACTGGAATGTTCGGTTTGTGGCCTCCAATATGTTGGTGAGTCAAAGCAGCCTTTCCACAAACGCCTCAATGGCCATAGGAGTGATATCTCTAAGAAACCACTTCTCCCAGTTTCTCAGCATTTCAGACAATCAGGTCACAAACTTGATGACTTTAATCGCATGAAAATCCTAGTGATTGAACAGAACATTCACTGGAGTGATGCCCAGCAGCAGGTTCGGGAAAGCTTTTGGATAAAGGAACTAAATGTACATCATCCAAACGACATCAATAAGAAATACTAAGTTTTGTTTTTCACTCATTTTGGAATGTAAATATACACAGTCACGTATATTAGAGTATCGAGTTTTGTTTATATTATGATGTTCGAGATTATGGATTAAAATCAATAGATTAAAACTTACCTGTATTATTGATCTATTTTTAACCTACAATCAGTATTGTTAAACTCATTGACACCGAAGAAGGCTATTTGTTAAGCCGAAATATTTGTCAACACGATTTAATAACACTATCTTCGTATAATACCATCTTATATTAGTATCGCTGTGCAAATTTTTAGACTATATATATATATATATATATATATATATATAGTTAATCCACGAAAAAAGAGAAAATATTTATGAAGCAATTTTGCTAACATATACCATAAACAAACCATTAACTTAAGTTTGGTCACTTATGCAGGTTCTATGCATTTGAATTTTGCGTTCATAGAAAAAGTGAAAATTACACAAATTAGAAACGGAATTTAAGTTTCACTGAAATTTTATTTTTTTACAACAATTAATCACCCAATATCATTAAAATTCTCCACAAATGATCTTTGGTATGTTCGGCAAATTTAATGTCAATATTTGAGTCAATAGGACGTGTAACAACCTCTCTTCCGATACAGTTCCATTACACGGCGTTTCATACTCTGTACAAGCCTTCTGAACTTTAGTTGAGCAAATTTATTCCATTTATCAACAATTGCCCCTCTTATTTTGCCAAGATTTTGCAAAGGTGGATCTCTGTAATTAAGATGTCTGCCAATGACATCCTAGACATGTTCGATAGGGTTCATGTCTGGAGACATGAATGCCAAAAGATAGTGCCAATGGCTTCTTGGTCTTTGTACTCGGTTACAATCCTTGCCCTGTGTGGTCTAGTGTTTTCGCCTATGTACAAGGGTCTTGACGCAAATGGATGATTATCAAAATGAGGGACTACAATGTTTCTAAACACCAAATCCCTGCATGTCTGTCTGTTCGTGTTACTTTGCAGAATAGGCATACACAGCTTACAACAGTATCAGAAGCAACCCTCTACTGTAACACCACAAGCACCGGATGCAGTCGTTGGGCAAATGTTGTTTTGGTCATAGGCAGTTTTATTTCCCCCGCCAAACTCGTATTCTGCTGTCTATTGGTCGAAACAGAAACCGACTCTCATCTGACCAATGAACATTTTGACAGCTTCCCATGTTCCATCGTCGATGGTCATTAGCCCTTTGAAACCTGATTATACGGTGCCTGGCTGTTAGGGCAGGTCACTTGACAACACGACGTGCTCTTATGTAGCCTCTATGAAGTCGACGGACCAATGTTCGAACACTTAAACGATCACCTGGAGGCCAGTGGTGTCTTAGCTGTGGAGCAGGAGTAAATGGGTTGGCTTTATCACAACTTATAAGCAGACTGTCATCACGACAGGTCACTACATGTCTTCCGGGCCTTGGTCTATCATTTACAGTTCCTGTGTCAACATGACGTTATCAAAATCTGACAATGACGGTGTGATTAACATTGAAATGGTTACCTATGCTCCTAGTGCTCCTACCGGCATTTGACATGTCAATTGCTTGCCAACCTTCAGCCACAGATAACTAATGCCTTGCCATATTGCACAATGACTTGGTGAAGGTCAAATTTCATCTGTACGCGGGACAGTAGGAAGATGATTTAAAGGTATCGAAACAGTGTTTTAGTAAAAGTGCAAATGACCGTTAATACCAAGTTGCTCGGCGGGTTTATCGGAGCTCAATTTTTTTAGTCGTAATGAATTTTCTTAGTGTATGTTAAAGGCAATTCATAACACCAAACATAAATATTTTTATCGCAATGGTTAAAAATATATTGCAAGTTATATTTGGGTGGTGCTTAACTTTTGGCGGACTGTATATACTTATAACCGTCATTAATATGAATTGAAATTAAAGGCTCCAATGAGCCTGAAAACTTATTTGGCAAAAATATATCATAATTTTATTTACTTAAAACATGAACATAAATAGACATATCTACAAATGCAGTCACTCCCCCTCCCCACTTAAAATGTCTCCATCCTTGCTTGTTTATCGATTTGGCCGTTTACAGTTTATTTCAATATTGTTCTCATGATGATATCCAATATTGCCGAAAGTTCATAAAACATCATTAATGTGCAATAGACGGATATTAAGACCTTTTTCCATAATTTCGGATCACTGCGATGAAACCTTTTGTTACATACATCCAATCATCACCAATTTATTTTGATAATGTCCCTTAGGAAGACCTGTGGATTTCGAGGTCATTATACCAAAGTCAATCGATTAAAAAGATACAAATTAAAATAACGAACGAAACTGAGGGAATCGCATGATCTCCAAAAGTAGCAAGACAGGGTGCGTTGACAGGATTAGCTACTCCTATCAGAGATTTCCAATAAAATGACATTACTCGACATAACCAACCTAGCTGACCGTATCTTGACCTATTGCATTGAAGGATGACGGAGGGGAGCATAGACTGTAGGAAATTTTGGCTCGTTGAATACACATACTTTGTTGGAATAGATGCTATCTAAAAATTAGCACAAACTACTAATTTAATTCTTTACATATTTTGTTAATAAATTTGGGATGATTTCACTGACAACAACCTTTCAAGGGATTAATTAATTCAGTTACCGGTAACCAAATGCACCGATCATTACTTCGTCATTTCACTTGGCCAATATGTTTATCTCTCAAACGATGAATTCTTAAAGCTACTAAATCAAAATTAAGTTTGAAAAAATAAAAATAATGGAATCTGAAGCGAGATCATATTTTCATATTTGATTTAAAAGTAATAAGATTGAAACAAGAGTTTTAAACCCGCCGGAATGTAAAAGGTGTACACGACTTGCTTCTTCTTCTTTTTTTTTTTTAGCATACTTCTATAATTTATTTCAAGATACTTTTGTCAAAGGTAAAAATTCAGATCACTGATGCATCTTTCTGATTGTACTTTGTCACCTTTCCGTAGAATATTATCAGATGGAATTTATGGGGACGCATCTTCAAGAAAAAAATATAATTACCCTTTACTGAATCAGTTAATTTTTTTTATATCTTGTCTTTAATTATAATGATGCATGAATTCTAGGAAGAGCCCATACAAACGTATGCATAATTTAACGTTATTGCTCTTAAAAATTGTTTTTCTAGAATGTTTGTCTTTTAACTTATACAAATACGGATGAAAAACGGACATGCACGGAATATTTGATTGAAGTTTTGTAAAGTAGAATGATCATTTTAGTTTTATGACCAACTTATGATAGCAAGGGATTTTATATTTACTGGTCTGTGCATCCGCCCGTTCTTCCCTTCTATTCAAAATATAAAACGTTTAAAATTATATACCATATTAGAGTTTGTCCCGGATTAGGTGGTTCACTGAACATGGGAATATGATCATGTGAAGGGACACGGTGTCTTAAGGCCACACATTCTTGTTGCAATGTTTTGATTAAAATTATGCATATGTATCTTTCATATTCATAACTGTCTCTTTGGTGGCGCGCTCGCCTCGACAGTAACCCCTCAAAGGTGATCGGAGGAATGAAAATATGGTCACTATTGGTCTTGTTCCGATCGGCAGTTAAACCATTGCCAAAGTGGGGAGTCCGTTTGGTTGTGCGGGATCTACAAGTACGCAGTCCCGTCCTGTCAAAGTGGGGACGTTAAATCCGATGCCTCTTGTAGAGAGAATGCCACGCTCTCCACACGTTAATTATGCATGAAATATTTGCCACTGGACGTTAAACAACCAACTATCAATCAATCGACAGTACCGTAACTTGAATTTATTTCTGGTGAGGCAAATGATTTGAATCTTAGCAGTCAAAGCCTCACCTTGGTTAAAAGACGTCAGTGTCAATAAGGAGTAGACGGTTAATTGAAAATATGAATCGCTAAATAGGTGTAGGTAATCATACTCTTGATAGGTCACACACTGGAAAAAAGATCCTGTCTATGGAAAATCCAGATTTGTGGAATTTTATCATGAAATAATACTTTTAGTGCGCATTAAATCAATATCTGTCAATGAAACTGCTGGTTAAAGGTTTTATTTTCAGTATTCAGTTAGACAGGTCCTGATCAAAACAAAAATAATTGACAGAATTATATTTATGAACTCCTCTAAAATGCTTTGTACAGATTTTGAGATATTAAGTTTAAGATCCACTATGTGTTTTAACTTTATACGTTTAGCTTTTGTCAAAATGTATGGATGATAATAACTGGGTAAACTATGAAGTCTTGCTTATATTAAACAAGGTAAGAGTACTACATAAAATGTAGGAATCTCAAGTGTCTGTTGAAAACTTTGTCCGCCGAAAGTAACAAGTTCGTTGTCAAAACAAAAATCAAGCATCATATCAATTTCACAGTTATTACCTCTTGTTTGAATCAGTTTTTTGCGAGGTGTACTTTGTCTTTACTTCAAAAAGATATTTGCATATACCTTGTTCATTGTATGAAAGAAAGTTTTCAAGACGTTAATAATGAGGATGAGTGAGTAAAGAGTAAAGCAGTCAACGTTTTAAACCGTCGTCACTCAGTATACTATGACGTACATGGTATATAATTCTCTTTATCTCTCTTTTTTTAATGGTCAACAATTTGGTGAGGCGGTTGCCTCATTGCGTCAATGAAAGCTACATCACTGCTCGAGTACGGGAAGTCTTGGGCTCGATCCTCGCCCGTTTAAAATCGAAGATTGGCTGCCTCTCTGCCAAGATCGCAATATTTAGGAGTATTTAGAAGTTAGAGCAAATATTGGTCGGTTCGGGATGAAAATCATGTGTCCGGGTAGGATGACATGTCTTCCTGCGGTATACTAGTCTGATTCATATTCATCTTCCCGTCCTAAATATGCATATGTAAAATACATATGCAACGAACACTTATATATATCGCCCTTCATCCTATTAATACTTCTATTTTTGTTCCACTTCTAATGGTGCCTTTATCTGGTAAACCACGTGATGAATAAAAATGCAAGATTTCTATCATTTTTCGTCATGATAAAATTATTTTAAATGGACGAAAATTCCAGTGTGTGATTTTAAAAGTCTTGGAAAAGAGGGACGAAAGATACCAGAGGGACAGTCAAACTCATAGATCGAAAACAAACTGACAACACCATGGCCAAAAATAAAAAGACAAACAGACAAATAATAGTACAGATGACACAACATAGAAAACCAAAGACTAAGCAACACGAACCCCACCAAAAACTGGGGGTGATCTCAGGTGCTTAGGAAGGGTAAGCTGATCCTGCTCCACATGTGGCACCCGTCGTGTTTCTTATGTTATTACAAATCCGGTAAATAGTCTAATTCGGTAAGTCACATTCGTGAAAAGGGAGGGTATTGTAGTTACGACATAAGGAACATATCCGATATCATCTGTGAAACGGTTATTCCATAACGGTCAACAAACTCGTGATGGCGTCCGTAAAATTTACGAAGGGATGACTTCAACTTCACCATTTGGAACTCTTGGTTTAATAGCTTCCTTGTGAGCAGCAATCCTCTATCAAGGAAATCATGATAGGAAACACAAGCCCGGGAATATCGTATCAATTGGGAGATATATACTCCGTATGCAGGCGCTGCTGGAATGGTGCTACATAGAAATGGAAAGTTCACAATTGGGAAGCTGAAATCATCTATTTTGTAAAGTTTTGTTTTCAACCGACCCTCATTGTCAATTTCTAGATGTAAGTCAAGATATGAGGCAGACTTAACTGTATCTGTAGTATCCTTTATCTCTAGTTCGATGGGATAGATTCGTTCAACATAGTCACCAAATTTTGTATTATTTAGTGAGAGAACATCATCTATATAGCGGAACGTAGAGTTAAAGGATATTGCTAACTTCTTATCTTCCTTCCTAAGAAGTTCCTGTATGAAGTCAGCCTCATAATAATAAAGAAACAAGTCGGCAAGAAGAGGGGCACAATTGGTTCCCATTGGAATTCCGACAGTCTGTTGAAAAACACGTCCTCCAAACGTAACAAATATATTGTCAATCAAGAAATCAAGCATCTTGATAATGTCAGTTTCAGAGAATTTTTTGTTTGAATCAGAGTGATTCTTTACAAAGTAGGATTTATCCTCCCAAAACAAGATACTTGTATCTACGTTCGCCATTCTTTTAATGAAACAAAGTAATACCAACTCTTTCAATTTGTCTTTTAGTTTGGAATGGGGAATACTTGTGTAAAGTGTAGAAAAGTCAAATGTTTTAATACTATTGCAAGATGAGAGAGTCTTAGATTGTATGTACTCTAAAAGATCTTTGGAATTTTTTTGTATCCACATCTGATTCACGCCACCTCTAGAATAGGCAGTTTCACAATAACTTTGAAGCCCGGCTTTGATTGCTGATAAAATAGATGTTAATAATTTAGAAAGAGGTTTCGTGGAGCACTTGGAAGACCCAGCAATATACCGTTGTTTGTAAGGACACTTATGTAGTTTAGGTATCCAATACAGTGATGGAAGATCCAGTTCTTCATCCTTGGTTGAAATTCCAAAGGAACATAGAACAGATCTATGATTATCCAGGATTTCCTCTTTGGTAAGTGTCGTGAGGGTATATGTTGGAATACTTTGTTTAAACTTGAGCGACGTATTTAATCAAATTCAATGGTTGGCAATTACCAGTCCCATTAGGTCCGTACGTCGAGTTACCTACGTATGTCATTTTATTGGAAATCTCTACTATGCATGCATCACCATTCTTTCCGACAATCGGGAATTAGACACAATAGGTAAAATTACAGAGCAGACGCTTTTCTATTATTAAAACATCAAAGACTGAAAATATGTCACTAGTGAGTTGAACCACTGACACATCGTATCGGTCAACCAATACGTAATGATAACCGAAAAACGCATGTAGTGTCGATTTAATTCGTTCTTCCTCATAACTATGTTGGGGCATCATAAGAACCGCTAACGGACAGTCAAGTTGTACTACAAATTTACAAAAATCGCAACTCGGCTTATGCACCTTAGTGTTTCTTTAATTTTAAATGCGCAACTGGGTTCTGGATTTAAACATAACTGATAAGTTGTATATGTTGAATATAGAACATAGTCATCAACAACAAAACTAAGATATTGAAACCATTGCCAGCATTCATGTAATCGTATATTTAATTATAACGGTTAGTAAAACCCATTTTGTATTAAAACTTTACATATTTCTTCATCTGTCTCACACTAAACACGTAATTTGACAAGAGAAATGGCATAATAAGATAATGAAAACCAATCGATCAGGTTAAGTACAGAATGAAGAAAAATGAATGATCATCTTGTTTGAATGTCTATCAATCACTTGTATACTACAAAGGGAATTGTTGTACGTCAAGTTTGTGTCGTTTTATTCATTGAACACGACGTTTTAATCATTTGAAAAGTTGAAAAAGTTGTATTGCGGTAATGCAGTCAAATAACAAAATAACTTGAAAGTTTATTTCTGCACTGTAAAAAAAAAAATAAATGTATATCTTTCCATAAAAGTAAATTATTTACTTCCTTATTGGTTTTACGAGCATTGTTTTTAAAATCTTACATACAAGAAAAAAAATAAGTGCAATGTGGTCGGCAATATGAATTTTTCATCTGAATATCTCATCCCCTAATGTGTAGTGACTTCTTGTATAATTATGTAGCAGTCATGGAAAATTACCTTTCTTTTCTGAACAAAAATTAGGAAGATAAATGATTTTTACAAAAAAAAAAGGGATTTGATTTGTTTTCATAAGCAATATTATTCAACCAACAGCTTCAACTACCTTAGCAGCGAACACATTTTGACCTTCTTTCTAAAGTATGTGCCATCATTAATTTCCTTGTTCAATTTAGCGGTCATCTTGTTGGCACATGAACTGTGAAGGATATTCATTTTGTGTTTTACTTTTCCGACAGATGGTCTTGATAAGCAAAGGGGGCAGTTTTTGCGCACGTACAACCCCACCACGTGTGTGCCTCTACGAAGTCAAGCTATCTGTACCTTGTGTAGCTCGTTGTTGTCTTTATTTGTACATCTTTTTTCCGAGGAATCCGGTGTTGGTATTTGATGTTATATGTTGCACTGCCCAATTTTGTTGTCAAGTGTGACTATACATGCTTTCAACATGTTCCAATACTTTATCACCAACCAATTAGTCAGCACTGCTCAATTGACATGAATGATCATTGATATGGTAATATTTATAACTAAACTGTTTACAAAACTTAGAATTGTTCGAAATACTAAGGATTTTCTACAAAAGGGATAATTAATTTAGCTTTCGGAATTTTGGGTTCTCAATGCTCTTCAGCTTCGTACTTTATTTGAACTGTTTAACTTTTTGATTCGAGCGTCACTAGTGAGTCTTTTGTAGACGAAACGTGCGTCTGGCGTACACAATTTTAATCCTGGTATATGATGAGTTTATGATATGTTATTGATTGTTGAATTTGTATTATTTGTACAGAAATAAATGGTTATCCCTGCTTCGCTTTTATTAATAAATCATTCAAATATAAATGTTTTAATTTAAAATCACAGACATATAGCATAATAACATTATCTTAATTTTTACTTTTTTCAAATCTTAATGATGAAAATTTCAAAATAATTGCTACAGGGATTTTTTGAACGAAATCAATTAAAAGTAAATTAATCTAGTTTTGGAGATAAAAAAAAAAAATTAAAACAACAGTCTTCCCCTTTGGATGCAGGTTTTACAGGCTCTAGTTATATTCAAATTTTATTAGTCTATGAGATTATCATTTATGTACCTCTAACCCGAAAACACGTTTTGTACAATATTAAAAAGCAAACAATACACATTCAGATTGATTGTATGTGTTCACTGTCCTTTTGCAAAGTTCTATGCATATTCGGGATAACACAATATATGTATATGATCAATGAATTATGTATTTTTTGAAAAGCGAAAACATTTGTAATCCATCAGAAACCAAGGACGAGGACGTAAACAACTGCAAGTCAGCGTACATCGCCATCACAAACGTGAAACAATTCAAAAAAGAAGATTATTACTGAACAAACAACCGAAAAACAATTGTGACAGACTAACAAACACTGGATTTGATGAAGAACTTTCCATTTTGAATTTTCACTGGAGTTCGGTATTATTATTGTTATTTTACTTTTTATTACAAAGACCTTGCATACCACTGTAAAATTAAGTTTGTGTCTGAAAACTGGTTATTGTATATATTGCCTTTTTACCAGTCTTTTTATTCATAAATGACTGACAGTTCAGGAAATTTCTTGGAATCACATTCCAACCATTATTTGATGGCTAATAGTATGTTAATTGGTATATAAACTGTTTTGCATATGCAGGTTCATCACATAGTTCAATTTATATGATTTGATTGCTGTTTTCCTTACTGGCACATATTTTATGCATGCATAGTCAAAACGAGAACAGATTGATATACATTATTAAGTGTTATTAGTTTGTACGTTATAATGAATATCCAATT
Organism: Mytilus coruscus; assembly: GCA_017311375.1. NCBI lineage: Eukaryota > Metazoa > Mollusca > Bivalvia > Mytilida > Mytilidae > Mytilus > Mytilus coruscus. The sequence goes on along the minus strand of CM029596.1, from coordinate 47,822,064 downwards.
TTTGTTTTCGGAAACATCAGAAGATGGTGTAAAATTTAATGAACTCTGTCAATTCCACTTTAAATGATTGTATATCTTTGGCTCAACTTAATGTGTGTCTGTGAGAATTTTTACATTTTAAAAGAAGCAATGAAGTTTTTGATTAATCTTACCATTGAATTCATTACTTTATTGATATCATTTTGTTGGGGGCAACACTAGTCAAGTAATGGGTTCATTGGCGTTGGTAACGCATCAAACCACAGCAAAAGAGCGGCGAATGAATATTCAACGAATGAAGAAAATTCGTGAATTAAAATAAACTAGAGGTACAGTGAGCAAAGCTCAAAAATTGATACCCACACTCTTTGTAGGTTCATGCTTTGGTAAGGGAAACCTCAAAAACAAAATAAAAGTTGAGATTGGCATTATATGGTGAAGGTTCTGAGGAATTTCATTAACTTATAATTAGGCGTTAAGGAGGAAAACGGGATATGAATGTGTACTTTAGTGTGCATATGATTTGTTTATGAATGCCTTAAGTCTTATTAAATAAATAGGATGTGCTCAATAGCATTTTTGGTAATGACTGTAAGACCGTTTCTATAAATTGTAATAAGGGGTTTAGCAAGAGTTGTGGATACGAAATGGGTACACCAAAAAAGCAATGACAAAACATGCTTTTGTAGACGAAACCTCAAAAATGATTCAGATCAAATATCAAAAAAGGAGGCGCACAATAGAATTATATGGTAATGAGAAGGTTTCAGTAAGTTGTTTGATGAATTGCGAAAACAAAATTGATATTCCACTTTGTACAATACAGTGCAGTTATGACTAAGTCAATGTTATTCGAAAGATAACACCAAAATCAGTGGATGAAATAAACTAGATTGTGGCGAATTAAGTGAATAATATTCTGTGAAAGTTTCTCATAATTATATCAAGCAATTCAGGTACAGTTGCGGATACAAAAGTGTGACCGAAGAGCGAACGTGCGGAACGACGAACGGACAAACGGACGGATTCCCCCTACTAGTTTTATCAGTTTTTTTTTTACATAGTATACAACATTGTTCTTCGTGCCATACGCAACGTCTCTAGTTTAAAAAATATTTTAAACTAGTTATATAATTCCATATTCTTAAAAGCTGATTGAATGCTTAAAGAAGATAACAGTATCAGTTATTAATAATCATTTTGTAGTTTAGTCGACTTTTGTAGCCTTTTATCACAAATGGATGATATCTAAAGAGATAATTAGTTTATGGTTTATAATGATTTGCTGTAATTTTCCCACATTATGCATTTAATTCAGACCACTATCCTACTTTTTTTTTTATAAGATTATTATCTGACAAATGCATTAGACGGTGTTCAGATACATCACCTTTTTATTGCTTTAATAAGTACCATATGGTACATTACGTTAGATTCGTTATCATTTATATATGCCTTCATTCTTAGATCTTGTGGACAAAGGTAAATGGCGGGGTTTTGACGAAAAAGGAACTGAATAGACGCAAATAGTCATAAACAATGTGCCGACTACGTAACTATCGTTATTCCTAATGATTTTTTACTCTTTAGACTGTTAACATTTTCGAATGATATATATATGTTTCACTAATGTTAATCTCTATCCATTGTCTCTACCGGAAATGAATTGCTTTTAAGTGTTTTGCTCATGAACGGCGTATCATTTAAAAATTATTTGTGTATGTTCAAGGTCGACAAGGAGTGAATATTACAAGTATTTTATACTCCAAGGTAGTATATGATGTCGAAGTTAGTACAATGGATTAAAGATTATCGATGATTGTGGATACTTAAACTTGAGACTATTATTACTCAGTGTAATCGAGTCTAGTGTTAGATGCATGATTTTTTTATTATAAGTTGTTATTGGCCTTGAATTAGCTATTAGTAACTGCGAGTACTCTCAGATCTGTATTTAGTGTGTTTTTCTTTTGTTGTTTTGTTGTGGGGATGTATAAATACCCTGCCACGTCCGGTCTGTGTTTTTGTTACATGTTTTTTTGCTTTGTATCGCTCTAATGAGTTAAGCCCTTTTCAACTGATCTTTATAGTTTGTCACTATATGTTGTACTGTTACACCACTGTCCCAGGTTAGAGGGAGGGTTTGGCACCAGCAAACTAGTTTAACCCCGCCACGTTCTGTACGTGCCTGTCCCATGTCAGGAGACTATAATTCAGTGGTTGTTTTTTGTTGCTGTTTATCATATTTGTTTTTCGTTCATTGTTTTTACATAAATCAGGCCGTTAGTTTTCTCGTTTGAATTGTTTTACATTTGTTATTTCGGGGCCTTTTATAGCTGACTATGCGGTATGGATTTTTCTCATTGTTGAAGGCCGTACTGTCACCTATAGTTGTTAACTTCTATGTCATTAAGTCTCTTGTACAGAGTTGTCTCATTGGCAATCATACCACATCTTTTTATTTTTATAATATAGAATAAAATAATATGTCGGGTATAATTCGTTGAGACAGTACTCCAACAACACAAAACAAAAGGCATAAAAAAAACAATACGTGTTTCAAAAATACAGAAATGTCTGTACAATATGTCTTCTCGCTCAGAATGAAAGAAAGTCGTAAACAGATTTAAAAGAGGATATCAAAATTCTACCATCAATATTCAATCCCTTAAAAAGATGCAATGAAAGATTCTGTGGTCAGGAAGTTCATATTCCCCACAGCCCTTTCAAAAATGGTCTCCCATTTCAGATTGTCCTGATTATCGAACTAATTCGAGATTTCGATGAGTGGTCACCTTCATAAAAGATTGAAGAGGAGTCTTCAAAATGATAAATCAAATACTATATATAGGATGATAACTATACGACTTTAAATTGGATTACAAGGAAATGTTCCCAACTCGTCATTTAACAAAAATAGTCACATTATTACGAGAAGAGATCCCTATTAATTTTCGGATCATTGTATATAAGGTCAAGGTCATAGTTACTAATACTTATATCTTGCTTTTTTTATTATTTTCCTACTCAACCGGCAGATTGCCATGACAACTTAAAGCAATGCAACGAAAAGCAAACGAATGGCTTGATTTAACTCGAGATAAAAATAGATTAAATCAGTGCTGAGAGGGGTTTCAAGATAATAACCGAATTATCCAGCATACACTTCATTTAGACGAGCAAATGCATAATGTCTCAAACATAATATAAATAGATGTCAAACGGCAATTATTCAAACTTTGAGAAATCCGAAAATGTAAAATAATGTCACCGAGAAAAGCTTACGAATAATATCTAACATTTACTGGAATGATTCTGCTGGATTGAAACAAATTTTTATTTCCTTTCTTCCGCGTCTAGACCATGTCGGTGTCTTAGTGTCTCGTGTAATTATATCCTATTTGAAATACCTCATATTTGAATTATAACTGTAATGATTATGTGAAATCCGTGCTGTATGATATTATACCCCAATACCCCAGGGATAAACAAAACCAATTTCTTATATCAGGATCATTACGGATACTGTTTCTTAAAATTATGCTGTAATGTAAAGTAGATTTATATTACCGATTATCGAGTGGTCATACTTATAAGCTCAATTTGTCGTATTGTGTTATGCAAATATTTGATATTATGACAGTTTATTATATAAAGATCATAATTGTGTTTTCAATATATAGTTCACTTAATAAATACCATTAACAATATATCACAGTTCAGTATGGTAAAGACAAATCCTCATTCTATGAAAAATACTTAAAAACTTTCTGCGAAATATTCATCAAAGTATTTATGAAAATCGAGCAAATTTGCTCAGTCAAACAATTTCAAATTTATATTCGAAATACTCTAAGGTACTTATGCGTCCTCGGCTTTGAATTCTTTTGGTTTTCAACGTTTCTGAACAAGGTAATTCCAGAAAAATTCACCAGACGCATAACATTTATAAAATGCTAATTTCACCCAACAATATTAATCGACGAATCACTTTGTATGGCATATATAACTATGTATATTTTTTTTATTTTTGAATTATCAATTATTTTTTTCCTTAATTTTTGTTTAATTTTATTCATTTTTCAGCCGGTTCGGGTCTTAAAAATTGAAAATACAATAGAATACAAAGTAACAAATGTATTAAACTGTTGAAATTTCAAAATCTTCGAATTTTTAATGTATTCATCAGTCTTAACTATTTGAATACTGTCTCCAATGTCCATAGATCATTGATTACTAAATAGTTAATACTTCAAATCAATATCAACTTTATAAGCAGACTGTTTATCAGGAGGTATAATCAAGTTTAAAGTATGTGACGGACAATAAAAAAAGTGATATTGATGGTCCACACATTTATATCAATATTAGGACAAGAACGTTCTTACCTACCTACCTAGTTATGAACGCAGGAGCTGCTGCTCCTCTATGTTCGTCTATGTCCTTTCTTCTCACATTATCATATTTTCCTGTTCCTCTACTTGTGTGTTGTCTATATTCAAATATAATGTTTAATTGCATGTGATGATCTTTCCAATATAAGTCCACATTTTTTTTTACTATCATATATTTTGGCTAATATTTTGAATGTTTCTATCTTGTCACCACACATTCGTCTAACTTTCAATGTAGATAATTTCAATAGTTGTAGTCTATCTATCTTCATAACTTTTGACATACAGGCAGGGTAGTATCTTAGTTGCTCTTCTCTGAACATTCTCTTTTAAATTATTGTCTTTTGTTTTGTAGGGATTCCATTCACAAAAAAATGGACAAACTCTTATTGTGTTCTAACCAACGTCTTTTAAAATAACAGACAGTATATAAATAACACGTATCTGAGAGGGTGATAGAGCAGATTGTTACCCCGAGGAAACATTGTCAACCGCGGCGAAGCCCAGGTTGACAATGTATTTTCGAGGGGTAACAATCTGCTCTATCACTCTCTCAGGTATGTGTTATTTAATTTATTATACTGAATGTTCTGTTTTTAATGGCTATTAAAATTTTCAAATTCAAAGTAATAAACTATGACATCTTGTATATAACAACCATCCGTATTTGATAAAGCGCACACTTAATCAAGCGTCTCCGTTAAGGGTAATAGAGTATTTACCATGGGATAGAGTAAATATTCTACCTCGTAACCAATCAAAATCTGGCATTTTGACATGAAGTATAATAAAATGACATATCAACTAACGATTTTAATGTTCTCTGGGTGATACTGACTCTTTGGTTTGCGTTGTTCACCTGGGTTGTATATGTTTGTCAAATGCAAGATAGTTGTCTATGGTTACTCCAATATCTTTTTCCATATCAATCCTATCCAGTGTTGTAATACCACTATCTTATTTTTTCATTTCAAAAGCGATTTACGTCAACTTTTCTCCGCATATTATAAGTTTTCAGTAATTTGCATTTATCAGGATGGAAGCGGTGCATGTAGCAAGCTAACGTCTGTTTCCAATTCAATATCTGAACAGTTTAGTGTCAAATAAAACACCTCTGATATCATAGAGTCGGTAAGTCGTTTATAAATATGGCACAAAGTACTATTTTTGTACTGGACTGATCCGTGTGGTATCCAACTTGTTACATATTGTTATGAGATTATTTGTCTTGGCCTAATTTGTTTTGTGTGACTTTGTAAGATGTTTACATAATTGGATTATGACCTATTTATAATTGTTTACAAAATAATGTTATTGTGCAGTTTAGAAATCACTGGAAAAATCGTAGATACTGATGGAATGATTAGAACTTTCTATTTAAATTACATAATAATTCCAGAATGATCATAGTCTACGATGCGTAATTTAAACTTCTACAACGTTCTACAAGTTTCCGTGGCAACTATAAATACAGACACCAAGTTGGACTAAATCAGAAGTATTCTCAGAAGATCGCTGGGGTTGCTCAATTCAATCAGTTTCTCGTTGGATTGACACTTTTATTTACGTTAAAAACATAATACTAGTTTGTGAACTCTTGGAAAATTGACGCCTATAATAGTGGTCATATGTCCTTGTTCTTTGTGCCAAAAGGCATAAGAAGGACTAAGTATGTAAAGTGACGAGAGGAGAGGAGGTGTTGCAACTTGTCCTTTTCTTATGTGCCAAAAGGCATAAGAAGGACAAAGTATGTAAAGTGACGAGAGTAGAGGAGTCGTGGCAACTTGTCCTTGTCCTATGTGCGTAACGGCATAATAAGGACTAAGTATGTATAGTGACGAGAGTAGAGGAGTCGTGGCAACTTGTCCTTCTCCTATGTGCAAGAAGGCAAAGCAAGAACATAGTATGTAAAGTTACAAGAGTAGGGGATTCGTTGCAACTTGTCCTTGTCCTATGTGCGTAAAGGCATAATAAGGACTAAGTATGTAAAGTGACGAGAGTAGAGGAGTCGTGGCAGCTTGTTCTTGTCCTTTGTGCCAGCAGGCATAGCAAGGAGTATGTAAAGTGACAAGAGGAGGAGTCGAAAAAACTTGTCCTTGTCCTATATGCCAGAAGGCATAGCAAGGACAAAGTATGTACTGTGACAAGAGTAGAGGAGTCGTAAAAACTTGTCCTAGTTCTATGTGCGTAATGCATATCAAAGACTATGCATTAAACTGACGAGACAAATTATATATTCCGTTTGGATTCCGCAACGGTTAAGAGAAGAATTCCGCATATAGAAAAATATAGGATCGGATATTCAGATATTTTTACAGTTAATTTGACATTTTTATTTGTATATTATTTCTTGTAAAATTGTATACATACATATCGATGTTATTATTGATTTATTTTCTTTTGTTGGCTACAATTTAAAAGTGATTTCTGGCCGTCACAACATAAATTTATTGTAATACTCTTCCATTATCTAAGATTTCAGTCCATCTATCAAAAATCTTTAAGTTAATTAGTTGTAAGGAGGTAGATGTTCCACTGGTGAACCATTCTGATTCGTTGGAAGTACTTGATAAATTGCATGCTTATATTGGTGATTTCGAATCTGTTCAAAGTTTTGATTTTTCTACCCTATATACCACTTTGCCTCATAATCTCATTAAGAAAAATTAACACACCTAAATAAATGGGCATTCAAAAAGTCAGAATGCGAAAATATATGTTCAAACTCTTTTAGGTCATTTTAGTAACAACAAACAAAAGAACTATGTTAATTGCACCTGCCTTGATACGATAACTGCACTTGATTTTTTACTAGATAACATTTTTGTTCGCTATGGAGATTCCGTATATCGTCAAGTTATCGGGACAAGGGGACTAACTGTGCACCACTTATTGCGGACCTGTTTCTGTATTGTTATGAGTTACAATTTATGACTAAAATCAGCAAAGACCCATCGAAACAACATCTGATATAAAAATTTAATTACACTTTTAGATATTTGGATGATATATTGGCTCTCAATAATGACGACTTCAGTATGTACACTAAAGAGATTTATCCTGCCGAAATGACTTTAAATAAATCTAATACTAACAATGAACATTGCCCTTTCCCGGATCTTGATTTCTATATCTTTAACGGGAAGCTTAATACCAAAATTAATGATAAAAGAGATGATTTTTCATTTCCTATTATTAATTATCCATTTTTAGATGGTGACGTTCCCTTGGTGTTTATGGTGTTTATATATCTCAACTTGTTCGATTCGCTCGTGTATGTAACAACGCATTTGATTTCAACGAAAGAAATCTCTGTATTACTGAAAAATTATTACACCAGGGTTTTCGATATCACAAACTAGTCAAAACATTTACTAAATTTTATCATCGGTACAAGGACATCATTCGTAAATATAAATCAACATGCAGACATCTTATACGTTCAGGTATTTTACGTCCAATCTTTTATGGTAATATTCTATACAAAAAACAAACATGTCGTCATTCACCTAAAAAGCTAACCAAACCTTTAAACAGACTTATTCAGAAGGGATATAGTTACGATACTGTTGTCAGGTCATTAAAGATGGCATATTTTGGTATTAATATTGATTCACTCATATGGTCTTTGCATCGGAAATAAACATTTATTCTCAAACCAGTTGTTGGCATGATACGGGTTATGTTCTTCTCATATATTATATGATGGTGTGATACTAAACCCCTAACGGGAGGGATTGTGTTTGATTTTCATATGATGAAGACATAATCTTTTAATCAGTTTAATTTAGGTCTGGAGCTGGCATGTCAGTAACTGCTAGTAGTCCTTTCTTAATTTATGTATCATTGTCATTTTGCTTAGTTCCTTCTGTTACCTTTTCTGACATCAGACTCGGACTTCTTTTAAACTGAGTTTTACTGTGCGTATTGCTGTGTGTTTGTTTATTCTACATTGGCTAGAGGTATAGGAGGAGGGTTGAGATCTCACAAAACATGTTTAACCCCGCCGCATTTTTGCGCCTGTCCCAAGTCAGGAGCCTCTGGCCTTTGTTAGTCTTGTATGTTTTTTTAATTTTAGTTGATTTATATATTTCGGAGTTTAGTGTGACGTCCATTTTCACGGAACTAGTACACATTTTGTTTAGGGGCCAGTTGAAGCCCGCCTCCGGGTGCGGGATTTTATCGCTGTGTTGAAGACCTATTGGTGGCCTTGGGCTGTTTTCTGCTTTTTGGTCGGGTTGTTGTCTCTTTGACACATTCCCCATTTCCATTTTCAATTTTATTGATTGTTACGAAAGATGTTATGGCTATTCATATGGTGCAGTATTCTCTTTCTTCTCAAAAGCTTTTCCATAAATTTACAGATTAAACTTGTCAAACTAACCGGTCTATAATTAGACGGAGAAGTTTTATTACCTTCCATAAATAAGGCTGATTTCTGACCTATTTTCCATCTTTGGGGTACCGTCCTACTCTAACAGCTTTCGTTAAATATCATACGTAGTGGTGAGTCAAAAGTATTAACCAGTTCATATAAAATCTTTGTATGTACTTCATCAGGACCAGGGGATTTAGACGTATTAAGTTCTTAAAGTATTTTATTCACTTCTGCACTACTCAATAACTCATCACTTGAGAACTGTCACACGATCTCTTACCACTATCTACTTGGTTGTCTGATTCTATTGTAAGTACACTACTGATGAATTCAGATATTACTTCTGCTTTTTTATTATTTGAAGATGCTGCAAAGCCTCTACCATTTACTTTTGTGTACCACTCTGATATATCATTAATAGATTTACGTTTCTAGTTTTCACACTTTAAAGTTAGTTTTCGCAGGTAGTTTTGGCATCTGTTTTTTATGAAGCTTATTTCATTCCTAGTAAATGTTTCCACTTCGTTTATAGATTTGCAATATTTTCTGTATCGTCTACTATCCCTCGTCTCTATGTAGCGGGTCCATAGCCTCTGTTTTCTCTTGATACATCTTACCGCTTTATTTGAAAGTGGAGTTTTTCCTTTTCCTTACTTTTTGCTTTACTTTTTGGAATACATTCGTGCATTATATCAGTAAGCGTGTCCATAAAAATAACTAATCATATATTCTGTGCATTTTCCATTTAATAGCTCACTGCAGTTTAAATTCAACATTCCTCTTATTTTATCATAGTCATCTTTAAGATAGTTGAATTTCCTACTTGTAATCGAATCATAATTTATATAACAGTAATAATTAAAGTTCAATACGCTATTATCGAAAGATTCAAGTGGATTATCATAATTAATTTTTGATACCCTGTTGCCATCATTCACTAATAACATATCAAGGCTTAATGGTTGTTGATTAATCCTGTATCTGTAAGGCTTATCATTTAATTGTTCTAAGTAACAATATCTAGTGCATTCTATATATTTCAAATCAGCTTCCCACTTTGTTCAATCTATCTTTGGAAAAAGAACATTTTAAAGTCCCCTTTAATAAGTATACGACTAAATTTCTCCTCAAGTCGGCTACCTTTCATCAAAAGCTCATTTGAATTGTCATGATAGTCTTTCAAGTTTATTTTATTCAATACGTGATTCGTGCGTGCCCTAAAACTCATATTCAACATTTACTTCGACTTTTGCAGTTGCTAGAAAACGTAACGTTAGTGGTCATAATTTTTTCATATACAATATATCGTCCATTGCAATCTAAGTTAATAGGCTAAGGGACCTTATAAAAATTTAAACTCTATATATTCTGTGTTTTTGTGGATTAAAATCTACAAGAAACCGTTTTTACCGTTTCTCCTTATTTAATATATAAAGAACTAATTAAAAATTGGAGAAAATGTTTTTAAATTAGTTTACTTACACTACTTAATAACAAGGCAATAGGACGATTATTTGAGACCAACAATATTGCTCATTTTAACTTATTTGTAGATTTTGTTTGCTATTTATAATTTCTGCTGTAACCATTTATAGTTTTTCTCTACAAGGAGTCGATTGAAAATTCAGCCATGATGACTTTTCGTAGATCTTATATAGTAAAAACACAAAAATAAGTAAAAATCGTAGCTTAAGGGCAATAACTCCAATAAGGAATCGTCTTGCAATTTTGGTCAAAATAGACAGTATTTAGATTTTGAAATTCTGAACATATTTGCTTCCTACAAGATTTTCTCTATCGATAACGGTTTTCAAGATAAAAGATAATACTTGCATTTTATTCTTATGTTGTATTCTTAGCCTTAGCTTGGTGGCCATGTTGGTTTGAAGTCGGAATGATCGAAGATATTTACGATGCCCTACGATGATTGTTGCCAAGTTTGGTTTAATTGGCAAAGCAGTTTCAGAGGAAATCTTCTTCGAAAAAGTTCACGGAAGACTACAGATTAAGGTCACCAAGTGCCGAGAAAAGCTCACATGGGTCTATGGTCAGGTGAGTTTAAAATGCACAGACATCACTTAACAAAGAGAAAATATATACAAAGACAAATACGTTTAAAAGTTTTTTGGCATTATGAAGGCTCCAAGAATACAAATTTAGAAACAAAAGTAAATGATGAGTATAAAGTTATAAAAAGTCCAGCCAGTTTAAGTAAGATATGGTATGAGATAGGCATTTATTTTTTATTTTGAATTATCGTCGGATTTTAATATGAGTACCAAACTGATCGACACTAGCGGAGCAGGCGTTCCTCACCATCCTGAAGTTCACCCCAAACTTAGATAAGGTTTCTTTTACTTAATCTTTAGATTTTTGCTTTAAGCTTTGCAGACCAGTTTGCTTGAATGAGTTTTAACTTTCTATTAGTACATTAATATGATATATAAACTGGACTGTTGTTTCTCTTTTATTATCATATTTTTGTCAGTCCTTCGACTAATACATTAACGTCCTACATATGCCTGTTATAACTGCCGCTGGACGTTAAGCATCAAACCATAAATCAGTAAATCAATCGACAAATGATTTGTTATTTATCAATGGTTTAAATTAATTTGTCATGATCTTTATCAAGAACCAAACTATTGCAACATATCATTAATATAAAGATAGGTAAGACGAAGAAGGTGCTATAGATTTTCTTGATCAATAGTAGTCTTGCAGAATTTTTATGTTTATGTTGCACACTGTTAATCCACCATTTTCTAAATTCCTGTATTTTCCTTGGAGTTCGGTATTTTTATTTTACTTTTCGTAAGAGTTATACTAACGAAAGTATTCAAATTTATTATTTATACGCGTGTTCAATACAGAATGGATGCTAAATTCCGACTGTATCATAATTCAAATATTAAAGTTTTGATTAACCACGCAGATATAAGCATGGAAGAATAAATTATTATGTTTGTGATTAATAAATAAATAATTGGTATATCACGCAGGTATTTCATATCTTTGGTACGTCGTGTACATGTAAACTTGTATTCAATCTAATTGAACTTAAACATGTACTTTTTTTAGCAACTTAACATGCACTCCATGCTACTTTAATTTTATTTAGTGGCAAAATATGTTATCAAGGTACTCACATTCAGAATACATATATATCCTATCTTTGAAAACAAATTCATAATCCTTGAAGAACTTGTTCTAACTGATTTTACACTGTTAACAATTCCATATTTTCAAAATATTAGTTAGGCATTTGAACCTCTATATTTCGGAAGATGATTGTAAATATATATGTATTGGAGTAAGTTTAAACAAGCTGACAAAATAAAATGCAAAAAAATTATACGAAGCAGAATAAATTAAACAAAATATGTACGTAACATCTGCTACTATTATGCTTGAAGGGTATAAAGTCAAAATTCAAATATGTTTTCTTTGTAATTGATAATATGAATTATTACATATGATCAAATTGAACTATTACTGGTAATAGTATGATACGTAGCATACCATTTCTAATTTACAATTAGTCTGACAAGTGATAGTCGTAAAATTACAGAGAATCTAACCAAACCCTCTCTCAACCACACACCCCTACACAACAGTGTTTAGGAATTACAATAAAGGTGACAATAAATAAGGTACGTCTGTTGGTGTACGTAAAAGTACTAAGGCGTACTATTACTGATTAAAAAACCAGAGGAAATGAGAAAAAATACATAGATGACAGTTCCGGAATTTTCAGTAACCTGGTTACTTGTGAAAGAAATCAATATAACAAAAAAGATCAATAATGAAATATTGTTCGGGATAATAAGTTCAATTCTTTCTGAGAATGTTTTTGATTTAAAAAAAAACTTCATTTTTCTGTAAATGTCAAATAAATTTTTTTACAAAACATTCCTGGTCGTTCACAGTTTCTAGGTGCATATAAAGACAAATATTTTTGTGTTTCCACTCACTGATCTTTTCAGTTAATCTTGTGAACCGTTGATTGAATTGGGTAATGGACAGAAGTTAGAAACACTGTTAATGTGCAAGCGCCATATCAACAAAACGAAGTAAGACAAACTCAATTTGTAAATGTGAAGGAAATGCAATGAGATAACAAACCATAACAAAATCCACAAAAACTTTGTAGAGATCATTATAATTACAAATTATATTACTTTTTCAAAAACATGTAAATTCCAATTATAGATTTTAAACGTTCCGCTCAATTTTCACCCATTTCACAATGTTCTGAAACCGGAACATTTTATGAAATGTTCAAATGTAACCTGTATTTTCTTATATAACTATTAACCAACAATTAAGTTTAATATTGTACCCATAACATAACAAAATTACAACAACAAACGAACACCTGGAAGGGCAGAATGTTTACAATAATGCGGCCTCTGAACCTTCACGAAAGTGTTATTACACATATAATTTTGGGTAGTAAAGTATTACAAATATCGTTCAATGGAACGCAAATAGTGAGGCGTATTTCCTAAGTATGGGAATCACGTTGGCATTATACTGTATACCCTTAAATAAGAAAGAAGTGACGCATGTACTCTAAAAGCATGGGAATCACTGTATATATATATATATACATACAAGTCTAAATTGAAAACAACGTTCAAACCTACGATTGCGTTGGATAAAAACCGCATTTTTTATACGTGTGCATGCAAAACAAATTTCTTGGTAGAGGGGTCTAAACAACATTTTCCAAAAGACAAAAAAAGTGAAAAAGAATATTTTAACAAAACGCATTTGACAAGCAGGTCGAACAACGGATGTTCTTAAACCCTGCTGACTGCCATTGGCGATTGCCAAATAAACGTATCACTAGATGTAACAAAACGGATCTTAACTATTAATTTAATACCAAACAGAAAACTATAAACTTGCGGAAAAGATGGTATACCGCAAACAAAAGGTGCAAAAATTAGTACACCATATCCGGATTTCGACAATTAATGTCTCTTCAGTGATGTTAGGAATCGAAACAGTATTTGGAAGGCCATATAGTTTACCTCAATTTAGGGTAGACACTTGAATTTTGAAGAGTCGAAATAGGATGAACGGATCATATAAACCCGAAGGCAAATATATGTATATATGAAACATATAAAAATGCAAACTTGTATACTCACCAGACTCTTCTACATCCAGAAAATCTTCAGATGTGTTTATATTACATAATTGATTTATGAATACTTGTTCAAACGTGCTATAAACGATATCTCCTTGCTTGTTCTATAACGTTAGAATTTCAGTGAACAAAGCAATTATCCCAATTATTTTTTTAATGATAAGTGAGAAGTCAGAGCAATTTAGTTATTCTGTGAAGACTTTTCGTGAGAATGATTTTGTTGGAAATATTAGGTGCAAAAGCTTGTTTGTTTCTTCCTAACATACATCATTAAATTAGCAATTTATAAAGAATTTTCATTCATCAATTCATTTGCACAATGGCACGGTTTTCTTTATTTTTCCGTACATCAATCATCTTGATTTATTGTGTAATCCTTACTAACTTAAAAAACATAATCCATTGATAACACCAATCTCAAATGAGATAGTCATCAAATGTTTTTGTAATGTTTTATACATTCTCTATTCGAATAAAAGTAGAAGCTGGTATACGTCAACAAAACAACAAACCATTGACATACAAAAAAAAAGACAAGACATGTAGAGGTCAAAATGCGATTTTTAACAATCGACGAGTGTCTTAGCAAATAAACAATATCGAATTCCTACATTAAGAGAGAAAAAAATAACCTAAACTGTCATAAATAAAAATTTCCGAATCAGGTAAAAACAAGAAGCGACCAAGTTCCTTGCGTGGGACAGGTACAAGGATATGTGTCAGGGTTAAACTAGTTGTTTAAGACCTAAGCAGCACCCTTTAAGAATAATGAATTGTAGCACACAATTGAGATCAGTACAACAAAACTACATAACTTTAAGTTATGATTTAAATAGATACAAAAAGCACAAGTACGATCAAAGCAATAACAAACAATTCTGTATTAAAGATTCCATGCACTCACTGAAAGTTCAAAACGATTAACCTGCTGATATGAAATCGTCATACACTGTTATTTCATACATCAATGTCATAAAAAGCACAGGAAGACACGATTTATTTATTCGCAATTCCCTCATTTGTACAGAATACTGAATTACAATAAATAAATATTAAAAGAAATATGTTATCTATTATAATATAATGGAATTTTGTGCGAATGTCATACAAGTGAGAGGTTTAGCTAGCTATAAAACCAGGTTTAATCCACCATTTTCTACATAAGGAAATGCCTGTACCAAGTCAGGAATATGACAGTTGTTTTCCATTCGTTTGATGTGTTTGAACTTTGGATTTGCCATTTGATAAGGGACTTTCCGATTTGAATTTTCCTTGGAGTTCGGTATGATTGTTATTTTACTATTGTCCGTAAAAGGAGTCAATGGAACGTTGTCATTAAGGAACGGGAAATAAGAAATAAAAAAAAAATCGTACTGTTTTTCATACATTTTGGTGTGAAGATTACCATGAACATTTCTAATAAAGAGAGTTTCGATTAAGTGAGATTAAGTTTAGGCGAATAAATCATGTATAGATTTAGATAAGTTTGGATCGTTTACAGAGAAAATGCCGTCTTAATATCTCTAGGTATTGTTGAGATATCTATCAAGTGAGTTTTCTGTTGGGTCTTAATTGAATTTAGTCGTACATTTTACAAGATTTAATGAAAAGATCTTTCGAAAATCATTACATGATTAATTTATTACAATGTAAGTTAACTACGCCTTAACCAAGCAGACATATTGCATAATTTCAAAGGCCCTTTACCAAGCAGACAGATTACATAATTTTTCAGGCCTTTATCCAGCAGACAGGTTGCATAATTTCAAAATGACAAATGTCTTTTTCTCTGTAATGCACATAAATAGTTAAAATTGCCTTATAAGGTAACACTTATGAATATATGTTTGACAAAAGGCACACTGTTCCGAAAGAATATTTGACGAACCAAGTTATTCTAGTTTTTTTTTTTTTTTTTTTTTCATCTTTTTTTTTTAATAACACATTACATTCGTGTATGAAGCATTAACAATACAAATTTTTAAAGTTACTACAAATCAATAATTTTAAAGAATTAAAAAAAAAAACAACAAAAAACCAAATTGACGGTGACTTTACTTCGAACAGTCCCGTTTCAATATTTTTTCATTTACAACATAGCAGCTAGCAACATGTTTTAAACGTTCCTTTCATTTTGATACTTGTATTTATTAAATTATGCTTAAACTTGAAAAGAGACGATATACATCCCTATATTTCCTCATGAGTAGGAAAGAATGCTTCAAATTGGAAAGAAACTATATGGGGTGTATAAACAATCAATTCATAAATTTTCTTGTTCTTCATCTTGACATTTACTGGAAAAACTTAGAGTGAAGACAGCAGAAGATCAAATTTTCAATTAACTCTGCAGCGTAAATTACTACAAAATTGGAAATAATACCCCTCCGTCAAAAGTTGGTTGATTTATACATACATGTATATGTTTGGAAGTGGAGTACTATTGTCCATTAATCTTCAATTTTATCAGTAGAATTGATCAAAGTTCTATATTCATTTGAAAGCAAATACATAACTGTCTTCATTTAGACCATCAAATTTATGTTGACATAAGTATTCACTTCCTATTAAGATGAGGAAAAAAGACATAATGGGAGATAACCAGGAAAAAATCCGAAATGTACATTTTCTCAAGCCTGTGACTAGAAAAGTGGCTTTTGTTAATCTGTATTGCCTATGATATAATTATTCTATAAAAATGCAAGTAGTTTGATCAATAAACTCATAGATACCAGGATTGAAATTTTGTACCTGCGACAAGTTGTGTAAATTTAAGCCATGATTAGTCACATTTTTATATCTTTGCTCAATTTGAAAGGGTAGGAGCATTTTTTGCTTTATCTTTAGATTTTGTAAGAGAAAATTATGGATCTCTAGAATGTATAAAAAAAACGTAAACTACATTGTGGCATTTATAAAGCCAATGGCTGTGATTAACAAAAGCATTTTGATGTTAGATGGATATATATGGCATTTTATTTTTAAATCAGAGAAATCTTCAAATCTGAAATTATCCGTTTTTTTGATTTCTCTGTTTACAGAAATAACTTCGAACGATCTAGGTGTCTTAAACTATATGCACCTAATATTAAATGTATTCGTCCCTCAGGCAAAGTTGACCTCAGATTGATTTAGCTATTATTTTTGGGTCTTTGTTTTATCATACAGCTCTTCAATTCATCTGGTCTTTATACATTCTTGGTTTTCAAATATTCGGCTATAAGCGTTCCTGATGAAGGTAGCTCCAGAATAACGCTGCTGACACATGAAATTTAAAAGTGCCGTTTTCATTTTTCTTTAACCAAATTATTGTTTCATTGGGTGTACTAGTATTCTTTTTTGCTCAAATTTTGGATGGGTAGGGTTAATATTTTCCATTTTAATAAGATTTCATAATGTCAGGTAATATATCGCTGGGGTTTCTTAAATATATGTTCTATTCCTCAACATGGGAAACCAATACTTTTGGACATTACATACGTATTTTGATTTTAAAAGGATAGATATGACAAAATTTAAGAAAATCTGAAAAGTCTGAAAATCCAAAATTTTCCCTTTTCCACAAACTTGGGCTACACTAACGATATTAATGTACCCAAATAGTTTTCTAAATATATCTGTTGTACATAGTTACTTCTAATTTTTGCTAGATTATACTTCGGTTGAAGTATTTAGGTTGTTCATTTGTGAATATTCAAAGTTTCTAGTTGAAATTTTTGGGAGAAATGGGAAATATTTTTCAATATATGTAGTATTTATCCTATTAAAACTACCAATGCATATATGTCTGGTGTTTTGATGAAAGCTTGAATAATCATTTTTCAAATAAGATCAACTGAACTGTTTTAGCAAAAGCAGATTGGTCATCAGAGGCAAAAGAAGATGAAATTTTGACAAATCTGGAAATTTGAAAATATATTTACAATTTCCTCATATTCTGACTACAAATTGTGCTTCAAACCGATAAACAATATCACAAAATACGTCCACTACTTCAATAGAATTGAGAATGGAAAGGGGGATGTATCAAAGAGACAACTACCCGACCATAGAGCAGAAAGCAGATAGTAATTCAATAAAAATTTTAATACATCAAACAATCAATTGTTTATTATATTTTTGGTGTTTGTTAACAATTGAAAGAACATATTTTAGCATTTTTGCCAATTTTTCATGGGGTAAGGGGTATATATTCCAATTGTGAGAATAATCGTGAACAACAAAGCTGAACACTTGATATCATTTAGAAAGCTTATAACCAGGGCTTTCATTTGATACCCAATATATGTACTGATTTATACCTGATTATTGTTCAGTTAAATTATTAAAAATGTTCATTGATTGAAAGTTTTTAGTTGAAAAGGTTGGGGTAGGAGTAATATTTTCAGTATTTGAAGGTTTTACCCTAATAAATTTACCCAGTTTTTGGTGTTAATTAGAACGCTTAAACAGTGTTCTATAAAATGATAACCACCAAATTAATGATTGAAATAACATTTGGGTAAACAAATGCAAAATAAGGCAAAATATTTGGAAAATCTGAAAATCTGAAAATTTTCCATCTTCCTCGTATTCCGACTACTAAAAATGCTTCCAATAAGGTCAAATGCAACTAAATATATTCCGTTATTACAATTACTATCAGAATACTTTAAATTTTCAATTAGTGTCTACATCTTATGTATTTGGGAACAACGATTCTGTGCAAAGTTTCATGCTTTTACCATAAAAAATGAAAACAAACTCATCTTCCGAACATTTGAAAGTCCCTACCATGTACTGGTTACCGAAATTACACAAAAAAACATTTAAATTCCGTTTCATCTCCGCATCGAGTAAGTGTTCTACTACTAATCTATCAGTTCTTCTAACTACCTCCTTACTACTATCAAAGAACTGGTTATTAACTTTTGTAATAAAGCTTATGAAAATAATGGTATTAATTATTTTTGGAGTGTTAAAAATTCTTTAGAGGTTTTAGATAAAATACATGCTTTTGATGGTCCTTATAATTCTGTTGACAGTTATGATTTTTCTACTCTGTACACTACACTTCCACACAATCTTATAAAGAAAAGTTTTGTATTTGATAAAATGGTCTTTCGAAAATCTCATTGTAATTTTATTTGCTGTAACTCGTTTAAAGCCTTTTCTGTAACGAAAAGGAAAGTATGCTAGATACACTTACTGGAAATGTGAGGATATGATTGAAGCTTTAAATTTTCTGCTAGATAACATTTATGTACGTTTCGGCGATAAATTGTATCGTCAGGTAATAGGTATTCCTATGGGCACTAACTGTGCCCCTTTAATAGCAGATTTATTTCTATATTGCTATGAATCTCAGTTTATGACCAAACTCAGTAAAGACCCATCATTGTTATATTTAGTTGATACATTCAACAATACCTACCGTTACCTGGATGATATTTTTCGTTAAATAATCCAGAGTTCTCTAAATATACTTCCGAAATTTACCCAAAAGAACTTACTTTAACTAAATCTAACATAAACAGCAGCAGTTGCCCTTTTCTAGATTTAGACATTTCAATTTCTAACGGAAACTACATACTAAAATTTACGACAAAAGAGACGATTTTTCATTTCCTATTGTTAATTTTCCATTTTAGACGGCGATGTACCTTTGGCTCCATCATACGGTGTTTATATATCCCAACTCGTTCGGTATGCCCGTGTGTGTTCTGATGTCATAGATTTTAACGAACGTAATCAATGCATCACTGGGAAATTATTGTGTCAGGGATTTCGATACCATAAATTACTTAAAACTTTTACTAAATTCTTTCATAGATACAAAGATTTGATTAGTAAATTTGGCTGTACCTGTAGAAAACTTATTAAAATGGTATTTCACATCCTAAATTTTACGGTAATATTGTACTTAAAGCGAGGAAATCACTATGTGATCCGTGTAAACTCATCGAACCTTTAAACAAACTTATAAGTAAGGGTTATCGTACCAATATTGTAATTAGATCTCTGAATATAGTTTACATTGGCACTAATATCGATTTTGTCATTAGCAAATTAAAACATAACTAAGTTGTATCTTCTTTTGAGGCGGGATGTTTAGAGACACACACGTTATTTTTATCTCTTGAGAAGTAGCTCCTCACTATCCTACTACCTGTCGATACATTTATTTTGGCATTGCACAAGTCATGTCTTCTCTGACTGTTCATGACGTTAAAATACTAAATCCCTGGGATGTGTTTTAGTTGATTTTAGTCTCTGATGCATGATTTTTATCATTAATTGTTTTTGGCTTTTAACTAGCTGTCAGTAACTGCGAGTACTCTCAAATCGTACTTTCTTTTAATTCGACCTGTTGATACTATTTTTAATACTTTTTGTTATTTTATATTAATATGGATCTTGTCTGTATACCAGCTTTGATTATTTGGAATATCTACTAATTTTCACTTCTTCATACTACATTTGTATGAACATCAAGATTATTCTCCTTTAATCTGTACAGGAAGTTTTATTGTTGATATTTACCCTTATGTATCTAGTGTTAAATTAGGTATTTATATGACAGACCTTTCTTGGTATTCCTAATTATTGGAAGATTTTACATAGACAGAAAAGTATACCTAAAACGACAAAGTTTTTTTCATTTACCTGTATATATTATGAAAACCGGTTTTTTCAAAAGTGATTATTTTCTAAGGGTTAAATATTTCGCGGTGGTGTATTGCCATGGCTTTATTTGGACTTTTTTTTGTTTGTTTGTTTGCTTTTTGGCCTTGAATGTTTGTCCCTAATATTTTATTAACTATGTATTTACTTTCAGGTATCACAGATCGAATTTATTCGTTCACAGTGTGTTAATTTACGTTTTTGATTGAGTTAAGCCTTTCAATTGATGTTTTATCGTGTGTTTTTCTATGTTGTGATGTTATACTATTGTTTCAGAAAAAGGGAGAAGGTTTGGTACCATTAAAACGTTTAATCCCGCTGCAAATGTTTGCACCTGTCCTAAGTCAGGAATCTGATGTACAGTAGTTGTCGTTTGTTTATGTAGTTTATACGTGTTTCTCGTTTCTCGTTTTTTATATAGACTAGACCGTTGGTTTTACCGTTTGAATGGTTTTACACTAGTACTTTTGGGGCCCTTTATAGCTTGTTGTTCGGTGTGAGCCAAGGCTCCGTGTTGAAGGCCGTACATGGACCTATAATGGTTTACTTTTATAAATTGTTATTTGGATGGAGAGTTGTCTCATTGGCACTCACACCACATCTTCCTATATACGTTATTAAATTCATGCGTCAGAAGCGCTTTTCTGGATTTACCTTCATCAAGAACGCACACAACCGAACATTTCAAAGCCGAGGATGTATAAAGACCGAAACAGTTAAAGTGATCAATCATTCAGATATCCGCTGAACTATAGTAACAGGTACCCCCTCCTCTAAAAATGCTAGAGGCACTGACTGAACAACTGTATAATTACAAACGTTTATCAATGCTCCTATGAAGCCAAAAACATAGATATAAAGGTCAATTTCTTAAGTTCTTTTTACAAATAAAACTATCCGCATACATATGCAACCTGAGTCGTCACTGCAAACAAGAGCATATCTGACCATCAACGAAGCATACAGTTCCATAAAAGCAGACGATGGAACGTGGTCATCAAGGAACGAAAAATAAGAAATAGAAAAGAAAAACTATTTAAGGAATGACTGTAATATTTTTTCTGTCTATGAAGAAATAACATCAAAAATGTGGTGCACACTGAATAACCCGCGTAGCGTGTTATTTTAAAGTGTGCACCACATTTTTAATGTTATTTCGAATAGACAGAAAAAATATTACAGTCATTTCTTATAATCTAATTCTAAATTCCATTTTAAACCGGAGTAAACCATGAAAAAACGTTGATGACGTCACTGTCACATGAAAAAATGATGTCTATGAGCTGATAAACAAAACAACGTCAGCCAATCAGAAGACGCGTTACATCCAAAATTATTACTGTTTGTCATACATTTTGGTGTGAAGATTACCATGAGCATTTCTTATAAAGTGACTTTCGATTAAGTGAGATTAAGTTTAGGCGAATAAATCATGTATAGATTTAGATAAATTTGGATCGTTTACTGAGAAAATGTCGTCTTAATATCTCTAGGTAATTTAAGGTATCTATCAAGGATATTCTGTTGAGTCTTAATTGGATTTAGTTATATATTTTACAAGATTTAATGAAAAGATCTTTCGAAACTCATTACATGATTACTATTTTACAATGTAAGTTAACTACGCCTTAACCAAGCAGACATATTGTATAATTTCAAAAGGCCTTTATCCAGCAGACAGATTGCATAATTTCAAAATGACAAATGTCTTTTTTCTGTAATTCATATAAAAATTTTAAGTTGGCTTATAATGTTACACCTATGAACATATATCTGACAAAAGGCACACTGTTCCGAAAGAATATTTGACGAACCAAGTTATTTGTTTTTTTGTTTTTTTTTTTTTTTTTTTTTAATAACACATTACATTCGTTCATGCAGCATTAACAAAACAATTTTTAAAGTTGCTACAAATCAATAATTATAAAGAATTCAAAAAAAAAAAAAAAAAAAAAAAAAAAAAAAAACAAATTGACGGTGACTCTACTTCGAACAATCCTGTTTCAATTTTCTCCATTTACAACATAGCAGCTAGCAACATTTTTAAAACGTTTGTTTCATAAATTGACTTCAAACAATGCAAACAATTTAAGCATAGTACTACTTATATAAGAATAAGAAGATGTGGTATGATTGCCAATGAGACAACTCTCCACAAGAGACCAAATGACATAGAAATTAACAATTATAGGTCACCGTATGGGCTTCAACAATGAGCAAAACCCATACCGCATAGTCAGCTATAAAAGGCCCCAAAATGACAAATGTAAAACAATTCAAACGAGAACACTAACGACCTGATTTATCGACAAAATAATGAATGAAAACAAATATGATATACAGCAATAAACGGCAACCACTGAATTACAGGCTCCTGACTCCTGACTCCTGACTAAGATCATTTTGATAGCAGTTATTAACAGCAAAATAAAAATTGAAAAATAGTGGAGATACAACACTATAAAAATATTTTTCTCTGAACTAACTAGATGAATAAGCTATTATAAGCCAATGGGATTGTGGAGATAGAACAGTGTAGTTCTGACAAAAACTCAAAGTGGACAATAACACTTTAAGATATGATGATATGTCAGGGAATTTCCATTTTAAACAAATCTGCCTGAATTAATAGAAGTGGAAATTTAATTTAACTTTTTTGGCTGATATGTGTCTAATTGAATTAAAAAGTTGTTGTTGATTAGGACAGAATTCATAGCAGTTCATTTTATTCTAATTCACTAGAAGAATAATCAATCTTCATGAGGATATTTGACAGCCATCGTTGTACTTAAATGTTTGTGCTTTTGTTGAACATTTTACTTTCAGTTAATGATAAATTTGAATTTTGTTATTTACAGTATAATTTCTTAAGGTTGGTTATTTAAATTATTGCCATGATGTTTAAAATATTTAACATTTAAAGATATGCTTTAGGAATTGGTAAATCTGCAGACAACATCGATCTGCACAAATTACTATATCAACTAGAAACGTCTATAAAGATGCATGGTTTAGATGTTGTTGTATAAATTTGTTTTATAATCCCTTTATCTACATTAATTATAGAAAAAAACAACAACAAAGCACAATCTAAACTTCACCTGGATTATTCAAGGGATGAAAGATATATGAGAGAATAAAGAGGGATGACATCTGAATTGGAACAGCAGTTTTATTATTATGAATATGGAGAAAAGCTACCGTTAAGATATACAAAATAACTTGTGGTATTTGAACCAGAGGGACAGAAATGATTTTGAAAACGCAGAAAACATTGAAAGTTAAAACAAAAAACTGTCCTCATAACTAGCTGCAAACATAATTATAAACTTTTTTTTAGATGAAGGAGGTGGAGATATTGCCCCAGAATCAACATTCTTGCTACTTTATTGTTAAAATCAAACACGTTTTTTTGTTATTTTCAGCAATTACAAAAATATTTGAAATTTTTTACATATCCTTTTTCAAAGGAATGTGCTATTATAACGTAATACAAGAAAGTTACAGTAACCATTTATACAAATAATTTGCAAAGCCTCTTAGGCTATTTTAAGTTAAAACTGGGACATACATTTGTAATAATATTAACGTTAGTATAATAGTCCCAGGTTAAAACCTTTAAAAATGCACCTTTTCGTAATCGATCCAGCTTAGGATCAGCATAATAAGACTCTGTATATCTATACACTCATTATAGATACCAGGCTTAAAAATGTGTACGCCAGACGCACTTTTCGTCTACAAAAGACTCATCAGTGTTAAAAAAAGCTTTATTCTATTGTCTATTACGTCATTTATGTAAATTATACTACGAAGTCATAATGCAAGGTCTCCAAATAGATCATAAGCTGACAGTGAGACATCGAAAACAATCCAAAATAAACTTCATTTGAATTGAACATTTTTGAATGGAATTAAAATTTTGAATATTCAAAGCAATATGGGATCTCCATATTTAATGTTCCCCTAATGAAGTTTGTTTTACTAGTACTTAGAATTAACTAACTGGACGACTGTAAGAGGTAACAAACCATATCATATCACGAACTAATAGATAAAGGAAAATGTCGTTTAAAAAACCGAAATCCGGTATTGTAAGAAGACTCTTTGTCAAGTAACTGCGGACAAATACTTGTTCCCATAATGAATGTTTTCACAATCATCTTAAAATGTGCTTTTCGGGCGCCTGTTAGAGGTAAAAAAATGTAATGGTTAGCTTTATTGTATCGCCTGTTTTCTGCACATTCCTTTCTGAATAAGTGTATATACAGTCTGTATAACTTTTAAGAATATATTGGTGAAACGATCGCGTGTTTGATTTGATACCTAGGCAGTAACTATTTCCTCCTTGTTCTTAAACGGCGTCATAATTAATTCTGTCTGAAGTTATTCATTAAAGAAGTTTTTTTTCAATATCCTTGCGATTCTTTTCCGAGTTTTCATATTCATTTTTGTCCATCTGGATATTTTTTTAATTTAATTGAAGCTTCGCCTTATTCTTATAATATCACAAAGCGCGTTTTATTTAGATATTTTATGAATTAATTCTAAGCCGAACAGCCACAATTATCTACATTCAAAAATAAAGAGAGCATAAACAAACACATCAGTAATTTGTAAAACTTTAATGTATCTTTTCTACCCTTTGATAACACAAAATTATTTTTTCGGCAAAAGCATTGCTGAAAGTTTGTCACAAAAGTGTCTGGGACTGTTTTAATAACATTTCGTTCACTTACATCTAATATTATAATATTTGAAGCCGAAGAGGAAACACACCTCTCAACTTACAAAGGTCGTTCATTTGTTAAACCTACTTAGGCGAGTGGCGTAGGTCACTGGATACCGTGCAAGCGGTTTTGCCACGATGTCTCAGTAGAATGGATGCACAAATATCACTGAAGTATATGTAATGTGTGGTGTTCGCCTTGTACAATCCTATGTATTCTGACGATTTATGTCAAACGTAGAATAGTCATATATTTGGATGTATAAAATACATATCAAAAATATTGATTCGACTGCATGACAACTATTAATATCATTCTTAACGACTGACAAAAACAGCTGGTATGCAAGATATTCCCTCCGCATGCCTCCATACATTATGTACTGTGTTACAATCATATACGAAACCGACGAAGAAGACATCAGTAAACTAACAAAAGCAATATTTCTATAGTATAGCATATAGTTGGTCGAGCCGTCTAGCTCTCTTGACACAACAAAAGCGTAGTTGTCACGATATCACATAGGCATGGGTTTAAATCACCTTGAGGAAGGACAAACATTTGCCACATTATATTAGCAGATCCAATATTGTTTAGCCCAGCAGTGTTAAATCAGCAAACATATTGCAGTTCCTTTGTGGTAGCAAATGTTTGTTCTTACCCTCAGAGAGTTTTAATTATTTTATTGATAACTATAATGTCAGAACTACTATCTATTGTAAACTATTACAATGATTATCGTCTGTAACATGAAAAAGGCCTATACTCTTTTCGATTGTTTCAGCGATTACTTCTATATATTTCCAATAATTCCCGATGCATAACATAATTTGAATTAAGTTAAATTCAATACAATTGTCAAGTATACATTTAGTTTCGAGAGGACAAAATAATCTGTGTTGAAAATAATTGTATACACATTGTATACTATTCAAACTTCATGCTGGATTTTGATATTGAAAACCAGCAATCTTAAAATTCCAATTAAACCTCGTTCATGGTACACATCTCTACAACCGAATGGTTGTCTCATTGGTAATCAAACTACATCTCCTAAGAATGTACATTTACATCTTTAATTTCCTGTTTTTCTGTCATTTATTGTAATGTGACCTCATGTTACACATGGTTGATGGATGCAAATAGAGGCAGAAGACCCCATAGGACCATAAAACATAGATCGAAGAATAACCAACACTACCCCCTGCATGGCAAAAACAGTCAATCGACGAAAATAATCCACAAAATACTACATAGAAAACTGAGCAACACAAACACTACCAAACACCTTGATGTAAAGGTTAGAAGAAACTGCTTCGTATGTAAATAAAGATTTAAAAATTCAATTTGTTTCAAGTTATCTTAAATATTCTATTCAAGAAAAGGGAAAGGAGATAATATTTATATTATTGCATTTTGATTTTTTTTTCAACACTAACGAAAGCCATTTATTGTGCCGAAAATTTTTCTAAACGATATTATATTTGCCTTATTCTTATATTACTATCATTTATCAGTATCATTCCACAAATCTTTGGAATATTACAATTTTTCCTGTTTGTGCAGTATCGTCAATTCTATAGACGTATAATGAAAATAAAAAAGAAGAAAAGGCAAATATTCTGTTGTATTAAACTCGTTTACATTATTCCAACCGGTTTCACTCCTCATGGAAAACATATATCAAACATGAAACAACACTTCAACGACACAGACAATAAAACACTTCTAGAGGATAACATGTGGTCTTCAACAATTGATTTCTGCTATAAAATATGTTAAGCTCTTATCGTTCAAAGTCCAGACTTGAGAATAAAAGTAATAGAGCCTACAAAATATCGCCCATCAATATCAATGAACATCGAAACTTCAAATAACACTGTGATATTAGTAAAGACAACGTCTTACAAGGTTTTTGACTCTTCTTTCGATCAAGTGAGTAAAGAAGAACGTAAACTATTTTTTAAAGCCCTTGACTCTATAGAATTTCATCGTGTCAATGAATGAGTATATTTATTTCAATTATTGAATGCAAACTACTTAATCTGCTGATAAAAAAATCCTGCCTTCTAATATTCTTTTATTGGTCGATTTTTTTTCCAAGCAGATTTTAGACAGCAACGGCTTGAAAAGTTCTGAAAAACACTCTTGTCCAATGACCACAGTATTTTTTTTTTTTTTTTTTTGTTAAGTTATGATTTATTTCTATTCGGTCAACAATCAATAAGCATTAATCATAAAAAGTAAAAAATGCAGTTATTAATGATTTTTTAGACACTCAAAATATAAAAAGCTATGATACAATTAGTGAGTATGGAAAATAGAATTACCTCGAAAGAGAAAACTCCATTTACTTATAATTGGATAACGTGAACTTCAACATACATTTGTGTAAATAGTTCCAATACATAACAGTAAACAAAATCGGTCGTGATTCAAAGAACTATAACCATTTTCTGTAAAGAACAAAGACATCTAATTCATGTTTGATTCCTAAAAATCACCGCAAAAAAATCGTGGGTGTGAAATGCCACTTTTTTTTTTATCAAAATTCCTAAAATGCATACATATATTTGTGATGAAATTAAATCTTTGACTATTTGTGATATCTGTATATTTAGTAAAAGTGCTTAGAAATGAGTACACTGTATATTACGTTCACTCAAATCTAAAACAACATATGTTGATCGAATCAACTGAGAAATGTACTGTCCAAGGCGCAATCGAACATCACTATCCAGGCAAGGAAACTCATTGTGAAAGAATAGCCTCATTTGTAATACAGGCAATAAGTCCATTTTTGAAAATAAAAGTTTTAAAACTACTTATATTATATTAGAATTATAACATCAAGAAATATAAATGAATTAGACAATATCTTCAATGTTGTGAAAAAAGGCGAAAGATACGAAAGGAAATTCAAAATTTGTATAGAAACTGACAACACCATGTGAAAGGGTTGAAAACAAACAAACAAGTCCACAAAACACTAAATAGAAAATTAAATACTGTGCAACACGTACTCCGCCAAAAGTCGGATTAAGTCAAAATGCAGACGGAGGGATAGACAGAGAATACCATAATACACCGTCGTTGACGGCATTTTTTTTTAATCTAATTGAAATGTAGACTAAAACAGCTTTTTTAAAATGCTTTGGGATAACTATATTTTATCATAGTTAAGAGAGTTATCAATTATTTTACTCATGTCTAGAGCCATGTTTTAATAATATTCCTCTATACAAGTATGCTATCAAAGCACCCACTAGCCTAATTAGAATATGTTGTAGGATATAGAACTGCACCTTAAACATGGAATCATTGATTCGTATATCGATGCATGTAAATTGTATCTACATGTCATGACTTGACGTGGCCATTGCATATGGATGAAAAACTAATCGTGATGGATTAAATGTCATCAAATATAAGCTTTGCATTCCCATTTAACATTAAAAAATGTCTTAAAAACTGTTGTAAGACAAAGATTCACATTGTTATAAATTACGTAATGATTGGAAATGAATATATTTGTTGCATTAAAATGAGAAAGTAATGTGATCAACAGTTACGTATACAACTGCAGAGTTCTTTAGTGGACGAAGAATTTTAAGATACCAGAAATGATAAAATTACGCGATTTTGTTTTAACTCTATATGTGTTTATATAATTTGCCAATAAAAGGTAAAAGTGTAGATAACTGTTAGATCTAAGCCAAATGAAATATTCATTTTGAAGAAATCGCTGTTATATTCTGACGGGAAAATTATTTTATCATGTAAACTATCCTTGCATGTCAAATTCTTTTGATTTAGAGTTCTCTTTTCAAACAGTTGTATGTATTTTAAACTCTTAATATATCAAAATGGGAAGACTACGAAATTCAAAGACATTCTTTAGATATCGATAGTGGCTCTAAATTGTTTTCTTTACCAAATATGCAGGTTTGTTGTTGTATATCATATTTGTATTTCGTTCATTGTTTTTGCATAAATCAGGCCGTTAGTTTTCTCGTTTGAATTGTAAATACATTTGTCATTTCGGGGCCTTTTATAGCTGACTATATATAGGGTATGGGTTTTCTCATTGTTGAAGGCCGTACTGTGACCTACAGTTGTTAATTTCTATGTCATTTGGTCTCATTTGGAGAGTTGTCCCATAGGCAATTATACCACATCTTCTTATTTTTAGTTTTCATATGTGATGCATGATCCTGACATCATTAACAATATTATTAATAAGATTTTGCTATTTCATCATTTTTTTCTCGCTCAAAAACTATTCCGTCCACAATAAATTTCAACGAATTTTTCACGTTTACGCTAAAGGATTTCAGATCACTGTTTACACCTTGAAATAATAAAAATAAACTAAGTAAATATATGGATTGGATTATTTTTTTTACATAAGATATGATCATCATTAGATATTTACATTTAGCTTGTCTTTTTTACATGAAATATGATCACAAAATTCATTAGATGTTTACATTCAGCTTGTTAAATAGGCAAATTAAAGATTTTGCTTTTTTTTTTGACAAGTCGTATTCGATGATATCATGAGCGAGTAAAATTCTGGAATGTCCTCGTGACAATTTTTCAATTACAGTCTATTAAATCAGGAACCCAATAGCATCCAGCAATTCGCTATCAATGATTTAATCAAAATGAACACAAGTCCTGGAGTGTCTATCCACTGCTAGATTCATATTCAATATGCAGGTCCTTAAATGTTGCTTCATAGAAATGGAAAAAGGGATGAAAACCCAGGGAAATAATGAACATCAATAAGTCGAAGATTACTATGGTCAAAAGGTGAAAAAGACTCTAATTCAAACTTTACCGGATTGTGATTGAACAACAACCGTAGTTGAAATTTCGAAAAAGTAACAAAGAAACAAAACTCAAAATGTATGTAATATTATTTATATAATACAGTATGCCATTTTCAAGGGACTGACATCTGGGCATAGTACATGTAACTACGGTTAGCAAATTTGCAGTTACGTGTATTATTAGTTACATAGTGTGCTAGTGACCTAATACGATATATATGGGGTCAGTAAATTCCATATGGGGTGAATGCTAGTGACCTAATACGATATTTATGGGGTCAGTAAATTCCATATGGGGTGAATGCTAGTGACCTAATACGATATATATGGGGTCAGTAAATTCCATATGGGGTGAGAGCGCATATATATCGTATTAGGTCACTAGCACACTGTGTAACGAATTTATCTTACCGACCATCTTAACATATGGTATTTGGACTAGTGGCCTATCAAAGTGATCAAGTCTTGAATACTTAGTATTAAGAACCTACTTCAATTGGTCTATACAAAAATAAATGCCAACAAAAGCAGCTTGTTAGCTTTAAATGTGTTTTATGAATTTATTTCAATCGTTCATCATCAATTTCTTCGTCTGTTGAAACCTTTCGAATTTTTCCTCAACACCGTGTTGTTTTTATAAAGGGACGTAACACCACTACTAACCGTGTATAAACGTATTTAGCTATATGTTGCTTCCGAATGACCTTAGATCTACTCCGAATCACCTTTTGATGTCAGGCAACAATCACTTTTTAATTGTGACGTCAAATGTTTTGAATTATGATGTCAAAGTTTACGGGAACCTGTGTGATTTTACGTAATGGTGGACAAATTTGCATACAAGTATAAATACGTCTATTGAAATAAGCCCCGCCTACTAACCCCATATGAAATATACACGGTCTCCACGCGGTTGCTTTTAACCAATCATATTCCTAGAAATGTATAGGATGTAATATAAGCTGTGTTATACTATTGGAGAATTATATTGAATACTTCAATGGTTATACATGTATACGAATATAATAATAAAAGGTGATTTTTAATTATACTTTGCATAGAGCGTTTTATTTTAAACATTTTGTTCTGTAGCTGGTCCTTTGTAGTAGGGGAAGTGTTGGTTTCTCATTCATCGCTCCACGTCTTCGTGTGTCTTTCCCAAATCCAGGGCTTTGTCAGTTATTACTAGTACTCATTTCATCAAAACACGCCTTGATGAACGAATAGTTCTTCCCATTATATAATTACTGTAAATTCAGAAATTATAAATTATTGCGAGGTTTTTATTAATGCAAATTATGCGCCCGGGTGAGTATCGCAATAATAAGAAGTCTGATTGTCGATACATATATCTGTATGAAGATATACCTGAAATCGCAATAATAAATCTCGCATTTTGCTCATTTTTTAAAAATCGCAATAATTAATGCACGCAATAATTTCTGAATTTACAGTAACAAAACCCTATTTACAATGATATATTAATTTTAAGAAGATCAAGGATCAAATTCACCTATTATTCATGCAAACCATGAGTGATCTATTAAAAGGGAGACAAATCGGTAAATTGTAATCGCTAATTTAATCCCTTCTTAAGAAATAATTATCTATGCAATATTAATCTTAATTGGTTCTATTTCAATTATGATATAAACTCCCACTATTCCGATTTTAAATTATGTAATGTTATTCAATACACAAGGGCTGTACAGACTGCATTATTATTATCGGTACATTATTTATATTACACTTTCCATTTCTGGCGATATTGTAAATACATTGTGTGTGGTGAAAACTGGAAACTTCTATCGCTCATTTGGTTTTTAAGCACTTGTCCTACATCTGTTACAAATATGTTGTTGTCTCCGCTGACAGATACCTCAAAATATTGATTTTGTTTGTAAACCACATTATATTAAATGCTGAGATTTAACTTTCAAACTCAAAATTTACTACCACTGTACCAATCATGAACAATCATAAGTTATCGAGTGATTGGTATTCCAGTTGGGACATACTGTGCCCCTCTTATCGCAAATACATACGTTAACTGTCATTATTACCATTTATGGCAAAAATAACCAACAAACACCAGTTCATAAAAATATTCAAAACCTTGTTTGAATTTTCTGTTAACAATCTATATACTTACCTGAAAATACAGAATTTAGCCATTTCAATTTACTCTTACTAAATCCAACGTTATTATTGATCGTTGTCCTTACACAGACCTTGATATCGTACGACTACCGGATGATATCTACTCCGAAGTAAAGCCGCCGAAATTATAGTGTAAGGTGGCACGGTTCAATTAGACTTGTCATCGAATTTTAACTTACTTGAGAAACACAATAGTGCCACAAGTGTAGCAAGAGCTTATCCTTCCTGAGCACCTGAGATCACCCTATGTTTTGGTGGGGTTCTTGGTGCTCAGCCTTGAGTTTTTTATAATGTGTAGACTGTTGTTTGTCTTTTCGTCGTTGTTTTCAGTTTTGTTTTTTTTTACATGGCGTTAGTTTGTCTTCAACTTATAAGTTTGAATACCCCTTTGGTATCTTCCGCCTCTCTTTGGTATCAGCAGAATAAGTACTTGGATTTTGTTTAATGACTTTGAAGTTTCTTTGCTATATGAAATGTTTACTATTTTACTCGCTCTTGTGTTTTAGATATCTGTTACAGCTGTCATATAAAGCCAAGTGCGTATCCTGTACTGGTTGTAATTACGGTCTTTTATGCAACTTTTGTCCACTGATCGAGCATAAATGCTGAAAGCCAGTTTAAGTTTAAAAAACTTGTTTAACCCTGATAAATGGAAGTAGGCTTACCTTCTATTAGTAATTATACATAAAAATTTTATCGAAATACTTTCAATCTTTAACTTTGAGAGGTTTAAACACGAATGTTGGCGATTTATTCTTCGTAGTTATATCATTATTATACAATCATTGACATAAGTGATCAAATAATTATCTTCAAAAAGTAACGGATTGATAACTTATTATCTTTTATGAAATGATATAAAGATCAAGGAACATAAATTTACCTTGACTTGTAACTTGACCTTAATATAAAACTACAATTTACGAAATTAACCATGGCATGACATTGGCAATACCACTTATGCATCTTTCTAGTATTACGTTCACATACAGTGACATATAATGAATAGTGATCATAGCACCTCGTGCAAATTAAATTGAAATCATATAATAGAATATATATCGACTGTTGCAGAAGTGGAAGGTTTTGTACGCCGTTGCACTTGACAGTCAACAGCTAGCTGCCGTGTAAAGGACCCTTCCTCCCAATAGTCAATACTCATGGACATTGATTTTTAACAGTTTTACTTCGCATAGCCCAAGCCAAAGACATGTGAGTTTTTGTCATCAGTTGGCGTCCGTCGTCTGTTCGTTATTCGTTTACACTTTGATCTTCTAGATAACTACAGAACAGAAAACAGAATGAAACCAAAGTTGACAAAGATGTTCTATACAAGGTTTCCTCCATGTGTTAGTATTACACGTTCTATTTCTAATTGGTTTCACTTAGGAAAACTTTTCATTAAAATCTGACTCAATTGAAACCAAACTTGATAGACATGTTCCTGTGAAGATTCGCTAATTACTTAAAACCTTTACAAAATTCTTCCATAGATACAAAGATTTGGTTTGCAAGTTTGGCTGTACCTGTAGAAAACTTATTTCAAACGGAATAGCACATCCTAAATTTTACGGCGATGTCGTTAACCGAACCCGGAAAATTAGATACGATCCGGGTAAAATTATCAATTCTTTAAATAAACTTATTCCAAAAGGTTATCTATTCAACACTGTAATTAAATCTTTGAAATATTGTTTTTATTGGTGTAAATATTGATTTTGTTTTCAGTAAATTAAAACCATACTTAATATTACACATATGTACTTTCACCGTACTACAATCTGTCGATACCTATATTTTTGCATTGCACAAGGTCATGTTTTTCTCTGACTGTTAATGACGTCTATACACTAAATTGTTGGTTGTGTACTGATTGGATTGATATTTAAGTCTCAGATACATGATGTTTTTTATTATTTGTTTTTGGCTTTGAACAAGCTGTCAGTAACTGCGAGTACTCTCAAATCTGTACTTCGTGTCTTTTTTGTTGTTAGTGATGAGGGATGGATATATACCCTGCTACGTCCTGTCTGCGTTTTTGTTTGATGTTTTTCTTTGTATCGATCTGATGAGTTAAGCCTTTTTCAACTGATTTTTATAGTTTGTTCTTATGTTGTGCTGTTACACGACTGTCCCAGGTTAAGGAAGGGTTGAGTGCTCACAAACATGTTTAACCCCGCCACATGCTTTATGTGTCTGTCACATGTCAGGAGCCTGTAGTTCAGTGGTTGTCGTTCGTTCATGTCTGTCATATGTGTTTTTCGTAAATTGTTTTGTTATTAATTAGGCCGTTAGTTTTCTCAATTGAATTATTTCATATTTTTCATGTCGGGGCCTTTTATAGCCGACTAAACGGTATGGGTTTTTCTCATTGTTAAAGGCCGTACGGTTGCCTTTAATTGCTTACATCCACTTCATTTGAACTTTGGTGGATAGTTGTCTCATTGGTAATCATACCACATCTCCTTATTTTTATATAGACATCTATATTGAAAATTCAAAGTCTATCGGAAATATCGTAATGTTTGCTTGAATTAAAAATTGAATTAAGTGCCTGCTAAACTTCAAGGGCGTGAAGCAATGGGCAGAACTGAATTATTTCTAGGCTATTTGACTATAGAAAAGTTTTTTTTTTTTTGCTTTCCACTTTTAGAATCACACCTCCACCACTCACACACACTTTTTCCAGTCTAATCCATATAATGAAGCAGAAAGCAGTTACTTCTACAGCGATCCCTACCACATATTATATAGAAAATGCCCCTCCCCCGAGTACAGACCTAGCATTTCATGACTCGAAACTTAAAACTGTTTTGGTGTTTAACAAAGTAGTCTTTCTTTCTGGTAAAATACAAAAGAAATATTGCCCCAGGTCAGCAACTGAAAGCATAAAGAAATGCATCTTGTTTGACCATCCAAATGCATCGTTGTCATTCTTAAATTGTCTGCATGATAGTAACCATTTCCGAATGTGAGCGTCTTTTAAAAATAGTGAGATCATGTTCCTGAAAATGGATTAGCATTGATGAACGTGTATTAAATATTTACACTTATACCTTGATATGATAGTTTAAATTTACAAAAAAGAAATTTAACGATAAAAATCAGCCACGAGTTATATCAGAAGTTCATTACTAATCAGCCACGAGTTATATCAGAAGTTCATTACTAGTCATTGTAATCGACTTCTGGTTGTATGAACATTTCAGTGTAACTTAAGACCAATTTCTCTCGTAAGATTTTTTTGTGAAAAGAACTGCTGGTTCATGCTAGTGTGTTTACTAATATGATAAATGCCCACAATTTATATGTTAATTTAATTTCCCCTAAGCTCAATCACATTGCATATTACTGTGTATGTATGAAATCTGGTAGCAGAAATATTTTTATTTAAAAAAATACGTTTTTATTGTTCATAAAATTGAGAATGGAAATGGGGAATATGTCAAAGAGACAACAACTCGACCAAAAAGCAGACAACAGCCGAAGGCCACCAATGGGTCTTCAATGCAGCGAGAAAATCCCGCACCCGGAGGTGGTCCTCAGCTGGCCCCTAACTAAAATTGTGTGCTAGTTCAGTGTAAATGGACGTCACACTAAACTCCAAAACATATAAATGAACTAAAATTAAAAAACATACTAGACTAACAAAGGCCAGAGGCTCCTGACTTGGGACAGGCGCTAAAATGCGGCGGGGTTAAACATGTTTTGTGAGATCATGTACACTAATTTTCTTTCATATCAACACTTTGTAGCAAAAATTGTTTTAGAAGAATGGCTTCAAGATATATTCTAAATAAAAGAACCTTATGTTATAGTCGGCTGGATTTATCTGCTAGCAAGAACGAATCATATTCCGACAGCAATGATCTTGGTGAATCAAAATTGGTCACACAATTAAAACAGTAACGATAGCCAATGTTTTATGCGCGACCATTGTCTGTTAAAACTTTTTTTTCTTAAAAAAATCTTCATCTGAAAAGGTCTGACTGAAACTACTTTTACACGATAATAGCAACAGTAGTCTCAGTTTCCTATGAAAAATACAATAGTCTCAGTTTCCTATGAAAAATACAATAGTCTCAACAAGTTTCTTTAAAATAGCATGAGTATACTAAATCCAGTTGTGTGTAATTATGTTGCACAATTTTTTTACTAGTTTTAGCAACTAAGACCATGATCTTCAAGGAATCACCTCATATCTCTTATAGGGTGAATTTCTTCTCAATATTTCTAATTTTGGTTTTAAGTTTCAAGTAAGGTTCTTCAGTTGTCGTCAGCAGCTGTGAAATTGATCTTGGAGGTATTCACCTCAAGAGGATTATTCCTCTCGATAAAGTGGATAAAAATTAGCAAGAAAATACATTTTGCCTTTACTTATTTGCATGGCGTATTAACTCTCGTATTTGCCTTCAACTTCCTGTTACCTATGGCATAAAATTACATTTATGAGTTCATTTCATTAAAAATAAAATCGTGACAAAAATAAACATTATAAAACCTATATAAAATGTTAAATTCATTAAAGTCTTGTTTAAATCCGGTTTAAGGTTCCCGTTTCATCATCGTTTCTGTATATTAAAGACACATCGTGTCATTTCCAAGGCAAACGGTTATAATTTATATTTTCCGTTTTCCTTGGGTTAGTTACTTCAACCTTATGAAATAATTAGTAATCTAAACTAATTTCCGTACATGTTGTATAATGTCTGCCTTATTTCCTGTAAATTTACACCAAATCCACATAACTAGTTCTGTTGATACGCTTGTCATCGCTGTTAGTTTGATTGATAGAGTTAGATTGAATACTGAAGGGGAAAAAAGTTAAGTGAGTTTATCTAATTATTTTTCCTAGTCAAAAGAACTACAATTATGTGTTTACCATACCTCTGGTAAAGATTCCCCATCAACACTTGCTCAAATAAAATAAAATGATAAAACTTTACTCTGTACTCGAAGTACAATATTTGTGCTCGAATGACTCAATCCAGTGTTTTGATTGGTTGGTTTCTGGGTCTGAGTACGATTATCGTACTCGAAAGTTTAATGACGCAGAGCCTGGTACTTTTCCATTTCGAAATACAAAAGTTTTAATTTTCCTATTAGAATCGAAATATTTATTTCATGCCATGCTCTATATAAAATGAGTAGATGTGGTATGATTGCCAATGAGACAACTGTCCACCAGAGTCGATAGGACGATGATGTAAACAACTATAGGGCATTGTACGACTTTCAAACATGAGCAAAACCCATACTGTATAGTAAGCTATAAAAGGCACCGGCATGACAAAATGGGAAACAATCCAAAAGAGAAAATCAACGGCCTGATTTATGCTAAAAACAAACAAACAAACAAGGCAGACAGCACAAACATGCTAAACCCCGCCTCATTATTTATGTGTATGGCCCAAGTAAGGAGCCGATAGTTCAATGAAAACCACTGAACTACCTGCTCCTTACTTGGGTCATGCACATAAATAATGAGGCGGGGTTTATATAAAAAAAAAGATGTGGTATGATTGCCAATGAGACAACTCGCCACAAGAGACCAAATGACACAGAAATTAACAACTATAGGTCATCGTACGGCCTTCAACAATGAGCAAAGCCCATACCGCGCAGTCAGCTTAGCATGTTTGTGCGAAACACTCTTTCTAACCCGGAACAGTGGTTTAACAGCACAACATAAGAACAAACTGTAACAAGTTGGAAAAAGTTTGACTCATCAGATAGGCAATAAACACTAAAAAGACAAAGACAAAAAGACAAAAAACACATGGTACCTATCTAAGAGTAAGTATAAAAAAGAAGATGTGGTATGATTGCCAATGAGACAACTGTCCACAAGAGACCAAAATGACACAGAAATTAACAACTAAAGGTCACCGTACGGCCTTCAACAATGAGCAAAGCCCATACCGCATAGTCAGCTATAAAAGACCCCGAAATGACAATGTAAAACAATTCAAACGAGAAAACTAACGGCCTTATTTATGTACAAAAAATGAACGAAAAACAAATATGTAACACATAAACAAACGACAACCACTGAACTACAGGCTCCTGACTTGGGACAGGCACATACATACATAATGTGGCGGGGTTAAACATGTTAGCGGGATCCCAACCCTCCCCCTAACCTGGGACAGTGATATAACAGTACAACATAAGAACGAACTATAAAAATCAGTTGAAAAAGGCTTAACTCATCAGATGGACAAAAGTACAAGTGGACGTGGCAGGGTACTTGTACATCCAAACAACAAAAATCGGTTACTGAAAGCTAGTTTGAAGCCAATTCCAACTTATATATAAATCATGTTTCTCAGACGAATAAAATGTCAATCTGTACACATGCATCCAATGGATTTAGTATAAATATAAGACGTCATAAATAGTCTGCGAAAAGCATGGCCTTGTGCAATGCAAACATATATAAGTATCATCAGGATGTTGGACGAAAGGTGTTCATCTCGGTGTTCATAGCTGTATAGCCATACATATTTGGTAACATCACGATGTAGGATGAAAGGTGTTCATAGATGTATTGCCATACATATTTGGTAACTAGAATCATCAAGATGTAGGACGAAAGGAGTTCATAGATATAGGAAGATGTGGTGTGAGTGCCAATGAGACAACTCTCCATCCAAATAACAATTTATAAAAGTAAACCATTATAGGTCAATGTACGGCCTTCAACACGGAGCCTTGGCTCACACCGAACAACAAGCTATAAAGGGCCCCAAAAGTACTAGTGTAAAACCATTCAAACGGTAAAACCAACGGTCTAGTCTATATAAAAAACGAGAAACGAGAATCATAGCTGTATAGCCATACATATTTGGTAACTAGTATGTTTCAACTCATAAAAAACAAAATCAATGTAAGTAATGATGATGATAATATTCAAAAATATTAGTACAGTGTTAACTTTATAACCTTTCAGAATAAGATTAATTACAGGATCAATAAGTTTACATGTATTGTATTTAAATAAACCGGTTCAATAAACGTTATATCTTCCTTACCAAGTATAGACCCAGACATCTTTTGGGGTTTTTATCGTGGAATTTTTTATGTTCTTTGGTTATTGCCATAATGAAGTGTATACCACGTCTCTTTAGTTCATATTCATTCGTGTTTTAGTTTAATGGCATTCAGTTCCAGTTAAATTGCACGAGCAGAATATTAAACAAATAATCAAACTCGGTTAAATAAAATAAATTATTGTTTTGCAAAATTACTTATTTGTATAGACTTGCCTGTACTACAATTACTGGGATTCATCGATACGTTTTTTTTGTGATAACTGTTGGCTGATTGTACTTCAGCTTTGACATCAGTGATTTCGATGTCTAGTCGTAATTCTGATTTAAAATAAACTTAATTGATGGTTCCATAATGATTTCAAGAAATGATGGAAGCACATTTAATATAAATGAAAATGTTGATTTGAAAGGCAATAATTGATGTAGGCCGTGGTGACTTGTACTTTGTATCTACGCTTGAGATGGAGATTTATACAAATATTTAAAATATTGCAAAATAAATATCGAAAAGCAGATTATAATTATCCGTAAAATATATAAGCTGTTGAAATAAAATGTGAATATTTTTTAACTGCACTGAGTACTAGTCGTCTATCTTGACCGAAAAACTCATATTATGGATTTTAAAGAAACGTGATCCAATAATAATGAACGTAGTTCGATGGCAGTGGTGCTTTGTGGTGATCTTTTAGTGCCTACATTTGAAAAGAAGATATTCGCAAGTTTTTCACCCTTTTGCAGTATAAATGTTGAATATAAATTAGAATTTTCACGAAAGTGTATGCGAAGCTGTTAAATTCAAATTTGTAAATTCCTTTTTTTAAAGCTGTATTGAGTAATAGTTTTACATCTTGCCATCAAAATTTATTGTTGATCGAAAAGCAGTTTTGGCTTAAACTGCGACCATTTGGGCGAAACGCTACGTAATACGTTTCAAGGAGAGCGTTGACCGTCATCATTGATTATCTTTGTATTCTATTTTCTATTATTGCATTTATTTATATATTAATATGGGAACTTCCTGATCTTTCCGTGTAAATATGCCACTGTTTAAACCACTACTTTATTTGTTTAGGAAAAGAGAGGCCAAAGATACCAAAGGAACATTCAAACTCATAAGTCGAAAATAAACTGACAGTGCCATGGCTAAAAGAGAAAAAGACCTACAGACAAACAATAGTACACAATACACAACATTGAAAACTAAAGTTTGAGCAACTCGAACCCAAACAAAAACTGGCCATGTTGATCTCATTCTATGACAACTAACTTGCAATTTTCCATCTCTTATTTAAATCTAAAACGTAGGCTTCTTCATTGCTTGAATACAAGTTTTTAAGATCTCTGGTGATATATTGTGACATCAAACTGACATATAAGCTATCAGTGACATAATTAAACGAAAATGAAGTTCGCGAGGCAAAATATTCCATCACTCTACAGGCTTATTTATGCTGTGTCACGGGTTTAGACATTACAGTTTGGATTATTTTACTATTGCCATACAAGTCATTTTCCTAACGAATGCTTTTATGAATACAAATAAAATAGCTTGAGAAAACATAATATCGTCTGCAATCATTCTTACGACTGGTAATAATAAAACACAGCTCTGTCGAAATTTACATGACTGAGGATATTAAAATAGGAGAACCTCTGAACTACTTCCAATACATTAGTTTCAGTGTAATAAAAAGCAATGAAGTTGAAAATCACGAGACTAATTAATTTTAATGATTGAAATATACTGATTTTAATTTTGTAGCTGCGAGTTAAAAGTAGTCTGTGTATTGAATGATATTTTAGTGATTTTATTATACATGATTTTTTATTAGTTGTTACTGGCTTTGAACTAGCTGCCAGTAACTGCGAGTGCTCTCAGATCTTTACTTCGTGTTTTAGTTGTTGTTGGATGTATAGATACGCTGCCACGTCCGGTCTGTGTTTTTGTTAGATGTTTTTTTGCTTTGTATCGATTTGATGAGTTAAGCCCTTTTCAACTAATTTTTATAGCTTGTTCTTATGTTGCACTGTTACACCACTGTCCCAGTTTAGGGAAGGGGCGCCAGCAAACTAGTTTATCCCTGTCATATTTTGTGTGTACCTGTCCCAAGTCAGGAGCCTGTAGTTCAGCAGTTGTCGTTGGTTCGTGTCTGTCATATTTGTTTTTCGCAAATTGTGTTGTTATAAATTAGGCCGTTAGTTTTCTCAATTGAATTGTGTAATATTTTTATTAGCAATTGCACCGGGCTATTCCTATCACGATTGCATTGAGAGATTAAGGGAAAGACTAATTTTAATGATTTTATTAAATATAAGCATTTTATTAATGTAATTTAATAACTGATATTTTCATATTCATTTTCAATCATAATCATATATACCCCCTTTTATGTGGTTTGCATTAGGTAAAAATACCCTTTTGAGGTCATTTTGAATGCTCACCATAATTTTTTGCGGACACCTCAGTTAAAGTCAACAATGAATTCATAAATGCCATAGTCATATCATATCAATGATGCGAAAAAGTAATTGGGAAGTATGTTTCATTTTTTTGTTACCATGGATACAAAATGCTTAGTTTTCATTTTTTCAGAAAAAAAAAATTTTGAAAAATTTTGAAATTTTTTTTAAAACCTAATTCTGCAGTCAGAAAAATAAATAAATACACAATTTGTGGAAATTATTGTTATCATAAAATTTTAAACATATTCATTTATATAGGTATAATAGTTTTAACTCTGTTGACATTCCAGCAGCACCAGTATATGAATTATATATTACCGGGCTTGCTATTCCTATCACGATTGCATTGAAAGAGATTAAGGGTTAAAAAAGAACCAAAAGAGTCAGACGTTGATCCTCTAAATAAATGATAAATGACCATCTAAACTTTCTATAAAGGAAAAATACCTTTATTATGAGCTGTTTATTTTTCTTATTCATTCTTTTAAACTCAATGTTGAAATGGCAAAGCATGTATAGCTATACGTTTTGAATAATATTGTATTATTGGATGATAAGTATCTACATGAAGATAATTTTGAGTTGAAGTTATAAAAATAGAAAATTTCAAAAGGTCCTGCAATAGGGCTAGGCTGGGATGAAGGCGGACAATTTAAAATATCACTGGAAATCGGATCAATCGGACAAGGACAGAAATTTCAATAGGTTAACTAGGGAGCCCTAAAAGAATAAACACAAGGGTCCTTTAGCAAACAAAGGGCGTAACAAGCAAGGGCGGTTATAGTCGGCTACCGGGCTTGCTATTCCTATCACGATTGCATTGACGTTCTGGCTGAGGAAAATTTTCCAGATTTTCAAAAATATGGTTTCCTACGAGGACCCTCGGAAAATCTGACAGTGGGTGACTGTGGGTCTTACAACGAGCAACAGGGGAAAATATACCATCAAGGCAATTTTCATATAAGGGTCCCACTGACTGTCTTAAGAGATGGCCGCTACATTCATGCTTCAGTGAATCCATATGTAATCAACAAAATGTTCCAATGAAAGGAGGGCGGGCCCTCAGGGCCCTTGGATCCGCCTATGGTAGCACTATATTAACATTACTAATAGGCATTGGATTATTGAAATTTGAAAAATAACAATTATCTTCATGGATTTTTAGCAGCAAATTAAAAATATTGACAGTATGATAACTCTAGATCTTTACACAGGGTAACTTTAAAAGAATTATATACATGTACATATACTTTGATTTTCACTGAAAGCCCATTACAGAAAGATGTTTCTCAAAATTAGTATATTGTCTTTCTTTAACAAAAAAAATACATTTTACTTTGAAACAGGAGTCAATGTTTATAAATAAATACTTACAAGGAAATTTTTAACTACAGGTCTTCCATGGTAAAGTTGAAGTCATCTTTTCGAAATATTTACGAATGCAATCTTATATTTGGTTGACTGTTGTCGCATGTGACCATGGATATGTTCAAGTTTTCGTAGCCACAATCGATCCTTCCATTCCTCGTTTATGGCATCAAACAAAATGCAAATAATCTCTTTTGACTTGCTATGAGAAACATGACGATCATCGCCTGGATTTATCCTCAGTATCATTCAATCTTACTGTGTAAGTGTTTTAGTGGACTGGTTTTGTTTTTCTTGTTAGCATGGTGTTGACAGTCTTTCTTTGATATAGTCCAGCTGATTCGCATATTTTTAGAAGAATTGTGGGTTTGATGATAAAAGCATGAAACTTTGCACAATAGTAGATATATATTTGATAGTCAATTTAATCTATGGACCCACTCTGAAAATCCAATATGGCGGCCATTTTCAAGATGTCTGC
Source organism: Mytilus coruscus (assembly GCA_017311375.1). Taxonomy (NCBI): domain Eukaryota; kingdom Metazoa; phylum Mollusca; class Bivalvia; order Mytilida; family Mytilidae; genus Mytilus; species Mytilus coruscus. Next base: position 47,778,397 of record CM029596.1, on the reverse strand, counting down.
CAATCAGTCTAAATTTCACAAAAATATCTTATTAAAAGCAAATAATATTCAAACCAAATCTTTAAAAGACATATAAAATGTAATCCAACGTTTCTAGTAAGTCATGACGTTATATTAGACTTTTGATTTTTTTTAAATGGCGGAAAATTTCAAAATGGCCGCCAAAAAGTGAAAATGAACAAAACTAAGACAAGTCTTTGCTTATATTCTACCGAATTGCTTTTTGCAGTTCACACACTATTCTAGGGATTGTATTTCCATGATACATGGAAGCTGCTTGCAAGATAATTTAATCAAATATCTTATAAATGAAAACATTCGAAAGTTTTCAGGACGCCATCAGGATGACTTTTTGTCCGCGACTTTTGTCTGTGACTTTCTGTCCTTCATTCTGACCGTTATCATGACCAGGAAAATGACTTTATACCTATTTATATGTAATAGGCTTTGCATCAAATTTATAGAAACACTAAGACTGAACCATTAATTTTTTCAAATAAGAAAATATAAAATGTTTACAAACATATTAGCAAACGATAAATGTATTGACTTTCGGGATCATTTAAAACTAAGACAAGGCTCTGGCAACCCTCAAGTAGTCCGCGAATATGTATACTTATATTTTATGAAAATATTTTAAACTACTAGGATATCGTGCATGCAGGGGCTCGGGCATACCGCAAGTAGTCCGCGAAATGTTTATTTGTTTTTTATGAAAATATTTAAAACTACCAAGATATCCAACACAAGGCTCAGGCATGCCTTAAGTAGTACGTGGAAATAATTATTTACTGTAAGAAAATATTAAAAACAAACTATATTGGATTTATCAACTTACATGTATTTATGCATGGCCTACTTCAATCACACCTTTTGTGTATTACTTTATATTTGTGATCAAACGTGTCAAATTATAACCAGTAACATACAACATAATTTACAACACAGTTAAATACAATATACTACTCAATACCATAAAAGTTTAAATAATCCAGTGCTCGTCAAAGTACCTAAACTGTTTTTCCCAGTTTTTACCATTCAATCAATGTTAATTTTCATAAATTTTAAGCAAATCCTACATTGTTGTCCTATAAGATATAAATAAGTTTTAGGTAGTACAACGACCAGGACACAGTAAAACGTTGGTCAGGTCAAGTTTTTACCCAAAACATATTGTTTTCTGTTTTTTTAATAATATTAAATAACACAGAAATTTTCATCAGTCAGGTCATTGCTGTTGTTGGTCAGGTCATTGTCAACGTTAGGAAGGTAACGTTTTCTGAATTTTTATTATTTTTTCGATATTTATTCATTAATTTATATATTAAATGATCAAATTTTATTATATTTCAAATTTAACATAAATCCTTTAAGAAATAAAAAGTTATTAGCATTTTCATTTGGTCCTGTCATTGTCAGCATTGGTCAGGTCACGTTTTATGAAGATTTAAAAAGTTTTCTATATATTTTCTTATATTTATGTATTGAATGGTCTAAATTTATAACAATTTAAATTTGACATCAATCCTTTTAGAAATAAAAAGTTATTAGCATTTTCTTTTGGTCCAGTCATTAGAGTAACCCACCAAAGGGAGATAATTCGTATTGTGAGGAATATTGCACAATGATCATTTTAGAAATTAATTTCATATGTTTTAGGTAGATTACCCGTAACTTTTTTATTTTTGACTAAAACAAGACTGAAATTAATTGTTTTTGTGTTTCTTTTTAATAGATGTAGCCGCATAATTTCACAACACTACACCAAATATTGTATTTTTCTCAAAAATCCCAACTTTCTCTGCTGTTACCATGGTAACCAACCAATATATATATCGGTTGGCATTATTTTCTGACTAGTCTAATAGGATCTACATATCAACCAATTTTCAGGAAGATCGGTGACTATGTGTGCCGAAAAAGTTTAAGTGGTTACAGAGAATGAGTATTAATTAATTATTATTTATTCAATAAACAAATCCGTTATATATATTATTCTAAATATATTATCAGAAGGCAGCAAAAAGGAACGGAAACATTCATTCAGGGTATTTCTGCGAAAAATCAAAAGAATAACACTCTAATAATATCTATTAAACACGGCATTTCAGAAAAACATAAGGTCAGAAAAAAGTCACAAATTAGGAACTGATCCTTGTTTAAATGATAAAATGTCTATGAATTTACCATATTATTGCCTCTTCATAAAGTGTTGGGAACTTCCTGATCTTTCCGTGTAAATATGCCACTGTTTAAACCACTACTTTATTTGTTTAGGAAAAGAGAGGCCAAAGATACCAAAGGAACATTCAAACTCATAAGTCGAAAATAAACTGACAGTGCCATGGCTAAGAGAAAAAGACCTACGGACAAACAATAGTACACAATACACAACATTGAAAACTAAAGTTTGAGCAACTCGAACCCAAACAAAAACTGGCCATGTTGATCTCATTCTATGACAACTAACTTGCAATTTTCCATCTCTTATTTAAATCTAAAACGTAGGCTTCTTCATTGCTTGAATACAAGTTTTTAAGATCTCTGGTGATATATTGTGACATCAAACTGACATATAAGCTATCAGTGACATAATTAAACGAAAATGAAGTTCGCGAGGCAAAATATTCCATCACTCTACAGGCTTATTTATGCTGTGTCACGGGTTTAGACATTACAGTTTGGATTATTTTTACTATTGCCATACAAGTCATTTTCCTAACGAATGCTTTTTATGAATACAAATAAAATAGCTTGAGAAAAACATAATATCGTCTGCAATCATTCTTACGACTGGTAATAATAAAACACAGCTCTGTCGAAATTTACATGACTGAGGATATTAAAATAGGAGAACCTCTGAACTACTTCCAATACATTAGTTTCAGTGTAATAAAAAAAGCAATGAAGTTGAAAAATCACGAGACTAATTAATTTTAATGATTGAAATATACTGATTTTAATTTTGTAGCTGCGAGTTAAAAGTAGTCTGTGTATTGAATGATATTTTAGTGATTTTATTATACATGATTTTTTTTATTAGTTGTTACTGGCTTTGAACTAGCTGCCAGTAACTGCGAGTGCTCTCAGATCTTTACTTCGTGTTTTTAGTTGTTGTTGGATGTATAGATACGCTGCCACGTCCGGTCTGTGTTTTTGTTAGATGTTTTTTTGCTTTGTATCGATTTGATGAGTTAAGCCCTTTTCAACTAATTTTTATAGCTTGTTCTTATGTTGCACTGTTACACCACTGTCCCAGTTTAGGGAGGGGGCGCCAGCAAACTAGTTTATCCCTGTCATATTTTGTGTGTACCTGTCCCAAGTCAGGAGCCTGTAGTTCAGCAGTTGTCGTTGGTTCGTGTCTGTCATATTTGTTTTTCGCAAATTGTGTTGTTATAAATTAGGCCGTTAGTTTTCTCAATTGAATTGTGTAATATTTTTTATTAGCAACATTCCAGCAGCACCAGTACATGAATTATATATTACCGGGCTTGCTATTCCTATCACGATTGCATTGAAAGAGATTAAGGGTTAATACTTACAAGGAAATTTTTTAACTACAGGTCTTCCATGGTAAAGTTGAAGTCATCTTTTCGAAATATTTACGAATGCAATCTTATATTTGGTCGACTGTTGTCGCATGTGACCATGGATATGTTCAAGTTTTCGTAGCCACAATCGATCCTTCCATTCCTCGTTTATGGCATCAAACAAAATGCAAATAATCTCTTTTGACTTGCTATGAGAAACATGACGATCATCGCCTGGATTTATCCTCAGTATCATTCAATCTTACTGTGTAAGTGTTTTAGTGGACTGGTTTTGTTTTTCTTGTTAGCATGGTGTTGACAGTCTTTCTTTGATATTGTTTGCATTACTCTCATTGTACTTTACCTTTTTTAATTGTGTTTAATCGATCTTACTCTAAACAAATGGAATAAGATGATTTATTGAACAGGACTTTTCCAAAGCACCATACGTTCACCCTAGTTTTTAGTTTGATTCGCGTTGATCAATCCTTAGTTTTCAGTGTAGCGTTTGTCCGCTCGTTGTTTTTCTTTTCTCCATGGGTTCTTAGTCAAACCAAAGTCTGTCCTCCTATGCTCTCCCATGGCATACCACGGATTTTAATATTTCCCAATCTGATTAAAATACAGATATATCATCACTCGTTCACTTTTATATGAACATTACGAATTAAGAGATCTATATTTAAATTAGATTGAATATTTCTTTACATTATTTCTTACGTTATTCTACAAATTTTTCTGTCAGTCAGTCCAAAGCTCTTTTCACAGTGAAAAATAAAAATATAAAACCCTGATAATCATTGGATAAAATATACTTTGTTTTCTGTAATTCTGCTTCTCGAAATATAGAATTTATCACTGAGACATACCAATTATGGTTAGCTTTGTCGTTTCCATATTTTTCTGACACCACTGAAAGTCCAATAGAATCGATGTTCTTCATATTGATACTGTATGAGGTATACTTTGTTAAGTTCCATGTTTTCGTCAGTTTTAAGATTGGAACATCAACAGTTTTGTTCATAAAAGAATTGTACCATTTACTGATTGGCATTTTTGTTTTGCTGTCAAGGGATATTCCGTTTTAGGACACCTGCATTTGTGCTTCGCCGGATGATACACTGTTGGTAGTTATATTTGCCTGTCCTTTTAAATTCAGCAGATTCATTGATTGTTGTCCATAGATCTGTGTTAAAACAGAGGCATTAAAATCTACTCGAAATAAAGACCGAAATAAGCATCTTAAAATTCTGCTATCTACATAAGGTTCAACCATTGAGACATTGACCGACACATTTACTTGTGGTATTATTACATCTGGTAATTGTTTACGTCGACGATTGTCAATTGTATTTTCAAAGACGGACCATGACGTTTCGTTAGGAACATCAAACGTTTTCGGAGCCTTTAAAAAAGTTTTATAATTTGTGGAAATAATTTCAATTATGTCTTTTGGCACACAGGAAAGTCCATTCACACATTTCCATGAAAATGCGCTATAAAATATAGATCCTTTTGTTGGGCCCGTTTCCACGGCGGAAACTGACAATGGCGTGACCAGGTTACGGTGCTGGGAACATTTAGTTTGGAAGCATTGTTGATATCGGTCATGTTCACGAAATATGTAATAAGCTATGCAGCATCGTATATCTGTCCGGCTGAATAATTTGGATATACATTAGGATCTAATACATTTGGATACTCTCTAAGATAAAATTTTCGTGATACACTGCTAATTCATTTGGAATGAAAAAAAGATGAGTAATCACCATTTTTAGACAATTTTGCATTTACAGGATCATTAGCGACAGGAAAACCTCATTTGTTAGATTATTGAATGGGTTTTCAAACACTGTTTTTATTTTTCGGGTATGTATATCACGATATACCACAAATTCACGCGACAATGACTAATAACTTCCATCCGGTAATGGTACCTTTCTGTTTATGTTATGTCCCTCAAATAAAAACAACATCTGTAGCGGCCCTTTGTTCAATCTCCCGTAAATACTTCCATTGATATAAACCACAACCGTTTCATTAATGTCATTTGAACCTATAACCCTTGTAAAATCTTTAACTGATGATGGTGGAGAAGGCATGGTATTCGATTGTAACAGAAACATAAAAGTCGTTTGGACCACTCACAGGATAACGACTAATACCAGTATCATGTTCACAATAGTCATGACCTGTAACAAAAACAAAATGTCTCACGCGCAAAAAAATTATGGGGAAAATCTGACATAGTGTTCATGTCTGCGAATAAAATGTTGTCGATTGCTCCAGTCAATCACCTTTCTGCAAGTATTAAATAAACAGGAAAAGTTTTAAATGTCAACCAAACAACTAACGAGGATAAATTTAATAATTTAATCATGGCGTCATAGAATTAAAAAAAAAATCACATCTCATTCCGTATGTTTTATCCCTTTCAAAAATATGTCTCACGGGAAAACAACAACATCCATAAAACTACAACTTCCTGACTAAGGACAACTACATAGCAGAGATGATGATGGAACAGTTACCAACGATACCGAAAGTATAAATAATACTGAACAGTAAACCAAACATGTGTCTATCGGAAGGATAATCATTGAATTAGATAAATTTACATAATTTTGCAAACTTCAGTTTTTCTATATGATCAAGGTACGTCACGTGATACTGTCATGACTTACAGTGCTTAAGCAGTGGTATCAACTAGTAGTAGTAATACAACATTACATTGCTTCCCTACCTAATCAAATCTTTTATTTTCTAGAAAATTGGAATAAAAGTTGAATAAAACAATCTATCTATCAAAGCATACCCCAATGCACAAAAAGATGGATGGTCGGTGCCGTTATAAGTTTTATTACCGTCTCCGAGGAGACGGTATTAAGAGTTGAACGATGCACAGTCTGCAGGCTGAATGATTTCTTACTACCTGATTGGAAGATATTACCGACGCCACAATAATTAGAGTTCATTGATTGGTTGGGACAATTCAAACCTAGTAAATGTCTTGTAATCCCGTAGAGTGTCGGATTTGAACTCTTTATTTTAGTAAATAGATTTTGCCTGGTTACCAATCATGCATATCGATACACAGATAAATAGCCCAAACTCCTGAAGTTTTGTAAACACACATGTGATTATTTCACTGTGACATTCCAGTCGCTCACTGTTACGTACGTTATACATGAAAACATAGGAAAACTTTAAGGGAAATGCTTTTTTCGTAGGTTATATATATTTATACTCAGTAAGTTCATCCAAAATGCAACAAAAACATTGAAAAAACGGAGATATCCAAATCATTTCTTTTCGATTAATATTAATTAACACGGGAATCTTTATCTCAGGGGGCGTGGCGGCGGCACTTCGACCTTTTTATGGTAGGGGTCAGCAGCTGTGGCATCCAATACCCCACCCTTTTCATATATATATATATTGAATGACAAAAGAACACAGTTACCCTAGCTATCATATATTTTTTATAATCAGTATACCTACATATAGCTATCATTGTTACGCTATTTCATGGGGAGATGAATAGTTTTGACAAATATCTTAAACATTTACGACAGTGATTTTAGAGACATAAATTATATACACAGTATATATATCTGGTGATTTTAATTGCATCTGTATAAAATGTCGATATCTGATTAGTTTCGGATTCAATCATCAACCTTGTCTTATAGTTCACATCAAATATCATGAAGCCTAAAATAGTGACCTATCCCAGCGACTCATCCCTTCCACTCATTACATAATAAGTGTCCCCCACTCACACCCCAAGATCTTTGGGCTGGGTTGGATGTTAAATAGCTCTCACTAGCTCTTCCAATCAAGATAGCAGAGCGGATGAAGAACAGAAAACTAAAAAATATCTAAAGGGGAATATAAGAAGAATAAAAAACTACTCTCAGACGATAAAAACATGTTTATGTATTCTAACATATTTTAAGCAATGTTTAATTGCTACGAATGATTTGAAAGAAGATGTGAAGTATTCATAATTAATTTAGACAGCAAACCTAATTAAACAACAAACAAAACAATTTACTTCTAAAGTTCAATATACGGTCCTCTTCAATGGACATGTCATTACAATATTTTTAGCTTTTTATCCTCCCAAGTCTAGCTTAAATATATAGAATAGTTGTAAATACATGTAAAAAATAATCCTAACAGCAAAAAATGAATTCAGATATTACTTAAAACAATGAGCAGGGTCAGGAACAAACTTCTGATATTTGTTTTGTCGTTTATTGACTATGTATACTATACATGCTATATGAGAGGGGTAAAAATAAAATAAAATTATAAATCTAAAAGACGAAAATACTGTTGGCATTTTTAAAGATTATTCTTAATTAAATGTTTTTACAAGAATTGTATTAAAACAATAATAAACATATATGTACTATGATCATTAAACAAAAACACATTTATATGTCAACATACGAACGGTCTCCCACAAAAGATTATGTCAATCCAGTATGTCAAGCTTTGAAGGGTAAGTACGATTAGGGCCTTATTCGTCACCCAACATTAAATAGTATAGTAAATAAATATGAAGATATGTACAAGTAAAACAATAACAAACGATACAATATCAAACTTTATGCTTAGTAAAGTTTCTGGTAAAAGTTGATACTATTATGTTGATGGCCTCAGTGAAATCTAAAATAGCATTGCAGAACTTATCACCTTCTTTATAACCAATGACATTATTATAATTTGAAAAAGAAAGGCGAAACTACTATGTTTTGAATTGCAGGCGCTTACAATAGGTCTTATATAACAAACTACCCTTCTGAGTATTTTTTCTCAAAAAAGTAAATTCAAGAAGTCCAATAAAACCAAATAATCTGAAAAAAGAAACATTTAATTGTAAGGATACTCAGTATTCAAATGTAGAAAAAGAGACGTGGGGCATTCCACATTGCAGTCCAACTACAATGAATAGACAAGATCTTCATCGACAACAAAAATAACCATACATATGTTAAGTTTTAAATTTAAGGATCATTTTGAAAAGATGTGAGATACCGGTGGAAATATATTATTTGTGTCCTTGTATGTTTAAATTTAACGACGTTTCACTCTCTACACTTTTCGATGCCTATTATGAATGAAAAAGATTCAGATGGAAGTGGTCATACTTTTCTAACACAAATAAATAAGCAAACAACCAAACAAAACGTAAACGAACAACATATCTCAAAAAAATAATTGATTGAAAGGTACAAACGCAGATGATTAAGACATTACCCCTCCCTTTCCAGTATTAATACATTTACAAAGCGAAAACGTTTTCCACTTTCATCAGCTATGGAACGGCTAGCTTTTTAGAAAAGCTATTACTTGTCATAGTCGGATAACTTTAAAAAAAAAACTTATTTGTCATATAATAATTCTGAAAAGTTGCATACTGGTATCTGTATATCCATATTACAGTTGTTGATAATCCATCAAACATATTTCTTATGCAAGATCTCCAATAAGGAGTTGACTGACGATTTCAACAGTGTTGACTTACTTGTAGATCTCTTCTTGTTGATCATTTTTGCTATTTGGAGTGGCTATCTATCTATGACAGTTTTCAAGAAAATAGGCAAAAACATTAAAAATTGGTAAAAATCGTCATTAAAGAACAACAAATCCAATAAAAGAGTCCATTGATGATTCGGTCATTATATCTTTTTGGCAACTTTTTTCTATTTAAAGTTTCTATCTACTATAGTTTTTAAGATATTAGGCATAAAATGCAAAAGTTTGGTAAAAAATCTTCATTAAAGGGCAATAACTCCAATAAAGAGTCATCTGAAAACTCCAATAACAAAACGTCAGACAGTTTTGACGTAAATGGACAGCAGGTAAATCTCAACTTTCTGAAATTTCTGCCCCCATTCCAATTTTCTCTATTCATAGCAGTTTTCAACATAATAAACAAAACTTGCATTTTACCCCTGTGTTCTATTTTTAGCCATGTCGGTCATGTTGGTTTGCAGGCAGGGTCATCGTACACATTTTAAAACTAAATACCCCAATAATGATTATGGCCAAGTTTGATTAAATTTGGCACCTTAGGTTTAGAGGAGAGGGTTTTTGTGAGATGTTTGGCAAAAACGCAACAACAAAAAAAAACTATTTCGGCCATAAACTTACTTACAAGTAGATCTTGTCTTGTTGATCAATTTTGCTACTAAAAGTTTTTCTCTATCTTTTATAGATCCAAGATAATAGGCAAAAACTTTAAGAAAATATTTTTTTGTCATTTAAGGGCAATAACTCCTATAAGACGTCGTCTGACAATTTTGACGTAAATGGACAATTGGAAGAGCTTAACATTCTGCCCCTGTCAGAATTTCTCTATTTATAGCGGTTTTCAAAATAATAGACAAAACTTGCATTTTACCCCTATGTATTATTTTTAGTCATGTCGGCCATCTTGGTTGGCAGGCGAGGTCATCGGAAACATTTTAAGCTAGATACCCCAATGATGATTGTGGCCAACTTTGGTTAAATTTGGCCCAGTAGCTTCAAAGGAGAAGATCTTTGTAAAAGTTAACAGACGATGACGGGCGCCAAGTGAGGAGAAAAGCTCCCACTCCCTTTGGACCAGGTGAGCCAGAAAAGAGATGTGGTATATATGATTGTCAATGAGACGACTATTCACCAGAGTTCAAATAACATAAATGAATGTAAGCAATTGTGAGTCATCGTACGGGTTTTAACAATCGGAGCAAAACTCATACCGCATAACCACATATAAAAGGCCCTACATAACCAAACGAGAAAAGTAACGGCCTTATTTATAACACTACAATACAATTAACGTGAAAGAAATATGACCGACATGAACCAACGACAACCACTGAATTACAGGCTCCTGACTTGGGACAGACACATAAAGCATATGGCGGGATTAATCATTTATTATCATCATAAGTGTTTGTGAGCGTTCAACCCCTCCCCCTAACCTGGGACAGTTGTGTAAGAACACAATATAAAAACAAACTGTCAGGGGTCATATTTGTATACACCAGTCACCCTTGAAGTGCTTAACAAGGAATGAACTTAAGGTATGTTCACAGGACATACAACTTGACAAAAAGGAATAAGAAAAGAACTTAGTACATGTAATGGCGGAGTCAATCCTGTCAACTTTTAAATACATGTGTAAAAGAACGGTGTCATCCTGGTTTGCTCACTTTTAATTACATGTATATATAAACATAGGGGGAATTGTTGTTTTAACAATTAAAGTCTGTTTCTTATATCTAGGCATGTTATTTACCTGTATGTTGTTGATATACGATTTATGTTTATTTCTTAATTATATTTAGAGAGAGAAAATTAAGAAAAATGTGCAAAAATTGGGCTCCTTTAACGAACTTTTAAATAGACCAGGAATGATAAGGTCTGTATTTGACCTCAACTTTTTTTTATCGTCAATGTATTGACCGTTTATTATCCAAATCAAATCCAGTAATAGAAAAGGTCATAGTTTTAAACAAGAATCGTCAAATGGTTGCTTAACATTATGAATTTAATGGACAAATTTGCCAGTGAACTGTTCAAAATTTGAGATTTTTTTTTTCAAATCGCGCAATGTTGACAAATATAATGTTTAGGTCAAAATGTTTGACAAAAACTGGAGGACGTTAATATTTAGTAAAGCAAAATAGGCTCTAATCATCTTTTCTTCTTTCAAAGTGTATTCCACATCTGTATATTCGAATGTACCAATATGTTGGTGTTTTGTCCCAATGAATCCCTTCTTGTTTAATTTAGTTTCGACTTAAACATCGTTAGACCTGTAAATTAAATGAATAGATGGGCGCATTGCAGTTGCGCAATTTATAGAAAAATGCAATATTTCATTGGCGCCACAAATTTATATTTAATTTGCGCAACAATTAAGTTTATATTTCATTTGCCTCACAAAAACAAATTGTTTGCGCAATTATCAGGTAAAATAAATTGAGATGAAATTTTCATGATAGTTGTATCTGAAATACGAGGCTGGATTACCTCATGAGAATATAAGTGAGTTCATACTCATTTCTCATACATTTAAATGTAGTGAAAGTCACCTGGGTATGAAATTATATTGTGTTGATACATTGAGGTGACAAAATGGACATGATTCAATCTGAGAAAAACAGAGCAAATGCAGGTTCCAGTGTTTTGACAATTTTTCAATTCTAATTTTATGTCTCCTCTTATATCATCTATTGACCCATCTCATTCCTCATACTTTTCGGTATGAAACATGTGTCATCTAATTATTATAAAAAAAAACCTGTTTTTCTTGGAATATCAAATATGTTCATCATGCTGAAATGTTGGAGTTAGCAAGAATTTAGATTAGAAAGAGTATTGTCTATTAATCATCCTATTATCCAAATTGACTTTTGTTTGGTTCTTTCTAGACTAGAGGGTGCGCAAAATTATGTATTTTCTTCACGGAACAGATAGTTCTATTGAAAAATAAAAAAGGAATCTGTGTCATCAGCTGTTCAACGTTTGCATTAGGTTTTGGATTTTAATTTTTTTTTACCTCGAGCATCACTGAAGAAACATTAATTGTCGAAGTGTGCATCAGGTGCATTCAAAATGAATACGGTTAATAGAATAATATTAACATGCATCTTAATCTTGATTTAAATCTAAATTTCCGCTTTCAAAAAATTTGCGTTTCATTTATTTCTTTAAATTTATTTCTTAAACAGGTCAGACTTATGAAGCCCCTTATTTATTTATTTATTTATTTATTTATTTATTTATTTATTTATTTATTTATTTATTTATTTATTTATTTATTTATTTATTTATTTATTTATTTTATCTATTAATTGATCCTCATGCAATTCTTTAAGTATAAAATTTGGGTAATTTTAATCGCAAACGAGTATTTTCAGGAGATGGTTATGTTTCAGCTTTCCATACGTGTCGCCAAATCCTGAGAGTAAAGCAAAGTGGTTATTATATGCGATGTTTATATGTATGTATGTTCAATGAAATAAAATATTTTGAAACAAAACAAAATTTATATATTATTGGTTACAAAGAAAATACTTACCTTGCGCCACTTTACAACTAGTCCTGCTATGATAATAAGCTGAAATGGTCGCTAAAGGATAAGGTCTGTTACAGAAATGTCACGATGTTAGTGTTCGATAATATTTTATGATTTTGTGTATCACCAGGTCAAAGTCAAAATCAGATTTATCCTGAATTCTGAGAAAAAATAGCGTGACAGTCAAAGAATGATAACTACATTTGCATGGAGCTGTTTAACCAGCTAAAAAATAGCCAAAATTTGGTTTTTATTTTAAATATTTCTGCTAATGCTTGTACTTTCATGAGAGAGAACTAAGCGGAGGATACCAAAGGAATATTCAAATTAATAAATAATGTATCACCTGTATAATAGTATGATAGCTTCAGCAACCGTTTCACGTTGGGAGGTTTTACATAAGCGTTTACCCTTGTAGAAAATCTAGGTTTGCAGATGGACATGATTAGACCACAAGCGCTTGGGGCATGGACCTCTCTTTTTCTATTCCTTTTTATGATGTTTGTTTTTTTAGTAAATATTCTTTTATCTTTATTTAACTCATTCAACTTATTTGATGTTTGCTCTTATTCATATGCTATTGCAATAGAATTAGTTTATATATGCGGCCCTCTATGTTGAAAATAAAACTAAAGAGGCCGTATGAATAAACTACTGTTAATGTTATATCGTATGGCTGAGAGCAAGAACACATTAAACACAAAAAAGGCAAAGAAAAATAAGGGATCCATGCCCCCAAACGCTTGTGGAGAAGACCTTTTTTGGAGTGTTACATACAGCTGATAAAGTTGAGGATAAGCGTCCTTTCTTAATTGAATGCTCATTTTATAATAATTTGAGAGATAAACACTTTCAGTATATTTCTAGCACTTGTCAGAACTTTGATAATTTAGATGAATGTTTCAAATTTGTTTGGTTGTTAACACAAGAAACTTAACTATTATGGAAAAATGGTAATTCTATTGGTAGTTCTTTTTGACTTCAGAAGAACAGGTCTTTAAACTGGTAAACTGGTAAACTGGTCATGGGTAAAAATAGACCATCAGGGTAATTATCTAATGTCATGAATTAAGATCGAAAGGATCAACAGTGACTGTGTTCAGAATGTCAAGATCTAAGTACTGTCTTTTTGTACAAAAAATATCAGACATCCATTCGCGAGCTATTGACCGTAAAAAAGATTTTGATCAATTTTTGCCATTTTCTGTCTATCAGCGCAAGGATTTGTATAGTGAAATATAGTGAGAACTCTACAAATCCTTGATCAGCGTAAACCAATCAAAGAGCATGATTGCTCTGAGGATACGATTGCCATTGTTTTCATTGATACATGTATTTATTTTAGTATTATTTTCAAAAATAATTCAATTGCACATGTAAAATGTAATTTACGTAATCTGAATAGTTATTCAACTTTAAAATAGCCAATCATCGATACAAGTGTATGAATAATGTAATTATTGTGTTTTATTTTGTACTATCATTTCCAAGTTTACTTTCCACAGCAGTCACTGAGAGTGAGAGAAGGTATTTCATTTTGTACCTTATCTCCTATTTTCCTACGTGAATTCTAGGAGGAATCCCATTTCTAACTCTTTAATATTTAATTTCCTTTGGGTCAGTGGGCATGACTCCTTTCCGTACACATTCCTCTGTTTAAATTGCGATCGCTTATAATATAATACGACGTCTATCGACAGAACGAGTTAATCTTTCTCGTCGTATTTTGATTCAGAATTGACGGCAGTATAAGGGAGACAACTCGAAGCGATAATACGGAAGACTCCATTTCGGCTGAAGGGGTGTTCTAGTTACACCTTTACGTTGTGGACTACATTTATTTTAATTTAAATGATGCATATGATTTAAAATTATGCAACAACAATAACCCTCAATAGCAGACAGACATAGAAAGGATCTCATGAGTTTCAAATTAATCAATGAAGTTGGGAATCCAGAGCAATCATTCAATCTGATTCCCCTTGAAGTCAAGAAAACTATACGCATGCGCATAATTACCTAAACAAACCATAGACTTGTGATTTGTAGCAAGGACGTATATTCAATTTTAATTAAAGACCTAGATGGTTCTCCATTTCTTTATAGAAGTACAATATCAAATATCAGTTTCATAACGGTGACATATAAGAAAATCTCCACTTCAGTTCTTATATTACAGAAATAGATTTATCGGAATTCAGAGAACTCTCGCATTTTATCAAAACTGGGGAATTCCCTCTGACGTGTTTCTAAATTTATAAAAACACTAAATATAAATACTGCTTAATTCTGATTTTCCGTGTTGTTAAAAACACGCATATAAGTCGAGGAAATATCGAAACATGAAGATTATGAGAAGAACATTATAGGACAGTTGTTTAAATTCAATCCTTTTGTTTGTTTTTACCTTTTAAAGCAAGACAATCTTAAGAATCTGAGATGTTCCTTAATGTTTAGAATAAAACGGTTGACGTGAGGGCATGGCCCTGAGTCAATGGTAAAAGTCTACAGATTGCTTGAAAGCAATCGTATCCCAATAAATACATAAAACGAAACTAAATTTCTTTATATAAAAACAAGAGTGCACACGTTGAAATGTCTCGCCTGTTTTACTTATCATTGAATTAATGTTTAAAGTCTGTAATATGAAGGTTTTGCTGCAAGTATCACATAAACCTAACATTGACCAATGAACGATGAAAATGAGGTCAAGGTCATATGAACCCTGCAAGACAGACATGTACACCTTACAATCATTCCATACACCAAATATAGTTGACTTATTGCTTATAGTATCTGATAAACTGAGAAAATAACGAAGTTTATAATTGACCAATGAACCATGAAAATGAGGCCAAGGTCATATGAACCCTGCCAGACAGACATGTACACCTCACAATTATTTCATACACTAAATATAATTGACCTATTGCTTATGATATCTGCGAAATAGACCAAACCACAAAAACTAAAAATTGTCCAATGAACCATGAAATTGAGGTCAAGGTTAGATGAAATCCGAAAGTCGGACATGTACCCCTTACATTCATTCCATACACCAAATATAGTGGCCCTATTGCTTATAGTATCAGAGAAATAGACCAAACCACAAAAAACTAAACATTAATCAATGCAATGAACCATGAAATTGAGGTCAAGGTCAGATGAAACCTGTCAGTCGGACATGTACCCTTTACAATCATGACATACACCAAATGTAGTTACCTATTGCTTACAGTATCTGAGATACGGACTTGACCATGTAACTTCAACCTTGGTCACTGATCCATGGAATAAGAACGAGGTCAGGTGAACCCTGATTAACAGACAAGTAGACGTTGCAAGGAATCCATATTGGTATACCAAATATAGTTATCCTATTACTCCTAATAAGTGGTATTTCACTTAACAAAAAAACTGTAATTATTTGTCAAGCAGTCACTGAACCATGAAAATGAGGTCAAGGACATATAGACATATGATAGACTGAAACTTAATAACATAAGGTACTTGTGTCTGCATACAAGGTATGAAGCATCCCGGTCTTCTACCTTCTAAAATATAAAGCGTTCAACAAATAATTTTCGCCGTAGCCACCGCCGCCGCCGGATTGTAATTCCTATGTTTCGCATACTGCGACTTTCGTCGCAAGCAAGACAATAAGAAGATGTGGTAGAATTGACAAAGAGACAACTCTCCACCAGAGACCAAATGACGTAAAAGATAACAACTAAAGGTCACCACACGGCCTTAAACAATGAGAAAAAATCCAAACCGCATACAAAGCGATAAAAAGGGTCCGAAATGACAAAAGTAAAATAATTCAAACGAGAAAACTAACGGCCTGGTTTATATACAAAACAATGAACGAAGAACAAATGTGATATACAGCAACAAATGACAACCAGTGAATTACAGGCTCCTGACTTGGGACAGGAACATACAGAATGTGGCAGGGATAAACATGTTTGCCGGCGATAAAGCATCCCCATATCATGGGACAGTGGTGCAACAGTACAACATAAGAACAAACTATAATCAAAGCATCGTCGGTGCTGTGATCCAACCTTTCTTTTAGGTACAGGTAATCTGACATTTTTTTTTTATCTCATTTTTAATATGTTATCTTTATACAAGCTTCTGTAAGACATTTATAAAGAGACAACCATCACAACTTTGGATAAGTGATTTTAGCCCAAAATTTTAACTTGTGTTTAAACACTTTTAATAGAGAAGAAACCAAGGGACTATAAAAAAAAGACAGACAACACAAGGATTAAAATGGTGAACTTCATCAATTTCATTTATTATTATTATTTCACTAAAAAATTACCAGTGTTATTTTTCTTTTTTAAAATTACCCCTTTCAGCTCATGAAATTCTCTGGAAAAGTGTTCTTCTTCTAAGATGCTTCTGATAACCAAAGAAATCGAAATCACCTTTGGTAAGACTGGAAGAGTTGTGTGCATAATTTCAAATAATATTCTCAGGTATCATGGAGAACAAAAAAAAAAACTTGATATATTGCCCTTGCATTAAATTCAGAAAGATAAGTGGTTTTTTTTTTCAATTGCTAATACCAGCTTGTCTCCCTAAATTTACTTGTAAATGGTTGCTTTTTGGAGTATTTCTATGTTTAAACATACGTATGCAATTGTTTTTAACTCATCTAAGGATCATTTCTTTTCCCTATTACTAAAAAAATGTATTGAATTGTCCTCAGATGAAGAATTTCTCAATATTGCTACAAATTCTTTTGAAATTTCAATTTTTAGGGGGGTTCTGATTTTTCAATTAAACAATTTTGACATGATTGGAATTAGAAATCTTCAAAGGAAGGTGTAGTATATCGTTTTTATTGAAGTTTGACTTAATAATTTCCAAAAAGAGACACTGAAAATACACTTTTTGAACAACAACAATTAAATAATTAATTTTTAATTAAATTGGTGTTCATTCTTCATTGAAAAAAATTCCTGTATTCAAATACATGTACAAATACCTTACAAGTTAAATAGCAATATAACGGGGAGTAAACAAATAAATTTGATTGAAGAAAATGCACAGGTTAGAGTTATGCATATTTGTTTATTGTTTCCAGCAAATTATTTATAATTGTAACTTAAATTAACCTAAATGATTGACTAACATCAGATGATTCACAAATAAAATAGACCCTGTTTACATTTTTTATACATTATATATTTTGTTTTTTTGTCTTTTCTTTGCAAAAAATGCATCTATTTTAACCTTAATCATTCATCTTTGAGATATAATTTACGGAAATGTAGTATTTAGTGTAGATCAATATTGATTATAGGTATACTATTGAGGTCAATAATTGACAATAAATTGTGTATTAGGATATAAATTGAGCTGTACAATAAAGTGTCTATTCAAGTATGTAATATCAGAGACATATAAAACATATATGTCTCTGGTTATATACAAGTGATATTAACTGTGTCAATTAAGATTGGCATTCAAGTGGAGGCCATTCCAATTAATACTCCCCCACTCGTCCCCTAACTTTGAGTGAAATTGTTTGTAAATAATGACAGTTATCTATCCTACTGTATTGTATCAGTACCTTTACTTGCCTAAGGAAAGAATTGGAATTATAGCTTTCAAAAAAGTGTGGGAATCAACTTTGATATCAATACGCATCCTGTACCAAATTTTATTCATAACTTATTAATTATACTTACTAATTAAACTGGACCCCTGCTGTTGTTTCAATCTTATCTACACAAGTATCAATCAGCGGGTGGCCAGTTAACTTACTAATTAAACACCAGGTAGGTGTGTGCGCATGCGCCGAATTCGGACGTATCATTTTTCAACTCCAAGAAAAAACTTACAAAAGTTATTTGTGTCCTTTGAAAATTTATTTAATTTCTTTGCAATTGGGTAAAGGTGTTCCATTATCTATTATATTCATCATAACACAGAAGTTAGGACCCATCAACACAAATCAACACCGAAAATCCTTACTTCTAGAGTGGTTACCTATGTAAACAAGGAACAAAAATGGCGGCAAATACGAAATAGAAATCTGACAGCTCGACAGTCAAGTGGAAGTTAAGAAAGGTGTGTAGGTGAGTTCATCTTATCACCACCTTCTTATACAACCGAACGATGTCACAACTCATATCATTTCTATTTTTAATGTCATTTGGATACCAATTATGGCCAGCCAAAATAGCAGACCCACAAAATATATTGACTAAATCAAAACAAGGGGAGCATATGTTTACCATTATAAACAACTACAACCCAGAGTATGTAAACCATTTCACCATCATTGACAACATCAGAACTGAAATACTAACTATGAATGAGAGAAGATTAGTATATCGCAAAATGATAAACAACCTAACATACTAGTACATCTCAATGATACTAATCTTGATATCAAATGATGTAAATATGAACCCTGGAGCTGAATGTTCAAACACAAGTGGAACTGTATATCCATGTGGCACATGCGACCAACTAGTAACATGGCAAGAAAGAGGTATCGTTTGTGATACATGCAATCAATGGTACCACGTCAGTTGTCAGTCTATGCAAACCAAGTCATACTTAGAACATGTAAATGACTCAGCCATTGCATGGGATTGCATCATGTGTAACTGTCCAAATTACTCCACCTTCTGCTGTTCTTTAGTTTTCATCACCTCAAATCAATTTAGAATACTATCAAATATATCCATCAACAGTCCAACACCTGGTGTCATAAAACCACTACATACTTCAACGCCAGAGAGGAAACCAAAAAAGAAAAAGGAGCAAGATGATTCAAATCCTAAAAATATTCGGGTATTAAATGTCAACTTCCAGTCTATAAGAAACAAACAAGATGAACTGATAAATCTTATTGAAAGCACAAAGCCAGACATTATTTTTGGAACTAAGACCTGGCTAGATGCATCAATAATAGATACACAATATTTTCCAGACGGATATAATATATACAGGAATGACAGGAACTTAAGTGGAGGGGGAGTACTCATAGCCGTCAATGACGCATACATTACATCATCAGTACCAGAACTGCAAACTGACTGTGAGATTGTTTGGTGCAAGATGGAGATTACTGGGCATAAAACCGTCTATCTCTCCAGTTATTACAACCCTAAAACATCAAACGAAAAGGGATATACTGAATATTGAATAAGCATTGAAAGAGCTAGCAAAATAAGAAATGCTTTTATCATCTCAGCTGGTGACTTCGACCTACCAGGCTGGGACTGGTCTAGTAAAGAAATAAAGCTGCACACTCAATGTGTTGCAAATCACGAAAAGTTTGCTGACATATTGGATGATAATGGCATGGCACAACTTGTAAATAAGCCTACTAGAGGACCAAATTCACTAGATCTTGTGGTAGCAAATCATCCAGATAGCTTCATGAGAGTTGAAACCTTACCCGGACTTTCTGACCATGACATCGTTTTCGCAGAAGTGAATCTTAACCCACGGAAATCTATCCAAAAACCGAGGATTATACCATTATACAGGAAGGCAAATTGGGAAAATATGAAAGTTGACCTAAATAACCTACATAAAGATATCACCTCAATGAATGAACAGAAAGAGGGGTAAATGCATTGTGGACACACTTTCAAACTAAATTGGAAGAAAGCATAGGTAAAAATGTACCAAAAAAGACCGCTAGAAAGAAGGATGGTAGTCCCTGGATTACAACCGACACCAAACGTCTAATAACAAAGAGGGATAGATGGTATAAGAGAATGAAAAAATCTGGAAATGGAGGGGACAAAGACAAATTCAAAGAACTAAAACGTTGTACACAGAGAGAAATCAGCAAAGCTTACTGGAACTACATCGACAGTATAGTCTCACCACCAGACCTGAATAAACCGCAAGAAAAATCAAACTGCATGAAGAGATTCTGGACCTTCATAAAGCACAAAAGGTCAGATGGGAGTAAAATACCACCTCTAAAATCTAATGAAACTCTACACTCAGAACCAACAGAAAAAGCAGATATACTCAACGGACAATTTCAGAAAGCCTTTTCAGACAAAACCAACATATCAAACCAAGAATTCTAAAAGCAGTGTAAGATGTCTGGAAACTTTCAAAACATCTCCGACGTCAATATAACAGATAATGGTGTGAACGAACTTCTGAAAAAATCTAAATCCAAACAAAGCAGCTGGACCAGACAACATAACACCTCGAGTCCTTAAATAACTTGCATCAAATATAGCTCCAATACTGACAACTATATTCCGCCGCTCATATCTTACAAGGGAAGTGCCAAGTATTTTGAAATCAGCTAACATCTGTCCAGTGTATAAGAAAGGGAAGAAATACGATCCAATTAAATATAGACCAGTTTCACTCACCTGTATATCATGCAAACTATTAGAGCATATTGTAACTAGTCACATTATGTCTCATGCTGATGCACAAAACATCATGTATCCACTACAACACGGCTTTCAGAGGGGCCTATCATGTGAGTCGCAACTAATTGAATTTATCGATGAAATTACTGGCAAATTAGATCAAGGAAAACAAACAGATTGTCTCATAATGGATTTCTCCAAAGCATTCGATAAGGTTAGTCATGCCTTCTCATCCACAAACTGAATCATTATGGGATAACAGGTAAAACAAATGAGTGGATAAAGAACTTCCTCAGTGATAGAACACAGTCAGTAGTGGTGGAGGGAGAAACATCAACCTCCATACCTGTGGAGTCCGGCGTACCCCAAGGATCTGTCCTGGGACCTAGTCTTTTCCTATTCTATATAAATGACATGCCCCAGGGGATTCAATCAACTGTACGACTGTTTGCTGATGACACTATTGCGTATGTCACAATCTCATCCGATGTAGATTCAGCAAACCTTCAAAAGGACCTTGACAAACTAGCTGAATGGGAAGCGAAATGGCTCATGAAGTTCCATCCTGATATATGTAACGTACTCACCATCTCCAAAAAACGAACTCCAGCTAAATACAGTTACACACTACATGGCCATAACCTTGAACACGTCACATCAGCGAAATACCTGGGATGTACCATTGCTTCAGATCAAAAATGGGGTAAACATATAAGCAACATCTGCTCCAAAGCAAATATAATACCTTCAGTTTCCTGAAAAGGAACTTAAACATCTCTAGCAAGTCAATAAAGGAAAAAGCATATGTGTCCCTTGTCAGATCAACATTGGAATATACCAGTGCAGTATGGGACCCATACCAACAAAATAATATTTATAGATTGGAAATGGTTCAAAGAAGGGCAGCAAGGTATGTTACTAACAGATATCACAATACTTCATCTGTTAGTAACATGCTTGGACATCTAGAATGGACTACCCTACAAGAACGAAGAAAACAGAGCAGACTGATAATGATGTATAAGTTTAATAACAACTATGTGAAGATCGATACATCAAATAAGCTGATACCAAATGAACGTCCTTCCAGAAATAACAACGAAAAAACATTCAGAATACCATCATGCAAAACAACAGTTCGGAAGGAGTCGTTCTATCCTAGAACAATCAGAGAGTGAAACACCTTGCCCAACTGTAAAGTCTCTGCCCCGAGTCCTGAATCTTTCAAGGCTCAGCTCCGTCGGTAAATTAAATGACATGTTTTTATTTGCACCTGTATATAAATTTCACCCAGTTTTTGTTTTTGTTATTAAATTTAAAATTGTTTTTATGCGCGCACTCCAAAAATGTGGCAGGATAGTCAACCAGTTGACGGTGTCCGCTTACTGGAAAAAGAAGAAGAAGAACACATACCTGCCAACTGTCATTATTTGCGGGGGATTTCCCCCATGGAGGCTCCTAAATGGAAATTTAAAAAAAAAGCAATTTTGTCCACAATTGAAATTTACCATGGGTATAGGATTGTTAAAGTATGAAGAAGCAAATAAACAACATTAGAATAAATAAGAAGGCCCCTTCAAGGGGGCAAGGGGTTTTACTGTTATGCTGTTTTGGGGTAATTTAATTCTTTGTTATCTGTAATTCTGAAAATGTATTTGTTAGCTGTTATTGTCTTATTCCTTGTTAGCTGTTTAGGACTATTATTTTTTTTTGTTATCTGTTATTGTGAGTATGTATTTCCTGTTAACTGTTATTGAAAATTGGAATGTTTGACAGCCAATCTTCAGTAGAAATTGAAGATTGTGACTTGGATGGAGAGTTGTCTCATTGGCACTCATACCACATCTTCTTATAACTATTGGGGTCTTTCCACTGATAATATGGTGGTCCTGTATTTGCAGAAGGATTTCAGTAACATACATCACATCAATGAATTCAAATCGGCACCTGGTCAAATCAGCACCTAGTCAATTTGGCACCTGGTTAAATCGGCACCCGATGAAGTAATTTCGGCACCCATGTTACATATGTTTAATATATTTTCAGTATTTTGAACAAAAGATTAAAATAAAAAGGGTTATCCAAATATTGACTTATTTACATTTTGGGGTTTCTGTATGTAGTTTTCGTTCAATTTAATGTGTATTTAAGGTATTGGATTTTTATGCATGCATTTTGAATGACTGTTGGTTTAATGCTGTTTAAAGTTTCCTGAAAACCACCTTAATTGCTAACAATTTTCCATGCGAGTTTGACGGCCGGGGACATTTGCGCTTTTACATAGGACGTTTGCTTTTTAAATGGACATTTTTTAGGACATAAAAGGACATTTACGCTTTTACAATATTTAAGATATAGAGTTAGAGCTGATGAAGTTTTCTATAATTTTGATATAATTTGTCCCAAAAGTAGGACAACAGACTGTAAACATATTATTGAGAAAGCGCAGGAGAGATTTTTTTCATTTTCATTTATTGTCTAAAAGAAATGCACTACGAAATAACTGTGTTCTCGGACCTTATGTTGTACTGTTACACCACTGTCCCATGTTAGGGGAGGGTTGGGCGCCAACTAACATGTTTAACCCCGCCACATTCTGTATGTGCCTGTCCCAAGTCAGGAGCCTGTAGTTCAGTGGTTGTCGTTTGTGGCTGTGTTACTAATGTTTTGTTCATTGCATTGTAGTTGAATTGGGCCGTTAGTTTTCTCGTTTGATTCTTGTTTTACATCTGTCATTTCAGGGCCTTGTATAGCTTACTATGCGGTATGGGTTTGCTCATTGTTGAAGGCCGCATGATAAGCTATATTTGTAAATTTCTTTATCATTTGTTCTCTTTTTGAGAGTTGTCTCATTGGCAATCATACCACTTCTCCTTTTATACTTATTTACAAAATACAAAAATAGTAATGTATCATTTTTTGAGCATGTGAGTGAATAGTGGCTTTGGGAATTACACAACACCTTTTGCTTTTAGCATTTACATTTAGAAGTGCTACTCCCCCTCTTTACATTTACATGAAAGAGAACCCTGACCACCACTTTTCTTAAAGCTTTTTAACTGCTTCACATACATTACATAGCGAAAGTTGAAGTTCAGAAACTGTTGCTGCAAACAGAGATGTGTTATTTTAATGTTGGATTGTTTATTTTGAAGATTGTTTGCTTTGTATATATGTTGTGTTTGTCACAGATCATGTTTTTGATTTATATGGCAATAAAGTATTTGATTTGATTTAGCAACTTCAATTTAAATTCTCGACAATTATCCTTTTAAAAATCCTGCAGCTGTTCCAATATGGTACCCAAATTCTCCATATTAAATAATTTCACAAGGAAGATACATGATTTATGTTTCACTTGGTGTCATCCAAATTGTCACTCGGGCCAATTTCTATTATATTATCAGAATAGACACTTGAGCCAATTTCTATTATATTATCAGAATTATTTGTACATTTAACTGACATGCATGTATCAACTACATTTCCTGTGTTCATCTGGGTATTTTTGTATTTTATAACTAAGGTTTATTATGTGGTCATTGAATAAAAGTTCTATAGTGTTTTTTATAACAAAATCCATACTATAAATTGCTTTTCTGAAAAGAACTTCTAATAAATCAAATTAATATAAGGTGTCACTGGCTTCATTTTCTTGAAAAATTAGAAAACAATACCAAACCACAAAAATTGAATGCCCTTGATTTAAAAATATTCCTTTAACAAAACAGAAACTTGTAATTTTCTTAGTAAAATTCAACATCATCCATACTATAAATTATTGTACAAGTTTTAAGTGAATTTAAGTCGAAATTTGTACTAATTGTACATTGTATATTTTTTTGGTGCAAATCATAATTTGTACAAAATTATAACTTGTTCACAACATATATCAAAGGTGTTTATGTTAAGGTCGTATGGACATAGGCCTGTACTCATCAGGTATCCATATGTCCCTTTTTCTTGATTATTAAGAATTGTTCGAATGTGAATTTGAATTTTACGTATATATGGGGATAATATTCCTTGTATCCCCATGCGTACATATTAAATTCATATCAATTATTCATTTAACAAAAAGGAAAACATATGGCAAGGGATTCCTGATGATGATCATAATTAAAATGTATATACAGGTCTCTGTTAAGACCTTACTAGGTCCATACAACCAGTTATATATAATAAGATATCATATACTGGATTGGTCCTGGACCGTACTGATTTTAAAATTTCATTTACTGTTATCTGTTATTGTCCCTTTTCAATTCCTTGTTATCTGTTTTAAGCCAAATCAATTTACTGTTTTGCTGTTATTGGAACCCCCTTGCCCCCCCTCCTTCAAAGGTTTTGTTGGACTATGAGAGCCATCTTGCACATAAAACCCCTATGGGCATTTTTAAATGTTGGCAGGTATGTAAACAAGAATAAGATACTGATAAAATACTTTCATAATTTTTATCAACTGATTAAATTTGATATACTAGTATTACTTCTTCACATTAATGCATAAATAGTAATTTATTATAAATTTTTATTTAGAAAGGAACTATATGCAAGCGTATATATCTAAAATAAAGTAGCTGTTCGACTAATATTTCATTAATTTAAGGGCAAATAACATGTCGAAAGTTGGCAGTGGATGATTAAAATGGTGTAAAAAGTTGCTGCAAGTCATAAAGACACATAATTAGCTTCATAATATGTCTTCAACTTACAACTCTGCGTCATCTCAAAATCCGGAGTGATCATATAGATCCAGCATGGCTGAATCAATAATCAGTTACACACAAGATATTATCATGAAACTAGAAAAATGCTTGTTTTTGACCCTTTTTTGGCCCCTAATTCCTAAAATTTGGAGGCAATTACCCCCAAAATCAATCCCAGCATTCCCTTTGTGATATGGAACCTTGTGGTACAATGTCAGAGAGATCCATACACTAACACACAAGTTATTGTCTGGAAGTTACAAAAATGCTTATTTTTGGCCCCTAATTCCTTAACTGTTGGTACCATAACCCCCAAAATCAATCCCAACCTTCCTTTTGTGGTATTGAACCTTATGGCAAAATTTCATACAAATTCATTCACCTAAACTAAAGTTAGAGTGCGAAAACCAATGTGTCTTCGGACGACGCAGACGACGACGACGACGCCAACGTCATACCAATATACGACCGCAAAAATTTTTTGCGGTCGTATAAAAAAATCATGCCTCTATTAAAACTAAAATATCAATCACTACACATCCAACATCCGATGGATTTAGTGTAAAGACATAACTATCTTGACCTTGTGCAATGCCAACATTGTCTTATACGAATATTACTTTTACAAGTAAATTACCGTTTTAACTCGTTTTAGCATTTTATCCTATATCAAAAACTAATATACATTTGTAGTCCAATAGACAAAAACTTTAAACAGTAACAATGATCTGAATTCATTCATAAACTATATGAAGCAGTTATAAACCCTAGTATCTTGAAAACTATCACTGTTGGTCAGAAACTATAAGCAGCAAAAATGATCAACAATACAAGATCTACAAAAAAATAAAACAATATTAAATCAAATCCTTGTTCAATTATTCCCTTCGATTTTTGAAACAGTTTTAGTACCTTGAAAACTGCAACAGAAATTGTAAACAGCAAAAATGATCAGCAATGCAAGATCTTCAAAAAAACCCAATATCCAATCAACAACTTATTGGAGTAACGCTAT
Source organism: Mytilus coruscus (assembly GCA_017311375.1). Lineage (NCBI taxonomy): Eukaryota > Metazoa > Mollusca > Bivalvia > Mytilida > Mytilidae > Mytilus > Mytilus coruscus. The sequence goes on along the minus strand of CM029596.1, from coordinate 47,751,680 downwards.
TTTATCCTTTCAGTATTTATGCTAATTATCTTGAAAACTACAATTGACAGAGATTTGGTATTTTAAAAATCAATACAGCATTTAGTCCTTAGATGAGCGAATCAGACCATTTGGAAACTATAGTTATATAAAAATAAGGAGATGTGGTATGATTGCCAATGAGACAAATATCCACCAAAGTTCAAATGAAGTTGATGTAAGCAATTATAGGCAACCGTACGGCCTTCAACAAAAAGAAAAACCCATACCGTATGGTCGGCTATAAAAGGCCCCGACATGAAAAATATGAAACAATTCAATTGAAAAAACAAATAGCCTAATTTTTGACAAAACAATTTACGAAAAACAAATATGACAGACATGAACCAACAACAACTGAACTACAGCTCCTGACTTGGGAAAAAGAATAAAGAATGTGGCGGGGTTAAACATGTTTGTGAGTTCTAACCCCTCCCCCTAACCTGGGACAGTTTTGTAACAGTACAACATAAGAACAAACAATAATAAAATGCTCCTGCTGGGCGCAGCTTGATACGACCGCAGAGGTCGAACCCCGAACAGTTGGGGCAAGTATGAACACAAAATTTAAGCTTAAAACAGCTCTGAATTTAGATTGTGATTGAATATTTGTCACAGCATACGTTTGTGACACAAAATGAATGTGGTCAAAGAACTGAAAAATTTGAAATTGAACATTTACCTATTATGGTCCAATATGCAAAACCTAAATACATGGTTAGAATCAGCATATCAAAGAACACTTATAATTCAATTTTTGATGAAATCAAACAAAAGTTTAATTCAGGAATCTTTGGACTCAATGTGGACCAATCTGATAACTGAGCCCAAAATCCAAAATCTAAATACATTGTTAGATTCAGCATTTCAAAGAACCCCATATATTCAATTTTTGTTGAAATCAAACAAAGTTTGATTTTGGACCCTGATTTGGACCAAAACTGGGTCCAAAATTCCAAAATTGTAATACATGTTTAGATACAGCATTTCAAAGAACATAGCATTCGGAAAATTAGTTTATACAGAATAGCAAACAAACCTACCACAATATTCTTCAAACAATTTACCAAAGAAAAGAAAGAAAAGAAATTCAAAATATCATTTATCATTAATACAATGTCTTTAAAATCTATAAAACTTATCTGTTACTATCTTCAAAATATCTACTAATGAACAGTAAATTTCAAACTATATTTATTGTCCTACAGAGCTTATCATCAACAACACTAAGGAAACACAAAATTTTCAAATAGATCTGTCACTCGAATTATAATTGTGTTATTGATAATTACCACATGTTTTGTTATCTTTATAATAGGTAAAAATTATTGCATGAATAAATTAATAGTAAATACATTGTACTAATCCATATGTACAAATGTGTATATTTAGTTAATTGTAAAAATCTATTATACAAATTGTGTGTAGTTTTATAGGAAGAAAATTTGGATTGTGATTGAATATCTGACACAGCATACGTTTGTGACACAAAATGAATGTGGTCAAAGAACTGAAAAATTTGAAATTGGACAAAATGTATGCTGTGTCAAATTAAATTTGAAATTTCTTTTTGTTATGTGTAGGGGAATTTCATTATAAACTTCCCTTCATTCTTTTTAATATTTAATTTCTATGATTAGGTTATAAAAGATGTTAAATATTATTCAAAATATCTAATGATGAACAGTAAATTTCAAACTATCTCTATACATAATTTCTTCTCTAAAATTAGATATGATGCTGTATCTATTTTTAACTATGATTCAACTTAAAATTTCGATTAATTGTGTAATACATCTCTAAGACATGGTCCAAGTACTTAAATAATCTAAAATTGGACCATTACCAACATGACCAATTATGGTCCAATGTCCAAATTCTAAATATATGGTTGGAATCAGCATATCAAAGAACTCCCAGAATTCAATTTTTGAAGAAATCCAAAAAAATTTAATTTTGGACCCTTTTGGACCTCAATGTGAACCAATTTGATAACAGGACCAAAAATCCAAAATCTAAATACATGTACAAACTTAAATTCAGCATATCAAAGAACCCCATATTTTAAATTTTAATTTTAATTTTAGACCCCAATTTCAACCAAATTGAAAACTGTGCAAAAATTTTAATTATATCCTTATATTCAGCATATTTCTTATCATTAATGTGGATTTTCTTTTCAGTCTGGGCATGGTATTTAACAGTTATCATACTGGAAAACAAACAACAACAAAAATTAAAGGCAAATAAATTTTAGGTGGTATAAAACACTTAGTGTAATTAAACTTTATATATATAATTAATAGTTCCCAATATTGATTCTTTCATTTTTCACAAACTAATATCTGCAACTTATCTATTAATTTCAACAACTTAAAATTACTTTATCTACACAATGTATTGTAATGAAATATATCCTTTGATAAAATAGATTATCATCTAAAAATTACATTTTTTTATTAAGATGTAAAATAACATAATGTATGGCACAATTGTATTTAACAACTTCACTTACCTACACTTCCACTTCAACAGATGGACAAAGGTCTATTTTAATTTCCAAAGGAAATTTCAACCATAAGAAAATATTCAAACATGTTAAAAATCTTTAAATAGAACACAATGCATACAAAATTATCAATATAATTAATATATCGGAATCAGCATATCTATTTTAAACTATGACCCAATTTAAAATTTCTATTAGTTGTGCAATAAATCTATAAATGTAGAGCTTGATTAACTATTTAATATAGCATAGTTTCTGAAACAGAATGAAAAAGACCCCCCAAATATCAATTATTGTCTTAAAACCAGACAAATAATTGTTTTGGGCCCCTAATTACATAACAGCTATAACAATAACACCCAATATCAATCACAACCCTCCTTTTGTGGTATGAAACCTTGTACTAAAATTTCTAACATATCCATACACTTATACTAAAGTTATTGTCTGCAAACCAACTTATTTTCTATGAACCAGTAAAACTGACCTTTTTTGGCTCCTAATTACAAAACCTCTAGGACAATAGCTTCCAAAAACAATCCCAACCATCCTTTAGTGGTATGGAACCTTGTGCTAAAATTTCATAGAGATTCATGAACTTATACTCAAGTTTTTGTCTACAAACCAAAATGTCTTCAGACGCAGACAACACCATAAAATAATATGAAGGCAAATCAGTTGAAAAAGGCTTAACTCATCATTTGGATAAAAAATAGAAAATACATCTAACAATAAAATGCTCCGCAGGGCGCAGCTTGATACGACCGCAGAGGTCGAACCCTGAATAGTTGGGGCAAGTATGGACACAACATTCAAGCTTGATACAGCTCTGAATTTGGATTGTGATTAAATATTTGACACAGCATAGGTTTCTGACACAGAATGAATGTGGTCTAAGAACTTAAAAATTTTAAATTGGACATTCACCTATTATGGTCCAATATCCAAAATCTAAATACATGGTTAGATTCAGCATATCAAAGAACCCCAAGAGTTCAATTTTTGATGAAATCAAACAAAAAAAGTTTAATTTTGGACCCTTTTGACCTCAATGTGGACAAAGTTAATAACAGGGCCCAAAAATCAAAAATCTAAATGCATGGTTAGATTCAGCATATCAAAGAACCCCATATATTCAATTTTTGTTGAAATCAAACAAAGTTTAATTTTGGACCCCGATTTGGACCAACTTGAAAACTGGGCCCATAATCAAAAATCTAAATACATGTTTAGATTCAGCATATCAAAGAACCCTAAGAATTCAATTTTTGTTAAAATCAAACTAAGTTTAATTTTGGACCCTTTGGACCTTAATGTAGACCAATTTGAAAACGGGACCAAAAATTAAGAATCTAAATACACAGTTAGATTCGGCATATCAAAGAACCCCAATAATTCAATTTTGATGAAATCTAACAAAGTTTTATTTTGGACCCTTTGGACCTCAATGTGGACCAATTTAAAACAGGGCCCAAAATCCAAAAACTTAATACACGGTTAGATTCAGCATATTAAAGAACCCCAAGAGTTCAAGAATAAAACCCCATTGAAATTGGTCAAGAAATAAGCAATTTTTATACAAAGTATCTTCTTTTGCACAATACTGTGCAATTGAATATTTCTTGCAATTGCGCAATACTGTGCAATTGAATATTTCTTGCTATTGCGCAATACTGTACAATTGACAATTTCTTGCTATTGTGCAATATTGTGCTATTGGATATTTCTTGCTATTGCGCAATACTGTGCAATTGAAGATTTCTTGCTATTGCGCAATACTGTGCAATTGAAAATTTCTTGCTATTGCACAATACTTATTATATAATAATTTACACATCCTGTTTGGTTTATATCTCCTGCCATATCATTATTATTTGCTTTTAAATATAAATCAGAAATAACCAACTTAAAATGGAAAATATTAAAGAAAAAAAAGGAAAAAAAGGAAAAAAAATCCCCCAATTTTTGAACCCTCTTATGATTCATCACCCCAAACTCAATCCCAGCCTTCCTTTGAGGTATGGTACCTTGCAGTACAATTTCAGAGAGATCCATACACTTGAACACAAGTTATTGTCTGGAAACTAGAAAATGATTATTTTGGCCCTTTTGGCCCCTAATTCCTAAACGTTTCAGGCAATTACCCCAAACTCAATTCCAACTTTCCTTTGTGATATGGAACCTTGTAGTACAATTTCAGAAAGATCCATACACTTACACACAAGTTATTGTCATGAAACTAGAAAATGCTTGTTTTTGCCCTTTTTGCCCCTAATTCCTAAAATTTTGAGGCAATTACCCCAAAATCAATCCCAGCATTCCTTTGTGATATGGAACCTTGTGGTACAAAGTCAGAGAGATCCATACACTAACACACAAGTTATGTCTGGAAGTTACAAAATGCTTATTTTGGCCCTTTTGGCCCCTAATTCCTTAACTGTTGGTACCATAACCCCCAAAATCAATCCCAACCTTCCTTTTGTGATATTGAACCTTATGGTAAAATTTCATAGAGATCCATTCACTTAAACTAAAGTTAGAGTGCGAAAACCAATGCGTCTTCGGACGACGACGACGACGACGACGCCAACGTCATACCAATATACGACCACAAAATTTTTTTGCGGTCGTATAAAAACACAGTGGACGTGGACAGGTACTTATACATCCCCACAACAAAAAGACACTAAGTACAGATCTGAGAGTACTCACATTTAGATCACATAAAATCCTTATTTAATATGAAATTAAGGAGATGTGTTATGATTGCCAATTAGCCAACTATCCACCAAATTCAAATGATGTGGATGTAAGCAATTATAGGCAACCATACAGCCTTCAACAATGAGAAAAACCCATACTGTAAGGTCGGCTATAAAAGGCCCCGACATAAAAAATATGAAACAATTTAATTGAGAAAACTAACAGCCTTATTTATAACAAAACAATTTAAGAAAACCAAATACGACATACACGAACCATTGACAACCACTGAACTACAGGTTCCTGACTTGGGACAGGCACATAAAAAATGTGGTGGGGTAAACATGTTTGTCAGCGCTCAACCCTCCCTAACCTAGGACAGTGGTGTTACAGTACAACATAAGAACAAACTATAATAAAATGTCCGCTGGGCGCAGCTTGATACGACCGCAGAGGTCGAACCCTGAACAGTTGGGGCAAGTATGGACACAACATTCAAGCTTGATACAGCTCTGAATTTGGTTTGTGATTAAATATTTGACACAGCATAGGTTTCTGACACAGAATGAATGTGGTCTAAGAACTTAAAAAATTTTAATTTACCTATTATGGTCCAATAATCAAAATCTAAATACATGGTTAGATTCAGCATATCAAAGAATCTAAAGAATTCAATTTTTGATGAAATCAAACAAAGTTTAATTTTGGACCCTTTTGACCTTAATGTGGACCAATTTGATAACGGGGCCCAAAAATCAAAAATCAAAATACATGGTTAGATTCGGCATATCAAAGAACCCCATATATTCAATTTTTGTTGAAATCAATTCAAATTTCCAATTGTGGCTAAAATTAAAAAAACATTAATCAGCAACATTTTATAGTAATATCTAAGAATAAAATTCCTTTGCAACCAAAACTGCCCATTAAAATACATCATAAAGGTATTAAAATAGAAAATGACATCATAGTCATGGCTAAAAATAAACAAAAAACCTTAATCAGCAACATTTTACAGCAATATCTAAAAATAAAATTCCCTTTGTAACAATAAAAGCCCATTTAAATACATCATAAAGGTATTAAAATAGAAAATGACATCATAGTCCTGGCTAAAAATAAACAAAAAACCTTCATCAGCAACATTTTATATTGGCAAATTTCTAATGGAGTTTATAATACTAAAGCTATTGGCAAATTTCCAATGGAAATTATTAATACTAAAGTTATTGGCAAATTTCCAATATACATAATTTAAAACCAGTGTAGCTGAGATATTCAAATGAGTTTGAATTACAACCCCAATAAATTTGCAACCATAAAAGCCCATTTAAATACATCATAAAAGTATTAAAAAATTTAAATACATCATGAGGCTATTAAAATAGAAAATGACATCATAGTCATGGCTAAAAATAAACAAAAAACCTTCATCAGCAATATTTTATATTGGCAAATTTCCAATGAAGTTTATTATACTAAAGTTATTGGCAAATTTCCAATGGAATTTATTAACAATAAAGTTATTGGCAAATTTCCAATATATATAATTTAAAAGCAGTGTAGGTGAGCTATTCAAATGAGTTCGAATTACTAGCCTTACGCTGCTTTTAAATTATGATTTGTACTTAAGTAATTGTCTATTAACCTGGAAACCCTTGTTTTTCCCCTTTTTTTGCCCCTTATTCCTTAAAGGTTTGAGCCATAACCCCAAAGTCAATTCTTACTTTCAAATGGAGTTTATTATACTAAAATTATTGGCAAATTTCCAATGGAATTTATTAACAATAAAGTTTTTGGCAAATTTCTAATATACATAATTTAAAAGCAGTGTAGGTGAGATATTCATATGAGTTTGAATTACCAACCTTCAGTTACACTACTTTTAAATTATGTTTTGTACTTAAGTAATTGTCCATTAACCTGGAAACCCTTGTTTTTCCCCCTTTTTTGTCCCTTATTCCTTAACAGTTTGAGCCATAACCCCCCAAAGCCAATTCTTACCATCCCTTTATGGTATGGAAACTTGTGGTATAATTTCAGAGAGATCCATACACCATTCCACAAGTTATTATCTGAAAACTAGAAAAATGCTTATTTGGGCCCTTTTTTGGCCCCACATTTCTGTTGGGACCAAAACTCTCAGCATATCAAAGAACCCCCATAATTCAATTTTTAATAAAATCAAACAAAATTTAATTTTGGACCCTTCGGACCTCAATGTGGATAAATTTAAAAACAAGGCCCAAAATCCAAAAATCTAAATACACGGTTAGATTCAGCATATCAAAGAACTCCATATATTCAATTTTTGCTGAAATCAAACAAAGTGTAATTTTGGACCCCGATTTGGACCAATTTGAAAAACTGGGCCCATAATCAAAAATCTAAATACATGTTGAGATTCAGCATATCAAAGAACCCCAAGAATTCAATTTTTGTTAAAATCAAAATAAGCTTAATTTTGGACCCTTTGGACCTTAATGTAGACCAATCTAAAAACAGGGCCCAAAATCCAAAAAATTAATACACGGTTAGATTCAGCATATCAAAGAACCCCAAGAAGTAATTTTTTGTTAAAATCAAACTAAGTTTAATTTTGGATTCTTTGGACGTTAATGTAGACCAATTTGAAAACGGGACCAAAAATTAAGAATCTAAATACATTATTATTTGCTTTTAAATATAAATCAGAAATAACCAACTTAAAATGGAAAATTTTAAAGAAAAAAAAGGAAAAAGAAAAATCCCCCAAATTTTTGAACCCCTTATGATTCATCACCCCCAAACTCAATCCCAGCCTTCCCTTTGAGGTATGGTACCTTGCAGTACAATTTCAGAGAGATCCATACACTTGAACACAAGTTATTGTCTGGAAACTAGAAAAATGATTATTTTTGGCCCCTTATTCCTAAACGTTTTGGGCAATTACCCCCAAACTCAATTCCACCTTTCCCTTTGTGATATGGAACCTTGTAGTACAATTTCAGAAAGATTCATACACTTACACACAAGTTATTGTCATGAAACTAGAAAAATGCTTGTTTTTTGCCCCTTTTTTGGCCCCTAATTCCTAAAATTTTGAGTCAATTACCCCCAAACTCAATTCAAGCTTTCCTTTTGTGATATGGAACCTTGTAGTACAATTTCAGAAAGATCCATACACTTACACACAAGTTATTGTCATGAAACTAGAAAAATGCTTGTTTTTGCCCCTTTTTTGGCCCCAATTCCTAAAATTTTGAGGCAATTACCCCCAAAATCAATCCCAGCATTCCCTTTGTGATATGGAACCTTGTGGTACAATGTCAGAGAGATCCATACACTAACACACAAGTTATTGTCTGGAAGTTACAAAAATGCTTATTTTTGGCCCCTAATTCCTTAACTGTTGGTACCATAACCCCCCAAAATCAATCCAAACCTTCCTTTTGTGGTATTGAACCTTATGGTTAAATTTCATAGAGATCCATTCACTTAAACTAAAGTTATTGTGCGAAAACCAATGTGTCTTTCGACGACGACGCCAACGTCATACCAATATCGACCGCAAAATTTTTTTGCGGTCATATAGAAATTGGCTTAACTCATCAGATCGATACAAAGAAGAAAAACAACTAACAAAAGCACAGACCGGACATGGCAGGGTATTTATACATTACAAACAACAAAAAAGACACCAAGTACATATCTGAGAGTACTTACAGTTACTGACAGCTAGTTCAAAGCCAATAACAAAAAAAATCATGTATCTAAGACTAAAATATCAATCATTACACATCCAACATCCGATGGATTGAGTGTAAAGATGTCATTAAAGGGAAAATTCGCGATTTTTCACTTATCATCTTATTATGTTCATAATACCATAAAAAACATATTCACCAAGTTTTATTTTGATATGAAAACTAATAAAGAAGAAAATTGGGAATTATTAATTTTATTTCTTCAAACTTCCTGACTTATGTGACGTAGTTTAAGTCTTTTTGCATGCCGGGAGTGAAATTAATCTCATTTAAGTCTTGTTCGTTAACCATCTAATAACGCGATTTAAAGCGCATCGACGACTTTTGGTGTAGCCTACTAAAAATAAGTGATAGCCATGCAACTTTTAAAATTAGATTGTAGGATTTATGTGTGGATTTTTTATACGAATTTTAGTATTCAAAGTAAATCATACAATAGAACATTATTATGTTTTTTTCTACAAATACTTTAAACAAACATATGAAACTGACATGATCGATAGTGTATTAAAAATACATGTTTGTATTCTGACCTTTTTGCTTCAGTCCAGCAAACATTTTCTGCTTGTACTGTGTATTGTTATGTGACACTTAGTGAATGTTGAATGCGTGGTTAAACTAAAGGTAATTAAAAGATTAGCATTATGTAATTCTAATCTTTTGATCTTCATTCAGTGAATTCTAGCCGTCACGGTTCACCGTTCCAGGTGTGAACAACATTTCGTATGAATGATCCTTTTGCGCCACAACTTTTTTTCTCCAATGCTACGTTTGCGCCACCTGTCTTAAAATTACATGGTATCATTTGCGCCAAAGAAAAAACATACGATTGCGCCAATTAGAAGAAAAATTACTTCCCTCCTCCTTTATTGGGACTTGGAACCGGCTGTTTACACTGCAAATGTTTCTTTTTCTGAAACATACTTTCTTCTTACTGCTGCTGCATGGGTACTTCCCAATTTAATGTAGTTAGTAGCTTGTATATTCACTTTATTGTCCAAAAAGACAAAACACTGAAGGATGAAATGCAGTTCATAAGAAATCCTGTGGAATGCTTCTGCTCCATGACTGGTACGTCTTGCGTTAGATAGAGTTGCAGCCCATACGGATGGTGGGAACAAAGCACTGTGTCATCAACATATGTGGCTATAACATAATCAGCAAAAGCTTATATTTTCTTCTCTTTTTGACATACATGTATCTTGTATTAAATATTCAGCAAAGCAATAAGTTTTCTCTCTCTGTACATTGACTGTCTGAATGCTTTTCAAGTCATTTCTCTCCAGATGTTCATCTTCATTGTGAAATTTCCGAACATATGATACTTTTTAAGCCAAAAATAAGAATACATATTAATCATTAATATTTATGATAGATATGTTTACAGGTAAATTGGTGCAAATGAGTTCCGAATATTGGCGCAGTTGATACATTTGGAAAACAAAATTTGGCGCAAATGATACCCCCGAAAAAACATTAATTGGCGCAAAAGGACTGCTGCCGATAAACGGGAGTGATAGTTTTAGACACAGAAATGTAAAAAAAAGAATTAAAATTAATTTACGGGAGTAATAAGGTCGCACAATAACTGGATAGCCGTTGTATATTTTTATATTTTTGCATAAACTCACTTTTAAATGAATTATGACTTCTGATTACTTTTGTAACGATGAATTTATTTAATTGAATAAATTTATAAATAATAATAGCCTTCTAAACATGAGTGTATTAACCCAAAATTGTACTATTTTAAATAAGAAACGGTAACCTTTAATATTTGAAACAGATCATTACCGATTGCAATTATATAATTTAGTCCATCCAAAGCGATCTTTATTTACATATTTAGGAATTAATGTTCTCATCAAAATATTTTAAATCTCACAACGCATAAATATACTTCAGCTATTTGAAAAAAAAATGTTTAAAAAATTGACAGGAAATTTAAGGATCTTCTTGGAAAGGAATCGAAAAATTACGAACAGATATTCTTTTCAAGTGTGAAAAACATCAACAAAATTTATACATAATCGGGAATGTCCTTATTAAAATAGTCTTCGTCTCACAACGTATAATACTTTAAGCTATTTGACCAACGATGTTTAAAAAAATAGACAGAACGAATTTAATGTCATCTTTCCCTATTTTTGAATGCAGTTATAAGTCTGTTTAACTGGCAAGAATACCCCTAAAGCGGACAAGCAGTTTATTCTTTAAATTTCTGTTATTGAATATCAAGAAAGAAAATAAATCCCGAAATTGATTTGAAACTTTGATACTCAATAGTTTTCCTGGAAAATATTCACATCCCTTGGGGATTATTAGTGTACGTCCTGTTGCATATATAGTACATGCATGTCGGAACAATTGTGATGATGACGAATTTCTTCCTTTATTCGAAAACAATCTAATTGAAATATAAATCTGTGATTTTACTATGTCCATAACTTCGAAGCAAGTTATATATCGACCTGTATTTAAATCAAATTGGTTCTCTTCTTCTTCTTCTTCTTCTTTTGGTATACAATAGTCTATCGACATTCGATGATTACATACTGTTGGCATACGTGGACTATTTACAAAACTTTTACCCCAATTTACACAAAATGTATGTTTCTTTCTTATGTTCAATGTATACATGTATATATTTCAAATTGCGCTATAGTTCCGCAACTTTCTATCCAGGCGTATTAATTACGAATGGTCGACAAGTGCGATTTTTTTAATCAATATTTCTGGTATGTTCCAATCTGTCCTTCACTATTGACAACGAGTATAATTTTATACTTATATTTTCCCAAATTTACCCTTGCAAAAATATGTAAATAGATTTTTATTTTATCAAATCTTTTTTTTTTTTTTTTGTGTTATTTAGATTTTTATAAATAATATTCTTTACACCAGAAATGTTATTTATAAACAAGCGTATGAGTTAAGTAATAACTAGTATATCACTTTCGGACACGCAAGACAGAGATGTATATTATACACCTGATAGTTCAAAATGGAAAGTCACAAGTTATCGGCCGTGTACACTGATCAATACCCTCAGAAGTGAAACGATGCATGAACTTGCAAGCCCGACAGGAAATCGCTTGAATACCTGGACGTGTCACCTCACAATACCCTTGGAAGTAATACCTTTAGCCGTGCTGGTGATCAGATGAGGGAAGGTCCGAATGTATTTAAATTAAGTTTATTACATAAAAGAAATCATAAACAAATTAGATTTTCGAAAACAATTTTCACGGAACACTTATTTATGATTTGAACTTTGACTTTTTAACTAATTCCAATATAAACAGTTTAAAAATGACAGACCATGGTTATTTAAAAAATAATAACATTTTCCGTATCAAGTTAGTTAGTCGGATAAAACAACCGTACGATTGACAAGATATCGACACGCAATTACGACTACATCAGGTTACTGTAGTTTTTGTCCTTTGTGGTTTATAGACATATCGTGGTTTCTAAACGGAGAAGATGACAAAATGGCCGAACGCAGAGAATTGATACTCTAAATTTAAAATCGATGGTGATCTCTTATCTAGCAGAATAAAACTTTAATATCTATGAATTTGAGCATTTTTATACAGAATGGACATAATATCAATTTTTGATTTTTTTGCGAAGTTTCCCTTTAATAGGCAGAGAAAAACAAGACCTTGTGCAATGCCAAACTATAGGTAAAAAATACATATGTGTAATATTTAGTATGGTTTTAATTTGCTGATAACAAAATCAATATTTATACCAATAAAACAACATTCAAAGATTTAATTTTAAAAATGGAGGTATAAAAGTTTTAAAAGGTAGAGTCATGAAAAATACTAGACAAATGAATAAAATCAATACCTCTATTAATGTATTTTATTTTTAGAAAGTACTTTTTATGATCTTCAGGTTTGACAATTTGAGGGAACAGTCTATGGTGACAAAAAACTGTACACACATATTTTGGACTGAAAAACGATATTGTGTGACACTCATTATAAATATTCTGTAATTTATTAATTGGCATTTGACCAAGTTTGCATAATAATTGATATCTACCATTGTTTTTAAACATAGATAAAAAATCATCACGTAAAATTAGAACGATGTTTATTTCGGTGATTGCGGTTGCCATGAGACCTATGATTGCGTCTTCTTTTATCAACAATTGTCATGATATCAATAGAGGAAGTTTTAAATATGTTCCCTTGACCCATGATATTGTGATTTAGACCTGGGGGATACGCTGTCTGTAGTCGTTTAATCCAAGACAGTTCCCAAATTTTACGGGAATCTTCCAACTGTTTATGCGATTGTCCTGGTTGTTTATGGACAGTTTGAAGTGGTTGGAGTTTTATAAATCTAATATTGTGTTTGTGTTTAACTAAATGTTGGTAAATTAAACTTTTGAATTTCTTAGGTCTGCAGAAACGGTATAGATGTTCTTGTGTTCGTTTGAAATATTCACGTCCAGTTTGCCCTACATATGCTCTCTTGCTATATTGAAAGTGTCATACTTGGTATCTGATAGTTCTGTTCAGAGATTTTAAAAAGTGACTTACGATCTAAACCACCTTTATTATAGGAATTTATTAGCAACTCTTGTATTATCAAACAACATAGGTAAGATGAGTTTATAATCTTATTTCAAAGTATGTTTATACTGGTAATATCTTGAACAAATACCGACTGATCAATTCAGCCAAACTAACATCCATATCATTAAATCCGGTGGATAGTTGTCTCACTGGCAATCATACTATATCTTTACATTTTCATATCGGCTCTCCGATCATCTATTTGAAAATATGTAAAAATAAAAGAAGAATGTGTCTGAGGATACGAATTACCCTTAATAAATAAAATTGAGGATGGAAATGGGAATGTGTCAAAGAGACAACAACCCGACCACAGAACAGACTTAAGCTTTTCAATTTTCCAGGTTAAAAAGGGGCATAACTCTAAAAAGATAAATGATTCACAACCCAAATTTGAACTCTGTCTACTTGTTGCAATTCTCAGCATTGTGTACGAGTTTCATAAAATTTGGATGAGACAAATGGTAGTAAGTCATAGATTGCGGAAACTAAAAAAATTGCAATTTTCCATGTTATAAAGGGACATATAGCAGGTTTTTTTCTTGGGTACAAAATTTAGCAATCTAGGGGCAACAAAGTATATGAAAAAACTTTGGGGGATTCTTAAATCCAAATTACATATTTTGGCAGATACTGAAATGGTTGTAGTTAAAAAGTTGTAATAAAATGCTCCACTGGGTGCAGCTTGATACGACCGCAGAGGTCGAACCCTGAACAGATGGGGCAAGTATGGACACAACATTCAAGCTTGATACAGCTCTGAATTGGGATTGTGATTAAATATTTGACACAGCATAGGTTTCTGACACAGAATGAATGTGGTCTAAAAACTTAAAAATTGTAAATTGGACATTTACCTATTATGGTCCAATATCCAAAATCTAAATACATGGTTAGATTCAGCATATCAAAGAACCCCAAGAATTCAATTTTTGACGAAATCAAACAAAAGTTTAATTTTGGACCCCGATTTGGACCAACTTGAAAACTGGGCCCATGATCAAAAAACTAAATACATGTTCAGATTCAGCATATCAAAGAACCCCAAGAATTCAATTTTTGTCAAAATCAAACTAAGTTTAATTTTGGACCCTTTGGACCTTAATGCAGACCAATTTGAAAAGTCAAAACAGGACCAAAAATTAAAAATCTAAATACCCGGTTTGATTCACATATCAAAGAACCCCAATAATTAAATTTTTGATGAAATCAAACAAAGTTAAATTTTGGACCCTTTGGCCTCAATGTGGACCAATTTAAAAATGGGGCCCAAAATCCAAAAACTTAATACATGGTTAGATTCAGCATATTAAAGAACCCCAAGATTTCAAAATGTTAAAATCAAACTAAGTTTAATTTTGGACCCTTTGGACCTTAATGTAGACCAATTTGAAAATGGGACTAAAAATTAAAAATCTAAATAAACAGTTAGATTTGGCATATCAAAGAACCCCAATAATTCAATTTCTGATGAAATCAAATAAAGTTTAGTTTTGGACCCTTTGGACCTTAATGTAGACCAATTTGAAAATGGGACTCAAAATTAAAAATCTAAATAAACAGTTAGAATCAGCATATCAAAGAACCCCAATAATTCAATTTCTGATGAAATCAAACAAAGTTTAATTTTGGACCCTTCGGACCTCAATGTGGACCAATTTAAAAACGGGGCCCAAAATCCAAAAACGTAATACACAGTTAACTTCAGCATTTTAAAGAACCCCAAGAATTCAAGAATTAAACCCCATTGAAATTGTTCAAGAAATAAGCAATTTATTCAAAGTATTAGAAAAGTATTGTTTTTGGCCCCTAATTCCTAAACAGTTTGGGCCATATCCCCCAAAATCAATCCCAACCTTCCTATTTTGGTATAGAACCTTGTGGTACAATTTCAGAAAGATCCATACACTTACACAAAGTTATTGTCTGGAAACTAGAAAAATGCTTATTTTTCGGCCCCTTTTTGGTCCCTAATTCCTAAACATTTCGGGCAATTACCCCCAAACTCAATTCCAGCTTTCCCTTTGTGATATGGAACCTTGTAGTACAATTTCAGAAAGATCCATACACTTACACACAAACTAAAGTTATTGGCAAATTTCCAATGGAATTTATTAATAATGAAGTTTTTGGCAAATTTCCAATATACATAATTTAAAAGCAGTTTAGGTGAGATATTCAAATGAGTTTCAATTACCAACCTTACACTGCCTATTAAATTATGTTTTGTACTTAAGTAATTGTCCATTAACCTGGAAACCCTTTTCCCCCCTTTTTTGCACCTTATTCATTAAGGGTTTGAGCCATAACTCCTAAAGACAATTCTGACCATCCTTTTGTGGTATTCCAATATCCAAAATCTAAATACATGGTTAGATTCAGCATATCAAAGAACCCCAAGAATTCAATTTTTGATGAAATCAAATAAAGTTCAATTTTGGACCCTTTAAACCTCAATGTGGACCAATTTGATAACTAGGCCCAAATATCAAAAATCTAAATACATGGTTAGATTCAGCATATCGACGAACCCCATATATTCAATTTTTGATGAAATCAAATGAAATTAAACAAAGTTTAATTTTGGACCCTGATTTGGACCAACTTGAAAACTGTGCCCATAATCAAAAAACTAAGTACATGTTAAGATTCAGCATATCAAAGAACCCCAAGAATTCAATTTTTGTTAAAACCAAACTAAGTTTAATTTTGGACCCTTTGGACCTTAATGTAGACCAATTTGAAAACAGGACCAAAAATTAAGAATCTAAATACACGGTTAGATTCGGCATATCAAAGAACCCAATTAGTTCAATTTTTGATGAAATCAAAGTTTAATTTTGGACCTTTTTCGCCCCTAATTCCTAAACTGTTGGTACCAAAACTCCCAAAATCAATCCCAACCTTCCTTTTGTGGTCATAAACCTTGTGTTTAAATTTCATAGATTTCTATTTACTTATACTAGAGGTATTGTGCAAAAACCAAGAAAAATGCTTATTGGGCCCTTTTTTGGCCCCCAATTCTAAAACTGTTGGGACCAAAACTCCCAAAATCAATCCCAACCTTCCTTTTGTGGTCATAAACCTTGTGTTTAAATTTCATAGATTTCTATTAACTTATACTAAAGTTATAGTGCGAAAACCAAATGTCTTCGGACGACGATGCCAATGTCATACCAATATACGGCCCCCAAAATTTTGCGGTCGTATGAAAATTGCCAAACAAGTGCCTATTGGTATGGTTAAATGATTGGTTTGCCTGCATGAGGTCTTATTTATTGATTATATTTTGATACAGTTAATCAATAGAAGTCAATACTGGTAACTTAGATACGTGTCACATGTGTAAAAACTTCTTGTTAATGTTATGGCTGATTAGTTACGAAATTGACCGGACCTTTGGTGTACTAATTAGGTTATAAAATTGCAAGAGTGACTTGCAACTCTTATATAATTTAACACTAATTAATAAGTGTAAATACCTGACAAGAGTACGCCTAAATTTTTGTGGAATTTATTTTCGCAATTTTCCTTTATCCGCCAAAATAAGTGAAAAAATAAACACCCTGCGAAAAATAACCTGCTATACGGTAACTCAAGAACGGTAAACGACTCATTGCCCAAATTTCAACTCTGTCTGATAGTTTTGGTTCTTAGCATTGTGTATGAGTTTCATAAAATTTGCATGAAGCAAACTTAAGTTAAGAGTGCAGAAACGAAAATGGGATGGACAGACAGACGGACAGTCAATGGTAATAAACTCATCTTAATTTGCATAAAAATTAATCCCAAATATGTAGGAAAAATGGTGGCTCCCAAAACAAAATAAAGTTACTGTTATATCTTTGAATAAAAACAACTGGTCTGTTTGAACCCCTCCCAAAGCAGGTTCAAACTTCACAATCTCAGTGTTGACAGGCTAGTGATCACTATAGATAGCTACTTAGACAATACGGTCACAGAAGCCCTCATAGTTTCTGAATGGGAAACACTTTTGACCTCCGACTGTAGAGGTCTTTTTAGTACCATTGATCTGTACTCCACATCTTCTTTTATTCATGTTTAAATCTATGCTAAAAACATGATTTCTCCTATTGCATCTTCTATATGTATTCCTGGCTTTCAAATGTTTAGGTTTGAGCAGTCTGATGAAGGTAAATCCAAAAAAGTGCTTCAGAAACGCCAAATTTATAGTGTTTATCTTAATTGCTTTTCTTTATCAAATTATTGCATTATTGGGGCTACTCCATTAAAATATATGTGGAAGGGTAGGAAGGGAAGTTTAATTACTGAATGTGGGTCATGGGTCTTTTTTCAGTATGCGTCTATTACCATTATGCAAAATTATCTAAAAAATGGTTCTTGATTGTAGGGATATTTTGAAAGTCCCTTCCTACCCTCCCACATACATTTTAATGGAATAGCCCTTATGATTTCCAAGAGGATTTCAAAAGAAGGAATGAGTTAAAATGAAGGCTTAAGAGATACTGACTGGTGTTTCACTTCAAGATTTAAAAGTCAGTTATTGCACATTACATAAATTGGTAACCTTCTCAGAAACCAACTTTTCTATAGCAAAATTGTCCTTTGGACATTTGTTATTGGCTTTTTCTTTTCTTTTCTTGCTCCCTTTGATTTTAATAAAACGTCTCTGAATTTCTACAGTTGTAGCAAGGTGTGCTCCAAATGAAGGAAATGCAACACCACAAGGTCAGTATGTCTGAACCATTACTGTGTCATTAAACTTTGTAAGACACCATTTGACATGTACTCAAAACATCTGCCCTAGCAAGTCAATTTTAACTTCACCAATCTGCCCTAGTAAGTCAATTTTAACTTCATCAATCTGCCCTAGCAAGTCAATTTTAACTTCACCAATCTGCCCTAGCAAGTCAATTTTAACTTCACCAATCTGCCCTAGCAAGTCAATTTTAACTTCACCAATCTGCCCTAGCAAGTCAGTTTTAACTTCACCAATTTAAAAATTTTAACAAAAAAAGGTCAAGAGAAGGTTGTCCTTACACAGTTTGGCAATTCTGTTTAGCTCTCAATTGGTTATAAAGCTCTCAATGTACAATCTTTGTATATTGAAAATAAAAAAAAGACTGAGGACATGTTATACCGAATTAGACTATTTACCAGATTTGTAATAACATAAGCAACACGACGGGTGCCACATGTGGAGCAGGATCTGCTTGCCTCCAGTTTTTGGTGGGGTTCGTGTTGCTTAGTCTTTAGTTTTCTATGTTGTGTCTTCTGTACTATTATTTGTCTGTTTGTCTTTTTATTTTTAGCCATGGCGTTGTCAGTTTATTTTCAATCTATGAGTTTGACTGTCCCTCTGGAATCTTTCTTCCCTCTTTTATAACCTTCCCCACTGGTGCATTTTTATCAAATTTATCATTTATTTAGAATTTCTAAGTGTCTTCCCTTTTCCCATTTTTTTTTCTTTATGGTTACTTTTAAAAAGAACAGGCTAACGGATTGAAGAGAAATAGCAAAAGACATTGTGTTGTAAAAATAAATCACACTTGCAATCATGAATTGAACATAAAACATTTTGGTGTTTCTGATTTTTTTAATTTCTCACTCCTCACATTGATAAAGCACTGACTGGTGGTAATTTATGAAGTAATGTCCCTTTTCACTTTTAAGATTAAATCTTATTAAATGCAGCAATGTCCACAGATTGTACAAAGTCTTCAAAATTTGTTATTGCTTCTTCAAGAAAATCTGTACCAACCTGTAAAATAAATATTTACTATTACAGACTCCATCTGTTAACACAATAGGTGAAACCACCAAACTGGCTTCTTTTGATACAATAATAACAAGAGTGCACACACTGAAATGTCTTGCCGTCTTTACTGACCATTTGTTTTATGTTGATAGTCCTAAATATAAAGTTTTACTACAAGTATCACATAAACTGAACATGATCCAAGAAAATGAGGTCATGGTCAGATAAACCAAGCCAGAAATACATGTACACCTTACAGTCCTTCCATACATCGAATATAATTGACTTATTGCTTTTAGCATACAAGAAATAGACCAAAACCTGAAAACTTTATACTGACCAATGAACCATGAAAATAAGGTCAAGGTCAGATGAACCCTGCCAGACAAACAGGCTCATCTTACAATCATTCCATGCATCACATATAGTTGACATATTGCATATAGTATCTAAGAAACAAACTTAACCAGGAAAACTTAACAATGACCAATGAACCATAAAAATCAGGTCAAGGTCAGATGATACCTGCCAGACAGACATACATACACACCTTACAATCATTCCATACACCGAATATGGTTGACCTATTGCTTATAGTTTAAGAAAAACAAACCAAAGCACAAAATCTGAACATTGAGCAATGAACTGTGAAAAAGAGGTCAAGGTCAACTAAAACCTGCCAGACATTGTAAAATATTTCCATACATCAAATATAGTTGGCCTATTGCATACAGAATTAGAAAAAACAGACCAAAACACAAAAACTTAAACCACTGAACCATGAAAATGAGGTGAAGGTCAGATGACACCTCCCAGTTGGACATGTACACCTTACAATCATCCTATACACCAAATATAGTAGACCTATTGCTAATAGTATCTGAGATATGGACTTGACCTGAAAACTTAACCTTGTTCACTGATCCATGAAATGAGGTTGGGGTCAAGTGAAAACTGTCTGACAGGCATGAGGACCTGGCAAGGTACGCACATACCAAATATAGTTATCCAATTACTCATAATAAGACAGAAATTAACATTACAAAAATTCTTAACTTTTTTTTCAAGTAGTCACTGAACCATGAAAATGAGGTCAAGGACAATGAACATATAACAGACAGAAACTTTATAACATAAGGCATCTATATACTAAGTATGAAGCTTCCAGGTCTTCTACCTTCAGAAATATTGAGCTTTTAAGAAATAAGTTAACGCTGCCGTTGGATCACTATCCTTATGTCTCGCTTTCTGTGACAGAAGTCACAGGATTGACAAAAACAGCCAAACTGGCTTCTTTTGAGACAATAGTTTGAAATGCACCATTTCTAAACATATAGTAGTTATTGTTGGTATTTCATTTTTATGCCAACTGTTTCATTGTATTTCATTCCAAAATGTTTTAAATATATGTAGGATTCTGATCTGCAATGGAACTCTGAACTGTGATGGTCATGCTGAAGTACAATGGTTTGGCGCTGAAGTGCATTTTTGATCATGCTGAAGTGCAACGGTGGCATTGTGATGCTATCTTGTTGATAGCTACGCTGAAGTGCGTTGGTGGTAACACTGAAGTGCGATGGAGTACATAAACTATATTTTCAAAGTTTTCATGTTCACATGTTGATATAGACATCAATTTGTTTGTTATAGCATGTTTCAGGTTTTTAAGTACAGTAAACCATCGACAGATGGCAGCAAAATTGAATAGGATGATCCCTCATTCAGCATAAAATCAAAGACTTACATAATATGAAATATATTTTTATTTCAAATGTTACAAACACCTTTTAAAATGATGTACATTAAAAGTATAGAAGGTATAGTTGAAACTATAATATTAGCAGGGTACCTACAGATGATATCAAATCAATAGACGATTATCACATAATTTCAAATTGGCTTACTAGTATTGCAGAAGGATAATTCTTTTACCGATTCCAAAATGCCATAAATGTTTTATTGACAATAATCATGATAATGAATGTAAAATTTTATACTAACTAGATAGTAAATACAGAACTAAGTTTCACACATCATATAGACCATCGCACTTCAGCGAATACAATCGCACCTTCCTGTCCTATATATATATATATATATATATATATATATATAAGTTTGGGTATTCAAAATTTGTAATGAAAAAATTACATTTTTTGAAAAATTATCTACTACTACGATGTGCAAAATTGTTGCGGTCGTATAAAAATGAAGGCACTTTCTTGACGACAACAAATCAATGACAATAAAATGCTCCGCAGGGCGCAGCTTGATACGACCACAGAGGTCGAACCCTGAATAGTTGGGGCAAGTATGGACACAACATTCAAGCTTGATACAGCTCTGAATTTGGATTGTGATTAAATATTTGACACAGCATAGGTTTCTGACACAGAATGAATGTGGTCTAAGAACTTAAAAAATTTTAAATTGGACATTCACCTATTATGGTCCAATATCCAAAATCTAAATACATGGTTAGATTCAGCATATCAAAGAACCCCAAGAGTTCAATTTTTGATGAAATCAAACAAAGTTTAATTTGGGACCCTTTTGACCTCAATGTGGACAAAGTTGATAACAGGGCCCAAAAATCAAAAATCTAAATACATGGTTAGATTCAGCATATCAAAGAACCCCATATATTCAATTTTGTTGAAATCAAACAAAGTTTAATTTTGGACCCGATTTGGACCAACTTGAAAACTGGGCCCATAATCAAAATCTAAATACATGTTTAGATTCAGCATATCAAAGAACCCTAAGAATTCAATTTTGTTAAAATCAAACTAAGTTTAATTTTGGACCCTTTGGACCTTAATGTAGACCAATTTGAAAACAGGACCAAAAATTAAGAATCTAAATACACGGTTAGATTCGGCATATCAAAGAACCCCAATAATTCAATTTTGATGAAATCAAACAAAGTTTAATTTTGGACCCTTTTGACCTCAATGTGGACAAAGTTGATAACGGGCCCAAAAATCAAAAATCTAAATACATGGTTAGATTCAGCATATCAAAGAACCCCATATATTCAATTTTGTTGAAATCAAACAAAGTTTAATTTTGGACCCGATTTGGACCAACTTGAAAACTGGGCCCATAATCAAAAATCTAAATACATGTTTAGATTCAGCATATCAAAGAACCCTAAGAATTCAATTTTTGTGAAAATCAAACTAAGTTTAATTTTTGACCCTTTGGACGTCAATATAGACCAATTTGAAAACGGGACCAAAAATTAAGAATATAAATACACGGTTAGATTCGGCATATCAAAGAACCCCAATAACTCAATTTTTGATGAAATCAAACAAAGTTTAATTTTGGACCCTTTGGACCTCAATGTGGACCAATTTAAAACAGACCCAAAATCCAAAAACTTAATACACGGTTAGATTCAGCATATTAAAGAACCTCAAGAGTTCAAGAATAAAACCCTATTGAAATTGGTCAAGAAATAAGCAATTTATACAAAGTATCTTCTTTTGCACAATACTGTGCAATTGAATATTTCTTGCAATTGCGCAATACTGTGCAATTGAATATTTCTTGCTATTGTGCAATACTGTACAATTGACAATTTCTTGCTATTGCGCAATATTGTGCTATTGGATATTTCTTGCTATTGCGTAATACTGTGCAACTGAAGATTTCTTGCTATTGCGCAATACTGTGCAATTGAAAATTTCTTGCTATTGCACAATATTTATTATATAATAATTTACACATCCTGTTTGGTGTGTATCTCCTGCCATATCATTATTATTTGCTTTTAAATATAAATCAGAAATAACCAACTTAAAATGGTAAATTTTAAAGAAAAAAAAAGGAAAAAGGTAAAAAAAATCCCCCAATTTTTGAACCCCTTAAGATTCATCACCCCAAACTCAATCCCAGCCTTCCTTTGAGGTATGGTACCTTGCAGTACAATTTCGAGAGATCCATACACTTGAACACAAGTTATTGTCTGAAACTAGAAAATGCTTATTTTGGCCCCTAATTCCTAAACGTTTCAGGCAATTACCCCAAACTCAATTCCAGCTTTCCTTTGTGATATGGAACCTTGTAGTACAATTTCAGAAAGATCCATACACTAATACACAAGTTATTGTCATGAAACTAGAATAAAATGCTCCATGAGGGCGCAGCTTGATACGACCGCAGAGGTCGAACCCTGAACAGTTGGGGCAAGTATGGACACAACATTCAAGCTTGATACAGCTCTGAATTTGGATTGTGATTAAATATTTGACACAGCATAGGTTTCTGACACAGAATGAATGTAGTCTAAGAACTTAATTTTTACAGCATAGGTTTCTGACACAGAATGAATGTAGTCTAAGAACTTAATTTTTTAATTTACCTATTATGGTCCAATATCCAAAATCTAAATACATGGTTAGATTCAGCATATCAAAGAACCCCAAGAGTTCAATTTTGATGAAATCAAACAAAGTTTAATTTTGGACCCTTTTAACCTCAATGTGGACAAATATGATAACAAGGCCCAAAAATCAAAAATCTAAATACATGGTTAGATTCAGCATATCAAAGGACCCCATATATTCATTTTTGTTGAAATCAAACAAAGTCTAATTTTGGACCCGATTTGGACCAACTTGAAAACTGGGCCCATAATCAAAAATCTAAATACATGTTTAGATTCAGCATATCAAAGAACCCTAAGAATTCAATTTTGTTAAAATCAAACTAAGTTTAATTTTGGACCCTTTGCACCTTAATGTAGACCAATTTGAAAACGGGACCAAAATTAAGAATCTAAATACACGGTTAGATTCAGCATATCAAAGAACCCTTATATTCAATTTTGTTGAAATCAAACAAAGTTTAATTTTGGACCCGATTTGGACCAACTTGAAAACTGGGCCCATAATCAAAAATCTAAATACATGTTTAGATTCAGCATATCAAAGAACCCTAAGAATTCAATTTTGTTAAAATCAAACTAAGTTTAATTTTGGACCCTTTGCACCTTAATGTAGACCAATTTGAAAACGGGACCAAAATTAAGAATCTAAATACATGGTTAGATTCAGCATATCAAAGAACCCTTATATTCAATTTTGTTGAAATCAAACAAAGTTTAATTTTGGACCCGATTTGGACCAACTTGAAAACTGGGCCCATAATCAAAATCTAAATACATGTTTAGATTCAGCATATCAAAGAACCCTAAGAATTCAATTTTGTTAAAATCAAACTAAGTTTAATTTTGGACCCTTTGCACCTTAATGTAGACCAATTTGAAAACGGGACCAAAAATTAAGAATCTAAATACACGGTTAGATTCAGCATATCAAAGAACCCCATATATTCAATTTTGTTGAAATCAAACAAAGTTTAATTTTGGACCCGATTTGGACCAACATGAAAACTGGGCCCATAATCAAAAATCTAAATACATGTTTAGATTCAGCATATCAAAGAACCCGAAGAATTCAATTTTTGTTAAAATCAAACTAAGTTTAATTTTGGACCCTTTTAACCTCAATGTGGACAAAGTTGATAACAAGGCCCAAAATCAAAAATCTAAATACATGGTTAGATTCAGCATATCAAAGGACCCCATATATTCAATTTTGTTGAAATCAAACAAAGTCTAATTTTGGACCCCGATTTGGACCAACTTGAAAACTGGGCCCATAATCAAAATCTAAATACATGTTTAGATTCAGCATATCAAAGAACCCTAAGAATTCAATTTTGTTAAAATCAAACTAAGTTTAATTTTAGACCCTTTGCACCTTAATGTAGACCAATTTGAAAACGGGACCAAAAATTAAGAATCTAAATACATGGTTAGATTCAGCATATCAAAGAACCCCTTATATTCAATTTTTGTTGAAATCAAACAAAGTTTAATTTGGATCCCGATTTGGACCAACTTGAAAACTGGGCCCATAATCAAAAATCTAAATACATGTTTAGATTCAGCATATCAAAGAACCCCAAGAGTTCAATTTTTGTTAAAATCAAACTAAGTTTAATTTTGGACCCTTTGGACCTTAATGTAGACCAATTTGAAAACGGGACCAAAAATTAAGAATCTAAATACACGGTTAGATTCAGCATATCAAAGAACCCCATATATTCAATTTTTGTTGAAATCAAACAAAGTTTAATTTTGGACCCCGATTTGGACCAACTTGAAAACTGGGCCCATAATCAAAAATCTAAATACATGTTTAGATTCAGCATATCAAAGAACCCTAAGAATTCAATTTTTGTTAAAATCAAACTAAGTTTAATTTTGGACCCTTTGGACCTTAATGTAGACCAATTTGAAAACGGGACCAAAAGTAAGAATCTAAATACACGGTTAGATTCGCATATCAAAGAACCCCAATAATTCAATTTTGATGAAATCAAACAAAGTTTAATTTTGGACCCTTTGGACCTCAATGTGGACCAATTTAAAAACGGGGCCCAAAATCCAAAAACTTAATACACGGTTAGATTCAGCATATTAAAGAACCCCAAGAATTCAAGAATAAAACCCATTGAAATTGGTCAAGAAATAAGCAATTTATACAAAGTATCTTCTTTTGCACAATACTGTGCAATTGAATATTTCTTGCAATTGCGCAATACTGTGCAATTGAATATTTCTTGCTATTGTGCAATACTGTACAATTGACAATATCTTGCTATTGTGCAATACTGTGCTATTGGATATTTCTTGCTATTGCGCAATACTGTGCAATTGAAGATTTCTTGCTATTGTGCAATACTGTGCAATTGATTTGATTTGATTTTTGGTGTTTTAACGCCACTTTTAAGCACCGCTTTTGGGCTATTTCGTGGCGGTCAGTTTTTATTGGTGGAGGAAGCCGGAGTGCCCGGAGAAAACCACCGACCTTCGATAGGAAAACTGACAATCCTAGTCAATTAAGATTGGAGTCGAGTGCACCCGCACGAGCGGGGTTCGAACTCACAACCTCAGCGTTGACTGGCTAGTGATTACAGTAGTAACTACTTAGACCACTCGGCCACCGAGGCCCCCCTGTGCAATTGAAAATTTCTTGCTATTGCACAATACTTATTATATAATAATTTACACATCCTGTTTGGTGTGTATCTCCTGCCATATCATTATTATTTGCTTTTAAATATAAATCAGAAATAACCAACTTAAAATGGAAAATTTTAAAGAAAAAAAAAAGGAAAAAAAAATCCCCCAATTTTTGAACCCCTTATGATTCATCACCCCAAACTCAATCCCAGCCTTCCTTTGAGGTATGGTACCTTGCAGTACAATTTCAGAGAGATCCATACACTTGAACACAAGTTATTGTCTGGAAACTAGAAAATGCTTATTTTTGGCCCTTTTGGCCTAATTCCTAAACGTTTAGAGCAATTACCCCAAACTCAATTCCAGCTTTCTCTTTGTGATATGGAACCTTGTAGTACAATTTCAGAAAGATCCATACACTTACACACAAGTTATTGTCCTGAAACTAGAAAAATGCTTGTTTTTTGCCCCTTTTTTGGCCCCTAATTCCTAAAATTTTGAGGCAATTACCCCCAAAATCAATCCCAGCATTCCCTTTGTGATATGGAACCTTGTGGTACAATGTCAGAGAGATCCATACACTAACACACAAGTTATGTCTGAAAGTTACAAAAATGCTTATTTTTGGCCCCTAATTCCTTAACTGTTGGTACCATAACCCCAAAAAACAATCCCAACCTTCCTTTTGTGGTATTGAACCTTATGGTAAAATTTCCTAGAGATCCATTCACTTAAACTAAAGTTAGAGTGCGAAAACCAATGTGTCTTCGGACGACGACGACGACGCCGTCATACCAATATACGACCACAAAACTTTTTGCGGTCGTATAAAAATGCTTGTTTTTTGCCCCTTTTTTGGCCCCTAATTCCTAAAATTTTGAGGCAATTAACCCCAAAAATCA
Source organism: Mytilus coruscus (assembly GCA_017311375.1). NCBI lineage: Eukaryota > Metazoa > Mollusca > Bivalvia > Mytilida > Mytilidae > Mytilus > Mytilus coruscus. The sequence goes on along the minus strand of CM029596.1, from coordinate 47,724,428 downwards.
ATCCCAGCATTCCCTTTGTGATATGGAACCTTGTGGTACAAAGTCAGAGAGATCCATACACTAACACACAAGTTATGTCTGTAAGTTACAAAAATGCTTATTTTTGGCCCCTAATTCCTTAACTGTTGGTACCCATAACCCCCAAAATCAATCCCAACCTTCCTTTTGTGATATTGAACCTTATGGTAAAATTTCATAGAGATCCATTCACTTAAACTAAAGTTAGAGTGCGAAAACCAATGCGTCTTCGGACGACAATGACGACGACGCCAACGTCATACCAATATACGACCGCAAAATTTTTTTGCGGTCGTATAAAAAGATGACTTGACAAGGTCAAAGACATTATACCCTCTGCAACTAAGTTGCATGGGGTAAAAAATTTTAAATGCTTGCAAGAGTCTGGTTCAGTTACAGACTTACTTTGTCATCTTCTACGACACAACCTATCTGTAACTTTTTTATTCCATATCCCACAGGAACCAACTTAGCTGAAACAGAAAAAACATCATCCAATATTATCACATAAATTGAAAGATTATTGTCTCTGGCACTTGACTGATGTTTAAACAGCTATTTCATTGATCTGAAACACAATGAACTGTGCAATGAGACAATGAGACTGATTTCAAATCAATTAACTGTTCAAACATTAGTTCTGTCATAAACCAACCTAAGGCTGTATGGCAATCTATTGTTGCTTACTTCTACATCATTTGGTCTCTGGTGGACAGTTGTCTCATTGGCAATCATACACATCTTCTTATTTTATAGTTTGTTTTGTACAATTGCATGAATTGATGATTTTAATATATATTGTGATTGAAACAGAATTCAGCTATGCTGCTATGTGAAAGTATCTTTTGACAAGTAAAGTTCAATGTGCAGCTCCCCCTTGGAGGATTTTTTTCCCTCTGAACACAGCCTGTTTAAAATAGTTAATAGTACCAGTTAAGTATGCCTAATAATAAACAAATGAACAGCTAAACAGTCAATCCAAACTACAATAAATAGCTGCTACATGAGCGCATGATACGCCAGTCGCTTTTTCAAAGAATAAAGTTCAATAATTTCTCAATGTCATAACAGAAATTTATAAAAAAACTAAAGGGATGTTATTCAAATAGATATATACCAGTCACCAAAGTTTCATGGAAATTGCTCAAAGCACTTTTGAGTTATTGTCCGAAAACTGGAAAATCACCCCTTTTTTATTAATAAAATCCCACAACTCGGAAACATAAAATCTAAAATTCATAAAAATCGAAAGGGAGCTCGCATCAATAGATGTTAAAACAATTCATCAAAGTTTATTGCAAATTGGTGAAAGCGTATTTGAGTTATTTGAGACAAGTTTCATTTGTCAGAAAACTGGAAAATTCCCCTTTTTTAACGAATAAAACCCCATAACTGGGAAATGTAAAACCTAAAATTTATAAAAATCGAAAGGGAGCTCATATCAATAAATATAAACAATTCACCAAAGTTTCATGCAAATTGGTTTAAGTGTTTTTGAGTTATTGTCCGACCTATTGACGACGTACTGACGGACAACCGAATACCATAATACGTCCAGTAAACAAGCGTATAAAAAATATCAAAATTTAAAGTCCATAGACCACCATTGGTGTTTAAGAACTTTGTGGAGTAAACAATCATCACAATAATAAGGGGTTTTGTTTTTTAATGCATTTCTGAAACTTCACTGGAGCATTAATACACAGTAGCATCATGATGGTATTTGGCCTTCTCAAAATTATTTATCTTAAATAGGTTTCTCAAAAATAGTTTCATATCTGGTTCAAATTTTTACAAATATCTGATCAAGAATTTAACCTGATCCTTATTAGTGATAAGATTTTTGTCAAGCTTTGCAAAGCATCTCAACAGTTGACAACTTGACAAACAGAGGATTATGAAGTCTTACACAAATATTTTAAAGTCATATATGTGAGTATTTCTTCAGGTTCTTAGAAAATATAAACTGCTTTGCTGAGGGCAGCTGGATACGCCCGCAGAGGTCCAACCCCGAACAGTTGGGGCAAAAAAGGACACAATATTCAAGCTTGATACAGGTCTGAATTTGGATTGTAATTAAATATTTGATATATTATAAGTTTCTGAATAAATGTAGTCAAAGAACTTCAAATTTGTTATATGAAAGATTTCTTGCAATACAGTGCTGTTGCGCAATACTTAGTAAATCTGTTGTCAGACTATAAACAAAAAAAACTCAGAAACGTACGATCGAAAGTTTACAAAAATCAAAAGGGAGCTTACAAAAATAGATATAAACAATTTACCAAAGTTTCATAAAAAATTCTGAAAGCATTTTTGAGTTGTTGTCCTAAAACTGGAAAATCCCCCTTTTTGTAATGAATAAAACCCCATAAATCGGAAACGTATAGTCTGAAATTTATAAAAATCAAAAGGGAGCTCATGTCAATAGGCATAAACAATTCACCAAAGTTTCTTGCAAATTCGTAAAATTGTTTTTGAGTTATTGTCTGAAAACTGGAAAATCCCCCCTTTTTTAATGAAAAAAACCCCAAAACTTGGAAACGGTACATCCAAAATTTATAAAAAACCAAAGGAAGCTCACGTCAATAGATATGAACAATTCCCCAAAGTTTCATGCAAATTGGTGACATTTTTTTTGAGTTATTGTCTGAAAACTGGAAAATCCCCCCTTTTTTAATGAGTAAAACCCCAAAACTTGGAAACGGTAAATCCGAAATTTATAAAAAATGAAAGGGAGCTCACATCAATAGATATGAACAATTCATAAAAGTTTCATGCAAAGTGGTGAAATTGTTTTTGAGTTATTGTCCGAAACTGGAAAATCCCCCCATTTTTAATGAATAAAACCCCAAAACTCGGAAATGGTAAATCTGAAATTTATAAAAAACGAAAGGGAGCTCACGTCAATAGATATAAACAATTCACCAAAGTTTCATGCATATTGGTTAAAGCGTTTTTGAATTAATGTCCGACATGTTGATGACGGACGGACTGACGTCAACAGTATACCATAATACGTCCTGTAAACGGGCGTATAAAAATGGACCCTTTCTAGATTAAATTTGTGATTGAAGAAATTAGAACACACTGACCTTAAAGGATGAAAGAATAAAACTCAAGGGAGGACCGCAGAAATTCATGAGCAGAAGAAAAGAAAATTATGGGTGGTGCTGAGCAATTCAACAGTGGAAAATTTAAAAATTGATGCTTAGAAATTCAAGATAGACCTCTACTCTGAAAGCTGATTATACTGGTTTGGCTTTAGTTATAGGAGTGTATGAAAAAAATAATTTCTAATCAAATATACAAGTTTCGTTAAAAAAAAATATATATGATTTGTTAAAGGAGGAACGAAGATATTAGCTATAACTCAACCAATATCCCAGAAATCCTTTCTTTATTTTAGAAAGTCTTTAAATGAAACGAGCAATAACTTATACTGATTCATTTTTCATGAGACCTTCTTAAACAGACTTGGGGTCAATTACATTGGAATGTAATTAATTAAATTACACAGTTTTGGAAATGTAATTAATTAAATTACAATTACTTTACTAAAGTAATTAATTAAATTACACCTTACATTTCATCATGATATTTTTTAACAATATTATACATGTATATATAATGCATGTGTAAAATATTCATGTAAGCATAGTTTAAGCGTTGCATTTGATAATCATTAGTTATTTTAATGTTATGTCATTTAGTCTGAATCTCTCTGGTCTGAACACTTGGACAGCAATTCTAAATAGTCTTTCAACAGGAGCTAATGTGGCAGATATTGCTTGATCAGAGCATAGAAGTTCCATGATCAGAAGATCATCATATTGATAGGAGAGGGAATTGGTTCCTATTAACTTGCCAATACATCAAGGGGTATTTTGACATCTCAGAAATGAAGTCATTTAAAGTAAACATAATATAAATAAATTAAAAATATTTTTTTTTTACTTTAAAAATATTAATAAGTGTGCTTGTCACAATATTGAAAATAATTTTTAGTACAAACAATGTATATAATGTCTAAATATTAGCAATATTTTGCTAATTAGATAAAATACATGTAATAGTGGCATTGCCCCTGGACATTTTAATCTGATTAATTGCTGTTTGTTTTACAGCTGTTAATTTTTATTTCTATAATTCTTTTGTGTATACTAATTTGACAAAATGATTGTGTGCAGTGATTTTAAATTCTAAATGAACTAAGAAAGATTTTTCACAGTGACACATTTTTTTGTTTGTGTTTAACAAGGTGATTAATTACTTATCAATCTATTTAGTTATAAGGTCTCTTTCTTAAAAACTGAACAACCTTAATATATGATCCTCACATTTTTTAAATTATAAGACTATTAAAATAAAATGCTCGCAGGGCGCAGCTTGATACGACCGCAGAGGTCGAACCCTGAATAGTTGGGGCAAGTATGGACACAACATTCAAGCTTGATACAGCTCTGAATTTGGATTGTGATTAAATATTTGACACAGCATAGGTTTCTGACACAGAATGAATGTGGTCTAAGAACTTAAAATTTTAAATTGGACATTCACCTATTATGGTCCAATATCCAAAATCTAAATACATGGTTAGATTCAGCATATCAAAGAACCCCAAGAGTTCAATTTTTGATGAAATCAAACAAAGTTTAATTTTGGACCCTTTTGACCTCAATGTGGACAAAGTTGATAACGGGGCCCAAAAATCAAAAATCTAAATACATGGTTAGATTCAGCATATCAAAGAACCCCATATATTCAATTTTTGTTGAAATCAAACAAAGTTTAATTTTGGACCCCGATTTGGACCAACTTGAAAACTGGGCCCATAATCAAAAATCTAAATACATGTTTAGATTCAGCATATCAAAGAACCATAAGAATTCAATTTTTGTTAAAATCAAACTAAGTTTAATTTTGGACCCTTTGGACCTTAATGTACACCAATTTGAAAACGGGACCAAAAATTAAGAATCTAAATACACGGTTAGATTCGACATATCAAAGAACCCCAATAATTCAATTTTGATGAAATCAAACAAAGTTTAATTTTGGACCCTTTTGACCTCAATGTGGAAAAAATTGATAAGGGGCCCAAAAATCAAAAATCTAAATACATGGTTAGATTCCCATATCAAAGAACCCCATATATTCAATTTTGTTGAAATCAAACAAAGTTTAATTTTGGACCCGATTTGGACCAACTTGAAAACTGGGCCCATAATCAAAAATCTAAATACATGTTTAGATTCAGCATATCAAAGAACCCTAAGAATTCAATTTTGTTAAAATCAAACTAAGTTTAATTTTGGACCCTTTGGACCTTAATGTACACCAATTTGAAAACGGGACCAAAATTAAGAATCTAAATACACGGTTAGATTCGGCATATCAAAGAACCCCAATAATTCAATTTTGATGAAATCAAAGAAAGTTTAATTTTGGACCCTTTGGACCTCAATGTGGACCAATTTAAAAACGGGCCCAAAATCCAAAAACTTAATACACGATTAGATTCAGCATATTAAAGAACCCCAAGAGTTCAAGAATAAAACCCCATTGAAATTGGTCAAGAAATAAGCAATTTATACAAAGTATCTTCTTTTGCACAATACTGTGCAATTGAATATTTCTTGCAATTGCGCAATACTGTGCAATTGAATATTTCTTGCTATTGCTAATACTGTACAATTGACAATTTCTTGCTATTGTGCTATTGGATATTTCTTGCTATTGCGCAATACTGTGCAATTGAAGATTTCTTGCTATTGCGCAATACTGTGCAATTGAAAATTTCTTGCTATTGCACAATACTTATTATATAACAATTTACACATCCTGTTTGGTGTGTATCTCCTGCCATATCATTATTATTTGCTTTTAAATATAAATCAGAAATAACCAACTGAAAATGGAAAATTTTAAAGAAAAAAAAGGAAAAAGAAAACACCCCAATTTTTGAACCCCTTATGATTCATCACCCCAAACTCAATCCCAGCCTTCCTTTGAAGTATGGTACCTTGCAGTACAATTTCAGAGATCCATACACTTGAACACAAGTTATTGTCTGAAACTAGAAAATGCTTATTTTTGGCCCTTTTGGCCCCTAATTCCTAAACGTTTCAGGCAATTACCCCAAACTCAATTCCAGCTTTCCTTTGTGATATGGAACCTTGTAGTACAATTTCAGAAAGATCCATACACTTACACACAAGTTATTGTCATGAAACTAGAAAAATGCTTGTTTTTGCCCCTTTTGGCCCCTAATTCCTAAAATTTTGAGGCAATTACCCCAAAATCAATCCTAGCATTCCCTTTGTGATATGGAACCTTGTGGTACAATGTCAAAGAGATCCATACACTAACACACAAGTTATGTCTGGAAGTTACAAAATGCTTATTTTGGCCCCTAATTCCTTAACTGTTGGTACCATAACCCCAAAATCAATCCCAACCTTCCTTTTGTGATATTGAACCTTATGGTAAAATTTCATAGAGATCCATTCACTTAAACTAAAGTTAGAGTGCGAAAACCAATGCGTCTTCGGACGACGGCACGACGACGCTAACGTCATACCAATATACGACCACAAAAATTTTTTGCGGTCGTATAAAAATCTGTAGGTCAAATAAATAATATAAAAACTTCAGAATAAATTACAGACTTCATATATTCAAAAAGTATGTGATATCAATATTTGAAAAATAAATATAATTTTACAATTCATATTATTAAACACAAATCCCTATCTTTAACACCATAGAAGTACATGTAATTGAAATGTAATTCAAAAGTAATTGAGCATTACATGCCTTTTTCAATGTAATTAATTAAATTACCATTACATGTAATTAAAAAAATGCTCAATTACAAATTACATTCAATTACATGGAAAATTGTAATGCATTACACTTAATATCCATTACATTTTCAATTACCCCATCCCTGTTCTTAAATAGATACATTTATAATACGGCTCAGTAAAATTCTTACTTACATGTACCCCATATAAGACCATCTGTTTCTACAGTCCGTACTAATTTTTCCATTTCTGCCATATCTGTTTCATCATCCCATGGTTTTACATCTAATACAATACTACTTTTGGCTATAAGGGCAGGTTCTACAAAAAATGTTTCAATATATTATATAAGCAATACAAAACGTTATTGTTTAAGATATGGGAAAAAAACAGCAAAAAAAGAAACTTCCAAAAGCATACAGTACACAAAGCTTTGTTGCAATCAATCATTGATACAACACAAATTTATCTGAACTGCTATGTGAGAGCTACAATCAAGCTATCAATGCACACTTACAAGTTCAAATGGAGGGAGAGGAGTACTGGTTTTTTTAATTAATGAAATTGAAAAATTTACATTTTCATGTTAGCCTTTCAAAAATATAATCTGAGCTCTATTTAAAAGTCCTACGATTTCCAGCACAGTAATATTTCTGAAAAATCATTTTTATCTAGGTTTTAATGGGAAATAAAATGCTCTGCAGGGCTTAGCTTGATATGAATGCAGAGGTCAAACCCTGAATAGTTGAGGTTAGTATGGACACAACATTTAAGCTTGATACAGCTCTGAATTTGGATTGTGTTTAAAGGAGCACTAGCTACGAGATATATAGAAAATATAAAATATGATTTTTTTTGTTCACTCATTAATGAAAGTGAAATAATGAAATAACATACCGCTTTTAGCAGCCAGTATGGTTCAATTTTGTCAAAATAAGCTAAGAAACATTGATGATGAATTATTCACTTGCATGTGAATAATTCAACCTCATTGAATCCGTATTCATGTGAACTTCAATTTAAACCCTTACCTAGAGATGGATACCGCATGCATTGTGCGTGTTCAATTATTTAAAGGAAAAGAATGTCAACATTGAAAGTGAAACAAAGGTAAATCATTTGATTGACTGATTCGATCCACAAACAATCATTCTTATATAGGTAAAAACGATGATTAACATATATTTTTAATCTATTATATGAAATTAAACAGACCTAGAAAATCCCAAATGCACGAGTCTGATATCTATTTATAACTATATTTATGTTTATATCGCTTATATGGCAATCGGATGTTTTCGGAGGTCAAGTCGACAGTTAATTAGATAGCGTCTAGACTTAAATACAGACGAAACGAAGCTACATATGCGCCCATGCCCGGTATATTGTTTATTTTAGACTTTTTATAAATTGGATAAATCTTTTACATTGTTATAAATCAAATATGAGAATTTGAGTCAAATAGGTGAACATGAATTTGACACCTAGTGCCCCTTTAAATAATTTAATTTGGACCAATTTTATAAAGGGGCTTTAAAAATCAAAATCTAAATACATGGTTAGATTCAGCATAGAATAATCAAACATCATATCTGAAAAGTAGGAATATGTTATCTAACAGACAGCTTGAATTAAATGCTGTTATAAACCAGCTACATTTACTGAATATATATTCCTACTTTTAGCTTTCTTTTCTGCGTATTCTTGTATTCTTTTTTGCTTTTGTTTCTCTACTTCTTCTTCATCGTCTGATCCAAACAGATCAAAATCATCCTCATCAGCATCTCCATTAGAAGCGGCTGGGGCTGTAGATCCATAGGAATTTATGTCTTTCTTTGTACCTGGAAAACTAAAGCAAAGAGAATCTGTACAATCTGTTATCCTTTGTAGTAAAACCTTACTACATACAAGTTTAGATTTCTTTGTACAAGTGGCATGACAACTATTTTAAGAATGTTATAGTGTGACATCCCATTCACATAACAGTAATCATTCAGAGTTCACAAACATTTCTGCAAAGGACAGACACAATTTTGGTATTTTGCAATATTGATGACCAGTAGAGTTTTTTCAAGGACGACCACCATGTATTGAGATTTTGTATTCGGTTTTCATGGCCATTCATTGTGCCCCTTGCATTATGTGCCAGACTGACTAAGTTTCTGATGGACTGATAAGATTTTTGTCAGACCAAATAAAAAATGTATTTAATGGCTAACTTAATGTACTTCCTTCTAGTGATGTTCTAGCAAAAATTTCATGTCACAGCTTTGAATTGTAAATAACTTGTTGTATAGTTATCTCTATTCCCCTGCTTTAATTCCCTAATATCTTACTACCGCCATCTTGACTCAAAACAGGATGTACATACATGTAAAAAAAATACAATTGCCTGTGAAATAAGATTTTTCGGACTTATGCAAGCAATGGAATAATCTCATCTGGAAATTCAGAATTAACAAGTACATGTATCTAGATTTAACGTCATGGCTATAAGTGAATGGTGGAAGATGGTGTTTGCCAAATTAGTCAATTTACAATTGTAAATTATTTTTAATGAATATTTGATAAATTTAAGTAGTGGGATTCAGATAAATATATAATATATCAAATTTTTAAGACTTTTCACTAAAAACTGTTCCTGAGCCTGGCTGATATATCACCAGACAATCAGACCAATACAAACAAATGATTTGGTGGTCTGACATCAATATTGTGTCCAGACCATACAAACAAATGATTTAGTGGCCTGACATCAATATTGTGTCTGGACCAATATAAACAAATGATTTAGTGGTCTGACATCAATATTGTGTCTGGACCAATACAAACAAATGATTTGGTGGCCTGACATCAATATTGTGTTTGGACCAATACAAACAAATGATTTGGTGGCCTGACATCAATATTGTGTCTGGACCAATATAAACAAATGATTTGGTGGCCTGACATCAATATTGTGTCTGGACCCTCAAACCAGACTGCTCTTGTGATAACTACATTTGCCCAATAGACTTTTATGTTCCACTGTATTGTTAAGAACATATGTCCTGGTAAAAGTTATAAAAATTGCCATGATCAGAACTTTATTTATGAATCTGTTGAAGGAAAAACAGTGCCTTCTCAAATATATCATCATCATGACAATGTCAACATTATTATAGAACCATAGATGGTATTTAATCTAGATCTGACATGGTGTTTTATCATTTTTTTACTTTAGATCTTACTATTGCTGTAACTAAGAAACTTCACTGTTTCATGATATTAGTAGTAATGGTAAGAACATGTTTATCATGTTTATAGAATGCTAACATGTCCATGGCTCTGCAATTTCTAAAACAAATAATTATATAGGAAAGGTCATGTATTTTAAAAACTAAACGAAGACAAAAATGAGACATAGTTTTAATATCTGTCAAACCTTTTTTATAGTTAATCTGCTTAATAAGAGTTTTAAGTGACATTCACTGTATATGTAGTTAAACTTGTAAGATAATTTCAATTTATACTTTACCTTGATCTTTCTTGGTTATTGTAGGAGTTAATTTGGTTGTACCATCTCAGGGCATTTACAAGATCTTTTGAAGGGGCTCCTGTAAGACCGGCAAAGACAACAGCATCAGCTTGTGACGCCTTGTAGCTAAAAATATAAATATACCACTGGTTAATATAAAAATAAGAAGATGTGGTATAATTGCCAATCTCCACCAGAGACCAAATGACATATAGTTCACCGTATGGTCTTCAATAATGAGCAAAACCCATATGGCATAAGCTGACATTGATTTAGCTTTTGACAGTTCGAACAATTTTTTCTCAGTCCATATTTTGTTCAATAGTGATGGGAAAATTCACCAAGACTTAAAATGCATGTACATTGTATGGTAGATAAAGCTTTGGTTGCATTTGTTAATGTATATTTGCTAAAAAAAAGCTAATCTTGAATTCATGTTTTAATTGCACAGTAATTGAATTCATATTCTAGGTATCTCAGGGTTCTTGTTAAGGTGCATATATGCAACCTGAACGCATGGTTTTCTGTCTGGATGCACCATTTCTTGAATCTGTGCCTCTGCTGGGGACGCGTCCTGATAACACTAGCCGAGACCTGTTATCATCAGAACTATCCCTCTGCTATCAAAATGTAATTGAAAACGTGCTTCTCGTCTTTATTTTTAGCAGAAAATTTACTTTCATTTTTATTTATTGCTATGCGTAATGATAAATCCTGAGAGAGCCAATAATATATTTGATCGCATGATTGACTTACACTAAATTTAAACACAGAGAAGATCGAATTCTGTTTATATAAGCACGTTTATCTATTATCGGCAATAAATGTGTCAAAAAAGCCAAGTTATCAAATGATTACAACCCAATACATATTCAAATGGATATTAAATTATGTAACACAAACAATGTAGGTGATTAAGGGGATTAGAACTAGTTTGATGCAATTAGCAGAAGAATACGTTCAATAAAAAAACCTTGAAACATTGTGAGGATAGGGAATAAGTTAATATCTTTATTTATAAAAACTGAAGGACTTTATTTTTATTTGGACATTTTCATTGTTTTCAACCTTGAGCTTTTTTTCATTGTAGTAAAAATGAAAGAATTTGATCAAAATCATTGTACTCATTGGAGGAATCGCAATAAGCCAAATTAGACAGTTCTAAAACGATGTACAATGGACTCATCAGAATTGGCTGGGACTCACCAAAAAAATATCCTAATGAGAACCCTGTATCTCTGAACATTTTAACATGTCTCAATAACGATCATACCAATCTGATATCGACCTCTATCATGTCTATGCTGATGATAGCCTACTGTACAGAGAAATAAGCGATTCCAAAGATACATGTACACACCACCTGCAAAATGACCTAGAAGTGTTAAAAAATTAGAAGACATGGATGATGAGATTTAATCCAACCAAACGCAATGACATCTTCATATCACCAAAGGCAAAGAACAAAGATTCTGTACAATATCCTTACATCCAACATGGCCACAAACTTGAACCATTAAAGATTGTACCATGACTTAACCAGAATCCCTTGAAAATTTCCACTGTAAATTACTGTACATGTATACAGCCTTTTTGGACAAGATTAGTTATTGTCACAATGTGTAGTACCACAGAGTTTCGACTCATAGTGAAGAAGATATAAAATTTTCATAGTCCAGGATTTATCTCCCGAATAGGTCATTACCCACTTGGGTTATTATAGTCCAAATGGGATATGAATTTTGATTATTTTTCAGTGCAAAAAATCTTAATTTTTGAATTTAGCAAAAAACATTGAAAAGTGCATTTGTTTCAGTGTTCTCCCCAGGCCCTTAAAGGACCGCGGGCCCGCGATGAATAATTTTTTACCGTGGTGGTATCGTTCTTACCGCGATGTATAATTTTTTTCCGTGGTGCTATAATTTTCGGTTAAAAAATCGTAAATCGGTAAAGTTTTAAACACCTTGTTAAATCTTTTCCGTGCGGTATAAAATTCCAGGTGAAATTTGACCAGTTCAAACCAGTTCAACCCAGACTGTTTACACCACGTGATCGATTTACCTTATGAGGTTAACCTTGTTGATTGGATTTAATCGATGTAATTAACACTTGTAACATGATTCTTTTGTGTTTTAATTAAGAGATCATAACTTTATGCAGGCCATAATCTTGCCGGCGAAATGACGATTTAAGTCGCCAAAGAATTTTGAAAATCGCTAAATCTCGCCAGCCGACTGACTTCATAGCGAAGTCAAATCGCTATCAAAATCGGTAAAAGGGAGACAACTTGTGATTGACAAGTCTCGCAGGTAAAAAAAATGGCGACTGACACGGAAAAATCGAGATTTTCGAAACGACCCAGGATTAATACTGTCAACGATCAAATTAATAAATACAACGGCGACTTTGAACATCCTTGGATATAACTTTCAAAACTATTCAAACAGAAAACTGACCGTCTGTTTAAGTTATCATTTTACGATGATTTTCATCTGAGGATGTTGCGTAATCACTCAGCTGATTTGTTTTATTTTTATAACTTGCACGAGTCGATCAATTTTACTATTCGGTAGGTAAAATGTGGGAATTAAGGGTAGATTTATCATATTGATTGAATAAAATTGAAATATAAAGGTAGAAAGACTGCTGATGGATAATGTGATTGCAAACGTCTGAAACTCGACCGGTTGTGATCAGCAGTGGATTTTTGTCTTACGACCATTTCGTTGATATGGATGATATTTTAAAAATGATAGAAATTAGCTCTTTGTCGGATAATTAATATGCGATTGAAAGATATTTTCATTTATAGACTTGCAATCTTCAACGATAATCTCAATTTACAACTAACATAATGTCCTGGACATTCAATACTGTTTACAAAATAATGACAAGTGGTGATCTTAATTAAATTCCCAGTCATGTGAAATTCATCAGGTAAATTGGGAGTTATATTTTTCTGGACTTTTAAAAATAAATTGAGGCAGATGTACATGAATTTAATGCATCATAATCATGATAATATTACTAGTCTACTCCCTCATGTCCCAATCAACAAATTTTATTTAGAACACAAATGGTATCAATAAATAAACAACAACTATATATTCTCTAAACCTTTTTATTTAGAACTTTCTTTATATACATTGTGTACAAAAACACATGAAAAAACTGCAAGTATATCTTTTATTGAATATATATAAAACAATTTCCTTAGTGATAAGCATGAAAACACGATGTGACCGAAACGGTAATGGAATCTCACTTCTCCAAGAAATTGACCACTTCTCCCTTCTCTCTCTTGGAAGGAGAAGTCACTTCTCCCTCTTCAAAATCCTAGATTAGGCCCTGTTTATGATCACAGATAACTATTTAATCATGGCTTCACTCACCACCCAAGCTCTGACCAGTGACAAGTCGGCAAATATTTGTACACAAACAGTGTGGACCGGTACATTTTTTGTACATAATAAAGTTGGATCTTTACATATAATTGACATTTATACATTTCTCAATTCTTATATTATAGTATTATTTGTCTGATTAAACCATGGCCAAAATTATCTTTAATTATGACACAGATATGGCATGATAGTCGGGTTTCAAACTATAGTATCTGTCAACAAGTAATTAAAAGGGAACAGACATCTGTACATATCACATGACCCAGTTAGTTCACGTAGAATATTCAAGTTTATTTACAATTAATTGCAATCTATTCTATTTTTAAATAAAATGCATGACTGTACCTAGATATCTATATCCACAATTAATGAATAACAGAAGTAATTTTGTAAATTTTATCCATAAGCACATGTTAAATCTATTTATATCTACTTCCTGTCATTTAGGTGGAAAATAGGAGATTTTGTTGTTGACATTGAATATGGTTACTTATAGATCTATAGACCTAACATATATTTATAGATTTAGGAATTCTTTCTAAATGGATCATGACAAATAAAGATTTATATTTCAGTGCAGTATTAAGTCTGTAGATTTATCTATGTTTGATTATCACCAAAGAAAAGAAAGGTTAATATTTACATGAAATCTATGGCAAAATGTTTTAAAATTTATGAAAAATTTCTTTTATTAAAATTTAAAATAGAAACTGGTTCAAATAATACAACAATATTTGTTCTTATTAATTTTATATCTCCTTATGACAAGAATCCTTTAATATACACCAACTTTTTTCTAGAAACTAGAAAGTTTTTAAATTGAACATTTTGGTCTCCTTTGAATGATATTTTATTTATATTGATCATGGATTTTATAAAATATTTAATTACTTTAAATTTAGATGAATATTTTGTAATGAATCATGTTTTATTTATTTTTAAAAAATATTAAAGTAAACAAACTGTTTATTGATTTACTTCTATTTTGCCAATAATTTTTTGGACTCAATGTCTACATAAAACAGTAACACAGTATTAAAACAAAACAAGAGACATAAAAAGTGTAGAAACTAGAAATATAGCTAAGCGACACAACGCGACTGATTGCATGAATCTTTTCACCAAGCTGTCCACACGCGTTACCCTGGTGCTATCCAAAAATCCTGGGGAGAACACTGTGTTTAGGTCAACAGTCTGACTTACTTTATTTTTAAATCACTGATTCAAGTCACATTTTGTCCACAAATGCTGGAAGTAAAAGTTGTCTTTCTTTAATAATCACCTATTTAAGAAGTACAGATAAATCACTAGACCAAGTGATTTAATTTTATTGTAGCTTTAAATATACAATACTAATGATCCAGGGACTTAATATGTTGGTAAAATTATCAGAACCAACATCTGTGTAGATAGGATGACCGGTCATGTCAGGTGATGACCTTGTACTGAATCTAGGATAATGACAAACCCGAATAATTCAGTCATTATATTCCACTGCTCTTCGATGGCTACATTAACGCCTGAAGGCCTTGTCAATAAAAAATCGTCAAATTATCATTCGGAATTAGCTCAGGATTTACCTATCTCAATAATATTGTGCTATTAGCTGATTGGCTCTCTCTCTCACAGAGGGCACCAATCAAAGTCCTGGATTTGTGACGCGTTTTTTATTATATAAAGAATTCAGGCCCTCGCGAGTGGGAGAGTCGATCACGGGGAGGGACTGAATGATTCAGGTTAGGATTATGACATGAAAATCACTTGTTTAAGTATCATACCCAGAGTTCGCGAAAATGGTCGGTCCTGTCGATCAAAATGAGGCTCGGACCAGTATTTTGAAGGCTAGTGCCGGTCCCGATGACCGATGTAAAAAGGGCCGTTGTAGTCCATATTTCGGCACTTTTTTACATCGGTTATTAGATGTACCGCAACTGTTTCCAATAAGTGTTTACATCGGTTATCAGATGTACCCGCTGCCAATTTCCGGTACTGGTTTACGGATTTATTATAAACAAACCAAAGCGGCGACCTACAAGTGGCCTACTAAATTTGTTCATAGAGCCATTCCCTGGCAAACAATCGGCGATTGAACCCTACAATGGAGCAAACATATACTGTAACAGCCGAGAAAGTGATTCAGATGATGAAATGGATAGTGAAGATGACTTTAAATAAGAACAATCAAAACTGGTTCTTCATTGTTAATTTGCCTGTGGGTGTGAAGAATAAAAACTAATATTAATAAAGTTATTTTTCTATAAAATATGTTATTAATTCAGAGTTCTCGAAATCTTTTTTTGCCTGGTGGTCCTTGAAGAAAATATGCAGGTCCTCCCTATCATTTCTATTGCAAATTACCAAAATTGTGTTGGTCCTTCCCAAAAATGTGGTGGTCAAATCCCTAGGACCACCACTTATCGAGAACTCTGTTAATTTTATTTCAGGATAAAATTGACAGATTTTGTAGGACTGGCTAAAATTTTGTAGGACTGACAAATAATCATGCTTTGTCGGTCCCATGACCGACGGGTCAAAATAAGTTTTCGCGAACTCTGCATACCTGTATTTTCTTCCAAAAAATCACTTCTTTAAGTATTATTATTTTAATTACATTTGTACCCTCACTAATTTCAACACCCCGAACAGTGAAATTTTGATCACAAACAGTAAAATTTTATTACATAATCTGTAAGATGAAACATTGAATTTTACAGGAAAATTACTCCCACTGCTTGGAAAAATCTGTTAAGAAAGTATCAGTTCATTATGTAAAGCCTTCATTATAGCATTTTTTCAACAAATACAGAATTTATAGCTAAATGATTGCATCAAAGGCATAAACCTTGCTATTAAAAGAAGAAAAGGGTTCATTTTTCCAATTTTACTAATAATAAGATATAATCTAAACATATATATGTTTAATTTTTTGGTAAAAGTACAAAATTACAATTTGTGACAAAATTTAAAATTTGCTACTGAAATAAGTTGAAGGTCACTTATTTCAGTAATTCCCCTGAATGGTCAATAGTAACAACTTTCAGTTAGCGACTTTGTCAGAAAATTAATAAGTTGCTAGAGTGATCCCTCTGAAAATCAGCATCTTCCAAGGGATCAAACTCATAAACAATACTGTGATAAGAGAAGTTTCTAACCAAAAGTTGCTGCCTTTTATGTAATCTTTTGCACTTTGCCATAGTTTCCCTTAAATACAAAAAAAACTTTTTTTTTCACAGTAGAATTATATCCTGTTTGGGGTGTAACATAAACAAATGGATTATCATAACCCATTTGGGCGATAATCCCAACCTGTTTATGTGGGTATTGCTATATTTGAAGAATTCTCATGTTTTATCAAATATGTGAAAGAAGATATCAGTTTGTTCCATGACACATTAAGTCTGAGACCAGTAATGACTAATGAACTGAAACTTCCGCAGGGATATGTTGTGCCCAAAAAATTATGGCTCAGTAGAAACCGTATTACTTGTTTGGTAACCTTTGGGTTGCTGTCTCACTGACTGACAGTTCATTGTTTGTTTTCTTAAACTAGAAAACGCTTTATTTTACTGAAATACACGAACCCTTCAATGTAACTTTTGTCTGCTAAATAAGCATTCAAAGCCTGTTGGCCGGCTTTTGCCTTTAAATCTCCAAAACCCATGTCTTTTTTTCCCACGAATATTTTCACAACGTGGTCGCCGGTTCGTCTTGCCGAAAAGACCGGAAATATAAAAATTTTAATGCATAACAAAAATAAAAATAAAAGAAAGTAATTAGCAGATATATTGGTAATAAAATGACATTGAAAAGGATATAAATTGTTTTTCTTATTGAAATTTTGATAGTTTTTATTTTTTTTGTATTCTAAACCATGGTTTTCAAAATTTGTATCTGAATATCAATGAAAGTTTACCCATGATCCCATTTGATTTGAATTTCCTGTAAACTTGTCCAAGGTGAATTCTGCTTGTTAATTTCCAAAACAAAGCTTAAAAGCATCAAATCGAGTACATAACAATTTAGTTCATTTGCTTAAATTTATACTATAGGGCAGGTGCTACATGTGAAAGAGGACGATATCCATATTTGTAGCTATTTGAAATAGCATAACATATTTTTATTCTCGAATTTATATAAAATATATTATTAAAAATAATAATTTTCAATATTTTAACTAAGGCCAAGTTTTTTTTGCATTATCAGAGGAGGTGGATCCAGGGGGTGTCACCGGTTGCACGTGACCCCTGAAGTTGGCAAAAGTTTGGCTCCATATACATGTACAAATATAGACTAATATAGCATGTAAAATAAATTTTGATTAATTTAACAAATTAAATACACCATATCGCTATTTATCTGCAATTGCTGGACATCACAGAGGTTCCGGTAAAAGTTTTGATGTCACAAGAGAAAATGTCTTGACGCCACAAAGGAAAAGTGATGGTTGTATGTCATCAATAGACCTTATCGCTATGTGGGAATCTGCACCACTTGACCAAAGAATCTGCGACACTTGAACTATTGACGTCATACAACAATCACTTTTCATTTGTGGCGTCAGACATTTTCTATTGTGACGTCAAAATTTTATGGGAACTTTTATTTTGTCCAGTAATGTTGGACAAATAGCGATAAGGTGTATAGTTCAAGTGTTGCAAATTCTTGCCTCAAGTGTCGCAGATCCCCAAATAGCGATAAGGTCTATAGTCTATCACTAATAATATAAATAATAATATCATTGCATTTCCAATACAATAGATCTACCTTAAGGCAGAAAAAATTCTTCATACAATATCATTTTGATACAATATCTTTACTTGCTTGGTTCCTTTGGGTGTGGAGGTGTGAAAATGAAGAGACAAGAAGCCACTTCATGGTTATAGACGTATTTACACTTGTATGCAAATTTATCCGCCATTACGTAAAATCACACAGGTTCCCGTAAACTTTGACATCATAATTCAAAACATTTGACGTCACAATTAAAAAGTGATTGTTGCCTGACGTCAAAAGGTGATTCGGAGTAGATCTAAGGTCATTCGGAGGCAAAATATAGCTAAATACCAAAAGTGTAAATACGTTTATTGCAGCCATATAGGATAGGGCCAGATTTTTGGATGGAGGTGGAAATTGTAAGAAAGTATAGGAAAACCTATGCATGTTTCTGTGCAACTGTTCTGTTAAAATGATGTCCCATGTTTTTGGAAAATGACGCTATCAGCGGCATGTTTCCGATACCATTGACCAGAACTAACGGAAGTTGATTATGCCTCCGCCTACCGCACTCGGTTTCATATTTACTATTTTACATACTAACTGGAATCTGCTTGTATTACGCTACACTCGAACAAAGTGTTGTAGTCGGACCGGAACCAGTTTACATACTTTATTTTATTTACCAAAAAGATATCTTGACCTGTCCATATATTTTTTGTTATTAAATGGTATTTGGAGCTATCCCTTTGTTATATTTTTCATATTTATTCGAGCTTTCACTTTTATGCACATGTCTTACAATCGTAAACAATCGGTATGTACACATGATAAATAGATCCGTTTTGTTATGGTGTTGGACTTTTTACCCTCCAATGATCAGCAATCGCTAGACAAAATAGTTCTCTTAAATAATGTCAGCCTTTCGTGCCATTTCAACTTTACAATCATTAAAAAAGTAATAATCGGAATCATTTTGATATCCATTGGACAGAAACTGGTCTTTATCCAGATTTACGAAGATTTTAATAATCAGAAATTAGTGATACGGTTATACCCACGCGGTGCGTATGAATCTTTGTTTACAAAGTTATAGCAGCAGAGTCTGTAACTGTATCATTATTAATTAACTACACTGTTATTGTACTTAATATGATGAAAACTGCATATGCAATATAAGATGTCAACTCGGCCAATACAGATTTTTTCCAGATGGCGAGTTTTGATCCGGCCAAAACAGGATTTCGGAACGTCTCTTAGTTTTTAGATCGTAAGTCACGATAACCTCAAACTGAAAGTAAACAGTTGTTTGTACGACGCAGTATTTATTTACTCACCATAAACAAGCTGAAACGTTCAGTATGGCATATATTTTATGTTAAAGACGGTCCCATTCATTTGAAAAGCATTTTGAAAGTAGACAATGGAATTATTTCAGGTTTGGGGAACGAGTAAATTATCACAAAGTTCATTTCTTGACGACCTCATAATTTCATCATGTCGATGGTACAAATCGATTTATACTGTTTACTTTCGCTTCTCATGTTTTGTAAACGGTCTTTTATTTTTAAACCCGAACCAGGCATATGCATTCTGTAATTGCGCAAATCTTCGTTCCTTGGTCAATTGTCTTATGGATAGTTGTATCAATTTCAACTCTTACATTATTTGTTTTTTAAATATATTTGCATTACACATGCAATGGCAGTACCTTTCCAATTACTATTTATGTGTTGTGTCTAAATTAAAGTTGTAACACTTTATAGTGACTGGAAAGGGTAGAAAAATTCATCAGATGAGAAAAGGCTGAAGATACATGGAAACGGCACCAAATCATTAGATAGTGCATCTTATGAAAAGAAACTGAGATTTGGATAGTTCCACTTCAAGGTAAAAATGTTTATCTCTTGTGAAATGAAATAAAAAAACTATTGTAACACTGTAGTTAATTAATAAAGATACTATTACATGTATTTCTGTATTGGCCTCATTGTTGGTCCTCGGCCAGCAGTATTGGCCTTAACCGCCTCAGACCAATACACCAAGACATGGACCAATAACAAGGACAATACAGAAATACTTATAATAATATTATAGAATGACAGTATGGTTCAATAGCGGAATCAGCCCTCAACTACTTTTTACATAAATATTAACTTCTGGCTTCAACTCCTTGTTCGTCTTGTCTGGAGATCTTCTTGTAGTTCCAGTTAGGCAAGCATTTTAGAGACTTATCCCGTCCATTCTCTCTTGACTTGTAATTTCTGGTGATAGATTTTGCCGCTTGATGTTGTATCCTTTCAAGCTTGTTTTTTTTTGTTACCGTGTAGGGGTCCCATACTATGGCTCCATATTAAATTGTAAGATCCATTCCTAAAGGTCTAGATAATTGTTCTGATCTGACTCAAATTTCAATAACTGGAATGCTACCCAAGTTGAATATATGGTGACCTACTAGAACAGCATTATCACTATTGAAATTGTGTTTAATACCATGATTGTTCAATGTCATTAACTTAAATGGAGACAGACATTTGACCTGAAAGGTGGTGTGGGAGTGCAAAATCAAAAACTTACTGACTATGATATATGGTTAAAGAATGAATATCAATTACATGGGTTAACATGGTCAAGGGCAGAGTTGTTATGAAATAACAATATGGCAGAGAAGTGGTTTCAAGTTTCGTTGAGATCTCATAAACATGTTTAACCCCGCTGCATTTTTGCGCCTGTCCCAAGTCAGGAGCCTCTGGCCTTTGTTAGTCTTGTATTATTTTTACTTTTAGTTTCTTGTGTATAATTTGGAGTTTAGTATGACGTCCATTATCACTGAACTAGTATATATATTTGTTTAGGGGCCAGCTTAAGGACGCCTCCGGGTGCGGGAATTTCTCGCTGCATTGAAGACCTATTGGTGACCTTCTGTTGTTGTCTGTTCTGTGGTCGGGTTGTTGTCTCTTTGACACATTCCCCATTTCCATTCTCAATGTTATCATATAAAGTGACCTGACTGACATGAAATAAAAAATCAAAGGAGTATCCCTATTTGTCTAATCTTCAAGGTGAAATAAAACTAGTAAAACAATATTATACTATTGTCTAAATCTACAGAAATATAATTTGCTTCAAGTAACAGAAATAACTAGGTCACTAGTGACTTATTTAATGAGTATGTGGGGTATAAAAGCTTGATAACAACAGGCTCTTCATAATCATTTGGTTTGAAAAGGATACTAGTAGTCTATATTCTTGATTTAGAAAAATGTAATTGCAAGACAAAAATCACATTACTTAGAATACTTTAGATCATTCAGGTAGTCTTTATTTATATGTACAAAAGAACAGCCAGTAGTCATTGGATATTGTAGATCATTCTGGTAGTCTTGACCTATTTATTTATAGAAAAAACATCCAGTAATTGGATACTGTAGATCATTCAGGTAGTCTTGACCTATACATTTGTACTTAAAAAAACAGCCAGTTGTCATCTTCACATAACACACACATATACGAATATCAATTATATATATGCTCACGAGACATATTGGAATGTTAAACTAATTACGGTATGTGAAAATCAAGACTTGCATAAAAAATATCACAATATTAGAGACAGTGGCGTCATTTTTCCTCAGAGCTTTAAGCTCTTTGATTCAAAGCATTTTCTCCACCATTATGAAATCTGCCCACTATTCAATATGGCTGCAATAACCATGAAATGGCCTATTCTCAATTTTAAATGTTTTTCTTTCTCTGTTTTTATATATTTATATTTGAAATTATTAGAATAAACTTACTATCATTTGTTGTTTCGAAATTATTGGTCTTTTGTTGGGCAATGTATGACAAATATATGTTCAAAAACCTGGCCCGTATTTATAAATTATGTAATTCATTGACCGCTCCCGACATGTGTAACTTCAAGACATATTTTAGCGGCGATCGATGTCTTTCAAAATTACTTTATTTTTATCAATAGTACCGCTTAAGTCGACGCTAGGGGCCGTCTTGACCTTGTTGTAGGGTATGAATGATTTGTTCATTGTTGAAGACCCTACATCAACTGTCAAGATGAAGAACAGGAATAAAAGCCCTGTTCATTGATAATTTTCTATGTATTGTGTGCGATTTTGTCCCATGTACATTTACTCCATATCCTTTCATTTTCTATTACTTCCTAATTGTTCTGACCTCAAGGAAGACTTGGGAATAGAAACATACAAATATAGTCACTTTTGGTCTTTATCCATCAGGAAGTAAAACCCTTTTCAAACTTAAGCATCTACTTGGTTGTGTGGGATGTACAAAAATGTATATATATGCAGCCATGTCAGGTCAGAATGGGGAGGTCTAATTAAATGACAGGTGTAGAGAGAGTACCACACTTTATACATTTAAAGATCCCTTCAACTCCTTCATGGGTTTGTAGGTGACCTGTTGCAAGGCTAAAATTCTGCCCCTATCCAATATGCCTTCATTTTCCAGTGGCAATAAACATTTGCCGTAGCCAAGGGGGCATTACGTTTTACACTTGTCCATCTGTACGTCCCAAAATTGGTTTCCATTCTCTAACTTTAGTTTGCCTCAAACAAATGTTATGAAACTTATTCACAATGCTTATTGCCACAAAATACAGATCAAGTTTGAATTTTGGTGGCGTCACTTATACTGTTTTAGAGTTTTCCGTTTACAAATTGAAAAATTGATGAATTTTTTGTTTCCGTTTTTTCTGAATTAAGTTTGCCTCAACCAAATCTTATGGAACTTATACACAATGCTTATTACCACAATACGCAGATCAAGTTTGAATTTTGGTGGCGTCACTTTTACCATTCTAGAGTTATACCCCTTTACAAATGGAAAAATTGCTGAATTTTTCGTTTCTGTTTTCTAACAAGTTTGCCTCAACCAAATGTTATGACACTTATACACAACGCTTATTACCACAAAACACAGATCAAGTTTGAATTATGGTGGCATCACTTGTACTATTCTAGAGTTATGCCCCTTTATAAATGGAAAAATTGCTGAATTTTTTGTTTCCGTTCTCTAACTTTAGTTTGCCTCAATTAAATGTTATGAATCTTATACACAATGCTTATTACCACAATACACAGATCAAGTTTGAATATTTGGTGGCGTCACTTTTACCGTTCTAGAGTTATGCCCCTTTATAAATGGAAAAATTGCTGAATTTTTTGTTTCGGTTCTCTAACTTTAGTTTGCCTCAACTAAACGTAATGAATCTGATACACAATGCTTATTATCACAATACACAGATCAAGTTTGAATATTTGGTGGGGTCACTTTTACCGTTATAGAGTTATGCCCCTTCACAAATGGAAAAATTGCTGAATTTTTCGTTTCCGTTCTCAAACTTAATTCTATATTTTTTTTATTAAGATTTTAAGAATAAAAAGCACTTTTAGTTTAGGTGAAATAAGTTAGTGCATTCTTAAATTTGTTAGCTGTATAGTGGAATTTTGGTTTAAGATGTCATATGGTAATTTTTTCCAATCTTTGATTGTTTAGCTGAAACCGTTAAGCAAAAGAATGAGAACCTGAAACTGCCTTTGTTGCATTGAAGTTGTCTGTATGCTTGTTGATAGGCTGATCTTGTTTTAGACTGGTTTTTAGTGAATATATTTTGTAACAGTATGCTAATTTCATTGTGTAACATCTGAAGTCTGTTTTTTACACAGTAAATAGTGCAGCCACATATTCAAGTCAAAAAGAACAGTACAGGCTTCAACACATTTTGTGGTTTTCTTAATGTTCTCTTCATTGATACTAAATTATTTTTTTTGGCAGATAAACATGTTGAGGCTCTGGCCCCTTAGTAGGGTCTTGGTGACTAGAACATCTGGTGCCATTTTTGGTATGTATTTCATGTTTTGTATTTAAAGTTTTAAACATTAAAGAATTAGAAGAAATAGGCCTGATATACATGTGTAAGCCTGGTGCACAATTTACTCTAATGACTAGGACTATTATAAATTGCATACTGTGTATAGATATAGGAAGATGTGGTGTGAGTGCCAATGAGACAACTCTCCATCCAAATAACAATTTATAAAAGTAAACCATTATAGGTCAATGTACGGCCTTCAACACGGAGCCTTGGCTCACACTGAACAACAAGCTATAAAGGGCCCCAAAATTACTAGTGTAAAACCATTCAAACGGAAAACCAACAGTCTAGTCTATATAAAAACGAAACGAGAAACACGTGTAAATTACATAAACAAACGACAACTACTGTACATCAGATTCCTGACTTAGGACAGGTGCAAACATTTGCAGCGGGATTAAACGTTTTAATGGTACCAAACCTTCTCCCTTTTTCTGAAACAATAGTATAACATCACAACATAGAAAAACACACGATAAAATATCAATTGGAAGGCTTAACTCAATCAAAAAACGTAAATTAACACACTATGAACGAATAAATTTGATCTGTGATACCTGAATGTAAATACATAGTTAATAAAATATAAGGGACAAACATTCAAGGCCAAAAAGCAAACAAACAAGTCCAAACAAAGCCATGGCAAGACACCACCGCATGTATTGTTTTAAAAGTTAAATGTGTATACGGTACCCTTTTCAGAAAAAAACATTGTCTTATATTTTCCAAAAAAAAAAGGCCAAGGAAATAGAAAGAGCAATTTTAAATCTTCTGAATTAAAGAATATAAGGGTTTTTTTCGCTTATGATTAGGGGTATCTGCAATGTGAAAGCAACAAAAATACACAAAAACACAAAATGTTCAATATTTTATCTTTTATGATTAGTAATTTTTTGTAAGGACACATTTATTATTATTTTTAATTTTAGCACGTACTAACACAACAGCTCAAGATAAAGTAGAAGTGTTTGTTGATGATAAACAAGTATTTGTGCCTCCAGGAACTACAGTATTGCAGGTTTGTTTATCGTTATAATGTGACCATTGACTAATAATTGTAATGTTAAACTTTTTTTATCTGAATACAAAATATTGATAAGGATTAGAATACAATAAAAAATTATGGATTTAGAATTAAATGTAGGAAGTGGCATTCTCTTATGATTGTGGAATGTTATCCATTTCCCACATGAAGATGTATTTCTAGTATCACACTAGATGGTATGGGATATGAATAAGTGATACAAAAAATGTGTTAATTTTGTTGGCCTATCCTGCAATGTGTTAGGAAATTGAAATGTATATTTGCACTGAAAATGATGACTCTCAAAGGACTAATTTTTCCCATAATTTATGATTTCTTCAATAATATACAAAACACATGTTTAACCTGAAAATTTGTCAAATTTGATTCCCTTCTGAAGCGTACAAAAAATCTTGAAAACGTCTGATAATAATGTTTGAATGTTTGGGTGCTATAGACAGGTACAATGTGTCACGGAATTTCCATTTTTACCAAAGAAAATTAGGGTTAATTTCTGTAATAATAGCAAACAAGCCTATTTTATATTGAAATCAAATAATTCAAGTCGATATCAAGTTATATTTAATTCTCACTCATAATAAAACCTATAATTAACATTTCTCAACTTTTCGTTAATCTAATACATACCCTTCACCGTTTATACATAGATAATAACACAATTATTTGACTGATTTTTTTTATGCCCCAGCCATAGCGGAGGGGGCATTAAGTTTTACCCTTGTCCATCTGTATGTACGTCTGTACGTCCCGAAATTGGTTTCCTTTCTCTAACTTTAGTTTGCCTTAACCAAATGTTATGAAACTTATACACAATGATTATTACCACAAAACACAGATAAAGTTTAAATTTGGGTGGTGTCACTTCTACCGTTCTGGAGTTATGCCCCTTTACAAATGGAAAAATTGCTGAATTTTTTACGTTTCCATTCTCTAACTTAAGTTTACCTAAACCAAATGTTATGAAATTTATACATAATGCTAATTACCACATAACACAGATCGAGTTTGAATTTGGGTGGCGTCACCTATACCGTTCTAGAGTTATTACCTTTACAAATGGAAAAATTGCTGAATTTTTTGTTTCCGTTCTCTAACTTAAGTTTGCCGATACCAGTTGTTATGAAACATATACACAATGCTTATTACTACAAAACACAGATCAAGTTTGAATTTGGGTGGCATCACTTTAACCATTCTAGAGTTATGTCCCTTTACAATTGGAAAAATTGCTGAATTTTTTCGTTTCCATTTTCTAATAAGTTTGCCGCAACCAAATGTTATGAAACTTATACACAATGCTTATTACCACAAAACTCAGATCAAGCATAAATTTGGGTTGCGTCACTTTTATCATTCTTGAGTTATGTCCCTTTGTAACGTTGTAATATGCAAGTGGGGACATCATCTGTGTCCCATGGACACATCCCTTTTGATTTTATATAGCAACTTTAATCTTCCCATAGGTTGCTTTTACACATAATTTATTGACTACATGTACAATTTAACATCAATTTGGATTTAATGACATCCAGAAACTGCTATAAAATGAACTTTGTACTAAAAAAACAATGTACAGAAAATGAAATGTTTTCAAATTTGTAGATTTTCACTAGAAAACAAACCTTTTTTCCAAATTTAATTTTAAAAAAATCTGTTGAAAACATTTTCAATCTTTAAAAAAAGAAAATTGAATTAAATTCAAAACAATAAAAATGTGTCTTAATGCCTAATAATAAGATATAGATTTATTCAGTATATCCCTAACAATGTTAACCCCGTTTTGACAATATATTATCTATCATCATTAATTGAGTACAAAGAGACCTCCCAGATTTATTTATTTACTTTTTTTTATACTTTACTGTGAAACAGAGTGAAAACTAGATGTTTGAGAATATGGTTTTATTGTCTCGCCTTGACAGAGTCAAAAAGCGAGACATAGGTATTCTCTTTCCGGCAGCGGCAGCGTCAACAATGTATTAGTTTGTGATTAGGTCTAGTTCATGGGGAAACACTAGTGGTAAGTCATTGATATTTGGTATGCAGTTGTATTAGCATTGGCACATCTCATTACATGGAGATTATTTGGCCCCGCCCCCTCAGTCAAGGTCTATTGACTTTGAAACTTTGCTTAGTTTACATGTAATAGTTTGTGATTAGGTCAGTTTATGGGGAACCACTAGTGGTATGTCAATGATATTTGGTATGCAGTTGTATTAGCATTGGCACATCTCATTGCCATGGAGATTATTTGGCCCCGCCCCCTCAGTCAAGGTCTATTGACTTTGAAACTTTGCTTAGTTTACATGTAATAGTTTGTGATTAGGTCAGTTTATGGGGAACCACTAGTGGTATGTCAATATTTGGTATGCAGTTGTATAAGCATTGGCATATCTCATTACCATGGAAATTATTTGGCCCGGCCCCCTCATTCATGGTCTATTGACTTTGAAACTTTTGCTTAGTTTTCATGTATTAGTTTGTGATTAGGTCAGTTTAAGAACTGTTAGTGGAAGGTCAATGATAATTGGTATACAGTTGTATCAGCATTAGCACATCTCATTTCCATGGAGAATATTTGGTCCTTACCCCTCATTCATGGTCTATTGACTTTGAAACTTTTGCTTAGTTTACATGTAATAGTTAGTGATTAGGTCAGTTTAAGATGAACCACTAATGTTAAGTCAATGATATTCAGTATGCAAATGTATTGGCATTTACAAGTTTCATTTCCATGGAGATTATATAACCCCACCCCCTAATTATGATTCATTGACTTTGAAACTTTTACATAGTTTACAAATTAATGTTTGTGTTTAGGTTTGTTTAAAGGGAATGACTTATGAAAAGTCAATGGTATTTGGTTTGCAGTTGTATTAACATTGGCACATCTGATTTCCAGGGAGATTGTTTAGCCCTGTACCTTCAGTCATGGTTCATTGACTTTGAATATTTGCATAACTTACATGTTGAAGTATTGCTATTTTAATTTCAACATTTGCATTATCAAAATAACAAATAGGCGAGACATATCTCTGTGTTAACAGTTTATTACCTAATCATTACACACTATTCAAGCAAAAGTAGGTGTATACAGTATTTGGTATGTTCAAACTTGCTGATCACTACTAAACTAAACCGTTGAATACATTTTTATAAGAATTTAAATTGATGTTCAATATATAATTGCATTATGCACCTATTTTACTATTAATCAAATTTGGGGGTTTTTTTTGTACAAAAATAAGGACTTTGACATATTTATAAGGAAGGATATGCGTCTTTTTATACTTTTTTGGTGAACAAATCACTTTGAATAAAATCTGACTCAATATCATGTTCTTTTATGCTGAATTTCCACATAGTAAAAGATATTTTAACTTTTAATTCTTGCTGTTAAAAATGATTGTATATATAATTGATACACATTTCCTCATGAATTTTCTGTACTTTTGTTATGCAGGCTTGTGCAGAAGCAGGAGTAGAGATTCCTAGGTTTTGCTATCATGACAGATTGTCAATAGCTGGTAACTGCAGAATGTGTCTGGTTGAAGTAGAAAAGTCGGCGAAGGTAAGAACTTTTCTGTATATTATGTTTTATTGGTGTATCTGTAAAAATGAGTTATGTAGTTGACATTAATATTTATTTGGTGCTTAGTGTCCGATTTAAGCCTTACAAAGAGGCTTGTGAAACATGATCCTGAGCCTATTTATTTTAAAATATTGGAATTAAAAAAATATATATGATACTTATAATTCCAATAATATAAATGCAAGCAGTATTTTTTCATCCAAGAGCTAAATTGCTAAACTCGCCAATTTTATTTTTATTACTGATTCCTAGTCAATGGTCAGAGTAAGGTAGTTTTCTAAGATCATAGCAGATCAACTATACAGAAGGCATTTGAAAATCGCCCAAGATCATGTGGAAAACATAAAGCTGTAATAAATTTACTGGTATGTCATACAAGTCTACATTGACTCACCACTTACCACTTTTGTTTCTTCAATAAATAAAACTGGCAACAAAGAAAATTAGTATATATACTATAGAGGTTGTATTAAATAACAACCAAATAAATAACCATTCAAACATAAATGTAGTGATTTTAAATAAAGATTAACAAATGTATCGGTCCTTCCACTGAGGTAGACCACCAAAACTTTCAGATGTACACAAAATTTAAAAAGCAAACAGTAAAAGCAAGTTCTGTAGTTATTTCTTAGGAAAAATTTTTAAACATTGATTTTAGTGTTTAAAATGTCATGTGCATGTTTAGGGCTAGTCCAGAAAAAAGTGTCTCAGAACACCATGGATATAAAATGTCATGTGCATGTTTAGGGCTAGTCCAGAAAAAAGTGTCTCAGAACACCATGGATATAAAATGTCATGTGCATGTTTAGGGCTAGTCCAGAAAAAAGTGTCTCAGAACACCATGGATATAAAATGTCATGTGCATGTTTAGGGCTATTCCAGAAAAAGTGTCTCAGAACACCATGGATATAAAATGTCATGTGCATGTTTAGGGCTATTCCAGAAAAAGTGTCTCAGAACACCATGGATATAAAATGTCATGTCCATGTTTAGGGCTAGTCCAGAAAAAAGTGTCTCAGAACACCATGGATATAAAATGTCATGTGCATGTTTAGGGCTAGTCCAGAAAAAAGTGTCTCAGAACACCATGGATATAAAATGTCATGTGCATGTTTAGGGCTAGTCCAGAAAAAAGTGTCTCAGAACACCATGGATATAAAATGTCATGTGCATGTTTAGGGCTAGTCCAGAAAAAAGTGTCTCAGAACACCATGGATATAAAATGTCATGTGCATGTTTAGGGCTAGTCCAGAAAAAAGTGTCTCAGAACACCATGGATATAAAATGTCATGTCCATGTTTAGGGCTAGTCCAGAAAAAGTGTCTCAGAACACCATGGATATAAAATGTCATGTTCATGTTTAGGGCTAGTCCAGAAAAAAGTGTCTCAGAACACCATGGATATAAAATGTCATGTGCATGTTTAGGGCTAGTCCAGAAAAAAGTGTCTCAGAACACCATGGATATAAAATGTCATGTGCATGTTTAGGGCTAGTCCAGAAAAAAGTGTCTCAGAACACCATGGATATAAAATGTCATGTGCATGTTTAGGGCTAGTCCAGAAAAAAGTGTCTCAGAACACCATGGATATAAAATTGTCTTTGTGGGGTGTAAAACTGCATTTTTTTTATATACAAAGTACCTAATTTAAATTTATTAGTGTGACCTCTAAATTTCTTAGGCGTTCTGCCCCCAAGGAGGCACTTTTTTTCTGGTATGATATTGGTTCAGAATTATAAGATGACACATAATTTTATAAGACTGGAATCAGAAATGTGGTATTTTTAAAAACATTTGTACATTTGCATGTCTTAGATTGCTGTTAATCCAGTAAAAAGAATGCAGGAAATATATATGGTTTGTAATTGATAATATATTTCTGATTTTAATAGCATGCCTTTATTTCTTCCATTACAAAGAAAAGTCTAACCAATTGTTGTATTAAGAAGGGGTGGTTCAGTAAATTTTTATCGATCTCAGATTAATTGTTGTGTAGTATACATACCTACATTATTTTTCATTCTTCAGCCTGTTGCCTCATGTGCAATGCCAGTGATGAAAGGAATGAGAGTCAAAACAGATTCTCCTGCTACAAGAAAGGCTAGGTAAATATATATTTTTTCTTACAGCTCTTCTATAAAAGCATGCAACGCAAACCTTTGATCAACTTGTTTGCTAGGATGTTTGCAAACAATAGGTAGGCGGAGTTTCAGTCTGTTTTTATATATACTGGGATTTGATTGGACAATGAAAATTGACATGCAATGAAGTTAATGTTTATTGTCCAATCAAACTGCAGTATATAGTAAACAGATTGAAACAGACTACCTCCCTTTTGTTTACAAACATCCAAACAAACATAGCAAGCAAGTTGATCAAAGGTTTGCTTTGTATGCTTTTATAGAAGAGCTGTAATTATAAACATTATTCAGTGATAATACTTTAAATCATAAAGATATTATTTAAAGTGTTTTCATTTGTGAAAAATATATACAAATGGAATTTAGATTGCCATATTTGGCACCAGTACAGAACGCTTTTGTCAGTTGGAGTTCTTGAAAAGAATTAGAAAATAAATGTATCAATACTGAGTTTTAAAAAAATGTCTTCCAGATGCTGATTCAGAGGTGGCTGAGAGTGCATTTACCCCCTAAAATGATAAAAGTAAAGAACAAATGATTTTCCTTAAATTTTATGACTTGTATGATTTTTGATTCAATTTGCATTTGAAAACAACACATTTTTTGAGTCCCTGTGTTCAGCGATCATCTTTTTTATTGGACCCCTTTTAACAAAAGTACTTGAGCTGCTGCTTAAAAGGTATTTATGATCATTAACTAAATATGAGTAGTGTGATAGCACATTTAAAAGTAAGACTGTTCTAGTTTATCATTCATAGTATAAAAATATTTTTGTTGTTGCAGGGAAGGTGTTATGGAGTTTTTACTCATGAATCATCCACTTGATTGTCCCATATGTGATCAGGGTGGAGAATGTGATCTACAGGTAATCATACTTATGACAAGTTTTAAGGCTACATTTTTGGCATTATTGCTTGTACATTTGGACTTGAGAGTTGAAATTCTCTTGGAGATAAGAATATTTGTTATTTCCTATCATCATTAATGGGAAAGAAAGGCTATGGTATATTAATTTGTGACACAAAATTGCTACATGCTCATTACAAGACAAAAAGCAAAAAAAAAAACAGTTCTTTTTTTGCTGTCTTTCATCTTAATTTTACAGTGAGTTGTTTAGATCCCATAAAGACCTAGAGACCAGAGAAGTACTGATATGATTATATATTATGAGGAAACTGGAAAATTTACAAATTCAATAGGCATACAAATGAGAAAACATGCACTTACAACTGAAGCTTGAATTCAAAGAGTTAAAACACAGATGTTTGCACCAAATGGTACGGCTGAAGTCCAAAGTAATGCTGACAGTTTGCCAAAGTATATTAGTTACCTTTTCAAGATGTTGTAAATATGAACTGAAGTTATATTATACAAATACTGCTTAATGGATTTAGTCCTTTAAATACTACGTAAAGTCTATACTTTGTTATCTTTTAAGTTTTGAACAAAAAGTTTAAAAAAAAATGTATGATGAAAAATTGCTATTAACGTTGCTAAATGGTCAAAACTGTCATCATTGCTGATAGCATAATGGTGAAAGGTCCTGCAGTGTACTTTGTTACAAAGTAAAAAGATTTTCTCATTTGTAAGTTATATATTTTGTTTAGAAGTTTGTAATTAATAAGGTGTGAACAGATAAAAAAAACTTGAAACACCCAGAAAAATACTCACAAATCATATCAGAAAACTGATCAAAGGAAATTAACCTAAGAAACTGTATTTAATAGGTTAAGGAACTTTGGAAAATTCATTTTGATTTAGAAATACTGTCATGATCATGTGTTAATTTTGGTTTAAAATATGTTTTGACAGGATCAGTCAATGGCATTTGGAAGTGACAGAAGTAGATTTACAGACATTGAATTTAGTGGCAAAAGGTATAGATTGTGCAGTATGCTGAAGATATCATCTCTATAAAATTCAATTGTGTCTTTTACTATGCAAATGCCTTCATTAAAAATCAGTTAGTTATTAAGAATAATGGAAAAAACAGAGCATTGTTCTAAAAATTAAATGTCCATGACAGGGCTTCCAAAAATATTTGAACCAGCCAGACATTTTATATCTTATCCCGATTTTGATCCTTAAGACTAAGTAACAAAAGGCAATTATGGTAATCAGTTGGCCATCCCAATGATTGAGATTGAAAAAAGGATATTAAACTTTACTTTGATATAAATTTGATGTTCTGACTTAAACTGTTAAATTGGCAGTGCATCATTCGAAGTGTGCAAAATCAGCCATACTAATATCTGCCTTAGACTCTTTATTTGTGCAAAATAACGTTGTCAAAAACTTTACTTTCCTTTTTAAAAGCACATTTTTAGCTCACCGGGGCCCGAAGGGCCCCATGTGAGCTTATGCCATCACTTGGCGTCCGTCGTCTGTCATCGTATACTATTTCAAAAATCTTCTCCTCTGAAACTACTGGGCCAAATACCTTCACACTTTAACTAAATGTTCCTTAGGGTATCTAGTTTATAAATTGTATCCAAGTTTTGATCCATCGACAAACATGGCGCCATGGCTAAAAATAGAACATAGGGTCAAATGCAGTTTTTGCTTATATCTCAAAACTAAAGCTTTTAGAGCAAATCTGACAGAGGTAAAATTGTTCAATTGGTCAAGATCTATCAGCCCTGAAATTTTCAGACAATCGAACAACTCTTTGTTGGGTTGCTGCCACTAAATTGGTAGTTTTAAGGAAATTTTGCAGTTTTTGTTATTATCTTGAATATTATTATAGATATATTTAAACTGTAACAGCAATAATGTTCAGCAAAGTAAGATCTACTAAAAGTTTATATGACCGAAATTGTCAATTGACCCTTAAGGAGTTATTGCCCTTTAAAGACAATTTTACACAATTTGTTCATAAAGTTTGCTGACATTTAAAATCTTCTCCTCTGAAACTACTGGGCCAAATACCTTCAAACTTCATCTAAATGTTCCTTAGGATATCTAGTTTATAAATTGTATCCAAGTTTTGATCCATCGACAAACATGGCCGCCATGGCTAAAAATAGAACATAGAGGTGAAATGCAGTTTTGGCTTATATCTCCAAAACTAAAGCTTTAAGAGCAAATCTGACATGGCTTAAATTGTTTACTTGGTCAAGATCTATCAGCCCTGAAATTTTCAGACAAATCGAACAACCATTTGTTGGGTTGCTGCCACTAAATTGGTAGTTTTGAGGAAATTTTGCAGTTTTTTGTTATTATCTTGAATATTATTATAGATAGATATAAACTGTAAACAGCAATAATGTTCAGCAAAGTAAGATCTACAGAAAAGTTAAATGACCAAATTTGTCAATTGACCCCTTAAGGAGTTATTGCCCTTTAAAGACAATTTTACACAATGTGTTCATCAAGTTTGCTAAAATTTAAAAATCTTCTCTTCTGAAACTGTTGTGCCTAATACTTCTTAACTTTGAATGAATGTTCCTTTAGGAATCTAGTTTATGAATTGTATCCGAAATTTTGATCCATCAACAAACATGGCCGCCATGGCTAAAAATAGAACATAGGGGTGAAATGCAGTTTTTGGCTTATATCTCAGAAACTAAAGCATTTAGAGCAAATCTGACATGGGGTAAATCTGTTCAAAAGGTCAAGATCTATCAGCCCTCAAATTTTCAGACACACCAAATAACCCATTGTTGGGTTGCTGCCACTAAATTGTTGTTTTAAGGAAATTTTGCAGTTTTTGGTTATAATCTTGAATATTATTGAAGATAAAGATAAACTGTAAACAGCAAAAATGTTCAGCAAAGTAAGATCTACAAAAAAGTTTAATATGACCAAAATTGTCAATTGACCCTTAAGGAGTTAATGCCTTTAAGGACAATTTTACACAAGTTGTTTTATGTTTTTTAACTTTAAAAATCTTCTCAAATGAATTCTAGTATAAATTTTGTATTTCATTTCCTTGTACGTCAAGAAACATATACACTATGGCTAAAATGGAACATATGGGTAAAAAGCAAAAATAATCATTGATGAAAGATTTAAGCAAAAAAAATAACAGGTGAGCGATTCAGGCTCTTGAGAGCCTCTTGTCCTAATACCGGATGTTGACTTGACAAAGGTAAAACATGGACCAGAGACGGATATGTAAAATCCGTGTACGTTTACAAAGCATGACTGAGTGTAAGAAGCTCTTTCCACGTTATTTCTTCAAGAAAGTACTCGAAATGAATGTTAGATACAGGTATCAATTTTGATGTTATTTTACAGGGCAGTGGAAGACAAGAATGTTGGTCCATTAGTTAAAACAATAATGACAAGATGTATACACTGTACTAGATGTATAAGGTAATGGTGATTTAGAAATGGTATCTGTGTGGGTTATTATACGACCGCAAAAAATATTTTGCGTCGTATAATGCTATGATGTCGTCGTAGTCGTCCCCGGACACATTTGGTTTCCGGACAAAAACTTAAGTTTAAGTGAATGGATCACTAAGAAATTTTACCAGAAGGTTAAATACCACAAAAGGAAGGTTGGGATTGATTTTGGGGGTTATGGTACCAGCAGTTTAGGAATAAGGGGCCGAAAACAATCATTTTTGTAGTTTCCTGACGGTTACTTGTGTGTAAGTGTATGGATCTCTTTGAAATTGTACCACAAGGTTCCATGTCACAAAAGGAAGGCTGGGATTGAGTTTGGGGGTAACAGCCCCAAACGTCCAGGAATTAGGGGCAAAAAAGGGGCAAAAAACAAGCATTTTTTTAGTTTCCAGACAATAACTTGAGTTTACGTGTATGGATCTCTCTAAAATTGTACTACAAGGTTCCATACCATAAAGGAAAGGGTGATATTGAGTTTGGGGGTAATTACTCCAAAGGGGAGGGTTCAAAAGTTTGGGGATTTTTTTTTCCAATTTTTTGGGGGGTTCATATTTTTTTCTTCAAAATTTTCAAAATTTCAAATAATTGCACAGTATTGCGCAATAACAAGAAATCTTTAATTGTACAGTATTTCGAAATAACACAGTATTGAGCAATAGCGCAGTATTGGGAAATTGCACAGTATTGGGCAATAGCAAGAAATCTTCAGTTACATGTAGTATTGCCCAATAGCATAATATTGTGGAACAACACAGTATTGCGCAATAGCAAGAAATCTTCAATTGCACAGTATTGCACAATAGCACAGTACTGCACAATAGCAAGAAATCTTCAATTGCACAGTATTATGCAATAGCAAGAAATCTTCAACTGCACAGTATTGCGCAATAGCAAGAAATCTTCAATTGCACAGTATTGCGCAACAACACAATTTTTTCAAATTAGTCCATATTAAGGTTTGAAGGGTCCAAAATTAAACTTTGTTTGATTTCAACTAATATTAAAATTTTGGTGTTTTTTTTTATATACTGAATCTAACCATTGGATATCAGAGCATTCTAGGTAAATTAAATGTCCCATTTCAAATTTTTAAGATCTTTGACCACATTTATTTTGTGTCAGAAACCTATATTATGTCAAAAATTTGATCACAATCCAAATTCAGACAATATCAAGCTTGAATATTGTGTCCAAACTTGCCCCAACTGTTCAGGGTTCAATCTCTGCGGTCGTATCAGGCTGCGCTTACGGAAGCATTTTATTTTTGTTGATACAGATTTTGTATGTAATATTTGTCAGTCTTTTTGGTCTACTTTTCCATAGTTCACTACATCAATAGCCTAAAAACATGTATACTCACATTAAAAACAGGTCTTCAGTTTAGTTCCTGTATTGGGGAAAATCAAAGAAGGTTTTTTTCATTCATTTAAATCATTTTTAGCTCACCTGGCCCAGAGGGACTAGTGAGCTTCTTCATCACTTGGCGACCAGCATTGTCGTCGTCAACTTTTACAAAAATCTTCTCCTCTGAAACTACTAAATACTACTAATAAAAATGTTGATAGGTCAAGATCATCTGCCCGTTGTTGGGTTGCTGCCCCTGAATTGGTAATTTTAAGGAAATTTTGCAGTTTTTGGTTATTATCTTGAATATTATATTAAATAGAGATAAACTGTAAACAGCAAAATTGTTCAGCAAAGTAAGATCTACAAATAAGTCAAACATGACCACATGACCAAAATTGTCAATTGACCCCATAAGGAGTTATTGCCCTTTAAAGTCAATTTTTCATAATTTTTCGTAAATTTTTGTAATCTTTTACAAAAATCTTTTCCTCTGAAACTACTGGGCCAAATTAAACCAAACTTGGCCTAAATCATCATTAGGGTATCTAGTTTAAAAAATTTATCATCCGATGACCCCACCCATCAACCAAGATGGCCACCATGGCTAAAAATAGAACACTGGGGGGGGGGAGGGATAAAATGCAGTTTGGCTTATATCTCTGAAATTAAAGCATTTAGAGTGAATCTGACATGGGATAAAAATGTTCATCAGGTTAAGATTTATCTGCCCTGAAATTTTCAGAAGTATCAGACAACCTGTTGTTGGGTTGCTGCCCCTGAATTGGTTATTTTAAGGAAATTTTGCAGTTTTTGGTTATTATCTTGAATATTATAATAGATAGAGATAAACTGTAAACAGTAAAAATGTTCAGCAAAGTAAGATCTACAAATAAGTCAACATGACCAAAATTGTCTATTGACCCCTTAAGGAGTTATTGCCCTT
Organism: Mytilus coruscus; assembly: GCA_017311375.1. Classification (NCBI taxonomy): domain Eukaryota; kingdom Metazoa; phylum Mollusca; class Bivalvia; order Mytilida; family Mytilidae; genus Mytilus; species Mytilus coruscus. Next base: position 47,686,633 of record CM029596.1, on the reverse strand, counting down.
TAAAGTCAATTTTTCACAATTTTCTTAAATTTTTGTAATCTTTTACAAAAATCTTCTCCTCTGAAACTAAATCAGACAACCCATTCTTGGGTTGCTGCCCCTGAATTGGTAATTTTAAGGAAATTTTGCAGTTTTTGGTTATTACTTCAATATTATTATCGATAGAGATAAACTGTGAACAGCAAGAATGTTCAGTAAAGTAAGATTTACAGATAAGTCAACATGACCAAAATTGGCATTTGACATCTTATTGGAGTTATTTAAAGTCATTTTCTGCAATTTTCTTGGTAATTTTTGTAATTTTTTTTTAAAATCCTCTGTTTTTAATTTAATTACTGGGCCAAATTAAACCAAACTTGGCTTCAATCATTATAAGGGTATCTGTTATGATTTTAACCGTATTTTACATGATTTCCAAAACCACAGTAGATCCAGGTGAGCAACACAGGCTCTTGAGAGCCTCTAGTTTCAATAGACGGAATAATATGAATAGCAATTATTCAACCATATTCAAAATGAATAATTACAATGTGAATATGAATACTAATTATTATAAGACCATCACAGCAACTTTCAAATTTTTAATTGATTATTTCCTGAGCATTCTGCACGTAAAAAGTGAAAGCTTGATCCTGTGTTGGGAGAAAGTTATAGAACATGTCTACTTAGAGACTTTAAACTACTCACAAGCACAGTCAAAATCAAAATGTGGTAGAAATAATTAGTGTTTGTATTCACATTGTATTAATAAGTACTTGTCTAGATTAAGATGAACAATTGCTCTTGATATCATTCCTTATATTGTAGAAATCAAATAAATAAAAATATGTACTTCACAAAATATGCAAATAAATAGTATACAATTATAGCCTTTGTATGAGCTTGATACAAGGATATATCGACCTGAAAGAAGTATATTGATTGAGGACGAAGTATAAGTTTGATATACTTCTTTAGGTTGATATATCCTCGTATCAACCTCATATAAATATTACATTATTACCAATAAGCCAGAAGTAGTGCATCAAAATTCATTTGATTGGTTGCTTCGATTGTGTCAGATATTCTAAAAGTAACCATGCAATATCACTTTCTAAAAATAATTGTACAATATCACTTTTTATTTGCTGTTTTCAGTCTACCTTTGAAAATGTAGTTGAACATGGGTCTCTTTCTAATGAATCAAATTGGCTAGAATATACACAATAATAATATTCCCATATATAGAACTCATTTAAAATGTGTATAGTGTTAAGCTTAAAATACTTGATAACACATAATCATATCTATAGATTTGCAAGTGAAGTTGCTGGTGTAGAAGATTTAGGTACTACAGGGAGAGGAGGAGACATGCAAGTTGGTACATATGTAGAGAAAATGATTAAGTCAGAATTATCTGGAAATGTTATTGATCTGTGTCCAGTAGGAGCTCTGACATCAAAGCCATATGCTTTTACAGCAAGACCTTGGGAGACCAGGTAAGTTAAAAGTCTCAGTTTAGAGTAAAGTAATATTTTTTCCCTTTTTCTGAATTTCATTTCGAAAGACAACGACACTCCACAAAACACTTAACACAAAATACTTAACACAAAACTTAAGATTGAACAACACAAATCCGACCAAAAAATCATTGATAAGTTTTAGAAAAGAGGATAAGAGAACAGGAGTTTACCTATGAAAAATGGAACATGTTCTTGGTCATCTGTTAGACTGGTATTCTGTAACAGACTAATAGTCTTAATTAATTGTTTTTTCTTCAGTGTATACCATGGTCATGCTATTTTTATTTATGTATTATGCAGGATATATTCCAAACAGATAATAATAAATTCTTTTTCTTTCATTACTTTTAAAGATCATAGAAGTATTTTCAATGCTTTGATAGGAGAGTTGTAATATGTTACCAAGTGGACAATCAGAAATCACAAATAAAAAAAAAAGAGACAAGACCATGATCAAATGATAAAAAAGACAAAGACAAACAACAATCTGCACAAACAAAGCTTAAGATTGAGTAAAATGAACCCAAAACAAACTGCTTTGAAAAGAAATCTGTTACTGCTCCACTTGTATCATTGTTTTGGTTTCTTTTGGTTGAATCCAATCATAAATCAAGGATAAACTTAAAAAGATAGCATTGTGACAAAAATAGAATACCATTGACTGTACAAGACACAAGCATTCATTAAAAAATATCCAATTGTGATAGCAACTTCAAAATTCAAATTGCCACTGGACGTTAAGCAACCAACAATCAATCAATCAAAATTCAAAAGTGATGAATTGGGTTCAAACATTCTATTAAAGGAGGTGTAGTGATATACCACGAGGAGGATTAAACATGTATATTTTTAAATAATTCCCACAACAGGGAAAGACTCACTTATTTCAGTTTTCAAAGATCTTTTCCAAATTATTAAATAGTGAAACATAATATATATATATATATATATATGATTTAATTCCCCATGGTATAAACAGATACTCAAAGTTAATGAATAACACAAGTCAGTTATAGAATATAAAAGAGTGATACTCCATTGGAATCATAAAATTGTGTACAATATTGTGATTTCCAGGAAAACAGAAAGTATAGATGTGATGGATGCTTTAGGTAGTAACATTGTAGTCAGCACAAGAACAAATGAAGTTATGAGAATTCTACCAAGAATGAATGAGGTATAATTTCTTTTAATGACCTTGTACTGTTAATTGTTGATGTCATGTCTGGTATTTTTTTAGAAAAAAAACAAATAGTCAAGTGATGTGGTCTTCTACAAATTGCAATATTATTGTGTTTTATATCTGATGGTTTTAAGAAGATATGTTATGTCAGAATTAAGTAATAATACAATATAAACAATTATTGTTTACTCACTTTGTCAAGAGGTAAAGAAATTTGCTTTTCTTCCCTAGATATAATTTTATGAGATAATGGTTTAAAGTAAAGTAAAAAGAACAGTTTTGTGAGATTATAGACAACACAATATCATTTCTGTATCAATGTCTTTTTATTTTAAGGATATCAATGAAGAATGGATTTCAGACAAAACCAGATTTGCATATGATGGTTTAAAGAGACAAAGACTGACTACACCTTTTGTCAGAGATAGTACTGGTGTCCTAAAACAAGCAGACTGGGAATCAGCTTTTGTAGCAGCTGCTGAAAAGGTTATCATATTGAACAATCTGGGGGTCATGCTTTCACCTTTTTTTATTAGCTTTTTCAGAAATGTTGACACTGGGTAAAATTCATTTATTAATAATTTCTGTTTCCTTCCTTTTGAAAAGTATTGGTAGAGGGTTAATTAAGACAAAGATGATGCAAAACCTAACGTGAAATAAAAAAAAATATATAAACCCTGTATGAACAACAATAAATAAGAAACACCACAAATAAATCTGTCATAAAATCTGATTATATTTATACCATTTCATATTTCATTAAAAAATTTGTATTGTTTCATCCAGTTCAACCATGAACATTGATCTTTATTAAATAATTTTGTATAATTTTGCAGTTGGGAACAACCAAAGGTGATGAGATTGCAGCAGTCGTTGGTGGATTTGTAGATGCTGAATCTTTAGTTTGCCTCAAAGATTTCCTGAACAAGCTGGGAAGTGAAGGACTATGTACAGAGGAGATCTTCCCAATGGATGGGGCAGGGTAAGTACCGAGTCATTAATCTATTAGAGATATCAATGAGTTAGGCATTGATGGTCTACATATATGTATTCAGAAGTTCATCCATATAAATGGACACAGTAGATACAGGGTTATAAAGGACAATGTTTTTTGGATCAAAATATTACCTTGTATTTAAACTTTACCATAAAAAAATTTTAAAAAAAGGCAAGTACTTTGTTCTTAAATGGATCTATTTCAAAGCCTTAATCCTAGGTAAAACAAATCTCGTCATGGTAATATATTGTAGGCTCCAAAGTCAGCACATTTTGGAGATATTGTAAAAAAACATAAAATTTTTCAATTTTCCGAACTAATAGCTTTGGGAAAACCTTGGCGACAACCTAGGATCCAAATGTAGTGTAACCAACAGGTGTAAAGGATGATATTGAATCCCTAGACACAAATATCTTTTGGATCAGGGATAGTGGCCAAAATAAAGTATGCTAAAAACCCTACAGTTATGGTAAAATTGGACAAACACTGCTGTTTTTATTATATGGTGCCAAACAGAAGTTATTTTTTATTAATAGTTATATTTCAACTATTTCTATTTGAAATTTGTAGTAATTTTGGCCTGATTAGAAAAATACAAAAATCTCAGGCCTTATTTTAGCCAATTTTGAACTTATTCTTTGGTCCCTAGATCTCCTCAATGAATTAGACATTGGTAGTCAGTATTCACCATAAGATCTGAAAAAAAAACAGTTGTACTGATGCACCTTGTTGATAATGGCAATATTTGAATTACAAACATTAGATTTTTGAATATGAAAGATTGAATAAAATGCTTTATAAGATTTGACAATTAAGTAATTTAGTGCAGAAATTTTTTTATTCTGAATGCAGTGTGTCTTTCCTTAACCCTTTCACTTTCAGGTATTTTAGACCTTTACTCCAAAAGACACTACCAAAGTTCAATTGAATTTGCACAAAAGTTCATGCACAGGCCATATTGGACTCGTATGAAAGATAATTGATTGAATATTTCAGAAAATTAAATTTGAAGATAATTCGTCTTTTTTAGGTCAAGTGGTATCTTTCCAAAAGTCAAGTGACTTGTGGGAAAAATGTGAAAAAATATGAAATCCACTTGGGAAAAGTCGTGTAGAGACATATTGTTGGGCTAATAGGGCATAGTTTTGGTTGAAAAACAATGACCCAAGTCTGTTTGAGACGGACAAAACGCCATATTGGTATAATAAGAGGAAATACGTGCTATATACCTTGAAATGTCAATGTCAGTAACATTCAAAATAACCGATTTCACAAGGTTTTTTTGTCCAAATCCAATCTCTGACACAAATTTTGTCTAAATCGTGTTCAGTCAAGAAGTAAACTAAAATTTGGTCTTTACAAGGGAAAATGCATTGAATTGCCAATGATAACTTGATGTGACACACCCTGGAGGGGTGGGGCAATTGGGCACACAAATTCTTTTAAAAACAAACAAATATTTCTGTATCAGACTTTTGCATGTAGTTGGTTTTCTTTTTGAAATTGACAATAAAGTTACATTTAATATAGGAAATAATTTTTTCACCTCTGGCTATGAGATTTGAACACTCATTCTTCACGCTGTGAGTCAGTTCAGCATACCCCTGCACCACTGGCATCCTTGGAAAATTATTGAAATTTAAATAGAAAAGTCTACTACTCAGGACGAAGATGATCAACCAGTTTGTTTTCTTTAGAAATTATGTGTTGAGATGATATATTTTTGTTGCCAAATTCATGATTTTAAGCAAATATAGGAGGAATCTAGTCCTTAGTCTGTCATTTTTTCCTTGACATATACATGTTCCTTTATCTAAATAAAAGTGTTTTCAACTTTATCATAAGCAAGCACTTACGAAACAAAGTTTTATAACTTCTATTTCAACTTCGCTAAAAAAATTCAGGATATTTTTGTGGTTTTTGTATCTTTTTCACTAAATTCTGTAAGAAAAGACTATGAATGTTTTGTGATTGCACTGGTACACCAAGAATCACATATTTAACTAGTGTACAAGTAAGAACTAGTATTTTGATATTATTCTTCCAAAACACTGCACAGTTATTGAAAATAGTTACTTTTTATATTAAACCAAATTAAACTTCCCACTTGTGCTGATATAAAATTAACAGATCCGAGAATTGTGAAGTGCCTTTTTGCAAAATTAATTTTAAGATTGCCAATGTTTGAAATATAATTTTTTTTTAAATTTTCAGAACTGATTTAAGATCTAATTATTTGCTGAATACAACAATATCTGGTGTGGAAGAAGCTGATTTGATATTGCTGGTTGGTACAAATCCCAGATTTGAAGCTCCATTGTTTAATGCTAGAATGAGAAAAAGGTTAGTTTCGTTTTCAATGAGCATATTAAATATAGTTAAACAACCAATTGTCCAGAAAACAATTGAAGGTCTTTCTACCTCACATTTTGATCATTATGGCTTATATATTTTGATCATTATGGCTTATATGAACTTTTATACATATATGCCCCAAAAAAAATTATTACAAAAAAGTAACCTTCAAATATTTAAAAACTGTGTCAGAAGTTCAAAAAAAAACCTCAAGAGGTCTCCACTTAAAGGATGGAAAGATAAAAAAGAAAGGACTGCTTATTCATGTGCAAACCAGAAAAAAAATTTGGTGAACTTATGGACTTGACATATTCATTTATTTTTGAATTTTGTCAGCCATTCACAAACTTATTTAATAGTCTCAAGCACATATTTAAGAATTTCATTACAGAACCCTGTCATTCAGCTAAATTTATTGTATTTGCTGTTTCATAAACTACAATGATCTGAAATCTTTAATATAAAGTTATTATATCAAAAGGTATGGTAAAATGAGGTTTTGCATTATTCATATTCTATTTATTTTTGAAAAAAAAAACACATACCTGGTACATTTTGAGATGAGGATATTTCATTTTTGATATTTTTTTTATGTTGTATGTATTTTTTGTAGCTGGATTCATAATGATTTAGAAGTGGCCATGGTTGGACCCCAGGTTGACCTTACTTTTGAACATGAGGTTTGTGTCTTGTTTTGTAAGGAAACTGTAATTTTACTATCAAGTTCAGATTTTGATGAGAAAAATAAACTAGTTCTTAACTCTGAATATTTAATAAGTATACAGTCATTTGTGGCAAACTTGAATGTACAGTGATGAACAAATTGACATTTCAGTCAATAGATTTAAATATTTATTTATTTTATGAACCAATATATAATAGTGCAGAAATTCTTGAAATCAATTTCTCAGTTAAAATAACTTTTTCATTTGACAATGTTGATGTCTTAACATTTGCTCTCTCTAAATGTAAAGTTAATTATCTTACTTCAACTAGATCAAAGAAGTGATTTTTATATAATTTGCTATTTCAGAATCTTGGTGACAGTACTCAAGTATTACAGGAAATAGCCAGTGGTACACATCCATTCAGTAAGGTAAAGTGATGAAATAGTATGAAAGAAAGAGCACAAACATAGACTCTTATTATTGGTAAAAATTAAAATATGGGTGTGCTACTTTGATGTACAGTCCCATTTCTGTTTTATTATAAAATTATTATTTTCATATTGAAACCAAGGATTTGATTCCCCCTTCTATGTTAAAAGTTTATTGTGAACCTAACTTAGAACAATTTGTTTTCCAATAAAAGAGGGTTTTAAATGTTGTCAGTGTGGTTAGTACTGACACTTCTCCTTGAGCCCCTCACACTCCACTAACAATATATCACACAAAATTCTACATAAAACAACATTATAAATATTGCTTAAGAAATTATTAATATTAGATACATTTGTTAAATGATTTCTGGACTATTAAGTAAAACTTAAACAGTTTGATATGAAAGTATTTATATTTGACATGTGTCAAAGTGGTACTGGAAGCTTATTCCATATAGTTGGACCAGAGAATGCAAAAGACCTGTTGATGTTATATCAATGTTATTGTCATTTTGAATTCATCTTTTTTCTATTTATATGTTTTAACCTAAAGTTCATTATTAAGAACATTAATTTTAGAAACTCAACAGTGCAAAGAACCCAATGGTAGTTGTTGGCAGCTCTATACTACAGAGAGAGGACGGCAGTGCCATCCACAGTGCTATTGTAGAAGTTGCTCAGAATGCACGTAACAAGAGTGGGTGTGCAGAGGGCTGGAAAGTCTTAAATGTATTACATAGGGTAAGGAATAAAAGAGTGGGTGTGGTGAGGACTGGAAAGTCTAAAAATGTTTTACATAGGGTAAGGAATAACAAGAGTGGGTGTGGTGAGGGCTGGAAAGTCTAAAAATGTATTACATAGGGTAAGGTATAACAAGAGTGGGTGTGGTGAGGTCTGGAAAGTATTAAATGTATAACATATGGTATGGAATAACAAATATTTACCTAAATATTATATCACAAAATGTTATTTGTTAATTCACTAGTGATATAGGCTCTTGTGTGTACCACTGCCATGACAACTATTTTTTTTTCTACTTATATATTTAAATATATATTTGATATTTTAGATGTAATGTATTACTTTACAAAGATTAAATTTAGTGTGGCTTGACCAAAGCTATCTTTCAGTATCTTTTAGTATTCTTTGAGATTTATATATTATTGTTATCCTTGTACCAGTGTTTTTGTTGTCTATTATACTGGTATTATAGAGTTTAAAGCTTTTTCTGAAATGATTTTATTGTACCTTCTTCTTTGCACCTTTTGATTTACTGATTAGGAATAAATTTGGTGATAAAGGCAGATCTTTGAAAGTGTCTGTTGAACTTATTCTCAAATTTTCAAGACTTATTGACTAGGGCAATTTAAAACATATCATTTGTATAAACATTTTGTTGTTTAAGATAATAAAATGATGTCTAGATTTTTTTTGGATTTTTTTCATGTCTTTTGGTTGCTGTTTCAGTCATTTATCTCACATTTGTACAATTTTAGGTTGCCAGTCAGGTAGCAGCATTAGATATAGGATACAAGGCAGGTGTAGATTGTATTAAACAGAATCCTCCAAAAGTCTTGTACTTGCTAGGAGCTGACAATGGAGCCATAACCAGAGACGATATACCTAAAGACTGTTTTGTTATATACCAAGGTAATTATTTCTGGTTTAACTCAATTAGTATAATTGGTTTACAGGGTTTGCTTTAAACTTCCTTCCAAGAGATGTTAACATTTTCAATCAATCTTTATTTGTTATACCTTGATGAAACTGAAAACATCCCATTCCTGCTATTTTAAGTGATGGAAATCAATAGAAAAATGTATTTTTATGGAAGAAGAGGTGTAGGAACAAAATTTGTGAAAAAAATTGAGAATGAATATGGGGAATGTGTCAAAGAGACAACAACCCGACCAAAGAGCAGAAAACAGCCCAAGGTCACCAATGGGTCTTCAACAAAGCGAGAAAATCCCGCACCCAGAGTTGGGCTTCAACTGGCCCCTAAACAAAAATGTGTACCAGTTCAGTGAAAATGGACGTCACACTAAACTCCGAAACATATAAATGAACTAAAATTAAAAAAACATACAAGACTAACAAAGGCCAGAGGACAGGCGCAAAAATGCAGTAGGGTTAAATATGTTTTGTGAGATCTCAACCCTCCCCCTATACCTCTAGCCAATGTAAAATAAACAAACGCACAGCAATACCCACAGTTTAACTCATTTTAAAAGAAGTCTGAGTATGATGTCAGAATAGGTAACAGAAGAAACTAAGCAAAATGACAATGGTACATAAATTAACAAAGGACTACTAGCAGTTACTGACATGCCAGCTCCAGACCTCAATTAAACTGATTGAAAGATTATGTCTTCATCATATGAAAATCAAGCACAATCCCTCCCGTTAGGGGGTTAGTATCATACCATCATAAACTATATGAGAAGAACATAACCCGTATCATGCCAACAACTGGTTTTAGAATAAATGTGTTTATTTCCGATGTAAAGACCCTATGAATAAATCAATATTAATTCCAAATATGCCATCTTTAATGACTTGACAACAGTATTGTAACTATATCCCTTCTGAATAAGTCTGTTTAAAGGTTTGGTTAGCTTTTGAGGTGAATGACGACATTTTTGTGCTTTGTATATAATATTACCATAAAAGATTGGATGTGAAATACCTGAACGTATAAGATGTTTGCATGTTGATTTATATTTACGAATGATGTCCTTGTACCGATGATAAAATTTAGTAAATGTTTTGACTAGTTTGTGATATCGAAAATCCTGGTGTAATAATTTTTCAGTGATACAGTTAAAATCAAATATGTTGTTACATACACGAGCGAAGCGAACAAGTTGAGATATATAAACACCAATAGATGGTGACAAGGGAACGCCACCATCTAAAAATGGATTATTAACAATAGGAAATGAAAAATCATCTCTTTTATCGTAAAGAATAAATGTAAAATATATTTGAGTCATTGTAGCATATAAATTTTCCCCTAGATGCCCCTTCTTGCACAGATATGTTTTGAATCAACATCAAAAAGTGACACCTAGTTGAATTTTTTATCTTTACATTTTCTTGGTAGGATGGTACAAATTTTCTGAGGAAAATATGATTTTCTTAAATTTTTCTAGTACCATAATGTTGTTATGAGTTGGCTGTTAAAGAATCTGTAAGATAGCTACCTCCTGTTTTCCCATACTGAAAAGTGCAAGTGGGGTAATGCTAAGCACAACAACATGTGCAATCTTGTTAGTTATGAAATAGAATAACAATGAAAGCACAAATGTATCCATAGTGTGAATAAATCAGCATAATAATTTTTTATTATGAAAAATAGGTATAAAATACAGTGTCATTCCATCATTGCCAGGGAAGCTATCATAATAGCTTCACTTTTGTTGGGGCCTTTTTGTGGTATAAGAGTAAAGATATTGGTTGACAACTGCAACTATAATTAAACATATTACTGTCACAAAAAAAAAACTTTTGACAAAAAAGAACAAAAGAAAAAAAGATAATAACTAAAAAGTGTCAGTATCTTATTAGGGAATGCAGAACTACCTTGCCTGACAAACCTGAGCTATATTTCCAATAAGGACTGAATTTGAAATTATACTAAAATTATCCTCTGAAACCAAATTAACCAAATTGAAGCCTGTGCACATTAGTCATCAGGCAAAAAAAAATATTTTGGTTTCCTGCTTCCAACCATTTTATTATAGGGTTGGTCGGTCAGGATTTTATTTTAATTATTTTTTTGCATGTTAATAAAACCAGAAAAAATTTATGTTTTCTCCTATGTTTTCTCCCCGAGTTCAGTCCCATTTTACACTTATGCATCCGGTAATTTGCATACGGTGAGGATATGTTTTTCAATGGTTTGAACAGTCCTACACTCAATATGATCGATCTTATTAATAATCCAGTGGAAATTGGATTCGTAGTCAAATAAGAAGGCACTTTTCACTTATAATAAGATTTACAGTCGGTCGGTCAGAAGGCACTTTTCACTTAAAATAAGATTTACGGTCGGTCAGGAGGCACTTTTCACTTATAATAAGATTTATGGCAGGAAATAAGCATATATTTTTGTTTTGATTTTTTTCTGTCTTTTTGAATGAACAACTATGATGAGGTTTGATGATTTTTATGATATCTCAAAATTTGACATCATAAACCATGCGGGACAGTAGGGGAAAAATATGGTGAGAAACGCTGCAAATATCTAATATTTTTGTTTAGCTTTCAGCACTTAAAAATACTGAATAGGTTTAAGAATCATAGTCTACTTTCTAGGTCACCATGGAGACAAGGGAGCTGCTATGGCTGATGTTATACTTCCTGGTGCAGCATATACAGAAAAAGAAGGAACATATGTTAATACTGAGGGCCGAGCACAAGAAGCACGACTTGCTGTTTCTCCTCCAGGTCTAGCAAGGTCAGACTGGAAAATCATTAGAGCTTTATCAGAGGTAAATACCAAAATAAATAAATTTCTTATTAATTTAAGGATTATAATTTTTAATGTTCTAAACAAAGTACAGCTATGTTTAAACTCATCAAAGATACAAGGCTTGTAACTTAGTATGTCAGATATGCATTTTGTCTACAAAAGATTCATCAGTAGCAGTTGGATGTTGGGAGGCCAAACTGTTTACTAAGTTCAAGAGCATTAAATACTAATATAAAAAAGTGTGCTCAATCTTGTTTAAGCCATCCATGCCTTGGGTAAAAAGCCTTAATGTATTGAAAGATTCTAAAGTTTTAAGAACAGCAAATTAACATAAAATTGCAAAATCAATGAATTTTGACACAAAACTATAAAAATTTTTATAACCCCCCTGTCCGAAACAAGTGGGGTATAGCACTTTACCCCTACCTGTCCCATGAATTTTCATCACATTCATCCTTGGAACTAGGTATTTGAGTTTCCTGAAATTAAGTATCAATCTGCACTTGAGCATGCTTTACCGTGTGATGGGTTTTCGCGATCTTTGCTAATGAACTTCCAATTAACCAAATGCCTATCTATTCATACACATTATGGCCATATATGAAATTTTTCATTGCATTTCTCAGGAACTGCAAATCAGAGCTTACTGAAATTTTTTTAAAGCTCCATGTAAGCATGCTTTACTGTATGATGGGTTTTCACATCCATCACTCATCAATTATCTGTTTACAGTACTTATATATTCTTACAAATAATGGCAGTGTATGAAATTTTCACCTCATTTTTCTCAGAAACTAAGAATCAGAGATTCTTCAAATTTGGTATCAAGGTTCATGCTATACCTTGTGATGCATTTGAGCATCCATAGCTCATCAACTTCCTATTTACTGAAAACTTATCGCAGGGATATTATTAGTGTGCAATGGCTGGCAGTACATCTTATTAGATTTGAAGTACAAATCCCTTTAGATAATGTTAAGCAGCCATTAACATTTAGTAATCTATGTAAATCAAAAGAGAATAAACAGAAGGAAAAAGATAAAAATCTCACAACTTTACTTTTATAATTGAATTCTTATTCATGTACTTTATTGGGTGTTTTATAATGTCAATGTGGAATTTTATTTTCAGGTTATTGGAGTAACACTTCCTTATGATAAATTAGAAGAAATTAGATCGAGACTAACAGAGGTCGCACCCAATTTAACACAATATGAAAAGGTTGAAGAGGCTAATTATTTCAACCAAGCACAACAACTTGCAAATGTAAGTTGATAATGAAACAAAGTTTACAGAAAAGAATTTGGCAGAAAATTTTCCATAATCATATTAATTTCTCAGTTAAATTTATCGCGAATTTTAAGATGTATAGAAGTTTTCATGTACATAGATTGCATCATAGCTATGTAAAGAGTAGGTAAAAAGCTGATTTTCTTGATTGAGGGCAGAAAGGGTTCATAAATTTGGTACGAGTCAAATTCACAGAAGAAATTCCATCTGAAATGGAATTGCCTTTGAACCATTGGACTTGTTTTATTTGTCTAAAAAAATCATTTTACATTTCAATTTTTTGCAGCATTTAGAAAGAGAAGTACTGTCATCATAATATGTGTTTCTTTGATTATACTAATATGTTTAGAATATTTTTTATGTCTATTCATTTAAAAAATATACATCAGTTTGAAAGAGAAAACAGGAGTTATGGGCCTTGATTGCTTTTAGAACGACACTCATAAATGCAAGAAAAACCAGTTTGCTGACATCTTGAAAGCCTCTTATTCTTTACACTGATACATATAATATCTGATCAACAAATTGTGAAGCTTTTTGGCTTGTTTACTGGACTGTATCACCCTAAAAATTTTTCAAGGATGTACAAACAAGTGGGATTAATGTGAAAATTGTTTTTATTTTTCAGTTGTTGAAGGCATCTCTAGATTCCAAACCTTTAACAGTGAATCAAGTACTATTAAAAGATTTTTATATGACGGACTCAATAAGTCGTGCATCACAAACAATGGCCAAATGTGTACAGGCTGCAACAGAGGCAGAAACAGCTAAATACTGAAATCTCGAAACAATAGAAAAAAAAATTTACTGCATTTCTAAGAATAGAATTCTGTTTATGTCTGTTTAAATTCATTGTTATTAAACAACAAGAGTGTTAACATCATTGGTCTCTCCTTGCTGTTATCTTTAGTCCATCATGAATGTTAACCTCGGCTTATTTACAGGTGATATTCTCTAAACCTTATTGTCTGTTTTTCAGTTACCTTGTGTGTGTACTCTAAGATTTTTTTTATTAATCTTCTAAATTCTCTCATAATTTGTTAAATAAGTATTTGAATTTTTTGATTAAATTTGAAGCAAGTAATTTTTACTTCTAACAAAATTAGTGGGCCTTAAAAGGATCAACATAGTTGTAGAAAATATCAGTAGTCAGCAAGTTTAAATCTCAACAAAATCTTTCCCTGTCTAAAGGCATTTTTACAATAGGGTGTTCATAATTTCTGGTTTTTTTTTTTTTTGGTGTGGTAGTTTTATACTGCAATCAACTTTTCTAATGTTCATATAAATTTGTATGAATGAATGTTTGATTTATACAAATGTTCATCGTCTATCTTTCTATACCAGCAGTTATCTTTATACAAATTAATGATTTACTGGTGTTCACACCTAGAATTAACTCTGACCTCAGTCTCAATGAAATATGAACACCCCATATAGTGACCAGATAATTGAATTATAAATAAAAATACATTTATACAGTATGCACTGATTTAAAAGCAAAACTTGGTGTAGACGATCTACTTTTTTTAAAGGAATTTTTACTGAGAGTATTTATCATATTCATTATTGGAAATTCAGAATAGAGCTTCTGTGTGATCAACTAGTGCTGTGGAAAAAAAAATTGTTATTTTTAAAAAACTTGTCATAAAAACAAAAATACAAGCAATTCAGTATATCGTTTTGTTTATATTTTAGTAGGTGACAAACTTAATTTGAAGATAGAACTGTTCTTCATGCATGCATTTTTAGTCCAATAATGCTATATTAAATGTTTCAAAGGTCAATGGCACAATGTTTGTTGGCTGGGAAGTGCTTATTATTGGTCAGATCAGTAACAGTATTAAAGAAATATTTGAATGTTATTTATAAAACTGATATGAATATTTTCCTTAAAAATGATGTCAAGAGACTGTTAAGCACAATCATTTTCATAGCTTATTTGTATGTTAAAATATTTTGAAATTATAACATGAACTGTGAGATCAAAAAAAATATCAGATAAAAATAGCATTAATCATCTGATTACACTATATCTGTTTAGTGACACTGAAAATTTATACTGACTTATAACTGAAGCAGTATAGCTAAACAATTAGGCCATGAATGAACATAGTCCTTTCCAGTCAACAAGATCTTATAGTATCTTATAGTATTTTGGGCCAATTAAAAGGAAGTATATTGTTAATGAAATACTGTGTATTAATATTTATTTACATGCAGTTTGCACAGTTTGTTAATAAAACATGAAACATTGTGAACTAACCATTATATATTTTCTTGGAAAAAAATGGTGTTGATACTTGTTAGTCTCTTACCAGCGAAGACCAAGAGAACTTAAGATTTGCACTTTATCCAAAGACCAAGTGAGCTTTTCTCATCACTTGGCTTCCGTTGTCAACTTCAACTATTTGTATAAAACTTTACATTTCACAAAGTAGAAGACCTGTGTTCTTCATATCTTGTATACAGATGCCTTATGTTATGAGGTTCTTTCTGGCATATGTCAATTGTTCTCAGGTTCATTATTAAGGTTCAGCTACTGCTTGAATAAATGGGTAGTTGTTATCACTTTATTTTCTCCCTTATTATATATATTCCAAGATAATATAAGTGATAGGCAAACTAAATGTTGTGTTTGGAAGGTATACATGTCCATCTAGCAATTTTTTTTTTGTGACCATAACCTCATTTTTATGGTTCATTGGTTAATGTTAAGATTTTATGGTTAAGTCTGCTTCTCTTATACTATATGCAACATGTCAACTACATTTGGTAAAAATCATCATTATAAGGACTTGTATGTCAAGTTTGGTGTAAATAGACAGTAGGTAGATTTTGACATTCTGAACATTTTTGCTGTCAGATTTTCTCTTTTTATAGCATTTTACCCCCTGTGTTCTATTTATAGCCATAATGGCCATGTTGGTTGGTAGTTTGGTTCTAATGGGCTTAGTAGTTTCAGGAAGATGACAACAATGGACGACAGACCCCAAGTGATGAAAATAGCTAACTTGATCCTTTGGGAATAATTCTGCATTTAAAATTTTATCTGTCCACTGCTTGCTGTGAAATTCACAGACATTGACATGTAATAACCGTAAGAGTTTTAATTTGCAATGCTGGATTCTTGAACACATTCAATTATTAAATTTGATCCAAACACCACTAACCTCAAAACCTCAGTGTTAATGAGAAATTCTCTAAATTTAAGAAGTAAACACAGCAAAAGAAAGTTCAATATATAAGTGTACTACTTTCTATATTATGTAATGCTGCTTTGTTTGTGTCACTTGTTAAACCACATTTGAGACATTAAATGCTGCCAACTCTTCAAATATACTGGTTCATTTCCCAACTTTACAACTGACATGTTCACATGCTGTGGTAGTTATACAATTAGCAAAATGAAAGTGGTTCAAAGAAATATATGCAGTTCAAACAGATAACGCCTTTTATTTTATTATTTTATTACCTAAAACATATAATTATAAACTAACAATATATTCCTCTAAAATTGTTTATAAAATAACTCTAG
The DNA here is from genome assembly GCA_017311375.1 of Mytilus coruscus. Taxonomy (NCBI): domain Eukaryota; kingdom Metazoa; phylum Mollusca; class Bivalvia; order Mytilida; family Mytilidae; genus Mytilus; species Mytilus coruscus. The sequence continues at coordinate 47,670,198 of CM029596.1, read as the reverse complement.
AAAGTAGCACTAAATCATGGGTTAGCATATATAAGAAATAATAACCTTTTAAGCTTTCCTAAACAACATAGAAAAAATTTTATGTCAGTTTGCCTGATTTCTGCACAACTTTTCTGGTTTAGAAAACTAGCAGAATTACTGTCCAAAACAACAAGAATGCATGTGTTGTCATGCTGATTATACCCCCCCCCCTCTACTTTGTAAACAGGAAGTATGAGTTTGATTGATAGATCTGAATTTAGCACACAAAAGTTACAACTCATCATTGTTGAACTGCTGAATAACTATGAGGTCATTCTGTTCAGTTTTTTCTTAGAAAAAGTGTGATGAAAAATTTTAAGTTAACTCAATATATTAAAAATTCATAAGTATTGGCAAACAGAAGTAGTTATCTGACCAATATGTAAAGTGCTCACATGTTACAATTCATTACTTTCAAGCTGCTGACCAAATATGAAGTCATTCTGTTTAGCAGTTTCCCAAGGAAAAGTGTGTTGACAAATGTTTGAGATGAACAAGTCAATTGCACCATAGCCCCCACTTATAGAGAAGGGATATAATATAGGGGTGTGTCCCTGTATTGCCGATAAAAAGAATGTGTCCTTTGTCTTATTATTTATCCAACTTTGAATAAAAATTTTCATTCTCTGAATATGTTAATGTTACAAGGACATACCAGGTACTAAAGTAATGCTTTATTTTAGTACAAATGTTTTCTTCTATCTAACAAACATCCCTGTCTAGGATTTAAACAAAACTCAACTAGAGTCATTCATGCATCAAATGTAGGAAAAATTTATAAATTTCTCTGTATGGATCTTCACTACCATCCAAAACAAACCCACTAGCAAAATTTCATTCCTTAATACATGTTATATCTAAGTTGCTTAGATCTAGAAGGTACACTTTTGCGTAGAATGTGTGTCAAAGTGACATAAGTTTTCTAGACTTCATTATATCAAAGATATGTCTCCTGACAAAATGTTCTTCTATTACTCACACTTACTTTCGTTAGATCCTTGTACAAAACTAAAATAGGACAGTAGAACAAACACGTTATCCTAATGCTATCTCACATCCCAACCTACATTTTAGAAGGAGAAAATAACTAACAAGACTAATACAATTTATATCATAAGTATAAAAATTTCAAGCAGTATTCTGTAAAACACTATAAAAGTCAGAACTTGCGTTGTAGAAATATAAAAGATTCTTAAAAAGTACCCTTTACAAGCTGCCATGGATAGAAATGGTAGAAAGATCTATCATATATAATATACTAGTAAATATAAAAAAAAGTATAATAATATTTGTTTAATTCTAAAAGTATATGCCAACTACTAATATATAAACGAATTTACATAAAAAATTCATATATACCAAAATACAACTAAATATAATATAGATAATCATAACATAACAAAAAGCTTCAAAGACAAGCAAGTGGAGCTAAGTGGATTGTCTCTCTCAAGTAATGTTTACACCAAGCAATTTCAAACATAAGTTACATATAAAACCTTTCTGGATAGAAATTGTTTACAATTTTCCAAAAGATATACAACCTTCAAAACTTTGAAACAACTGTAAATGAAAAATCAAGTTTGCAAATAACTACAGAATGTTTCCTTTCATCAAAATGAATAAATATTTATAAATTAAGAAAAGTTAATGGTTCAGTGCAAGTTTTTGCCTCTGTTTGTTCACAGAACTGTCATTCTTAGGAAAAACTACTTTCCAAAAATCCATTGATACACACTAAAAAGTTACCTCAGGGAATAATAAAAATTTCCATTATCCCTTAACACTTAAGGAAACATATTCAAATTGTTACCCTTGGCAACTGACTGAATATATAAGATGTTATCCTAGGTTAATAACTGAATATTTCAGTAGTTTGCCTAGGTTAATAATTGAATTTATCATACCTCACAGTAAACTTGAATAAATCTATTGTCTAATAAAAGATCATGTGGTGTTAATTAATTTGGATATTTTCTTCCAAATCGACAGGGCTGGCGAATAACCTCAAAAATTGTACCATCTGGTGAATAACCCTATTATTCACCGTCCAATATTTGTTCGGTATAATAAAACAGTTATGGCCCTATGAGTTGGGAGATATCCCCTCCTCAGAGGACCATTATTGTATAATATCAGTAGTTTGTCTTGAATAAATAACTGAATATTTCAGTTGTCTCCCTAGGTAACTGACTGATATATAAAATTTATCGCTAGGTAACTAATTATTATATAGTTTCTTATTGAAACAAATTTTAGTTTTCAGTTACCTAATATTTTATTTATAACTACATAAAAATTGACTGACATAAAGCTGCCTAATATATTTCAAAATAAATATCCTGTAACAATGATATAAATAAACACGAAAATGACATCAATGGTGGAATAATTCTTCAATACTGCTAAGTTTACTTTTGATTTTCAGACTGGCCTTTTGAACCAAATTTAATAATATGCAATGAATGAATAGTTCATGTATTTTTAAATTGCAAAATAAACATTATACATTTCTATGGCACAATGATAAAACATACCAAAGAAATTAATTTGTTGTGATAAAATATCCTCCCATCTATTAATTTTTTAAAATACCTAAGATACAATATTAGCAGCCTTAGCCATTCCATGAAATATTGAAGTCTTGTTCTCTAATAATTCATTTGGTCCATCAAACTCTGCAATTTTTCCCTGATCTAAAACCATTACCCTGAAAAACAGAAAAGATGAAATAAATTATATGTATTCCTTTTAGCTTACCTGGCCTAAGTTTAGAACTACATGTACTTTGCAATTTGAATTAAATTGGAAAGAATGTTGTGTGTAAGGTCATAGCTGTCAACTTTTAAAATCTCAAAAATGGGAGATCTCCCTCTAATATTTATTTACCATAGGGAGATTTGACCTTGTATTTTGTATTTCACATTTCATCTTTATACATTTTGCAGTTTTAAGTTTTATGGTTAATTTTGTTTCCAAAAACCATTCCATTGTGCTTAGTGCTGATTGATAAGTCAAGTCTTTTCCAACTGGTCTAATGCTTTGCTGTTACATCACTTTCCCAAGTGAGATAGAGGAATGAGTGCTCACAAATAAGTTTTACCCCACCACATTCTTTGTGTGCATGTCCTAAGTCAGGAGCCTGTAATTCAATGGTTGTTTTTGGTTGCTGTCTTCTGTATTTGTTTTTTCCTTTATTGTTTTCAGCATAAATCATGTACGGCTGTACAGTGCCCATAGTTGTTTACACCCTATTTTGGTCTCCAGTGGATAGTTGTCATAGATTACTATATGGTATGGGTTTTTTTAAGGCTGTACAGTGCCCATAGTTGTTTACATCCTATTTTGGTCTCCAGTGGATAGTTGTCATAGATTACTATATGGTATGGGGTTTTTTAAAGGCTGTACAGTGCCCATAGTTGTTTACATCCTATTACTTTGGTCTCCTGTGGATAGTTGTCAAATTGGCAATCATAGCACATCTCCTTATTTTTATATTTATGGTTGTCCAGTTGTATGACAATCATTTAAAATTTTGTATTCAATCCATCTGTGCCTCTTAGTTCAAATACAATACGAACATAAAAGTTAAAGACATGAAATCTTGGATTTTATGAAACGCTCATATAATTGCCATTTTCTCTGGGCACTCTGGCTTCCACCACCAATAAGAATAAGAATAAAACTGACTGCCACAAAATAGCACAATAGTGCTGAAAGTGGCATTAAACACCAATCCATCAATCATATAAATGCCAAGTTTTTAATTTCTTACACATTATGTATAGAATTCTGAGGGATAAAACATTAACTTCCAGATTGAATCTTGAATTCAAGATTACATGAATATTATTAAACCCTTGCAACGTGCCAGAACTTTACATTCTCCTAACATGTGAATTTGAGTAAATATATAAATGTGTGTAAAGTTTTGGAATATTACCCATGTATTTAACGTCAACAGTATATGAACCAACATTACTATGAATTTCACTAATAACTCACTTATCATAATCCAAAATTGTATTAAGTCTGTGAGCAATGGTAAGTATTGTACAATCTTTAAACTCAGAACGAATTGTTTTCTGAATTAACTCATCTGTTTCCATGTCAACGGCAGCTGTGGCTTCATCTAGAATCAGTATCTTAGTCTTGTGAAGTAAGGAACGACCCAAGCAGACCAACTGTCTTTGGCCAACACTGAAAAATTTAATCATTTACATTTTGTGTCAAACAATGAATAATAGCTGCTTATCAGTTACAATGGCTATAAAAATAAAGCTGTTGGAAAGGTTAATTTCAATTCAATTTTATTTGTATTTCTATTTGTTTTTAAGTCCTTATTCTTAAGATATATGGAATTAACTACCAATATAAGAATCACCATACTCATAAAGTCATAAAACAAGCCCTAAACATAACGACAATCAATTCTACTAAGAATGAAAGCTTACAAGCAAACTGTCACAGAGAAGTGTTTATAAAGTGTTATGGAATGAACGGATGTATTCAATCCATCTATTCCTAGCCCAAATGGATGAGGAGGAACAATTATGCTGAACAAATTATAGATCAATGTGACCGTGTGACAATTCTATCAGACTGATTTGACATGATATATATATACCTGAGGTTAAGTCTGTTTCAATAACATATTGGCATGTATTTTCATATTCATTTATTTAAGCATGTTCACCTGAGATTTTGTCCTCCTTCACCACATTCATAGTTTAATTTATCGGCTAGACCTTCCACATAACTTTTTAAATGGGCATGCTCCAATGATTTCCATAACTGTTCATCACTGTATTGGTCAATAGGGTCAAGGTTCATTCTGAGAGATCCAGAAAATAAAACAGGGTCCTGAATATAAAATAAAAAATAATTCCATATACTTATTTCTACTGTGACAATATCTAGATCTAACTTTAAAATTCAGTAAAATACCGTTTCATTTCAGAAAAATGGAAAAGCCTAAATCCTTAAGTCTAAGGCCTTTATGAAATATAGACATACTCATGTATGGTTTGGTTTTAGACAAGCATCAATTATTATCCAAGTCAAGCAGTCATGAGTAATTTTCTAATCTGTAAATCAGAGTATTTTGGTTTAGGGATATTTTGTAGGATTTCACGAAAACAGTAAAGGAGAAGGGCTAATTTCGGCTTAAAATTCAGAATACATCTGATAAAAGATTTTTGACATTTTTTAAACACTCAAGTGTCTACTTAAGTCGATTCAATTAGTCTATGTTAAAGATTTTAACCAATTTGGTCATTAAAGACGCTCAAATTCAAGCTTATATATGAAAAATCTATCAAACATGCCATAAAACGTCACTTTTCAGATTGTTATTGTCTAAAATGGAAGTGGCCGCATTCGTGTTCAGTCTCAACATTTATATATGTTATGTATTATCATTAAATACAACATATATTTAAATATTAAGACTGAACACAAATGCGGCCACTTCCATTTTAGACAAAAACCGTCTTAAAATTAACACAAATGCTAAAATTGTGAAGATTTCAGTATTTTTGCATGAAAAAATGATGCTAGTACCTGATGCATGTCCATTGTATTGTCAAAAACAGCCCATATTCATGTAACACAAGTATTCTACTTTCCAATTACTAGCTACAAGTGCCATTTTTAACTACTTTGTAAAATTGCTATATTTTGGGGCCAAAAAGGGGTCTTACCAGACCTACTCCTTTTAAATATATGTGCCAAATTTTGGCACTTCAGTTCAATCCTGTTTTTTTACACATTAGAGCTGATGGTACAGCAATTTAAGTTAAATTTTATTAATTCAAGTGTTGCCAAACTAATTTGTTTATTCTTGTAATCAAGTGAAGGGGATAATTAAACTGTTAGAGTAATTGATGCATTGACCATTCTAATTATATAGAGTACTTGTTTTTTCTCTCAATTAATTTAATAAGATTAAACATGTATATATGCTCATTTTATTGTTCAAGCATTATCATGCTCATAATGTTCTACTTGTAATAAAGGATAGCCTTGCATTTATCATTTGGATGAATGCTTTATTCTGGTGTGTATAATTTTGGACACTTCCATCTTTAGCACCAAATAAACCGAAATATAACTACAGCCATAATATCCCAAATTACACAATGCATCACATGGGAGATACTGTCTTAATGAAGTTTACCTGAGGAAGGATTGTAAGTTTCTGACGAAGATCATGTAATCCCATTTCAGCAATACATTCTCCATCAATAATGATTTTACCCTCTGCAGACTCAATCAGGCGGAACAATGCCATTGCCAATGAAGACTTGCCAGCACCAGTTCTACCCACAATTCCAACCTATAAAAGCAATGAAAATACAAATAGATTTGTTGGAAATTTACACATGGCCTGGACCGTGATATTGGAATTTTATCCTGAGCGTTAGCGAGGGATAAAACTAACGAATATCACGGCCAAATGTAAATTTCCAACAAATCTATGGCTTCCATGAATTATTTCGATTCTAATAGGACAAATATGGTAATTAAAAATTTTGATGCGAGGGTGGGTATGCCGTGTGTGTTGCTGTTCTATTTTACCCCCTGTTAGATAAAGCTAAAAAATTCTAATAAATCTATAGCTTGCATGAATTATTTCTTAAATAACCGCTAGAAAAAAATTTGTTTAACTCTTTTAAATCTCAACCTCAACATTTGCCATTTTTAATTTACAGTTTTTTCTCGTAAGCTACCGTCAAACCCATAGTTGACATTTCGTAACTAAGGAACTGCCATGTTGACTTGCTGAAATAAGTTAATGTGCAAATAATGCAATGGAATAGAAAATAAAACAACACCTACCTCAAAACTCCATTTTAATGCAATATTATCCGAATTTGGAGGGTTCAAGTAATGGAAGAAGCTTCAGCCTTATCGTTTTCATTTGAATTCATGTTTTGAAATGACATTAATGCGCCAAAAGCATTAATGGAATTTCTCGGAATTTTATTTTATTTTGATTTTGTACATTTTTCTATGAAACAAACAGCTTATTTCCAATGGGGTCCTTTAAGTATTAGCTATTAGTTAAGGAATATTACCATATCTTTTTAAAAAGATTACCAGTAAGACAAAAATTTTAAATCCATTTTCAAAACTGACCTTTTGTCCTCCAGCAATATTACATGTGATTCCTCTTATCACTAAATCTAATCCAGCTCTGTATCTGGTCTTGTAATTATCAAATTTACACTCTCCTGAAGCAGGCCAGTCTGATGGGGGCCTCTTGTTAGGATTTATCCATTCTGCCTGTCATTAAAAGAAAACAATAATATCAATGTAATTCAGTCCATGAGTATATTTATAACAATTGGAAGAATATAACACTGAAAAGGGTGCAACAAATCTCAGAAATTCAGTAGAAAAATTTCCTGTCTGTGAGCTGAGCTGTGAGCTGAGATGCGAGTTACGACTTGTTCGAGTTTGAGCTAAAGAATATCAGAAGTCTTACTTGAAACTGTTTGAGATTTTAAGTCTTTTTCACTTGTATTTCATTCTTTAACACCTGTTCAAATGATTTATTGAAATGACTGAACATTTCTAGAAAAAGAAGTGTGTATGTTACCAAGGAGTTAGGATGAGGCTTATGTATATCAGTTAGTGTGAACTATATGAACTTGCCAAAAAAAATATAAAATTGTATTTAATAATAATATTAGATGATAAATCCAAAAAGTGGAGTATGACAAGAACCACTATTTTGCTATAAAATCAACATAATTTTATCAGACACCTCAAGAATATTCTTTTCTTGGAAAGTCTGTTGCTCTTACCTAAACATTAATACATGTATGAAGATGTCAAATGTTTTGCAGTTTTTGCAGTTTTTCATTAAATGCATGAGGTTTGAAAGCCTAAAACAAACATGCAAGACAAAATTCTTTTAAATTATTTCTTGTAAACATCTGAACAATGTTGTTCGATAGATTTGTATTTGTGCATTTTGTGCAATTTTGATGGACCTATTAACATACTTTCTCCTTACATTAATTCTTCATTCACATAATTTTTTTTTATATTGGCTATGTTTAGATACTTATGTCAATATATAGATACTTTTTTCCATTATTTTTGCATCCATTCCAACAATCAAACTTGCTGTCCTAATATGGGAAGCAACTGTTTCCTCTACCTTCTGACTTGTTCCTTTCTTTTTATGAGGCATAATTTATACATATGCTTCCAAATGAGAATTAAAAGAAACTACCGGTAGTTTTTCCTATAACTTCATGTTCCACAATATAAATGACGTCCTCTCAATGAATAATTCATTTTGTGACAATGTTCCTTCCATAGTTTCTATTCATTTTGAAATAAAGGATACCACTGATTAAGTTAAGTCTGCTTCATATCTAGACTTAACGCGTCTAGATATTGTCAACAAGGATGGTATGAAAACCAAACATTCAAGCAAAAGAGATGTTTTCAATTTTCCCACTATGAATTTTCATTTTTTTGTAGCAACTTTCCAGCAGTACGTACATATGAAGTATATATCATCCAGTTGATACAGTATTGAGGGTAAAAAATAATATAACCAAATTCTGGTAGTAACTTTCTCTGTAGTGTGCAAAAAAATAAGTGAACTTATAAGCTAGTCTAAAATTACCTCCTGTTCCACTTCAGCATATTCTTTAACTCTCTCAACAGAAACAACATTAGATTCTAGGTCACTGGAAGTCCTGACAAACATGTTCAGAGCACCAGTTATCTAAAAGAAAATTTTTTTGTTAGTTGAAATAATATTTCAGTACTGAACTAGAGGCTCTACAGAGCCTGTGTTGCTCACCTGCATCTTCAACAATAGCCACCTTTCAGTAAGAATCATCATTAAAGGAGAATAAGAGTTAATTAACAATTTCAATCATGTTAACATATTTGAAGATCCTATCCTCCTGATAATTTTCCCTTTTCAAAGTATCTTCATAACTATTATAGTTTTCAAGATAATAGACAAAAAATGCATAAAAATGTTAAAAATTATCATTTAAGGGCAATAACTCAAATAAGTCGAATGAAGATTTGACCAGTATGGCTTATTTGTAGATCTTGTCTTGCTGATCATATGTGCTATCAAAAGTTTCTACCTATCTATTACAATTTTCAAGATAATAGGCAATAATGGGAAAAAATGGGGAAAAATGCATTAAAGGGCAATAACTTCAATAAGCAGTTGACTAAAAATTTCGTTTATGTTGACTAATTTGTAGATCTTGTCTTGCTGATCATTTTTGCTTTAAAGATTCTATCTTTCTTTTATACTTTTTAAAATATTAGACAAAAACGGAAAAAATTGGTAAAAATCGTCATTAAAGGGCAATAACTCTAATATAGAGTCAACTGAAGATTGACTCACTTGAAGATCCTGTCATGCTGATCATTTTTGCATTTAAAGATTCAATCTATCTATTATAGTTTTTAAGATATTAGGCAATAACGCAAAAAAATTAGTAAAAATCGTCATTAATGGGCAATAACTATAATAAGGAGTCATCTCACAATTTTGGTCACTGAACTTATTTGTAGATCTTGTCTTGCTGATCATTTTTGCTGTTTAAAGTTTTTATATATCTATTATAATTTTTGAGATAAAAGGCAAAATTTTAAAAATGGTAAAATTTGTCATTTAAGGGCAATAACTCCTATAAGAAGTCATCTGACAGTTTTGAGTTTTTATGGACATTTGGTAGTGCTCAACATTCTGAATATTTTTGAACCTGTCAGATTTTCTCTTTTTATAGCAGTTTTCAAAATAATAGGCAAAACTTGTATTTTACCCCTATGTTCTATTTGTAGCTATGTTGGCCATCTTGGTTGAAACGGGGTCATAGGACACATTTTAAAAACTAGATACCCTAATAATGATTTAGAATAAAGATTAAGGTCAAGTTTGATTAAATTTGGCCCAGTAGTTTCAGATAAGAATATTTTTGTAAAAGTTAACAGATATGACGGACAACGGACGCCAGACGCCAAGTGATGAAAAAAGTAATATTTCATTTGTAAATCTATAGCCCTTAAGTCTTTACTAACCTAAAAGACCAAAATGATTGTTGTATATGTAAACAATTTTCTACTGTAATGTAATGAAGAGTTGACAGCATAAAACCTTCAGGGACAGCTGTGGCTATATATTTGGTATTTTACAGGGATGCAAGGGTTAAAAATAGAATAAGAAAATCATCTCAATCTTTGTACTCTACTTACAACAATGTGATACAATATATACATTTTGAAGGTCAAACATACCTGTAGAGCATAAGATATAGACAAGCCTACAACACCTCCTTCTACATTTGGCGTCAACACGGCAAATAATGCTGCTGCAAATACTATCAGATTTCCAATCAACTCTAATCTCCAACCCAGCCATCTACAATACATAGACTTAAATTGAATTCAAGATGATATAGCACAACATCTGAGGGATTTTGCTGTCATCAAAGGGAAAAGACATGTAATACGCTAGCAATTATTGTATAAATCAAAACGAAAGTGGTATTTTTAACACAACAATTGGTTGTGTGAGTTTTTTTAACCCATTACTTAAATAAACAATGACAGAAAATTTTTTGATTGTAATGTGAAGATTATTCCAGAGTCTTTTTTTGTAGTTGATAATACACATTTGAGAAGACCTAAAAACAAAAATATAATTAAAGACACTCACTTGTGTCTTAATAAATAACTTTTTGTTATAATTCCACAGAAATAGGACAATGATTACAGGTTGTCTGGCATGTTATGGGTGACCTTTCCTGATCAGGAGCCACTGTGGTTAAGTGGTCTAGGAAATATTGTTTGAAACTAATCTCACTCCTTACCATAATTACAAACTCTTGCTTTTGAAACAATGGCTGAGTGTCTGCACTGGAGTTACTGATGCATAAACAAATTGTGCTAAACAAAAAGTAGCAATATTTCTTTCAGTGATTTTATCATAAGTTTACTACCAAAACCAAACAGAAAATATAGATGTTATTAGCTTTATACAGCAAGGTATTCGATCAATGAAATAAAAACTAATACCTTTTTTCCACTCCACAGAGTGATTATTATAACACTGTACCTACCTCTGTGAAGCGATTTTAGTGAAATAGTAACTAATATTTTTGTCCACTCTGTACAGTGATTCCTGAATGAATCTATCTTGTGCTTTATATGCCCTTAGACTAGTAGCTCCACTCAATGTTTCACTAAAATGGTTGTAAATGGGAGATTTTGATGTGGATTCTAGTCTCTGTAACTGTCTTGATGATGGAACATAAAATCTCTAGAAAACATTAACACATTATCTCAATACAGTTCAATGGAGGCTGTTTAAGAGAAAAAAATAAGAAATTATCTCAATACAATTCTTCACTAAAGACTGTTTAAGAGAGACAATGCTATCAAACATTAAACTGAACTCTTGAATTCTCAATATAACACTTTAGTTCATATTTTCATAAATATAATGTCATTGTCAATAAAATTCTTTCATTATTTTACAAAAAATATTTTAGTTATTCCATTTGAACACTTACTCTTTAAAATGAATTTAAAGATACAATATAACCTTTAGTATCTTTTTCAAGCTTCATGAAATACTTTGTTAATGACTATATTTACAGTTGATAAGCTAATGGCCAAAGTAAAGTAAAGTTTATGCAATTTGGGTGTTTTAGTTTATTTTTTTATAGAATTATGTATACATTTAGAAGTGGTTGGACTAAATCTAAATACAAAAAAAATGTAGCATTTATATTTCCAGAGGTATAATCAATTGTTATGATATTGTAACTATCATATCTATTTAGTTGGCCTAATTTGTTTTGTGTGGCCTATTATACATGTTTACATTGTGTACAAAATAAAATACATTGTGTTACAACTATGCAGTTTAGAAATCACTGGAACAATCATTGATACTAATGGAATGATTAGAACTTTCTATTTCACTTACATAACATTTCCAGAATGATCATAACAAAAGATGCGTAATTTATATTTCTAGAGTTGTCTAGAAGTTTCCGTTTGAGTATTTAAATGCAGACCCAAAAGTTAGTTGAATATAGAGATTTAGAGATAGACATAGATAGACTTAGATAGACATCAACATTCTCAGCAGTTGGATTGACACTTTTATTTACAAACTACAACATACTAGATTGTGACCAATTGGATATAATATTCTGTGGATTTCGAGAAGATTTCCGGATAAAGAAAAGATAAAAGATTGGACATATATTTTGACAGTTAAGTTGACATTTCTTTTTATGTAATACTTCTTGTAAACTTGTGTATAATAAATCTTGTTAAATTTTATTATTGATTTGTGTCTTTTGTTGGCTACAATTAAAAGGCGATTTTCTGGCATAACAGAAATTGGGGGCTCAATTCTGGGATAACGTTAATATCTTATTAAAATTTTTATTAGAACTAGCCAACAAAATTCTACAATATGGCATTTGATGCCGGTAAATTTTTGAAAACGCCAGACCTGGAAGGGTTTGATAATTTAAAGAAAGAGGAATTAGTGTTGCTTGCTAAACATCTGAAATTAGACTTTAGAGTATCTATGAGAAAACAAATTATAAAAAATTTGGTAATAGATAAATTAGTTGACTCAGAAATTTTTGGTGAAGAGGCTCTTGAACTCAAGGTCGAAAATGTTGATGCTTTCAAATTAAAACAGCTTGAATTAGAACATGAACTTAAATTAAAACAATTGGAAAAAGAAGAAAAACAGGCAGAACTTGAAACGAAGGAAAGGTTAGAGATGGAGAAAAAAGAAAAAGAAGAAAGGTTAGAAATGGAGAAAAAAGAAAAAGATGAATTTAAATTAAAACAAGATGAATTGAAATTAAAACAGGCAGAACTTGAAATGAGAGAAAGGTTAGAGATTGAAAAAATGAAAATTGAAATGGCAAAAGAAGAAAGCAACACTAAATTCCAGTCAAAATCAGAACATCTTAATTTTGATGCAGCAAAAACATACGTTTGGTTCCCAAATTTTGTGAAAAACAGTTGATAAATTTTTCCACAGTTTGAGAAAATTGCTCAAAATTTGAAATGGCGAAGCCTTTTGGACTACAATGCTACAAAGTGTTTTTGAGGGCAAGGCCGCTGAAATTTACTCAGCACTTTCATCAGAAAATAGTTCTGATTATGACATGGTTAAAAGGAAGTTTTGAAAGCTTATGAGCTAGTGCCAGAAGCATATAGACAGAAATTTAGGTCTTATAAAAGTTTGATTCACAAACCTATGTTGAATTTGCTAGGAAAAGAAGATCTATTTGATAAATGGCTTACGTCAAAGAAAATAAATAAAAATTTTGATAATTTAAGACAATTGATGTTATTAGAAGAGTTCAAGCAGGGTGTTCATTTAGACTTGAAAACACATTTAGATGACAAAACTGTTGATACATTACAAGATGCAGCTGTTATTTCCGATAATTATACCCTTTCACATAAGAAAAGTTTCAAAGGTCAAAATTTTAATACTTCGAGTGGAAATTACAAGAATCAAAGCACTGAGCGTACTGATAGTAAGCCTGTTGCACAGAATAAGAGTCAGTCTAGTTATAATATGTCTAGTCCAAAATTTGATACTTTTGAGAAGAAGTCACTGACTTGTGCTTATTGTAAGAAGAATGGTCACCTGATGGCTGATTGTTTTAGACTCCAGAAGAAGAATGAAAGAGATAATAAGCCCAAGACCAGTGCTTGTACGACACCCCGTGTTATCAATACGTTGGAATGTCCTGCGAGTCAGGCTTTTAAGTCCAGTTTTTGTGATTACATGGAGGATTATAAACCTTTTATGTCTGATGGGTTTGTTTCTATTGTTGATAATACTACTCCTCAGCCTATTAAGATTTTACGGGACACTGGAGCTTCTCAGTCTTTATTGTTAGAAGGTGTGTTGCCTTTGTCCGAGGAGACTTCTGTTGGTGCCTCCGTTTTGTTACAAGGTGTGGAGTTAGGTTGTATAGATGTTCCCCTCCATCGTATTTATCTGAAGTCAGATTTGATTACTGGACCAGTTGTTGTGGGTGTTCGTCCTAATCTCCCTGTTGATGGTGTTTCATTATTGCTAGGAAATGATCTAGCTAGGAACAAAGTGGTTGCTGAACCAATTGTTACCAGTGAACCGGTGGTGGATGTTAAATCACCTGAAAATGATGCTGAACTGTATCCAGCTTGTCTTGTTACTAGGGCAATGGCTAGAAAACAGCAAAATGAGGATTTGCAAGAAGACCAGTTTGATTACATGGACCTTTCTGACACCTTTATAGCTGACATTGAAGATCCCGGTAGCTCAGAGAAGGCCGTAATAAGACCACCTAGTATTAGCAAGAATATAATTATGCCATGGCCAGACGTAAACAGCCATTCATTAGACCGAAGGAAATTTGTCGAAGAACAAAATAAAGACCCTGAGGTTCTTCAGCTCTGCAAGAGGGCTCAACCACAGGAGGAAGCAGACAAAGTGGCCGAATGCTATTACCATCAAGACGGTATTTTAATGAGAAAGTGGAGGCCCCCTGATGCTACCCCAGAGGAGGAATGGAGAGTGGTATACCAAGTGGTGGTGCCTAAAGTTTATAGGCAAGACATTATTGGTCTTGCTCATGACACCCCCTTGGCTGGACACTTAGGTATAAGGAAGACTTGCCTTAAGATCTTGCAGCATTTCTACTGGCCAAGACTTAGAAATGATGTCGCAGAATACTGCAAATCATGCCATATATGCCAGGTTGTTGGTAAGCCTAACCAGAAAATACCACCAGCACCACTTCTGCCTATTCCAGCCTTTGAAGAACCTTTTAGCCGAGTACTCATTGATTGCGTTGGACCTTTACCGAAGACCAAGACTGGAAATGCGTATTTATTGACGATTATGTGTACCTCCACTCGTTTTCCTGAGGCTATTCCATTAAGGAATATCAAGACACCTAGTATTGTCAAAGCTCTGATCAAATTTTTCACGCTAGTAGGACTTCCAAAGTCTATACAGTCCGACCAGGGTTCAAATTTCATGTCAGGTTTATTTCAGCAAGTAGTGTACCAGTTAGGGATTGCTCAGTATAGGTCAAGTGCTTATCATCCAGAATCTCAAGGTGCCTTAGAACGTTTTCATCAAACATTGAAGAACATGATCAGAACTTTTTGTCTTCAATTTGACAGGGATTGGGATGATGGTGTTCACTTTTTACTTTTTGCGGTCCGAGAGGCTGTTCAAGAATCCCTTTGTTTTAGTCATTTGAGTTGGTATTTGGTCATACTGTAAGGGACCTTTAAAATTGATTAAGGAAAATGGCTTACTGAACACACTGACTTGAATCTTCTAGACTATGTATCTAGATTTAAAGAAAAATTGTATACTGCTTGTCAAATTGCTCAGAACAATTTAAAACTGTTCAGAATAAGAAGAAAATATGGTATGATAAAGATGCCAGGGACAGATTTTTTGAGCCTGGTGATAAGGTACTTGTATTTTTGCCAGTCCCTGGACATCCATTACAAGCTAAATATTGTGGTCCTTATACCATAGAGAGTAAAATTAATGATTTGAATTATATTGTAAAAACACCAGGTCGGCGTAAACAAAATAGAGTGTGTCACATTAATATGTTAAAACCATATTTTGAGCGTACTAATGAAGGTGAGAGTAAACCAGTTGCCACTTTAGCCATGGTTGAATTGGAGAACAATCATGACAAACCAGATATAATTGAACCACCTTTTAGTTCTAAAACTATGGAAGAGACAGTTAGATTGAAAAATTCAGAAATTTTGTCAAATTTAGATTCAAAACTTGCACATCTGTCTTTTGATCGTAGAGAAAATTAAAAGCTTTGGTATTTTCTTTTAAAATCTTTTCCCAGATGTGCCAAACAAAACCACTGCTGTTTGTCATGATGTCGATGTAGGTGATGCTTCTCCAATTAAGCAACATCCTTACCGGCTCAATCCACTCAAACTTGAATATATGAGACAAGAAATTAAATATATGCTTGACAATGATATTATTGAGCCGAGTAACAGTGAATGGAGCTCTCCTTGTCTCCTTGTGCCCAAACCAGATAAAACCTTTCGTTTTGTAACTGATTTCAGAAAAGTTAATTCTGTTTCAAAATCTGATTCCTATCCGATTCCAAGGATAGACGACTGTATTGATAATATTGGAAAAGCAAAATTTGTGAGCAAATTTGATTTATTGAAGGGTTACTGGCAAGTCCCATTGACACAGAGAGCTCGAGAAATATCAGCTTTTGTCACACCAGATGGCTTATTTCAATATACTGTAATGCCGTTTGGCATGAAAAGTGCTCCAGCTACATTTCAAAGAATGATCAATAATGTTATAAAAGATTTAGACTGTTGTTATGCTTATATTGATGATCTTATTGTATGTAGTGATAGCTGGGAAGAGCATTTAACACATTTATATGATACTTTTGATAGATTGTCACAATCAAATTTGACTGTTAATCTTGGTAAAAGTGAATTTTGCCAGGCCACTGTTGATTATTTAGGGCATACAGTTGGCCAAGGTCAAGTGAAACCTATTCATCTAAAGTGGATGCAATTACCAAATTTCCTCCTCCTACAAATAAAAAACAACTTATGAGATATTTAGGCATGATTGGATTTTACAGGAAATTCTGTTCAAATTTTGCTACTGTTGTTCAACCGTTGACTCATCTTTTACGGAAAGATTCTAAATTCATCTGGAGTGAAAATTGTCAAAACGCTTTTGAAAATAGCAAATCACTTTTAATTAACAGTCCAGTTCTGATCACTCCAGACTTTGAAAAACAATTTAAACTTGCTGTTGATGCAAGCGATGTAGGAGTTGGAGCTGTTTTATATCAGGAAACAGATGATAATGTTGAAAAACCTATATCATATTTTTCTAAGAAATTAGATAAACATCAGAAAAATTATTCAACTATTGAAAAAGAGTGTTTTGCACTGTTGTCTGCACTTCAACATTCTGATGTATATTTAAATCCCACTGTGCATCCTATTCTTGTTTATACTGATCATAATCCTCTCACCTTCATACATAAAATGAGAAACAAGAACCAGAGATTGACTAGGTGGAGTTTATTGTTACAGGAATATGATGTTATTGTAAAACATATTAAAGGTAAAGATAATATAATAGCAGATGCTTTATCTAGAACTTATTAAAACACTGTGTATATACTATGTATTTTTGTACATATTATTCATGAAAAGTTTTTTTAAGGGGGGAGGTGTTATGATATTGTAACTATCATATCTATTTAGTTGGCCTAATTTGTTTTGTGTGGCCTATTATACATGTTTACATTGTGTACAAAATAAAATACATTGTGTTACAACTATGCAGTTTAGAAATCACTGGAACAATCATTGATACTAATGGAATGATTAGAACTTTCTATTTCACTTACATAACGTTTCCAGAATGATCATAACAAAAGATGCGTAATTTATATTTCTAGAGTTGTCTAGAAGTTTCCGTTTGAGTATTTAAATGCAGACCCAAAAGTTAGTTGAATATAGAGATTTAGAGATAGACATAGATAGACTTAGATAGACATCAACATTCTCAGCAGTTGGATTGACACTTTTATTTACAAACTACAACATACTAGATTGTGACCAATTGGATATAATATTCTGTGGATTTCGAGAAGATTTCTGGATAAAGAAAAGATAAAAGATTGGACATATATTTTGACAGTTAAGTTGACATTTCTTTTTATGTAATACTTCTTGTAAACTTGTGTATAATAAATCTTGTTAAATTTTATTATTGATTTGTGTCTTTTGTTGGCTACAATTAAAAGGCGATTTTCTGGCATAACACAATTAAAAAATGTAACATTTATATTCCCAGAGGTATTATAGCATTTACATTTCCAGAACTGTAATCCATTAAAAAAGTTATGAAAAAGAAGAGTAAATGTATAGGATGTATCCAAAAACCTGAAATATTGCATTTTGTTTCAATTTCATTTGTGATTTCTGAAAAGTCTGCCCTTAGGATTTTGTTTAAAAAGGAAATATTTATTGATACATGTATAAACATTTCGGTTCCAATGATATTTAACGAATACCAGTCCCAAAATTCCTTTTTTGGCAGAAAATCTTTTGTCTCAATAGAGAAACAAAGCTCCAAATAGTCAAAATGAGTGTGCCGTTGTGATGGCATCGCGCTTTAGAAAGTTAACATTTCAATATTACCTGAATGAAGTAGTAAAATATTCCAAGTGGAACGATGACACTTAAAAATATAGGTGTACTGTATGATATGACAATCACTGTACTCAATGTCTGGAAAAAGATCATGATCCACATTCGAAAGGTCATTGGCAAGGTTACATCAATCATCTGTACATCTCCAGAGAAACGATTCACAATCCTTCCAGATGGTGTGGTGTCGAAAAATGACATTGGAGCTCTCATGATGCTTACAAGCATGTTATGATGAAGTTTAGCAGCAGCTTTCACATAGGACAAAGTACCAAGTAGTGAATATATCAATATAAGAACAGCTGTAAAAAGAATCATGTGTATAATACATATGTATCACTATAATAACAGCTGTTAAGGAAATAATGCGTATCATACATATGTATCACTATAATAACAGCAGGAAACAAAACCATTTGTAGGATACACGTTTGCTCTAACATTTTGAGGTACTTATTCTAGTAATTTTTGGTGGAATTTTTGTATGCTATTCCTCATCAAAGTACATGGAAAGTTTACAGAGATTTAATTAGTTGTTTTTTTCATATCATTGAGGACAGTGTTTTTTTTTGTTTCTTCAGCTAATACAACTTCCAAGAATATTACAATTTTTCCAACTTTGAGTTGCACCTATCTTTATGTTGAATGAAGGTTAGTGGTGCTCTCTAGATACCCTGGCATCTTCTGCTAATACATGATGCAGCCAAATGTGATGAAAGTGGTGGTAAACACCAACAATCAATCCACTGAACGAGGTGAAGAGGAATATTAGTTTTGTGGCAATGTACAGGAAATAATTTGTCAAAACTCTTTACAGACTTGACCTTCATATTCTATATATAAATATGTGGTATGAGTGCCAACTATCCATCCAAGTCACAATGTGTAAAAGTAAACCATTATAGGTCAAAGTTCTACCTTCAACACGGAGCCTTGATTTGAGAGTACTAGCAGTTACTGAAAGCTAGTTTAAAGCCAAAAACAATAAATAATAAAAAATCATGCATCAGAGACTAACATCAATTAAAACACATCCCAGGCAGGTATTTAGTGTTTTAACACCATGGACTGTAGCTGAGTCAAAGAAGACATGACTTGTGCAATGCCAAAATAAAAGTAACAACAGGCAGTAAGATAGTTAGGATTTAACTTATAATAAATATGCATGATGTTATTTAAAGATAAAACAATTTCTAAATAGAAAATAAACGTGGATGTGTATAAAATTATATAGATCCCAAAAAAACATTCGAAAAGAATACAAATTTAGTTTATGTTTTAATTTGTTGATGACAAAATATATGCATGCATAATGTATAGATGACAACTATATCTTAAAATTACCTTCCATACACTCCTAACTATACTTTCAATTACTACTATAACTAAATAAAGTTTAAAAAAAACTATTTTCTTGTACCTTGAACTATGATCAAGCCCTATCAATCATTATTACATTATAAGAACTATTCCAATATTTGTTAGTAAACTCTTAAAAGCACTGTATTTTGATATATTTTAGAGTACTTGTATTATTTGTACCTAACACATTAATATTTTTGAGAGATAAACTCCAAAATATTGTAATATCATACCTTGTACTACTCCCAGACCACCATACACTCCTAAATACATTGTATTTTTATCTGAATATGCAGTTGTATTGGCTAAGCTTCTATTAGCTAAAAGATCATCATCACTCCACAAGCTGAGCCATATGTTAGCTGCAATACTGGTTCCTTGGTATACCATAAATAACAGGAAAATAATGACCATGGCAGGAATCCCTACTGCTTTAAAGTATGACAGGAAAACGGTCCATTCAATCTATAAATAGATAAGGTAAATTTTCATCTCTCCTGACATTTTGTAAGAAAAATGCAAATGTATTCCTGGTGTCTTATTTAACAATAAAGTGTTTACCAATTTTTTTAACACCAGCAAAGTGTTTACCTATTTATTTTAACTACATCAAAGTCAGGAAAGGGTGTACTAAAAAGAATAACTCACAGAAAAATACCCATCAACTTGCTACTACTGACAACAATGCGTTTTTATTTACCTTTCCATGTCCTTCTTTCTCCTTCTCAATTAATTTTTCCACCTGTTTCTCGGGTTGTTTTACTTTATTCCCTGTAGTAGGTAAGGCACTCTCATCTATCATAGAAATTGTTCTGACTAACTTAGCCTTCTTCTGTAACTTCTCTGCCCTCCTGTTTATAAAATGGAATGTTCCAATCAATTTAATTTCAAGTTAACATTGAAAAACTATCAGTTTCCCCTTGTATCAAATAATGAGAATCTATAAGTTTCCTTTTCCATTTAATTGTACAACAAAGGTGTTAACCTTTTTTTTAATAAATTCATGCATCTTTGTGAAACGCATTATCACAAATGCAAAAAGGCCGAATAGAAAATTTCAGTGAAACTAATTATAAGAAATTAAATCATTCTATTTAGAAATTCTTTTTACAAATCTATACCTTTCAGTATTCTTTCCCTTGTCAAACCAGCATTTTTCATGTGTCACAGACTGTAAACGTTCAAGTATACGGCACTTTTCTTCAATCACTACAAAATAAATTTTTAAAAAACATTGGTTTTCTGATTTTATAAGATTAGAAATTGTTCTATAGATAAATATACAAGAGCAACAATAATTTACTATTAGATAATAAAGGAGCATCGATCTGAAAAAAAAAGTTATCATTAGAATTAAGCGAATCTGCCAATTCTGTCTTTGACTGGTCCATTAAATTTATATGGTAACAGAGGACAGTGCTGATCATTATACCAAAGAAATCATTTCTACTAAATAAAGAGATTTCCCATCCTAAAAAGAGATACTGAATAGCTATGACTTGACTTGCATTATTTACTTAAGTCCATTCAAGCATGAAATTTAAGCCACCGTGACCAAAATGATATTTCCAGTTAGTATAAAGTAATGAATTATCATTATTCTGAGCACGTTACTGTTCTAAATGACAAACAGATCAGACATCAGTAGTATAACTTCATAACATCTTAGATTATCTTTTTATGATATCTTCTTCTCATGCTTAAATTACATTTTCACCTTCAGGATCATTATCTAGGTCAACCTCCTCATCCTCCTCCTTGACCTCAGTGAAATAAGCATTCAGAAACTGTGCAAATGCTCCTTCATGGCTTAATAACTCCTCATATGTTCCCATTTCTGAAATCTGTCCATCCACCAATACTACTACCCTGTCAACCATTGGTAACCATTGGATACCATGTGTTACTAAAATTCTTGTCTGAAAAACAATATCCACAAATGAGTTGAAAGAAGTACCTTTTTTAAAGTTGGCCAGAATAGCATATTCCACCATGTAAATAGAAGTTAAAAAAAGTTAAAATGGCTTAGAAAGTAACAAATAAACAAGAATGCATATGTTGTTGTGCTAAGCATACCGAACTTGTAATTCAAAGTAATGGAAAACAGGAGATAGATGTCTGACAGATTCTAAAAATGCTCACACATTACAACTCATCAGGGTTAAGCTACTGACCAAATATGAAGTAATTCTATGAAGTAGTACTTAGGAGTAGTGTGACAGAAATATTTGTTGGGACTTACGGACAGACAGACAGACAAGGTGTAATGGATTTCAATCATATATCCCTATAAGAATTTTGGTCCATTTGATACCAATGGTACCATAATGAAAAATGGTCTTTATGGTAAAGGGCATACACATCACCTTTGTGTCGTACTAATTAAATTCAATATGTATCTAGGATAAACCTTTTAGTTGCATATGGTGAGGTGAAATATTACCTTATTCTTCAAGAGTCCTTTCTTGCCAAAGACATTTTTAAACATGTGTTTACCAACATGGGAATCAACAGCACTCAAAGGGTCATCTAACAAGTAAATATCAGCATTGTTATAAACAGCTCTTGCTAAACTGATTCTCTGTTTCTGTCCACCACTTAAATTTATTCCCTGGAATTCAAATATCAATAGTTAAGCTATAATTTATAACCACAACTGTAAAATGTGTGAATATGTTTTATAAGATATTATAAGATATTAAAGCCATTCTGAGTATTGACTTCACAATTTTATTTACATTTGTTTTATACTTAGGAACTACTGGTGTTTAGTTTTGTTTTAGAAAAATCGTTTTCATATTGTATAATATTGATAGACTTTGACTGCCATGATATTGAAAATAACATAGATGTATGTGAACAACCTGACTTATACCTTAAAGATTAAAAAGATAAAATATAAAAATAAGGAGATGTCTGCTATACATACCTTCTCACCAATCTCTGTCATGTCACCTCCTGTAAGGATTTCAAAATCTCTTTTCAATGAACAAGATTCAATCACTTGATCATATTTTGCCAGGTTCATCTCTCTTCCAAACAAAATGTTGTCTTTAACAGTTGCATTCTGTATCCATGCCTGTTGTGGTACATATGCTATTTTCCCCTATAAAATACATGATTGCTTTGATATAATGAAGAATCTAAAATTGTTTATATTAAGGTGGCTCGGGTGTCTTCCTCCATCTTGGATTTTGAAGTAGCACATAACAGTTAGTCTAGATCTTTAATAAAATGTGCAAATTTTGAGAGTAGTATGTAATTCATGTGTAAGACTTTTGATGTAAATATAGAAAATTATGTGTTTTATCATATTTACGGCTGTAATTTACAAAAAACACCATATTTGTGTTTGATTCATTTTTTTCAACTTTGCCATATAAGGGGAGATAACTCAGATAGTAGGGGAAATAACTCAGATAAAGTAAGTTTTGTAATAGAAAGTGTTGCGAATTTACCTATTTTAATATGTAGCAATAAAACAAGTTCAGTGACCCCATTTTTTCTTTTTCTTATCTGAAAGCATGTTATAAGAGATGATCTTCTCACATTTTATCTTAAAATTCTATCATGTAGTTTTCTTTTTGTCACACAAAATTGGATTTTCCATGCATAATCTATACAAATTCTGACAATTTTGCACAACCTGTAGCGTGAAAAAAAGTCCGGTGACCCATACTTTTTATTATCTTTTTGAAAAAAGCATGATAAAAACTTCATTTTGACAAATTATTAAAAAGTTCTATTGATTTTAATTAAGACGCCCCAGCCACCTTAATAAGTTGTATTCTGTCATCTTTGTTTGAAAATGACCATTAGTGATCAGTTTAGATTTTACTTATATGAAATTTGGCAAATTTTTATCGATTCCAAATAAATTCAACAAATTCTTTATAATGGGAGATAATTCAGATAATTCAGTTTTCTAAAATAATGTACTGTAAATTTATCTGTTCTGTTAAGCAGGAGTCAAGCTGTGTGGCTAAATTGGATTTTACTTATCTGTTAACAGAACTTAATGTCTTGATTTATTTCTTGTGTAAAAGAAAATTATCATATACAACATTTGTAACATTTATGACATGAAGGAAAAGCTTACACAAGGGCACAGGTGACAATAAACATTAAATCAAAATTGTTCATTAACCTATGGCTTCTATTTTCTTAAAACAAATTAACAGTCAGCTTCAGATCATAATGGCTGAATAAACAAATTATGGGCTGGAATACTTTCTATTTTTATCGAAAGCAGCAAATGGGACCAGTTAAGCTAAAAAATAGAACTGACCTTCACATTGACCCTTCCTTGTAACTTGTCCATTTCTCCTAGAAATGCAGATATCAATGATGACTTTCCTGATCCAACAGTTCCTACCACAGCAATCAATTCTCCTTCAGCTACCTCTAAATCAATACTGGTAATAAAATAAGGCTTTCATATTACTCCTATATAATGTATTGACTACATCGGTTGACTCAAAATGTACCAAAATCACATTCTGTTCAATCCTCTTACACATGTCTTGAATATATTGAACTTGCATCTAGTATTTTCAATGAGTAAGAAAACACTCCTTTTCAGTCTTTCCACAGTAATTTCAGTAGTTTGAACTACTGTAAATTCAGAAATTATTGTGAGAGTTTTAATATTGCGAATAATGCGACTGAGAGAGTATAGCAATTATATGAACTCACACTTTTGGATATTTGATACATATATCTATATGTAGATTTTCCTAAAATTGCAATAAATAATTTTTGTCCATTATTCAAAAATCGCAATAATAAATGCACACAATAATTTCTGAATTTACAGTATTAAGATTATCATTAATCAAAACCCAGTTCTGATAACAAAAACTAAACATAGTAGGAACACCATTCTTCTGGCCTGAGAACACAGTAAGTAGTGCATAGTAGGAACACCACTCTTCTGTGGTCTGAGAACACAGTAAGTAGTGCATAGTAGGAACACCATTCTTCTGTGGCCTGAGAACACAGTAAGTAGTGCATAGTAGGAACACCACTCTTCTGGCCTGAGAACACAGTAAGTAGTGCATTTTTTTTAAGGACAATAAATGCAAATTAAATAAAAGAAGAATGTGTCCATGGGACACAGATGCCTCGCTTGTAGATACGACAAATTCAGCAATTTTTCCATTTACACAGGGAAATAACTCAAAAACAATGAAAGTGACGTCAGCCAAATTTTGAACTTCATCTGTGTTTGGTGGTAATAAGCATTGCATATAAATTTCATAAGATTTAGTTGAGCCAAAGTAAAGTATGTGTGTGGAAACAGCAAATTTTGCAATTTTTGAAGGAACATAACATGAGAACAGTGAAAATGATGCCACCTAAATTCGAACTTGATCTGTGTTTGCTGATAATAAGCATTGTGTATAAGTTTCAATAACATTTGGTTGAGGCAAACTGAAGTTAGAGAACAGAAACTAATTTCTGGGCAGACCTACAGACATAAGGGCAGACAAGGGTAAACCTTAATGCTTAATAAGCAAGTCATAGAAACTCCTACCTGCATTTTCTCAATATTAAAGATTTCTACAATGTAGTGTACTACTTTTGGGACAAATTATATAGAAGTTATAAAAAAGTCTTCCAGTTATAACTCAAAATCAGGACAGTTTTGTGTTATTAAAAGGGGTTCTTTAATTCAGTATGAAAGCTTCAGACATACTAATTTTTGACGTTTTCCAACTGGACCAAATCTCTAAAACAAAAATGTACTTGTAATTTATTCACCCTTTTCAATATTTTATGCATAATATATGAAGAAATAAATTTTTTCTGTAAACAATGGAGTCTTTGATCTTGGCAATAATCATATCTTTAAATCATGCTGACTATTTCATATATGACTCAATTTAATGCCAAGCTCTTTGCCCCATTTATAACTTACTATATGATATGAAAGACTCCCTTATCACAGAAGACAAGACAGTAAGCTCTGAATTTCTATTTTGATGCCTAATGCAGATTTTTAAGATCTTAACTCTCCACCTTTAATCTTGATCAGTATGTTTATTTAATCATATTTCTAATACAAATCAAAATATTACTTTTTCAGTGCAGGAGGTGCTTCACTGTCCCAGGTAAATGTTCCATTCTCTACTTTAATGACTGTTCCTGTAACGATAATGTGAATATAATCTGAATATATTTTCTTGCATGGCAAATGTGTTATGATACCAAATTTCAGGGAGCTTTGATTTTTAGTTCTAGACAAAAAAGTGACAAAATTTCATCTGACAGTTGGACGGACAGACAGTTATAAACACTATAAACCCTCCTTCAGTGCAGGGTATTATAAAATATTTCATATAAGGACAAATTATAACTTCAATAAGAAATTGACTTACATTTTTCTCGGATCTACAGAAGATCTTGCATTTTAGCCCATGTCATATTAACCCATCTAATACAGTTTTCTAGATTTAAGACAATTATTTGTAATTTACCTCTATATAAAAATAAGAAGATTGTTTGCCAACAAGACAAATTTTTACCAGAAAGCAAATGACATTGAAGTTAGCAACTATAGGTCACTGTACAGCCTTCAACAATTTAAATGAGAAAACTAATAGTCTGATTTATAAAAAAAAAGCTATATTGGTTGACAGATTGTAAATAATGTTACACTAAATATATCTAGACACCAAAATAATCATTAACATCAATTTGGGTTTAAATTGGTTTAGTAGTGAAAAAGATGAAGATCTTTGAAACAAAAATGTAAAAATGGGTAACAATCATCAACAACCTGTGGGATCTTTACCTTTTCATTATCTTACTGTTCATCAAAAATTTCATCAAAATAAAAAAAAAATTAGAACTGTTTTCTCCTTAATGTTGTTTTGTTGACCATGTTGCTTGGTTCCCATGGTCATCTGTTTTTGTTAATATTTTGTTGCTATTAGGACCACTCAAGCTTTGTTTTGTTGAATTCCATTTCGTTATTTCAGAAGTGACGTTAATTGAAAAACTGACAATGAATGGCAAGTATAATGTCAAGTGTTTATACTGAACCTTTTGTAAGCTAAAATTATCATTTAATCCACTAATGATACATACCAGAAATTTGTTCATGTTGTACATTATCTGAGTTTAAATCACCACTCTTTAGGAAGGCTGATAATCTCTTGATTGAAACATTTGTCTGAAAAATAATTTATTTCTTTTATATCAAATATGATAAAATGTTGTGTTGGGATGACACAATTGACATCTGCCAAATTCAAGGGCCATTTTCGGTGAACTGGTTTTATAAATTTAAAACTTGCAAAGACTTAAGGCAATTTAGAGTTTGACATACAGAATAGACAAGTCTATTGTTGAAGAGCATATGTTCAACCCTAAATGTCTATAATGGATCTATTTTATAGGTTGTTTATAGGTGGCTTTTTCTCTTAAGCATACCCACATGTTTTATCCATATTAATGTTTCATACCATTTGGTTAAAGTAAACTAATGTTATCAAAAGGAAACTTAAAATTAGTCTACTTACAAGGGTCAGGAAACATTCATATTTTCTAGTCATGACTGATTTTAAAAGGTCCTTGACCTAAAGTTTTTAGGGATTTAGGTCAAGAATTTTTTTTTAAATCAAAAAGTTACAAAGATTGGACATAATCATTAATGCCCTTATGTCAGATATTTCATTTACAAATTCTTGATTACAATTGACAATTTTTTTCCATTAAAAATAAAATTGCCACTTGGTAGTGTATGCTTACCCACAGGGCAATTGACTTTATTATGAAATAACTTTTCAGCAAAGACTATAGATAATCTACATTTTAAAACTAAAGCTTTCTATACAATTTTGTTAAAAAAACATCTTTAGGTTTAGTTGAATGTACCTATATTCATTACGCATTATGCATGTGTGCAAATGTCCCCCTCTTTTTGATAAGCACAAAATTACATGCTTTATTGTAAAATGCGCATTAATCTTATGTGTAGTACATGTATTAAATTTATAATTATTTATAAATTTAACACTTTACACATATGATTGAAAAAAACGTTGATTTATTGACTTTTTTTAGCCTGAAAAAAAATCTCTTATCATAAATCCCATTTCATTTGTAATTTATCATCAGCTTGAAAACTTTTGGTTTCTCAAAAATGAAAGTATCAATTCTTAAGAAATTTTCAATTTTAAGTCATTTAAATAATTGCAGTTTTAAACTGTTGTCTTCCACATATTATTCTTAAACACTTTTACGAAAACAGGTATGAAACTTCATGCAGTTCATACAACAAAACTGTTGATAAAGGTTCGTTTATGTCATGACATATGGTATGAATTTAACAGTTTGAAATACAAAGGTTCTATCTTTCTAGTCCTCAAAGAAGACCTAAATGAAATGAAAAATTTTTCAGACCCTTGTCTTCTTTCTTCACACATGTAAAAATCAAAAATGACAAAAGGGAAAATGAAAAACCATTTACAACAAGGTATAAAGTTTTAAAATACCTGTATGATGAATGAGATCATCATTGGTAGTAGATTGATTGGAAATCTGAGGATATTAAACAATGACAGTGATACAAAGGCTTTCTGTGCATCAAGATAGTTTTCTGTTGATGACATAATGTAGGTGGCAAAGGTGGCTAATGTTACCTAGAAAAAAATACATATAGACACTTCATGGAAAGACAAAAACATGAAATTGATTTAACAACTTTAAATTTAAGACCAAAGTTTGTGAAGGAATAACATACCTTTCTGTTTCAGAAAGAAAAACAAGGAAACAACATTGTGCAGATAAATATCACCAATTTCAGAAAGTTTTTTTTTACGCAATATACTACAAGTGCATTATCAGAAGTGTTCCTGATTTTCTCTTTTGAAATATTTTACATTTTGTTCTACCAGGAGTACTGTATAATTAACTATTTGCTATGGGTTTTGCTCATTGTTAAAGGCCTGTAATTGTTTACCGCAACCTGTAAATTTTCATATCTTTGTTCTTTGGTCTGTATGGATAGTTGTCTTAATGGCGATCATATCGTACCTCCTTAGTTTTACATTAATGGCCAAGTGCTGTCTTAAGAGTATCAAAAAGCTGGGTCAATGTAAATTACTAAAATTGAAGACGTTTGTAACAATGTAATGAAATAGAAAAACATATTGAATGTACTTACAAGAAATGGAGCACAAGTGAATGAAAAAGAACTAAATGCATTGAGGTAGGCATATTTTCTTAAAACGTCTAATTCCTTCTTTCTAATTTCTGTAACTTTGTCTTGAAAAGAGGATTCCCAAGCATACAGCTTCAATACCTACAAAATATGTTGTAATGCTGATATATAAAGTGTCTTTTGTGAGTTTCTTTTAACAAATGTATATCTCAATCAGGTTTACAGTTGCATTGTTTCTATATTTTTTATGTTGGAACGGTGTAATGTTAGTTCATTAGAAAATTTAACCCGACATTATTTTCAAACTTACTTAATGTATATTCTCATTTTAATAGAAAACTCAGATTTATCATATTTGGTGTTTTAGAAAAAAAATAATAGCATAAGCACTGAATGAAACTAAGCTTCCATAAACAGCCTCAATGTGCAAGCATTCAGTGACAGATTTTTATCTTAAGATTCCTATTTCACGAGGTTTTATCAGCATCTCTGAATAATGTATCTATCAAGTTGAATGATATTTATGTAACAGGTACTTAAATGGGCAATATACATTTTTTAAAGAAAAAATGCAAGCAAAAATAGCATACAGAACTGCATATAAATATATACAAAAATTATATAGGTATTTTTTTATACTTTCTGAGAAATACTGAATTGAAAATACTGTTGAAAGAAGTACAAATCAGTATAAGATGCACGAAGAATTTTTTACTTGGTGTATTATATGTCAATGTGAAGACAGTACTTAGTTAACTGTTAAGGGCCTGTAACAAGGCACAAATTATATGCAGAAACTTTAGTAGATGGAGAGACACAGCAAAATAGGATCTACAAAATAAATCATATGACCAAAATCTTCAGTCTAGGCCTTATAAGAGTTTTTGCCCATCAATTACAGTTTTCACCATAATTTGACTTATTTCAAATTGACATGAAAAAAAAAAAATAATAAGATTTCTATGCACAATGCAATCACAATATCAAACTTACTTTTGCCTTTTCTTTGCTTTTTTTATGCTCTGCAGAAGATTTATACTTAATAAAACTAATTGAAAAATATCATTTTTAAAGAAAACTGGTAAGACAGGATTTCAGAAATATTAATTTGAAGAAAAACTTGATGAACTTTTCAAGGATATTTATATTTGTACATCTATTTTCTGGATATTTAAAATAAATTTCTTATCATGGGTTTTTTTATGTCATAGTGTGAATATACCAAAAGGTGAACATGACATTTCATCCTAAAGTTTTACATTACAGTCAGAATATAGTTTAAGGCCCAAAAGCCATAAGGCTTTGACCTTCAAAACTGAAATCAAAAGGATTTTAGGCTTATACTAACCCTTAAAAGAGGATATAATTTTATCTTCATTTAGTCTAAGAAGTTTGAATCCTACCTTCATACCACTAAGTATTTCATTCATCATTTTAATTCTGTTATCTTTATATCTCATCAGGTCTGCCTGTAGTTTACGTTGTTTTGTAGATATGACAATATTTACTGGGATAAGTAATAACATGACTCCCAGTCCTAAAATTAACATCAATAACACAACATACTTAAAGTTTTATTGATATCATTCTATTGATTGTGCACATTAATAATATTGGTCAAGGTTATATATAAGTCCGTACAAATTTTATTGGTAATACTGTAAACAGGGAAATTTTCGCGGCAGTTTTATTTTCGCTATTTTCGCGTTAAGAATTGAAACGCGAAAATAAAACGACCGTGAAAATTTTAAGGAAACTCTATTCATAAGATGAAGACCATATATATGTGTGTATATAAATAGGATATGTAGAGGACCACTGTATAACACCGATCTTACAGACCTAAAACCATAAGTGTATTTCTAAATGAAAAGCAATGTTAGAAATCATGACTTTACTCAAGTTAATCTTATTAAAATGGAAGACATCTCAAGCAAGCGGACATTACGGATATTGTTATGTAAACAACACTTGTTACAAATATGTAAATGACACCTGTCAATCAGTTTTAAAAGTACTACCTCGTTGAATCTTCTACAAAGATTAATCAGATCAAAAGATCGATTAATTAGCATTAATCCTGACAGCATTTTATTTTAATTCACTCTTAATTAGGTCTTCTTTTCTGTTATTGTGTATGTGTTTTTACAAGCAAACATGACACAACTTTTAATCTCCTTTAACATTAATGAGTCGAAAACAAAAGATTTCTGATTGATTTGATCACTTGATTTCCGATACATGTAAAGCTGAACACTTTTTTAATCATTTATAAAAATATTTATAAAGATCACAGGGGAATCGCGAATTCAAAACGTCGCGAATTTAGATTATGTTAATAAATCGAGAAATAAAGACGGCGCGAAAATTTCCCGGTTTACAGTAATGATATAAATCGTGAATAATCTTCAATAAATAAAGGATGGCTAGAAACTTAAAGAAGAAGGTACCAATTTTACTGCACCAGGTCTTGCTGTCATAAAACTTTAGAGCATGATTTTCCTACTCAGACTCTGAAATCAACCAATCACAATCCTAGATTTAGTGTTTCAAGCACAAATTTTGTACTCCGAGCACTGAGTAAAGTTTTATGACCGAGGGCCCAGATGCGCATTTCGACAATTAATGTCTCTTCAGTGATGCTCGAGGCCAAAATATTTGAAAATCCAAAACCTAATACAAATGTTTAAGAACTGATCAACCAAAAAGACCTTAAGTATAGCCAATATCAGACAAGGAATCAATGCTTTGCATGAGGGAGATATATTCCTTAATTCAAAATGTAAAACTTTAAATCATTATTGACTGGAATCAGTGTAATAGTATCATAACTAGTCCAATAACTTTATATGTCATAATATAGCTATCATCATTTTCTATGAGCAAAATGAAACACTAAAATTCTGTGTATTATGTATAAAATATTTACCAAATGTGTTTCTTGCTATTCCCTTTCTGTGTATTATGTATATAATATTTACTATATGTTTCATGCTATTCCCTTTCCCAGGAAAGGCGCCTTGAATATGGAATACAGTTGAAAGAACCAGTTTTAACATTTCCTGCTTTAAATTTTCCTCTTCATCCTGACAAGCAGTTTAAGAAACCTTTCACATTGATGTACAAACTATCTTCCTTGAGAGCAATGTGGGTTTCAGTGGAACAACAATACAGTTTAAGAAACCTTTCACGTTGATGTACAAAGTATCTTCCTTGAGAGCAATGTGGGTTTCAGGGGAACAACAATACAGTTTAAGAAAACTTTCACATTGATGTACAAAGTATCTTCCTTGAGAGCAATGTGGGTTTCAGGGGAACAACAATACAGTTTAAGAAACCTTTCACATTGATGTACAAAGTATCTTCCTTGAGAGCAATGTGGGTTTCAGGGGAACAACAATACAGTTTAAGAAAACTTTCACATTGATGTACAAAGTATCTCCCTTGAGAGCAATGTGGGTTTCAGTGGAACAACAATTCAGTTTAAGAAACCTTTCACATTGATGTACAAACTATCTCCCTTGAGAGCAATGTGGGTTTCAGTGGAACAACAATACAGTTTAAGAAACCTTTCAAATTGATGTACAAACTATCTCCCTTGAGAGCAATGTGGGTTTCAGTGGAACAACAATACAGTTTTAAATAAGAAACCTTTCACATTGATGTACAAAGTATCTTCCTTGAGAGCAATGTGGGTTTCAGTGGAACAACAATACAGTTTAAGAAACCTTTCACATTGATGTACAAAGTATCTTCCTTGAGAGCAATGTGGGTTTCAGAGGAACAACAATACAGTTTAAATAAGAAACCTTTCATATTGATGTACAAAGTATCTTCCTTGAGAGCAATGTGGGTTTCAGAGGAACAACAATACAGTTTAAGAAACCTTTCACAATACAGTTTAAGAAACCTTTCACATTGATGTACAAAGTATCTTCCTTGAGAGCAATGTGGGTTTCAGAGGAACAACAATACAGTTTAAGAAACCTTTCACATTGATGTACAAAGTATCTTCCTTGAGAGCAATGTGGGTTTCAGGGAACAACAATACAGTTTAAGAAACCTTTCACATTGATGTACAAAGTATCTTCCTTGAGAGCAATGTGGGTTTCAGGGGAACAACAATACAGTTTAAGAAACCTTTCACATTGATGTACAAAGTATCTTCCTTGAGAGCAATGTGGGTTTCAGAGGAACAACAATACAGTTTAAGAAACCTTTCACATTGATGTACAAAGTATCTTCCTTGAGAGCAATGTTATTTCAGTGGAACAACAATACAAAGAAAAAG
This sequence comes from Mytilus coruscus, assembly GCA_017311375.1. Classification (NCBI taxonomy): domain Eukaryota; kingdom Metazoa; phylum Mollusca; class Bivalvia; order Mytilida; family Mytilidae; genus Mytilus; species Mytilus coruscus. Next base: position 47,637,082 of record CM029596.1, on the reverse strand, counting down.
TTCTTTATACTTTTCTGATTAAAAACTTTCATAATTTTTAAATATGTACCTGCTAGTACAGATGGACCAAGTTGTTGCCATAACAACACTGTGGCAAGAAGAATCTGTAATGGAGCTGACCAGATCATCCATAACTGACCAGCTACATCCTGAAATCTTTGACAATCAACTGACATCAAGTTTACAATTTCTCCAACTGTTGATGACTTCTTGGCTTCATTGTTCATTGTCAGTGACTGAAAATAAATAATAAAATGTTAATCCAGTTCTTGTAATTCAAAAGGAGGCTGTTAATGTTACCAAGTAATCTTTAATTTGCATAAAATCATTTATCAAATGTTAGACCATCATCTTGCTTTTTTTACATGGAGTTAATGTATCATATATCAATGTAAAAACTGGAAAACTGAAAACAAACTTATTTTCTTATAGGAAATCGATATAGTTGAGCAATTAGTATAAAATGTTGTATAGATTGAACAGCATCTGAATATCGGGACAATTTATATTTCCAGATATGAGACAGATATACAATTATTTGAAAATTTTGTGAAATACATATTAATGTATAGAATGAACATAAAATGTGTCATAAAAAGTAGAAATCAGTATGTCTCAATATGAAGAGTGACTAAAAGCATCAAAGGATATAATAAGTGTGACATAGCAACAATGTCTAGCTGCAAACGTTCAGTAAAAGAAACAAGAATAAATATTACCGATATATATTTACAAATTCTGATTGTGAGAAAAATATATTGTGTTCTATCTTTTGGATAAAAGGAGTGGTCCATACCAGAAGAAGCTTAGTCATCTGGTGATATTTTAATCAGAATAGACAAAGTGATGATTTAATGAACTTTGATTCAAACTTAAACAATGGTTACACTATCTTTAGAGTTGTGCTGATTTTTCCCCATAACCTTCATATCTGTCTTGTTCAATATGTGGCATTGAGATATCATCTTTTGGAAACAAAGCAACTGGTATTACCATACCTTTTTAAACACGGCAGCAATGAGTGCTGACCTTGCTCTCATCCCTGTTGTCATAGAGATGTGGAAATTTTGATGGAAAAATGTTGACTGGAAAATAGCAACAACAAAAAATCCAGCAGCTAATATGTATCCTTTCCATTCCACTTCAGGACGACCTGCAAATCTATTATTTGTGTAGCCAATCAAAGCACTGAAAAAAGGAAGATGACTCATTTAAAAACACCAAGAAAGATTTAGGAAGTTTATAATTTCTTCATTACTAATAAGTACATATACTTGCAGTTATTTCAGATTATAATATGATGTTCCTCTTTTGTTTTATGCACTATCTTTTCAAATCCATGTTCTAATTCCAATTAAACATTGTGTACCTATGCATAATGTCACTATTAAACTTCTGAGAAAAATAAAACTTCACATAGAAAAAATAGGCATGGTTTTGTGTTTTGAATTCTTATGAGAATAACAGGATTAAAATATTACTTTACACCAAAATAATATATAACTGTTATATCATATTTTGTGATTTAAGAAAAGTGTTAAATGAAATCAATTTCACTTACTTTAGTAGTAGAGGGGACATAAACTGTAGAAAATCATACACCAATTTACAGCCCCAGGATTTAAATAAGTCTACTCCATACACTTTAAACAAAGTTTTTGTTAGGGAAGCCTTGTTTTGAGGCTTTTCTGGTTTGGCACCCTCCTTTATAACCACTTCAGGCTCATTCTCATTTCCCAAAAATGGGGTTTCCTCTTGTATTTTATCCTGTCTTTGAATTTTACGCTGTTTCGCACTGGTTGAAGTACTTGGCACTTGGGTTGTAGTAGCTGGTTTGATACTGAAAAAAGTTATAGTCCAGATTATTTTATTCATTCTAAGAGATCTGATTACCACAGTGAGACCACAGGTACTTGTGTCTGAAAACATACCTATACACATCAATATATATATATATATATACCAGGTACCCAACTTGCATTTTGAGAAATGACACTCTTAGGGAACTGCTGTTATATTTTGATTCCGTGGTTGTCTATTCTACAGAAACTTGTTATGAAGTAAATCTACATTACATTATCTACAAAATGGTATATGACACACCTATTTTTGTTGACTAATCATTCCTAGATATAAGAAGATGTGGTATGAGTGCCAATGAGACAACTCTCCATCCAAGTCAAAATTTATAAATGTAAACCATTATAGGTCAAAGTACGGTCTTCAACACGGAGCCTAGGCTCACACCGAACAGTAAGCTATAAAGGGCCCCAAAAATTACTAGTGTAATACCATTCAAACGGGAAAACCAACGGTCTAATCTATATAAAAACGAGAAACGAGAAACACTTATGAACCACATCAACAAACGACAACTACTGAACATCAGATTCCTGACTTAGGACAGGTGCAAACAAATGCAGCGGGTTTAAACGTTTTAATGGTACCAAACCTTCACCCTTTTTCTGAAACAATAGTGTAACATCACAACATAGAAAGACACACTATAAAATATCAACTGAAATAGCTTAGCTCAATCAAAGGACATATTAACACCATTGAACATACACTGAACAAATAAATTTGACCTATGATACAATGTAAATTCAAAATAAATAAACTGAGGGAAGAATAATAAAAGTAACATGTTATATCGGTATGAAATGTTAAACAATTTAAGAAAAACAATATGCTCGAACAAAATATCAGCCATTTGCAATAACTATAAATACAGGTAAATAAAATAATTTTGTTGTTAGGTATACATATACAGTTACAATAGAGAAAGGAAATATTTTAACAAAATAAATAATTTTGATGTTCATAGTACAAAGTGGAAATTTATATTAGTACCAAACACTTATCAAAGCTGGTATATAGACCAGATATAACCCTGAATAACATTAAATAACAAAAAGCATTACAATTAGTATCAACAGGTCAAATAAACAAGAAAGTACGATTTGAGAGTACTGCAGTTACTGAGAGCTAGTTAAAAGCCAAAACAATTAATAATAAAAATCATGCATCAGAGACTAAAATCAACTAAAACACATCCCAGGATTTAGTATTTTAACGTCATGGACAGTCAAAGAAGACATGACTAGTGCAATGCCAAAATAAATGTATCCACAGACAGTAGGATAGTTAGAGTTTAACCTCTTTATAAATCAAAATGAACGTGGTGTGTCTTTAAACATCCCGTTTGAAAAGAATACAAATTTAGTTATGTTTTAATTTGCTGATGACAAAATCGATATCAGTGCCAATGTAAACTGTATTCAAACATCTAATTACAACATTGGTAAGATAACCTGAACTAATAAGTTTATTTAAAGGTTCGATGAGTTTACACGGATCATATAGTGATTTCCGCGCTTTAAGTACAATATTACCGTAAAATTTAGGATGTGAAATACCGTTTTTAATCAGTTTTCTACAGGTACAGCCAAATTTACTAATCAAATCTTTGTATCTATGAAAGAACTTAGTAAAAGTTTTACGTAACTAGCATGCCTTTCAATAACTTGTTGATAAATATTCCGTATCAACTTCACAAATAATACACGATGGTCTTGTAGTATAGATTTTGCGTACTGACGTTGTTTATCATCTTTATAACGTGTTATAGTATTCTTTTATTTGTCTTTATTAATATTACTTTCACTGTTAAGTCCAGTTTTTTTATATATCCATTTGACGTGACTCTGTGCTTATGTATCCTGTCATACTTTGAACGACAAAATTATTTCATTTTTTTATGTTACTTTTACTGTTGAGTCTGTTTTTTGTGATATACATTTGGCGTGACTCTGTACTCATATATCCCGTCATAGTTTGAACCACACTATTGTTTTATTTATTAATATTGCTTTTACAGTTAAGTCTGTTTTTTGTGATATCTATTTTACGTGACTCTGTGCATATGTATTCTGTCATACTTTGAACGACAAAATTATTTTATTTATTTATATCACTTTTACTGTTGGGTCTGTTTTTTGTGATATACATTTGGCGTGGCTCTGTGCTTGTGTATCCCGTCATAATTTGAACCACACTATTATTTTATGTATTGATATTGCTTTTACTGCTGAGTTTTTTTTTTTTTTTTTTTTTTTTGTGATGTCCATTTTACGTGACTCTGTATTTATGTATCGCGTTATACTTTGAACGACAAAATTATTTTATGTCTACCTGTGCGAATTTCAAACGCGCGATTTTACGCCAGTATTTAAAACCTTCCATCCTTTATAGGTGGATTTTACATAGATATATAAAATCGTATGATATAAGCATAATGAGGATGTTAAATTTGATGTATGCTTCTTCCTAAAATTTGTTTGTTTTTATAGTGATTAAGATGATAACACAATGTTGACTGCTGTAACCCTATTTTTGACATTTTTACGAATTGTGTCTGTTTGTTTTGTTCACGCATCGTTGTCAATATAATGGAATTTGATGCAACTGTCATACAAGTGAGAGGTTTGGCTAGCCATAAAACCAGGTTCAATCCACCATTTTCTACATAAGAAAATGCCTGTACCAAGTCAGGAATATGACAGTTGTTATCCATTCGTTTGATGTGTTTGAACTTTTGATTTTGCCATTTGATTGAGGACTTTCCTTTTTGAATTTTACTCGGAGTTCAGTATTTTTGTGATTTTACGTTTTTCAAGTATGTCAACCATAAATCATTTCATCTTATCACAGCAAAATGGCAATGTCAGATTTTCTTTATTCAACAAAAGCCAAACAGGAATATAATACAAAATCTAAGTGTAGTAATAAACATACAAATCAAACTACAGTTCAATATATGCAAGCATAACCCCAAAACATCCTGACATGTTAAAACTTTCATTACATATACAAATGCAAGGGCAGTAATTATATAAAAATAAGCCAACCATAACAAAACATGCACTGATACTAATCAATACACCACTACATACCAAATAGTAAATAAATTCCAGCAAGCAAGGTGAAAAAAGTATAGACAACTGATATCTTACCAAGGACAGTATGATACAATAAGGAAGGGGCAGAATAACAGACAAGCCTCTACCACGAATTGATATAAAATGAAAATTTACTATAAGCATTCTATAATTTTGATTTCTAGCTTTCCTTCTAAGGTCATTATTAAGATCTATATTTTCATCATAAATATGAAATTATCAACTTACTCTCTGACTGCATGTTTCTTTAATTCTTTCTTCCATACTTTTTCAAAATTTGGAACAACTTGATCACTTTTGTCTCGAGGATGGAGATCAGCAATATCAGTTTCCTCCAAATCCTTTTTATAACCTGTGACAATAAGACTGTAAAGAATATGTAAAAACTATTCTAAATAAAGTTTTTCACAGATATGACCTAAACAATACATATATGTATTTTGGCATTGCACAAGGCCATGCTATTCTCTGACTGTTTATGATGTCTTAACACTAAATTCATAAGATGTGTACTGATTGAAATTATAGATAGTCTGAGAAAATATGGTTCATTTAATAGTTGGAATATGCTTTGAACCAGCTTTCAGTAACTGTAAGTGCTCATATTGGTACCATGTGTTTTTTTGTCATTTTGTTTCAGATTCATGTGTCCTACATGCCGATGTGATGTCCAAATTCAGAAGCCTGTAATTTAGTGGTCTTCAATGTTTGCTATCTGCCTTAATAAGCTTTCATTTTTTGTTTTTGTGCTATGTTCACCGACTATTTGGAAAAAAAGGGGAAAAAAACCATTTCCATTTAAAAGTGTTTCAAATACATGTATATACCTACAGCTTGTATGTAACCAAGATTTGTTAAATACATGATTTGAAGATGTGCAAAAATCTTTTTGACCAAAATTTTCATTCACGCTGTGTTATTCTTAAATCTGTTTGTGTATTCTTCTTTTATTATTTTTTAATCCACCAGTATGTCATAGCCAGTGCATTTTTTTTTCTTAAAAATCGATATGCTGTTGTGAGATAAATTTCTGTATTAATGATGTAAAATAAAAGGGTCACTGACTTTGTTTTATTTTCAGCATATTTTTGTATATTTTGAAACTGTCAATGCAATTCTTAATTCATTACTTTATTTTAAAACTGTATTTTCATTCCCAGTGTGTTATTTTTAAATCAAGATGTGTATCTTTGATTAGGATACATGTTTTACATGATTTTTTACAAGAATGGTGTACCACAAAATATTCCATAATTGGAAATAGAAAGGAGCCAAGTTTTAGGGTTGTACTCAAATAGCATTTTTACAATATAACTCAGGTTTAAATATAAACTGTCAATGCAGAAAATCACAAGTAAAACTTAATCAAAGCATGAAATGTACATTTAATATTAATATTTGGTTGTACTCTAGATGTATCCCAGTTTAAAGTTACTTAATTAAGGTCAAAGAATAGTAAACGGGCTATGTCACAGACTGATTTTGTTAAAATTTGCATACGACTTTGCCACACTGAACTCTAAAAAGAAAATAAAAAAATAATACTTTTAATTGTTATACATGCTAAAATATTATTAAATGCAAATCCGTTAAAAAGTTCATCAATTGTATAGAATGTACGTAAAATCTATCAAAAACTTTGTCAAAAATTACTTTCTCTACACACAGTGCATAGATTTTCTTAAAAATCATTATGTTGTTGCCAGATAAATTTCTGTATTAATGACGTAAAATAATAATAGAGTCACTGACTTTAGGTGAAGAAACACCACAAAATGTTGAAATTAATGTAAATTGTAGCATTGTTATGTTGTAAAATGTTGGTTTTTTTCAACCTCTACCAACTTGGTAAAAAACTGGTTAATAAATCAAAAATGAAGTCTGCGACTCTTGATTATCTTATAACATGTATATCAATCAAATGAAAGTTACATCTATTTTGAAAGAATTAATTCAACAATATTTCAGTTTAATAATAAATGAGACAAATGCATTATTTTCAGTTCAAATCTAACATACTACAACTCTATGATAAAAATATGATTTAATTTGATAAAAATATATGACATGACCTCATTTACTGACATTATTTCATCCAACAGATTCCTTTTATCTGTAAGTAATCAAATAAACAAGTAATTCCTTCAAGTAATTATACTATTACCCATTCATCCACCAATAGGTTATTCTTGACAAAAATGAAGCCTGTACTTCAAGACAAGGTTTCTGAAAAAAGAATTTTCTTTTTTTGATAACACTTTTTAATATTAGAATACATGGTTGTTCTAGCTCCTAGTTAACAGGTATCAATTTTTATACAAGCCTAACAAAGAAAACATCTTACCCATTCTTTAGTTTATTTACAAGACTGATCAACATCAATTTATAGCAATAGCTGAAATATTAGGAAAAATCATGTGCTAAATGTCATTATGCAATAGCAAACATCACAATCCATTGCATCAAGTAAGACTTTATTCATATCAGTATGTAGTAAACTACTCCATTTAGTGAAATATACTATTTCTCCACTTTTCATCAAACTTTAAATCAACAAGTTTACCACTACATGCTGCACTTAATCATATATAATTATTGCTTAACAAATGAAGTTTTGTATATTTTGCCTTGTATTCTTTGTAATTAAATACATGAATACTTACAACTCCAATATTGTATTTGCCAGAAGAACTCTCTGACACCTCCTCTGCAATACAATGAAGAATGAACTGAGACAAAAGGAGAAGAAAATACAGGAAAAACAAACTGAATCTAAGTATGTCATCACTGTAAACCTGAAAAAAACATATGTCTACTATAAGATATTTCAATTAATTCATAAATGTATCATATATTAACTTTCCTTTCAATTTTCTTGTCCTGAACATACATGAAATATTTGCTACTGGACATTAAGCAACAAACATCAATTCTTTTCCTTTTAATTCTATAAATGTGTTTGTATATGTTATTTAAGAACAGATGAATTTGAATATCAGACTAGAACATAAAAAATTCACGAAACTACAAGGTATATTCTAAATAAATGGAGAACGTGTCCATCATCAGGGACACAGATGATGCCCCCGCTTGCATATAACATTATAAAGGGACATAACTCAAGAACAGTAAAAATAATGCAACCCAAATTCAAACTTGATCTGTGTTTTGTGGTAATAAGCATTGTGTATAAGTTTTATAACATTTGGTTGAGGCAAATTAAAGTTAGAGGACTGAAACTAATTTTGGGATGGACGTACAGACAAGGGTAACACTTAATGCCCCCTCTGGCGCAGCAGGGGCATAACAAAAATTAGTGTTCATTGGATACCATTGCCAACTCACAGTATCATATTTCCATGTTCAGTGAACTGTGGAATCTGGGTCATAACCCTTATTTGGCATGAAGCTTGATACCAGACAAATTGCGGAAGCTCTGATTTGTAGTTCCTGAGAAAAACATGTCTAAATATACAACATATCTCAAAATCACAAACAATGACTATATAAATTGAACTAACTGAATTAGAACTATAATCTGCATTTAATTTTAAATCAATTAGTAAAAAACCTTCCTTAGGAGAGACACAGAAAATTTTATCTCAGTCTTCAAATATCAACTACTGTATGGTACTGTCATTTATACAAACATGTATACAAAAATTAAGTTAACACAGTAATTTTTTGATAGTTACTGTTTCCTACAATACTCACCTTTTTAATTATTAGGGTATAAAATGGTATCACTGATGCTATTAAGCTAGTAAACCAGAAAATGAATAGAATTCCTGATGTAACAAATCCTCTTATCCTTTCTAGTTGTATCTCACAGATGGTTAGAAACTGCAAAATAGTTCAAAGGGATATAGGTAACACAAACATAAAGATATTCTAAAATACAAAAATGTACACATCGCTTTCACCAACTCATTTCATTATAATTGGATAATTTGTTTTCTATCTTATTTGTCTTTTAATTTAGTTTCATTATTGTTTACTTATTTTAAGGAAAGTTACATATATATACTGGTATACTTAGTCATGTAAGTTTATTAAAAAAAATGACAATATTTTTAGAAATATTGAAGTTTTTATTTTTGTGAAAATTGAAAAAGTATTTTGCTAGCTTGAGCTTTTCAGCTTGTGATTCATATCCAATGAAATAAAGATTCAAATACAAAATATTATCATTTCTCAAATGAAAGGCTGAAATGAATACCCCTCACACTTATCACATGTTATTTTCTGTGTCATAATGTGACCTGTACTTACAAAAGAGAATAGTTTTATGGCTGCAGCTAGATACACAGCTACTGGTATAGGATTAACTCTGTGGTCACTGATTGCTTTAAAGACATCCACTATTGTTAAGATGAACAGTATACCACTTATGAACTGTAAAATATAAACTTTTGTTAGACAACACTGATAAAGTATTTGGGATAAATTGCAGGACAGTCGAGGCAAAAACACAGAACTGCTCAGATATGGCAAAATATTATCTTATTAATTAACAAGAAGTGAGCTGTAAAGTTGACAGTAAACCAAGTTTTCTTACTTTAAAGGGAACCATTGTTCAACTTAAAGGGCAACTAGAAAGAATGTAATTGATGTAGTCTAATGTTTGCCGCTCTCAGGCTTGTTTGAACTGCCACTTTCTGTGCTTATTTTCCAATCGTATGTCCTGAACAGTAAAAGTGAAAATAGTCAATATCATACTTGACCTCCATTTTGTAATCAGTAACAACTTATTAAAATTTGAAAAGCATTGACTGAACTACACAGAAACTACACAAAGTGCCAATTTCAAATTTATCAAGGACCATAACTCCTGAAGGGTGAAAGTGGAAATCATCAATCATTTAAATTAACCTGCATTTTGTCAACAGTAGCAACATTTTAAAATTTGAAACTCATTAGTTAAAAGGTTCATAAGTTATTGTGCATTAACTATTGACAGACTTATAACTTTGAGATGAAGAACAACAATAAAAGTGTTACATCTTATGGTTTGTCTAGTGTGTGTATGGAAGTTTTTATCCTGAATTAATACTTGATATCCTTTCTATTCCATTTTAATTGAAATAGGAAATAGGGATCTCTGTGGTAACTATTTTTTTTTTCAAGCAAAAGAGAAAGGGGGAGAGGAAGGCATACAATGTTTTCCAAAAATATCACATATGTTAATGTTATAGTTTATACTCACTGTCTTTGCAATGTTCAAAAATGAATGTTGTCTTGGAGAACCTTTGTAACTGACAAGATAGTAAAGGTAGTATGGTGCCGTAATCCATAGAAATCCACATGGTACCCATACTAATATGGTGTTCTGGAAACAATCTGTAAACTCTGGAAATGTATTGTTTGACAAGAGTGTTTCATCCTGTAGAATTAAACATGTATGGATTCATTTATTATCATTGAGTATAATATTCCTGGAAATCAATCCTGGAAATCAATCATTGTATCAACTTGCTTCCTAAGGTTTGTTAATTTGTATTTATTTCATGAAATTCAAACAAGGGGCCTACATTCTAAATTTTAAGAGGCCCCAAATTATTTTTTTAGGATTTCCACTTTCACCCTAGTAAATAACATGACTTGAAATATTAAAATGTACAAACAAGTATAATATGGTTGTTCTGGATTTCTCACACAAAAATATAAATGAAAAAAAATGAAATGCTCAAGATCCCCCACACACACACACACACTTTAACAACTGAACTGCAGTTTTTGACTTTGGACAGGCACATACAGTATGTGATGGGGTTAAACATATTTTCAGGTGCCAAACATTTCCCCTAACCTGGCATATTGGTCTTACCCTGTAACAGCACAATTGAAGAACAAACTATAAATACAAAGGAATCACAGAAAACAAATTAAATAAGCAATATTACCTAAGCCCCTAAAAAAATAATTTGGGGCCTCTTAAAATTTAGAATGTAGGCCCCTTGTTTGAATTTCATGAAATAAATACAAATTAACAAACCTTAGATATGCCTAGGATAAGCAGAACATTGATGTCTTATCTATTCAATTCAACCCTGTCTGGTCTCCAAAAAAATGCCCAATTGGGCCCAGGTTTAAATGAACAAATATGCTTTTCATCTTCACATAAACATGTACTAAGGGGATGACCATTTAATTCTGAGGGAGAAACCTGGCAAATTTGATGAGGTCAGAATATGTATTTCCAACTTAAAGGTTACCAGTTTATTTATTTTTACTCAGATCAGAGCCAGAATGTTTATTTACTTGCAATTCAATAATACATCGGTAATGTTTTTCAGCTTATTTTGAAGAAATTGAACCCAACTGACTGCTAATAGCAAAATATTCTTTCTTTAATCCGTTTTTATAAATGTTTGCAACAAAGAAAATTGTAATTTTTTTTTTGTCGAATCATAGCTAATGCCCCTTTAAAACATTAAAAATATTAAGCACTTGCATGACAATGGTATGAAATGCCATTTCATGAGTTAATTAGACTTTTGAATGGAGTTAAAGATGTTTCAGCTACCCCTGGGCAAGGATTTGTATAGTATACAAATCCTTGCCCTGGGTGAAATAAAAAATGTTGAACTCTAGGCTCTAGGTGTCAGGTGTCTTCCCGATTGTCCCACTTTTTGAAATTACAAGTAAAAGGTAATGAAATTTTGTGGGAAAATCGGGAAGATGTTTGTGGGACAATTGGGAAGTTTAAATGTGGGACAATTGGGAATTGTTTTGATAGTGATTAATTTGATTTTAAAGTGTGTAGCAGTAATTACAAGTTATTATGTAACTCATAAAATTTGAAATAAACGTTGAGAAAAGATGGTATTTACATATTTTATTTTGTTTTGTGATATTTTGTTAAACTACTGTCCAAATAAAGAACAATTATATAACAAAATAGATATATTTTAACTTAATAAAATATTAAATAGACTTTTTTAACATAAATTGTAAATTGAACATATAGTACATAATTGAAAAATTTAGAAGTATCAAGGATAAAATAAAATTAAATTAAAAGTTATCTTGTGAACTAGCAAGTTAAAATTCCGGCTTGATGACTGTGTCGGTCTAGTTCTTTTCAAAGAAGGTTTCATATTCATCTAACAACAACATGTTCTCGTCCTGCTTAAAGCATTTAACTTGCCACTGGATGTTTTTAAAACAGTGTATGTGTTCAGAGGACACTGATGACATTTCTGGTCCACAACTATCTCTTTTCCCTAAGTTAGAATATAGGTTGAAACCTTGCAATCTATTTTATTACATATAAAAATAGCTTATGTAATATTGAGATTGTAAAGGTTTGTTTTTTTTTAAATCAACCTCTTGACCTTTCAGTCTGAGCGCTCTTAAAAATGAAAAGAAAGTCAAAATTGCGTCCATGTTTTTAAAATTCATATAACAACTTTAAAATAAAAAAAAAATATTGATATTTGATTTATAAATTAACCTAACATAATAGATATCGTTTATTACATATATGTTATATTGCTTAATCAAAAGTGCATTTTAACTGATGATTTATTCAACAATTCATAGTTACATTTATAAAATTAATATCAACTACTATTTTGCTCCCGAATAATTAATTTTAATTTGATATTGCAAAACAAACAACAACTACATTGTTTATTCAAGAACATTAAAAATATAAAAATAATGTGGGACAATCAGAACTTTTCATATGGAACAATCAGAACTCTTAAATTTTAAAAAGTGGGACAATCGGGAATAAACCAGGTGTCATACTAATATCATGAATATCATATAGAATGTAAAAAAAAATCCCTTGTTGTCTTAGAGAAACCACAGAGACAAAAAATCATGGCAAGAAAGAACAAGAGGAATAATAATTAAAAATGGAGCAAAAAACAATAAGTCTCCAAAACCACAGACGCTTTGGGGAATGAATCCCCCTTTTTTCTGAAAAAAAAAATGTTTGTGTTTTAATTTTTTTAGTAAAACTTCTGAATTATTTTAACTTATTTTAAATCATTTAATGAGTTCAAGGATTTGTATAGTAAAATATACTTTATAAGTTATACTTATCGATACGATACAACAATATTAAACAGTAAGTTTATTTATAACCTCCTTTGTATTGAATACATCCTAAAAAAAAATAGGTCATTGACTTGCAATAAATAGATCATGTTTATCCAATATTTACCAAGTTTTAACACAATTCTTACCCAGATTTCTGACGCGCCACAGAAGCTTTCTGTATCATCCATTTTCGCTTGAAAACTGTAAGAAATGCATTAACAGGGTACGGTATATATATATAAAGTATGGTCGACGTTCTATATGTTGACACTAACAAAATTGCAAGGTGGAAAATCGAATAACTGTAATTTGGTCATATATGACCCGTGACCGATAATTAAAGTACCGCACCATGAGTAGGTGTAGAAGTGTAAAATGAACTTCTTATTGTTTGTTGAAATTTAAACGGCAGAATTCTACAACATTCTATTTTAACATGAATTACCTTGTAGAATAAAGAATTATTTTTTAAATAGGTCAATAAAACAAATGTCGAATATTGCAATTGCAAAATCAAATAAAACTTACTAGTTTAAACCATCACTTTCACAAGCAAATCAAAACAAAAAACAAATTAAAAAAAATGACTCTGAATCTTAATGATGTCATGGGACATACTTCTTCCAGATGATGTCATACATGTTACAATATATGTACATATTGTAGGAAAATATATAATTTGTTTGTACGAGCTTTAGAAACAGGTCGAAGAGCATTGCTCGCCGAGCTGTGCTCCTGTTTCGTAGAGCGTACAAATAATTTTTATATTTCCAACTGGTTTTTATCCTGCAATTTATACCCGGCACTTTAAGGTTTATGGTTGTTTAAAGCCAAATGTTGTCTCTGATTTTTAAAGAAATCGACATAGTTTAAACGCGGACCGCGAGGAGGACCCAAACATGAAATGTCACACAAAAGGGATCGAAAAACTTAAAGCTAGTTTTTTCACACAGTTGCAAGACGAGATTTTTTAATATGTGTGTGTTTATACTAAAAAACGTTAGCGTATTAAGCATAAATCTAGGTATAGTATACTGATTAAATTTGTATGTCCCAGGCATAACTTAAAACAACCTCTCATCTGGCACCTTGGGTTTTTCATGAACAATCAAAGTGGTTTCAAGTCAAGAGCAAAACCTCTCTATAAATGTATTTTCTTTCTATGTATTGATAGGTTGTTCGTCAATTTTCATGCTGAGTCGGAAAAAAACCGTCTAAAAATTTGGATTAAAATGTTGTACTGAACATTACCATTTCTAATAATCTCAACATCAAGTGCATTCCTCACATTATACAATCAGATTACAATTCAGACCTATATTCACTCGCGTGCTCGTACATATAATCTCATATGAGTATAACGAAATCAGATCTAACTATATTTTAATTAGATTGCACATTTTTCTTTTGTCGTTATGTTTTTAGTAACCGCGGGTATTACCAAATTTAGTCAGTCTTTCCTATATCCTGTTACCAGTATCAGTATAACATATAGCGTGAATAGCAGTATTTCATATTGTGCGTGCTAAATAAATTCACAAAAATTGCATTATGTGTAAATACATTTATATTTAAATGCCTTTGAAGACGTTCAGTCTAAAATAGTCTATGCTGTTACGGTTTACAATAGCAACAGGATTGACAAACTTTTGTATTCATGAATGCTGTTGTGAAATAAATACTTCCACTTTCACTGATAATGTTTTCCTTTTGTGGACTTGGTTTCCAAAACTTAATTGCATTTTTTACTAGTATCATAATGTGTTTTCAATAAATAAATGTGTTTGTTACAGAACATACAGGTTAGGGCAGGGGGCTCACAAGCATGTTTAACCCCGTCACATTCTTTATGTGCCTGTCCCAAGTTAGTAGCCTGTAGTTCAGTGGTTGTCGTTGGTTCATGTTTGAAGTATTTGTTTTTCATAAAAGAGAGGCGAAAGATATCAAAGGAGCGTTCAAACAAGTTCGAAAATAAACTGACAACGCCATGGCTAAAAAAGATCAACAGATCAACAATAGTACACAAAACACGGCATAGAAAACTAAAGACTGAGCAACACGAACCCCACCAAATACTGGGGGTGATTGTTTCGTTATAAATTAGGCCGTTAGTTTTCTCATTTGAATTGTTTCATATATTTCAAGTCGGGCCTTTTATAGCCGACTATACGGTATTGGTTTTCCTCATTGTTAAAGGCCGTACGGTTGCCTATAATTGCTTACATCCACTTTGTTTGAACTTTGGTGGATAGTTGTCTCATTTGCAATCATACCACGTCTCTTTTTTTTTTGAAACTGAAACAGCAAAAATTGTCTACAATACAAGATCTACAAAAATGTTCAATGATTGAAACCTCAACTACCTCAAAAACAAAAGTAACTATCTTTTAGTTTCAGCAAAATAGCTGTAAATCGTGTTTACTTTTCATCCTACAAACTTTCATTTCAAATCCAACAACGGCATTTTTATAGAAAATATATTTTTTACCATAGATGAAAATTTGTCATTTTTCAATTTGACCCAAATATGAAATGAGTATTCTGAATGAATATCTGGTGTTCAGAGTAAATGGAAATAACACTTTTTCACAAGTTTCGTGCGTTCGAAGCGCTTTTCTTGTTTAACCTTATTCAGGAAAGTTCGAAGCGCTTTTCTTGTTTAACCTTCTTCAGGAACGTTCGAAGTGCTTCTCTTGTTTAACCTTATTCAGGAACGTTCGAAGCGTTTTTCTTGTTTAACCTTCTTCAGGAACGTTCGAAGCGCTTTTCTTGTCTAACCTTCTTCAGGAACGTTCGAAGCGCTTTTCTTGTCTAACCTTCTTCAGGAACGTTCGAAGCGCTTTTCTTGTTTAACCTTATTCAGGAACGTTCGAAGGTTCGAAGTTCGAAGGTTCATAAGTAAATCTAAGCGCTTTTTACAAACTAATAATTCGTTCGAAGTGCTTTTCTTTTTACATTTCATATTAATAGTTGCATCTTTTCAGTTCATCATGAAACTTAATTGCTTTTCAATATTTGTATTCTTCAGGAACGTTCGATTTGCTTTTCTTTTTATTCAATTCTTCAGGAACGTTCAAGTGCTTTGCTTGTTTCTCTTTCTTCAGGAACGTTGAACTCAGTTTCTTGTTTCACTTCTTCAGGAACTTTAAATAGACTTATTAAGAAGGGATATAGTTACGATACTGTTGTCAGGTCATTAAAGATTGCATATTTTGGCTTTAATATTGATTCACTTATAGGGTCTTTGCATCGGAACTAAACACATTTATTTAAAACCAGTTGTTGGCATGACACGGGTTATGCTCTTTCAATATTTTATGATGGTATGATACTAAACCCTTCGGGAGGGATTGTGCCTGATATTCATATAATGAAGAATAATCTTTCAATCAGTTTAATTAGGTCTGGAGCTGGCATGTCAGTTAACTGCTAGTAGTCTGTTGTTATTTATGTATTATTGTCATTTTGTTTATTTTCTTTTGTTACATCTTCTGACATCGGACTCGGACTTCTCTTTAACTGACTTCTAATGTGCGTATTGTTATGCGTTTACTTTTCTACATTGGCTAGAGGTATAGGGGAGGTTGAGATCTCATAAACATGTTTAACCCGCCGCATTTTGCGCCTGTCCCAAGTCAGGAGCCTCTGGCCTTTGTTAGTCTTGTATTATTTTTACTTTTAGTTTCTTGTGTATAATTTGAGTTTAGTATGACGTCCATTATCACTGAACTAGTATATATATTTGTTTAGGGGCCAGCTTAAGGACGCCTCCGGGTGCGGAATCTCGCTGTATTGAAGACCTATTTGACCTTCTGTTTTGTCTGTTCTGTGGTCGGTTGTTTTCTCTACATTATTTTTCCTATTTTATGCAGACATATAAGACAAGAAATAATAATGTCTTTTGAAAGGTTAGAACTAACTGTACTTAAGGACACTGAATTACTATTAAACGGTTCAAATCTGATTTCAAATTAAGAATACATTAGTTTATTTCTTATGGCACAAAGGTTCATAAGTAAATCAAAAAGGTTTACAAACTAATAATTCATCACAATATACCTATCTTTAGCATTTCATATTAATAGTTGCATCTTTTCAGTTCATCATGAAACTTAATTGACATTTTCAATATTTGTATTATGTAACAGAGCATGTATAGATTTATTTATACTACCGCTTAAAGGAATACAGAATGTAACTGCCTTACATGAGTTATTGTCCTTGAATGACGATTTTTACCTTTTTTTGGTGTTTTTTTTTTTTGTGCTATAATTTTGAAAACTAGAAAAGAGATACATTGAACATGAAAATGATCAGATAACAAAGATCTAAAAATAAGTCCAGATAGCCAAAATCATCAATAATTGACTCCTTCAAGGAGTTATTGCCCTTGAATTTCTAATTTTGTGCATTGATATGTATTTGATAGAAACTATAGTAAATCAGTAAAATTTAACCTACAAATAAGTAAAAAGTGACTGAAATCGTTAGGCTACTCGGTTTGTGATTTATTGCCCTTACTTGGTAATTTTTTTACCCAATTTAAGCGTTTTTACCTAATATATTGAAAGTTCTAATAGATAAACTGGAACATTGTGTATCATAACAGATCAGCAACAAAATATCTACAAATTAATTTATATGAAAAAAAGTTGTCAATCTACTCCTAAGTCCGAATTTAAATCTTTCTAATATGTGTGTTTGCTTATCATCTTTAAAACTTTTATGGATATACAGGAAATTTGGTTCAGAAAAAAATAATCAGCAAGACAAGATTTTATTCTACACAGGTTCCATTTAACACAAATATTCCTGCTGCATTGTATCAATTGTATGCAATAGTTTCATGTGAGGAATACAGGGTCTTCTGAACCTAAGTATAGTTCATATTGATATCATTTCTTCGAGAGTTTTACGGAAGCCATCGTGATTTGGTTGATCGTTAGGGAATATTTGTGTCAAAGATGGTCACGGATAAGAAAATGTGGTATAATTGCCAATGCGACAACGTTCTCTTGAAGTAGCCACAATTCATCTCGTTTAACCCTGTCGATGCCATCATTGAATACAACTTTGAATGGGTTTTCCCTGACACGTATAACACGAAGGGTCCTACCGGTGGAGCTAGATCTGCTTTTGATTCCAAAGCACCCAAGTTCACACTAGTTTTATAAAGAAGTTCTACTTTCTTTTGTTTCAGTTTTTAGTTTTGTAATTGTGCTATATCATTTTTTTTAATGTTTGTGCATGTTGTTGATATTGGTAGCGGTCTTGCCTATCGTTTGTTCAGAAAAACTGTTTTAATTTCAAACTCCACCTATTCGATCACGTTTTAGGGTTTGAGAATTTACATGTACCACTGGTTTATAAATTTTGTAATGTCAGCTTTAATGAAGAGACATTTGCCAATCCGTTATAAAGCTTACTGTGTAATGTCGTAAACTTGATTTGTTTCATCATCGGGTTTTGACAGGAGTAAAAAAACGGGCATCACGACTGACTGTTAGAGCAGGAACTATTGTCTCCCGGAGCACCAGAGCCCCTTCTCCAAAATCTTTAAATGGGTTTGTGTAATTCACTCTTATCTTTGTGTTTTGAGAATTGTTTGCATTTATTCTTTCCTTTTTCCTTTTTTTTTCACACTGTATTGTCTGTCTCTTATAAAAATTTAAATGGTTTCTCCCTTTTTATCATCATACTTTTTATCAAATAAATAATAAAAGGATTAAAGATTTTCGCCAAAGAGACAACAACTGAAGGACATAAAAAAAAAAAGATCAAGTTTAAAACGGAAGACCGAATTGCACAGTATCCATTGTTTAAGTACACATAATTTCATATAGGAAATTAATAAACAAAAATCAATTGTTAAACACTTATAGATTTCCTGTTTACTGGCTATGTTGTTTGAGCAATCGTCTGAACTGAATAAATATGAAGTGATTCACGGCCGTGTCTGTTACTAGGAGGACCCGGTATTGCTATTGGAAACCTGGTATTGGTATTTGGAAACCGGTATTGGCATCCGATATTAGTATTTGGAACCTGGTTTTGGTATTGGGAACCCAGTATTGGTATTTAGAACCTGGAATGGTAAAGAACTCTTAGAGTTAATCCAACAGCTTGAGAAACTAGCACACGTTACAATAATTAGGGAACACGTCAGACCAAAACTTTCCAGATATTACAGTCATTTTCAAGTCGCGCCATAACTTCCGTCTCTCTACACCTTTTTTACCACAATGATTGCAATTGAGAATACGGAAAATACCAAAAATATCTATTTAAATGGAGCAACATATATAAAAAAATAAATGGTTAGTTTTCTTTATTTTGTTTTTCTACCATTATAAAATCCGATAAATACCACTGTTCCTCCTTCCACTAGTGCAGTATATAGAAATCATCATTTTGTCGCAGTCTTTTCACGTCACCAGTGCCCGTCAATACTGTGTTGTTAACAATAAACCATTGACATTTTTTTTTTGTGCGTAAAAGACAGAAAGATCCCCTTTGCAGCAAGAGAGTAAATAACTGGTTCATATTTAACCTATTTCCGTACCTCGGTTAAATTCTTAATCAAGGAATACGTTACTATTGTATAAAGTTTAATAATGGTGCCTAAATATGATAGTAACTATAAACATTAAAAGTTTGGTACAGTCCATTTAATTTGGTTACAGTTAGTTTTTTAGTCTTATGCAGTGTTCGTGATGTCCAAAATATCCCGGAACCGTCGTCTTATTCGAGATGATGCAGTGTTTGGGATGTTCAAAATATCCCGGACCCGTCGTCTTATTCGAGATGATGCAGTGTTTGGAATGTTCAAAATATCCCGGAACCGTCGTCTTATTCGAGATGCTACAATGGTTTGCTGTTAATAGTATTTGTAAATTAATTAGAGTTTAATAAGGAATAAGCAAAAAACTGTTAAACGACCAAAACTTTTCAATATAAGAGAGGCGAATGATACCGCAAAGGGACATTCAAACTCATAAGTCGAAAATAAACTGACATTGCCATGGCCAAAAAGGAAAAAGACAAACAGACAAACAACAGTAAACAAAACAACATGGAAAACCAAAGACTGAGCAACACGAACCCGTACAAGGTGTCAGTCGATGGTTTCAATCATTGAACATTTTTGTAGATCTTGTATTGTAGAACATTTTTGCTGTTTCAGTTTCTAAATTAAAAAAGGAGATGAGGTATGATTTACAATTAGACAACTATCCACCAGTGTTCAAATGAAGTGAATGTAAGCGATTATTGGCAATCGTACGTCTGTTTTTTTAGGGGAGTCTCAACGTAAAAGGAAAAACACTATGATTGATACAAAATCGTCATTTAAGAACTTCTATAAATGAAAATAACACTTACACAGTTTCCGTCTGAAGCACTTTTCATGATTTGCCTTCATATAAGATATGACAACGCGAGAAGCTGTATTAGCAATGGTGACCTAACAAGAATACCCAAATTCATCTAAGGTCAACTTTGCATGAAGGAGTTGAAACCTTAGTTTTAAAAAAAATATTAAATTAATAGTGACAGGGAATGTAAGAGGAAAAAATGTTATAAATCATATCAGTACCGAAGCACTGACCACTGAGCTAATGATACCATCAGGGACAAATAGTCCATAAACAGTGGTATCGCCCCAGTGCTAGTAAATGAAAATAACTTTATTATAATTTAGTGCCTCCAAAGCGGTTTTCTAGATTTACATTTATCAGGAACGCTCAATACCCAAAAATGTTGAAAGCCTAGATTGAATAAGACTTGAGAATGTGAGGTGTTTTATGACCAAAAAGGGACCTTAAAAGAATAGCTTATCTTCTAAAACAAAATGAAAATTACACTTTATAATTTCAATAACCAAGGATGTATCAGAATAGAAACAGTTGAAGAGCTATATGGTCAAACAGGACCTAAAATAACATTAACCAAAATCGTCTAAGGTCAACTTTGCATGAGGGGGAGTTGAAACTTTAGTTTCTGAAAAATTTCAAAGTTTATGAAGGGACAATTTTAGAAATGTTTGTTATAAATCATGTCAGTACCGAAGTACTTACTGCTAATATTATAATACTTTGGGAACTAATAATTATAGTCCACCAGCAGCGGTATCGCCCAAGTGCTATTAAAATACAAATAACAAATTATGATTTCATGCGTCCTAAGCGCTTTTCTTTATTTACCTTCATCAGGAACGCTCAAAGCCGAATATTTGAAAGCCAAGGATGTATAAGAACAGAAACAGTTGATGATATGCAACCAAAAAGACATAAAGATAATAGCCGAATCCATCTAAGATCAACTTTGCTGAGGGAGTTGAAACCTTAATTTCTTAATAATTTACAAAATAAACGGACAATTTAAGACAGGTCTATTATCTATTATAGCATTAACGAAGTACTGACTTCTGAGCTGATGATACCCTCGGGGACTAATAATTATAGTCCACAAGCAGCGGTATCCACCAAGTTCTAAAAGAAATTAAGATATTACTTTAAAATGTCATGCTTCCGAAGCGCTCTTCCGGATTTAACTTCATCAGGAACACTCAAAGCCGAAGGATGTATAAGAACCGATACAGCTGAAGCGCTATATGACTTTGCCTGAGGGAGCTGAAACTCGACTATTAAACGGACAATTTAAGACAGGTCAGTTATAGATTATGTCAGTAACGAAGTACTGACTACTGAGCTGATGATACCCTCGGGGACTGATAATCTACCCGGCAGCAGCGTAGTCAATTGATGGTTTCAGACGTTACGTATATTATGCAATTTTGTAAACCTTGTTTTGCGGATATATTTTTCTGATCCCAGTATCTGTCTTTTTATATTAGTTTTCCCGATAAGAAAAGAAAAACGCTAAAATTGGTCAAAAATCGATATCTATAACTCCTATAAAGAGTTGTCTGACAATTTTGACCTTCTTGTCATTTTTAATTCCTCCAGAATTTGTCTTTTATGGGTTTAAAGTTATTAGATTATTACTAGTACTTTACGTCTCTGTGCTATTGTTAGTCATAACGGCCATATATATGGTTTGATTATCGGATATGATTTTAAAAGAAGGCTCCAAATAAGTTTGATTTCACTTGCCAAAGTGGATTAGGAGACGACAATCGCCGACCGTAAAAGTTCACACTTGTCAATTTGGAACCGTCGAAAAATGTTGCTGTAAACATAAATCTAAAAAGTGTCGTGGTAGTATTCCTAATAAGACAACTATCAAGCAATGGACAAAAGGACTAGGACGTAAACAAATAAACAGGTCGCTCCATACCGTATAGTAAGCTATAAAAAGCAAAGGAGACCAAAATTGAAAACATTTCAACAAAGAAACTGACAGCCCGATTAGGCTAATAATATTAAACGAAAACAAATTATGACAGTCTACCAACAACGACTGGACTACTGGTTCTTATTATTGGCTCATAAAGAATGTTTCGAGGTTTTGATATGTTTGTGAGTGGTCAATCTTTCCCCAACATTTGAAGGTTGTGTTACAGCATAACATTAGAATTAACTTTAAAAATAATTTGGAAAGGGATTGACTAACCAGATTGATACTATGCATACAAACAATTAACAAAACGACAAAAGACACTTACAAAACACTTAATTGCAACTGTAAGTGTCGAAGAGTTTTCGAAGTTACTCAAAACTAGTTAAAGTTCAAAGCATTGTTTCAACAAATTATACGATGTATTTAACCTAATGGAAAATACACAAAAAAATCAAATGCGTATACAAATTTAAATGTACATCTCCAGCACTTTGGACACACAAAATTATCATACTTTCATTTTTATTTTCAATTTTACACACGAGAGGCGAAACATTATATTCAGGTTGAAGGCACTTGAATAAAATGAGTGCACAAAACGGGCACCCTACATTTAGAATGCTGCTGAAAATAAACGTTCTCCAAATGAGTACACACAATATGCTAGATGTTGTACAGCTCTGATGTATATGCAGAAATTCTAGAACATTTGACGGTTTAAAACTGTAGGAGGAGTTGAATACACAATACACATACTCTTTCCTGGTCGCCAGATGTAAGGCGCTTTACACTATTACACCTTTAATGATGAATCACCAGTTTCCATACGAATCTTATCTTTTTATTTGGAGTTTATCAAAGAACAATACGACGAAAGCGCACGTATTCTAACCCTCCCGGGGAACCTGGTTATTTCCGGACGAACATGTTACATGTTGTTAATCATTTCATAATTAGGATAAACTGCCTCAACCATAACCTAATATATGCAGTGTATTGTTTTTTTTTTTTATTTACTTGAAGTATAACATTCATTACACCCACTTGTAAGGCGTCATATACAAACCTATTAATTGATAAACATGAAGGCAACTGGCAGAAACAGGTGACATATTTCAAACTTAGTATTAAACAAATTATCAATTGATTGTTATTGGCAATTGTAATTGTTAAACAATAAATTTTGGTTTACCATTAAATATTCAAACGTACTTTGGGTGTGTTATTAAATGTTATTCTCCTACATATGCAAAAAATTCTCTTACGTGCACGATGCAAACAACAAATGAATTACTTTTGCTCGAGGCTACGTCTTCCGTGTACTAATATATAAATATAAGGATTCATGCACAAACTGCGAAACAAAGGTAATCAATCCAGTTAATTGTTGTATTTTATTTATATAATTTATCACTTACAGTCCCAGTCTTATTTATTTTAACAAGCACAAGGTAAGTCTATATTTTGTTACAATAGGAAGTTATTAAACAATAACTTCAGGATTGAAAATAACACATAATAACTTTTATATCTATATTTATGTGTAATATGTACGTCTAGTTTGTGTATACAGAAAAGTTTGCATTCACGCTGTTTTCGAATTATTCTTTCTCAATTGAGATATATATTGTTTGTAAATCATTATCATAACTTTAATTTCAAAGTGTTCAGAGTATAAAATTGCAGTATAAAAATTTAGTTATGATCTGTAATATATCTGATTTGAGAAAGAATTATGCTTGCAACTTCCGATCTCTACTATTGATTATTTTCAAATTAACAAACAAACAAACAAACGAACAAGCAATCAAATAAATGCATTGATAAATAAATAAATCCTATTCTGATAAGCAACACGATCTAGTTAATATGGGATAGCTGACAACCTTGTCGTGTCAGTTTTATTGTTAATTTTAATTCCATAAATTCATTGTGCGGCACGACTAAAATTTATGTTGACCAGACAAGACCATATTTTACTTTTTTGAACAAAGGATATGAGGTAAATAATGCATAATTATGTATATATTTCTACTTCTATAAAAAAATATGCATGTATGTTTACGTATATAGTACTATTGTGACAACTTTTGAATGACTTTACGATGGTATTTATGACAAGATGATTATTATATGACATGTTTACTCATTTATCCTGATGTTTATTTGAATAAAAGGTCAAAACAGTGTATACAGTTAGATATGTCGTCGTATTACACTGACCTATAATGGTTTACTTTTATAAATTTTGATGGATGGAGAGTTGTCTCATTGGACACTCATAAAATCATACATATAGCTGGTCTTTTGATTTGGAAAAACTTTAAAACACGAAAATGCATCGTTCATTATAATTCATGTCAACGACAAAGGTATAGCATGTAATGATTGGTGATCATTTACCTGATTTTACTTCAACTGTGATCATCTATCTTTTACAACTTTAAAGAATTTGGGTTTTTTTTTCTTTGTTTATCCAGATTTGGTTTATAAATTGAAATGATAAATAATGGAATTCAACAGAATCAAGTTTAAAACAAAACGAAAGAACGAACGAACGAACGATACATCTTAGCAATATAAGGTTAAATGCTCAATATTTAATGAAAATATGAATGATCCTTTTGTTTGCATTGTTTCACTAATAACATTGATACACTTTTGGAGACAGATTAAAATAAGCAATGTTGCTTGTTTCTGGATCCCATTGTTTATACTGTATTATATTATATAGCATGATTTGACTTATCGAATAAAATATTGTTAAAACCAACATTGATAATATAAAAGTAAAACGAAAAGGCAACCAATTAGCATATATGAACTGTAAAGAAACCGATATTTGGACCGGACCCTCATCTATGTAAACGACTCGATTGAACTGCTAGTCTTTATCGCCACTTGTGTAAATACATTATCTATGTTTTACCTGTTTGGGGGATTTTGAATTACGGGAAAAAATCAACTAAAGATTGTTTAAAACTTTTAAAAATTGTATACATTTTTTTTCCACTTCAGATGTTAACAGAAATCCAAAGAATTGTTATATTATCCATATTTGTCCACACATATATATACGCACAAGATGTTCAGAATATTGGAGGTAAGTTTGTATCCACTACAGAACGATGAAATCGAAAAAAAAAACAGTTTCCATTTCCATTTCAAAAGTGGGTTTATATAACTGTTTTTTTTTTTTTTTTTTTTTTTTTTGTTTTGTTTTAATAAATTGAATTAATATTCAAGTCAGCTGAACGAAAACGTAATGAATCGTATTTTACAACATTTTAGATTCTTCGATAAAATCCAAAACTAAATTGCCATCTTTTTTTGGAGGTTAACCTGATTGTCGGTAGAATTATTTATAATATGGGCTTTGTCTAACATTGTTAATTTTGTTGAAACCCGTTGTGCGTCAATATTCATTACGAGAAAATTTTAATGCCTACTTATATGTATTTTTGCAAAGGTTTTTCTTTATCTTACTTTCCATTTTTATTTCATTGTAATGATTATTTCATTGTATTATTATTGTTTCGTTATGGCGAGGTTATGATTTGTTAGATTTCATTAGATAAATATATGTATATATTTTTTTAAATCTTCCTTTCAGTTAATCTTAATGTAAAAAATGACCCTTTTGCAAGTCCAGGCGTGGACCCGTTTGGTAATATGAAATCTAGTACTGGTTCAGCCAAAACAATCAAGACAAGTAAGTCTTCATCGACAACACATGTTGCGGCAAGAAAAGAAACTAATGTGCAAGGATTAGACAAGGAGCCAGTTGTGGGTGCTGGGGATTTAAACACTATAAACGCTGCAGTCAGTTCTATTGGAGCCAGCACCAGCGAGACAAAAAATTTCCAAAGTTCAGGGACAACAGTTTCGAAAGAAAACAGACGTACAGACATAAACACCGTTAGAACAAGCGACACTACGTCATCTAATTCACGTAGTTCAAGTCGACGTGTACCAAGAAAAAGGAATCAAACACAAAAAAGCGATATTACAACGCGTAGAAACAGACAAAGGAAAAATAAAAATAAATCTAACCAAGATGTGTCAAGACAGTCAACCAGTGGAACTGGAACACAAAGCAATACAGCAACAAACTCTAAAGGACAAACAAGCAGTACTCGAACAACAAATTCCCAAACTAGTGGTTCCGTACAA
Source organism: Mytilus coruscus (assembly GCA_017311375.1). Taxonomy (NCBI): domain Eukaryota; kingdom Metazoa; phylum Mollusca; class Bivalvia; order Mytilida; family Mytilidae; genus Mytilus; species Mytilus coruscus. The sequence continues at coordinate 47,610,596 of CM029596.1, read as the reverse complement.
TTAAACCCACAATCAGTTAGAACATCAAACACAGATACAAGGAATATATTAAGTAAAGATGGAGCTTTTTCGTCATCCATGGATTTTAAGGATGAGGTTAGAAGAAATGAACAAATTGGAATGGAATTTGATGTACCAACAACTGAGAAACCAATAAGATACTTCAGACAACTATTTGCCGATCAGAGTACGTATTTACATATTTATTAAAATGCATTAAAATTAAAAAATAGCAGATGTTGCATGACTTACAATGAGGCAACAATCCATCAAAGATCAAAATACAAATATATACTCAATTACAGGTCACCGTATGGCCTTCAACAATGTACAAAACCAATAACATGCATATAGAAAGATATAAAGGGCCCTGGGATAACAAAATGTGAAACAATTAAAAAAGGGAAAACTAACTGCCTTAAAACATAAAACGAAAACCGTCATACAGCATAACAACACTGAACTACAGTATGTTAGCCTTTATATAAACCCAAACAATATACTGAACTACAAAGCACGTAAGCTTTTTTAAAACCAAACGATATACAACGACAACCACTGAACTACAAAGTACGTAAGCCTTTTTATAAAACCACTGAACTACAAAGTACGTAAGCCTCTTACTATAAAACCAAATAGTTTACTGACAAAATAATTTTATTTTCTTCAATTAATGCTTTATCTTGAAGTGAATGAAAATATGAACATTTACTGTGTGGATGTTTTAAAACATTTTTATCTACAATTTCTCACAGAAATACAAATTACCTATCTAAAAATATTTCGTTGTTTTAAAATAGGGATATGTGAAATTCAAAACTGCTATAGCACCGACTGTTATTTTGAACATCCTGGCGACTGTCGGAAATACATTCGTTGTACGGCTAGTGCTGAGGGAGCTGGCATGGAGGCTCTAGAAATGAATTGTGCTTTTGGAACCTTTTGGTCTAGGATGAAAAATACATGTGATACTGCATCAAACGTAGTTTGTCCAAACGGTAAGTTTAATTCGAATACCGAAAGTTAATCTATGTGATTTAGTTACTCAGTGTGACATTAAATTTGGTACAAATACCACCAAACAGCGTAATGGGGATATCCTGGACTTAACTCGAATAGAACGAGACATGCCAAGTTTAAACGATTCGGAAGTGTAATGTACTTATAATTATGTGCGAAAACATTGTTCTTTGCAAACAAGAGAAATTGTTATGCAAATGTTTATATATATTGTGTTTTGTGATAGTCTGTATGTTTTAACCATTCTATAATAATACGTTTTGTTATACAACCAATCACAATTTACAGAAATTGTTTTGTGTAATCTAGTGAACAGATGAAAACAGGTTGTGGCTTCGAAAACAGCTCCCTTTCATTTTGATTGAAATGTTTTATTATGTATATGTAGATCCATGTAGAGATAGAACACTAAAGAGTTACCCGTCAGGTTTGAACTGCAGAAGTTACTGGACCTGTGTTAATGGTCGGTCAGATGCAGAATGTTGTCCTGCTAATGAGGCTTATGTAAATGGCGTCTGCCAACCAAGCGATTCCTGTAAGATAGATGACGCTGAATGCCCATACAAATTGAGAGGTGATATGCCAGAAAAGAAGAAGAAAAACAGTAAGTTAATTATAATTGTCAAGTGGAGAATTTAATTGTGCATATGCGATGGAATAGAATAAAGAAACATTTTTGTTATTACAATTTTTATGGTATCAAAGTTACTATAAAACGGCTCATTTGTTACTTTCTTATATTGTAGTTAAAACTATTTTTAAAGTGTTTGATAAATCTGATTGAAGCTGCGTCCAATTACTACCGTCTAGAGCTATTTCAAGTGCGTTTCAATCTACCAAAACTTTGCAATAATGTGCTTTCTGTAAATCTTAATAAACTAACCTGGAACAATTATTTAATGATATTGTTTTTATTTTAGGCTGCCCCTTTGAAAACCACCCAAAAGATGAATCATTATATGTTCTGAAATATTACGGAACAGTAATGAACTGTGCCACTGGAACACGGTTTGATGAAGATCAATGTACATGTGTTCGATCTCTTTTCAAACGAATCAGTAAGTACGGAAGCCATTGGTGCCTGCACTTATTTACAATTATTTAGACGAAAAACAAAATGAATGAAACTTTTGTCAATATTTTTACCTGAAAAGAACATTAAGTCATTTGGATTGATCCAATCAACAATAAAAACAGTTTTTCGTTCGAGAAATCAATTTTTGTTTACTACCATCAAAGTTTTGTTTAAAAACTTTCTCGGAAAGGAGGGGGACAGGTAAGGACAGAGTGTTTACAAAATGAGTGAACGTGCAGCTTATGTTGATGCTTTAAGCAGTAGATCAGATCGATCCTCATTATGTAAGTTAAGATTTAGTGCTCATAACCTTGCCATTGAAAGAGGAAGATATTTAAAAGTGCCCAGGGGTCAAAGAATTTGTGAAATCTGCAAAAGTGGCGAAATTGAAAATGAACAGAACATGCTACTACACTGTAAAGGGTACTCCAGTATCAGAGAGACTTTTGAATTCAAAATGTCCAAATTACAAAAAATATTATAACCCCTTTGTGCGATAAATATAAAATAAAGCTTATACTTAATAATAAATCTTACACGGCTCTAACACTATCCTCCTCTTTCGTAACAAATTGTTTAAATGCGAGAAGTAATCTATTGCAATAGATTTTCATTATACATGTATTTTATATTCACATAGCTTGTTTGCATTTTACTACCATGTTTGTCCATTCGGTCATTACCATTTATTGTAAATGCGTTTGTGCCAATAAAATATTGTCTATTGTCTATTGGTAAAGAACATCGATCTGAAGAGAAATATTTAGACCTAAGTCTTGTAGACTAATAGATAATTAGATGAAGTATTTAAACAATATCATAGACATTTTTCAGCCTTAACATATTATGTACACACATATTTGACTTTCAAATCTTTACATCTATTTTGACATCTCTCGTCAACTATGTTCCCAAAAAGACCAGATTCGAATTAAATAAAACGTTACATTGTAAATTTGGGGAAGTGACCGAAAGAATACAAATAATCAAATGTCTTTATACGAAGGGTATTTATTTGAATAAGTAGGTTTTTATCAAAAATCTTGGTTTGACACAGTTAGTTGTTTTATTACTTATCGCTGTCACCTATAAAGTCTCATGGATTTTGTGTCCTATCTTGATCGTCGCAAGCCGAAATTGATTAGTCTTTTTTTGTTGTAAGAATGTAATTTTAATAGGAAAGTATAGATACCGATATGTTTATATTCTATATTAAAATGATCTAGTGCTAACTTGTAATATTTCAAAATATTTTACCAATAAAAATAATGATACTGATAATAATTAAAGATAAATCATAGATTTTGATGGTTTTAATTACGTTTTAACTTATACAATTGTACATTCTAACAGGATGTGTACCAACTACAGACATAGCCTTTAACGGCAAAAGAGTCATCAGCGGTCGCAGTTATATCGAAACAAGCAACGTAACATTGACAAAGAGATCAGGTGGTCGATTCAACGGGAGAGCAGCTATCGCTGTTCCGTACTTCAAGTCTAATCAGAACATCGAGAGACACTTGGTAGTCCGAATGAGATTTTATCACAATGGCAAGGAAGGATATGATTCGCAAGTACTGATCTCTAACTGCAAGACGGTATCTAGCAACGAACTCTCACCTTCGTTTGCAATTCTTCTCTCAAAGACAAAAAATCAAATCATTTTCTTTATTTCGACAAAACAAGGAAGCACAGACAAATCTGGTGGAACTGCATCGATTTCATTGCCATACACGGTAATATTTTTATCAAAATGTTTTTGAATCATAAATACAAGAACAATGTTTTTAAATAAGCCTTCATAGCAAAATAGTTCTGCAAATTAAAGTCATTGGTCCATACTATTCAATATTGTCCTACTTAGAAGAAAAGATGAACTAAACATAAGTGCAGATGTATATACCTTTCTTTTTCAATATCGATGTATCTGTATATCAACAAAAGATTGTTATAATTTCAGCCAGGGAGTTGGACAGTGGTAGAGATGAAGTTCATAAACCAACAATTAAATGCTACCGTACAAACATTCCAGGCTGACGGCTCATCAACACAGGTTAATGACGTGAAAGATTTAAAGGGTATGTCACGAAAAATATTGCTTTCCTAAATTTCCTAAATTTTAAAAATAATTAGTTATAATACACTCTGATAAAATTAGATTCAAAATGTGGTCAATTGTATTACTGTTTAAATGTTGTACTTTTTGGGATTATTCATTGTGCAATTTTCTAGATTATCGAACGATTATAACGACATTATAATTGTGCACCTTTCTGAAATATCGCTCGATTATGCTGATCGTAAACACTATAGCAGGGCACTTTCTGGTAAACCTCGATTATGATGACCGTACTCATTATAATAGTGCCACCTTCTGAATTATCGCTCGATTATGCTGATCGCAAACATTATAATAGTGCACTTTCTGTTAAACCTCGAGTATGATGAACGTAAACATTATAATAGTGCACCTTTCTGAATTATCGCTCGATTATGCTGATCGCAAACATTATAATATTGCTCTTTCTGTTAAACATCGATTATGATGGACGTACTCATTATAATAGTTCACCTTTCTGGATTATCGCTAGATTATGCTGATCGAAAACATTATAACAGTGCACTTTTCTGTCTAAACCTCCTTTATGATGAACGTACTCATTATAATAGTGCCACTTTCTGGATTATCGCTCGATTATGCTAATCGCAAACATTATAATAGTTAACTTTTCTATGTAATGCTCGATTATGATGAAGCTTAGATGATATTAGTTCTGAATTAGCTCTCGAACATGATGAATGCCGGCATTGTAATAATGCAGTGTTCTGGTAAATGCACGATTATGATGAATATACACATTAAAATAGTGCACTTCATGAAGTTGAAAGCCCATACATTCAAGAAATTGCATGTAGTTAAGGTAACATATTATTTATGAATATTTTATAGGAAGAATAAAACCAAGTGTTGAGCCAGTGATGGTAGGCAATTGTAATATGAACGACGGATTTGTTGGCTACATTGACGAGGTATGTTGAAAACTAAATCAAAATTGAAGTTACTTTTTTCAGTTACATTTTATTTAAATATAGCACAAGATAATTTTTACCCCCCCCCAAAAAAAAAGTATGAATATATAACCACTGAACAAAATCATTCATAATTTTTATAAAATTGCCAGACAAACGTAAATTCATGATCAAAGTATTTTTTCCGAATCAGTGAGCACATCCAAATATATCTCGCCATGATTATTCCTATGTCATATTGAAATCACAATCAGAAATTTAATGAATCACTTGCTGTAATTAATTAACTGTAAATCATGAAAACTATTAATACTACAAACTACTGTCAGTGTTGGGCGAAACATACCAACCAGATTAGCATATATCTCTTCCAATGAATCTATGACGCAAACAGTTGACATATTATACAAAGTAACATATGAGTGAGTGATAGGGCATATTGTTAACCCTAGAAAACTTTTTCATTCGGGACGAAGCTAAGGGGACGACCATTTGATATTCTGGGAGGGGCAGCAGGATTCTTTGCGGATTGAGTATTCATGTTGTTACACGTGCTTATTTTGTTCCAAGCGAAAATTTATTTTCAGTTTTGTACACAACTGTTTTCTGCATCTATGCTACAGACTATTTAATTTCATCCTGACTTCTGCAAAGTTATTTATTTTCAATTCTTGCCTGACCAGGATATTGATTTTTAATATCCTCCTCCCCCCAAGAAAATCAAATGGTCGTACCATAATCTATCACCCTCTAATCTATGATTTTTGTCTCGCCTTGACGGAGTCAAAAAGCAAGACATAGGTATGCTGTTTCCGGCGTCGGCGGCGGCGTCAACAATGTATTAGTTTGTGATTAGGTCTAGTTTATGGTGAACCACTAGTGGTAGGTCAATGATATTTGGTATGCAGTTGTATAAGCATTGGCACATCTCATTACCATAGAGATTATTTGGCCCTGCCCCGTCAGTCATGGTCTATTGACTTTGAAACTTTGCTTAATTTACATGTATTAGTTTATGATTAGGTCAGTTTCTGGGGAACCACTAGTGGTGGGTCAATGATATTTGGTATGCAGTTGTATAAGCATTGGCACATCTCATTTCCATGGAGATTATTTGGTCACATCCCCTCAGTCATGGTCTATTGACTTTGAAAGTTTTTATTAGTTTTCATGTATTAGTTTGTGATTAGGTCAGTTTAAGGGGAACTGTTAGTGGTAGGTCAATGATAATTGGTATGCAGTTGTATAAGCATTAGCACATCTCATTTCCATGGAGTATATTTGGTCCTTACCCCTCAGTCATGGTCTATTGACTTTGAAACTTTTGCTTAGTTTATATGTATTAGTTTGTGATTAGGTCAGTTTAAGATGAACCACTTATGTTAAGTCATTGATATTTGGTATGCAAATGTATTGGCATTTGCAAGTTTCATTTCCACGGAGATTATATAACCCTACCCCCTCATTATGGTTCATTGACTTTGAAACTTTTGCATAGTTTACAAGTTAATGTTTGTGTTTAGGTTTTTTTAAAGGGAACGATTTATGAAAAAGTCAATGGTATTTGGTATGCAGTTGTATTAGCATTGGCACATCTGATTTCCAGGGAGATTGTTTAGCCCTATACCTTCAGTCATGGTTCATTGACTTTAAATATTTGCATAACTTACATGTTAAAGTATTGCTATTTTAATTTTAACATTTGCATTATCAAAATAACAAATAGGCGAGACATATCTCTGTGTTAACAGTTTATATTTATTATACTGAATGTTCTGTTATTATTGTGTTTTAAATCAATGGTGATTTAAAATTAAAGTATTTTTTCTTTAAACTTGTCTTTTAAATTGTTGATTTAAAATTAAACTATTGTCTGTTCAATTATTAACCATTAATGCATCTGCATTAGTGGGTAGTATCTAAAAAATGTTACCCGCTAAACCATGTGATAGAGTAGATTGTCGCTCTCGTATTTAACTGAAACTAATTAAGCGTGAAGTATAATAAAATATGATGAAAACTCCATCATATTAAAGTTACTTGAAACACAGATATTATATCACTTTATGTAGATGAAAAATAAACTTAATCATGTTTGGTATAATTAACTTTATTTATTTTCAGGTAAAAATATATTTATGCGACCCTTACGAAGCTTGATAGTAGCACCTGTTCATAGTTTCTGACGTCAATAGTGCTCAACTCATATAAACCCATTGTTATACATGCTGAATTTAAAATGACAACAACTTGAATGGACTTACTTATGATGTATTGCAATATCAGTGACCACTGCCATAGAAAATATTCAAAATGTATTGATATATTGCATAGACTATTAAGAACAATAATGTCAAATTATCAAAAGAACAAAAAAAGAAGTCCATAAAGGCATATTTTAATTTACAATATACAACTTCATTTGTATAGTTGAATGTATTTATTTTTTAAATAATAAAAGTATTGATTTACTACATACTGTTTTAATCTACGTGCATGTGTAAACGGTATTTAAAATACTTGATTAAATGTCCTCACTCGACTCCATTTTGTCAGTCCATAAAGATGTACAGTTTGGCAAACCACGTTCTCACGCTGACACAACATAAATCTACTATCTTGATGCTTAGATATTATTTTCGAACAAAAAATTAATCCTTGGCGTATTGAGATAATTTTTAGTGTTTCTAACCATTAATTAATCAAATGTATCCCCTTCGTCCATCAGTTGAAGTAGCAAAAGTTTTTACAACCCTGTATAATTCACCGTGTACCTATACATACTAAGACTTATTGATTAAATCAGTCAAAAAAAAATAACGAGAGATGACACAAACAAAAAAATTGACACAATACATGTTACTAGCTTGCAACTACAGTACTAGAAATTAGGAGATGTAGTATGATTGCCGTTGAGACAACTATGATCCTCAAAAAGGGCAAGGATGTGAAATAGAGGTCACCGTGCGGCCTTCGATAAATAGCAAACCCCATACCGCATAGTAAGCTATAAAAGACCTGGCGATGACAAATTTGAAAACAAGTAAAAAAAAAGAAAAGCAATAAACAGATTTATTCTTAAACAAAAGACGAAAACAATTATAGCAGACAGCTAACAAATACTACCAATAGATTACAGGCTCAGCATTGGGATAAGCACATAAAGATTGTGACGGGGTTAAACATGTTTGTAAGTGTCCAACACTCCAAACAGAAACTATCAGAATAACCAAATATTCTCAAAAAAAAAAATAAAGATATATGACAATGAAAACAACTAACGAGATTCCTTTGGATTGGCAATCAAATGTGTCGGGTTTCAACTACTAGTGCTTTTTTTATTATTATCTTAACACCCTTCCACTTTTAATCTCGACCAATGTACTTACAAAAGGTACACGATAAAATTTACAATACATATTAATGCAGGACAAGTATTTGACTTAATTAACAATATATCTAATAGATAACAAAAGCACAATTACAGGACAAACAAATATAATTTGTAATATACAATTTAGTAGTCTACAATTTTACAGTATCGAAGAAAGCTCGTAGTTATTGAAAGCAAGCTTAAAATATACATAACCCGCTAATGTGAAATCGTTCTGTCCTACACTCTGATCTAGGTTGCTGCAGTTCATAATGAAAATATTACTTTCGTAGAAATCCAAGATGTCACTGACAACACGTGCTTATCGACATAACTAAGAAATGTAAAATGCCATAATAGGAGGAGCCAATGAAACATCACCGTCAAGAAAAGGAAAATTAATAATAGAATGGAAAAGTCATAAATTTCGATATTAAGATTGACATGAGAAATCCAGATATCAATGTCAAAAACGGGCATCGGTCATTATTAATGTTTGATTGAGTGAGAAAATATAAAATAGAAAAATGAGTTGTATGTTTAGAAAAAATCTTGATAGTTAACAGAGAATATATCGTCTATATATCTGCAGGCGTTGTAAAAATATGTATTAAGTGTTGTTTCGTAGGTTCTTTATGGAATAATGCCATAAATTGTCCCTCATAACAAGAAAGAAATAAATCTGCAATAAAAAGGTACAAACTACAAACTTGAAATACCATCGAAAAACAAATCAATTGTGGTATAATTTATCTTCCAAAACAAACAGAAATGTCTCTGCATGTCAAATAAGTGTGTATATTTCAAGTTTTATTACTTACAAAAAATAAAGAAATTGTAACGACTGCAAAAGATGTATCAAGGAAACCTTTAATGAAGAAATTGTAACGACTGCAATAGATGTAACAAGGAAACCTTTAATAAAGACATTGTAACGACTGCAATAGATGTAACAAGGAAACCTTTAATAAAGACATTGCAACGACTGCAATAGATGTAACAAGGAAACCTTAAATAAAGACATTGTAACGACTGCGATAGATGTATCAAGGAAACCTTTAATAAAGACATTGTAACGACTGCAGTGGATGTAACAATGCAATAGATGTAACAAAGAAACCTTTAATAAAGACATTGTAACGACTGCAAAACCTTTAATAAAGACATTGTAACGACTGCAAAACCTTTAATAAAGACATTGTAACGACTGCAATAGATGTAACAAGGAAACCTTTAATAAAGACATTGTAACGACTGCAATGGATGTAACAAGGAAACCTTTAATAAAGACATTGTAACGACTGCAATAGATGTAACAAGGAAACCTTTAATAAAGACATTGTAACGACTGCAATAGATGTAACAAGGAAACCTTTAATAAAGACATTGTAACGACTGCAATAGATGTAACAAGGAAACCTTTAATAAAGACATTGTAACGACTGCAAAACCTTTAATAAAGACATTGTAACGACTGTAATAGATGTATCAAGGAAACCTTTAATAAAGACATTGTAACGACTGCAATAGATGTAACAAGGAAACCTTTAATAAAGACATTGTAACGACTGCAATAGATGTAACAAGGAAACCTTTAATAAAAACATTACAACGAATGCAAAAGATGTATCGAGGAAACCTTTATTAAAGACATTGTGACGACTGCAATAGATGTAACAAGGAAGCCTTTGATAAAGACATTGTAACGACAGCAATAGATGTATCAAGGAAACCTTTAATAAAGACATTGTAACGACTGCAATAGATGTAACAAGGAAACCTTTATTAAGACATTGTAACGACTGCAATAGATGTAACAAGGAAACCTTAAATAAAAACATTACAACGACTGCAATAGATGTAACAAGGAAACCTTTAATAAAGACATTGTAACGACTGCAATAGATGTAACAAGGAAACCTTTGATAAAGACATTGTAATGACTGCAACGCCTTTAATAAAGACATTGTAACGACTGTAATAGATGTAAAAAGGAAACCTTTAATAAAGACATTATAACGACTGCAATAGATGTAACAAGGAAACCTTTAATAGAGACATTGCAACGACTGCAATAGATGTAACAAGGAAACCTTAAATAAAGACATTGTAACGACTGCGATAGATGTATCAAGGAAACCTTTAATAAAGACATTGTAACGACTGCAATAGATGTAACAAGGAAACCTTTAATAAAGACATTGTAACGACTGCAATAGATGTTACAAGGAAAACTTTATTAAAGACATTGTAACGACTGCAATAGATGTATCAAGGAAACCTTTAATAAAGACATTGTAACGACTGCAATAGATGTAACAAGGAAACCTTTAATAAAGACATTGTAACGACTGCAATAGATGTATCAAGGAAACCTTGAATAAAGACATTGTAACGACTGCAATAGATGTAACAAGGAAACCTTTAATAAAAACATTACAACGAATGCAATAGATGTAACAAGGAAACCTTTAATAAAGACATTGTAACGACTGCAATAGATGTAACAAGGAAACCTTTAATAAAGACATCGTAACGACTGCAATAGTTGTAACAAGGAAATCTTTAATAAAAAAGTGTCTCTTTGATAAGATTGTGTGGTAGTGTAACACACAGAGTAAAAAGTCATAATTGTCAACGGAGACAAATTAACATACAAAAACGCGTATCTTAACCAGACACATATAATAACATGGTAGTATAAGTCTCTCGTTTAACTAAGACTTCAAAAGAGTTTTTCACATTCCAGAAAAAGTTTTAAAAAAAAAGTAAACAACACTTTATAGATTCAATGCGTCCAAAGTGCTTTTCTTGATTTACCTTCATCAGGAACGCTGGAAGCCGAAATTTTGAAAGCCAAGGTTGTATTAGAACCGAAACAGTTGAAGAGCTATATGAACAAAAGGACATAGAAAAATAATCAAATTCATCTAAGGTCAACTTTGCCTGTGGGAGATACAACCGTAGTTTCAGTATAATTTCCTAATTTATAAACGGACAATTTAAGAGAGGTATGTTATAAATCATGTCAGTACAGAAGTACTGACGACTGAGCTGATGATACCCTCGGAGACGATAGCTCACCAGCAGCGGTGTCGACCCAGTGCTGTAAAAAATGAAAACAACACTTTTAAATTTCATGTGTCCTAAGCGCTTTTCTGGATTTACCTTCATCAGGAACGCTTAAAGTCGAATATTTGAAAGCCAAAGATGTAGAAGAACCGAAACAGTTGAAGGGCTGTATGACCAAAAAGGAACTACAAATATTAGCCAAATCCACCTAAGGTCAACTTTGCCTGAGGGAGTTGAAACCTAACAATGTAGCAAAATCACAAAAGACAAAATACATATCTAAACAAGTGGCAGAAGATACCAAATGGAGAATCAAGGATACGAGTATTCACAGAAAGCATGTTCAAAGCTCACTTTGAACTGATACATAGACCGTGTTTGTCCTAACGCATTGCAGCAAATTCGAAAGCAGTATTGTGATGTATGCCACTTCCATTTGGCGGTGGATACAGTAAGCATTATATAACTTCATATTAAAGAGAACATAACACTATAAAAATGAAAAAAAAGTCATTCCAAATACCAATGTTCTAACAGTAGTTTACCGATGTTCAAATCTCATAAATCGATTAAGAAGACAAATAAAGGCAACAAAGATAAAAATGACGGAATTGCATGAACTCCAGATTGGCAGAGGGAGCGATATCAGGAGAGTCGACAATGTACTCCAGATTGGCAGAGGGAGCAATATCAGGAGAGTCGACAATGTACTCCAGATTGGCAGAGGGAGCGATATCAGGAGAGTCGACAATGTACTCCAGATTGGCAGAGGGAGCGATATCAGGAGAGTCGACAATGTACTCCAGATTGGCAGAGGGAGCGATATCAGGAGAGTCGACAATGTACTCCAGATTGGCAGAGGGAGCGATATCAGGAGAGTCGACAATGTACTCCAGATTGGCAGAGGGAGCGATATCAGGAGAGTCGACAATGTACTCCAGATTGGCAGAGGGAGCGATATCAGGAGAGTCGACAATGTACTCCAGATTGGCAGAGGAGCGATATCAGGAGAGTCGACAATGTACTCCAGATTGGCAGAGGGAGCGATATCAGGAGAGTCGACAATGAACTCCAGATTGGCAGAGGAGCGATATCAGGAGAGTCGACAATGAACTCCAGATTGGCAGAGGGAGCGATATCAGGAGAGTCGACAATGTACTCCAGATTGGCAGAGGGAGCGATATCAGGAGAGTCGACAATGTACTCCAGATTGGCAGAGGGAGCGATATCAGGAGAGTCGACAATGTACTCCAGATTGGCAGAGGGAGCCATATCAGGAGAGTCGACAATGTACTCCAGATTGGCAGAGGAGCGATATCAGGAGAGTCGACAATGTACTCCAGATTGGCAGAGGGAGCCATATCAGGAGAGTCGACAATGTACTCCAGATTGGCAGAGGGAGCCATATCAGGAGAGTCGACAATGTACTCCAGATTGGCAGAGGGAGCGATATCAGGAGAGTCGACAATGTAAGCGAATCCTGCGAAAACATATTGATAATGAGTTGAGACACTGACATAGCGTATCGGTTAACCAATTAGTAGTGTCGGTTTCAGTCGTTCTTCCTCCTAACATAAATTATTCATCCTAAGCACAACTATTTAGAAAAATTGCGGATGTAAAAAGCCAAGTTGGATAAATTAAAGAAAGAGGAATTAGTGTTGCTTGCTAAACATCTGCAAATAGATTTAAGAGTATCTATGAGAAAACAAATTATAAAAAAACTGGTAATAGACAAATTTGTTGATGCAGAAATTTTTGGTGAAGAGGATCTTGAACTTAAGGTCGAAAATGTTGATGCTATCAAATTAAAACAGCTTGAGCTAGAACACGAATTTAAATTAAAACAATTAGAAAAGGAAAACGAAGTTAAATTAAAACAATTTGAAAAAGAAGAAAGACAGGCAGAACTTGAAATGAGAAAAGGTTAGAGATGGAGAAAATAAAAATTATAATGGTTAAAGAAGAAAGCAACACTAAAGTAATGTCAAAATCAGAACATTTTGATGCAGCACAAAATATACGTCCGGTTCCAAGATTTTGTGAAAAAAACAGTTGATAAATATTTTCCACAGTTTGAGACTTCAATGCTGAAAAGTGTTTTTGAGGGCAAGGCCGCTGAAATTTTCTCAGCACTTTCTTCAGAAAAAATTCTGATTATGACATTGTAAAACAGGAAGTTTTGAAAGCTTACGAGCTAGCACCAGAAGCATATAGACAGAAATTTAGGTCTTATAAAAAGTTTGAATCACAAACCTATGTTGAATTTGTTAGGGAAAAAGAAGATCATTTGATAAATGGCTTACGTCAAAGAAAATAGGAAGCAATTTTGATAAAATAAGACAATTAATGTTATTAATAAGAGTTCAAGCAGTGAGTTTATTTAGACTTAAAACACATTTAGATGACAAAACTGTTGAAACATTGCAAGATGCAGCTGTTGTTTCCGATAATTATACCCTTTCACATAAAAGAAGTTTCAAAGGTTAAAATTGTAATACTTCGAGCGGAAATTACAAACTGTTACTGAGCGTACTGATAGTAAGCCTGCTGTCAGAATCAGAGTTAGTCTAGTTATAGTATGTCCAGTCCAAAATCTAATCCTTTTGGGAAGAAGTCACTAACATGTGCTTATTGTAAGAAAAATTGTCACCTGATGGCTGATTGTTTTAGACTGCAGAAGAAGAATGAAAGAGATAATAAACCCAAGACCAGTGCTTGTACGACACCCCTTGTTACCAATAAGTTGGAATGTCCTGCGAGTCAGGCTTTTAAGTCCAGTTTTTGTGATTACATGGAGGATTATAAACCCTTTATGTCTGATGGGTTTGTTTCTATTGTTGATAATACTACTCCTCAGCCTATTAAGATTTTACGGAACACTGGAGTTTCTCAGACTTTGTTGTTAGAAGGTATGTTGCCTTTGTCCGAGGAGACTTCTATTGGTGCCTCCGTTTTGTTACAGGGTGTGGAGTAAGGGTGGTATTAATGTTCCCCTCCATCGTATTTATTTGAAGTCAGATTTGATTACTGGACCAGTTGTTGTGGGTGTTTGTCCTAATCTCCCTGTTGAGAGTGTTTCATTATTGCTAGGAAATGATCTAGCTAGGGACAAAGTGGTTGCTGAACCAATTGTTACTTGTGAACCGTTGGTGGATGTTGAATCACCTGAAGATGATGCTGAACTGTATCCAGCTTGTGTTGTTACTAGGGCGATGGCAAGAAAACAACAAAATGAGGATTTACAAGAAGACCAGTATGATTATATGGACCTTTCTGACACTTTCCTTGCTAACATTGAAGGCTCCTGTAGCTCAGACAAGGCCATAATAAAACCACCTAATACAAACAAGCATGTAATTATGCCATGGCCAGACGTGAACAGCCAATCATTAGACAGAAAAAATTTGTGGAAGAAAAAAATAAAAACCATCAGGTTCTTCAGCTTCGCAAGAGGGCTCAACACAGGAGGAAGCAGACAAAGTGGCCGAATGCTACTACCATCAAGATGGCATTTTAACGAGAAAATGGAAGCCCCCTGATGCTATCCCAGAGGAGGAATGGAGAGTGGTATACCAAGTGGTGGTGCGTAAAGTCTATAGCCAAGAAATAATTGGTCTTGCCCATGACACCCCTTGGGGGACATTTAGGTATAAGGAAGACTTGCCTTAAGATCTTGCAACATTTCTACTGGCCCAAACTTAGAAATGATGTCACATAATACTGCAAACCATGCCGTATATGCCAGGTTGTTGGTAAGCGTATCCAGAAAATACCACCAGCACCACTTCTGCCAATTCCGACCTTTGAAGAACCTTTCAGCCGAGTACTAATTGATTGCGTTGGACCTTTACCGAAGACCAAAACTGGAAATGCGTATTTATTGACGATCATTTGTACATCCACTCGTTTTCCTGAGGCTATTCCAATAAGGAAAATTAAGACACCAGCTATTGTCAAAGTTCTTATTAAATTTTTCACGTTAGTATGACTTCCTAAGTCTATACAGTCCAACCAGGGTTCAAATTTCAAGTCAGGTTTATTTCAGCAGGTCGTTTACCAGTTAGGGATTGCTCAGTATAGGTATAGTGCTTATCATCCAGAATCTCAAGGTGCCTTAGAGAGTTTTCATCAAGCATTGGGCATAAATGAAAAAACATAGAATGTGTCACTCATTTTCCCTATCATCACTTGTTTCCAGTAATCTATGTACCGTATTTTTATATATATTGTTTATGCAAAGTTCTTTTTTTAAGAGGGGAAGTGTTATGATATTGTAATTATCATATAGATATAAGAAGATGTGGTATGAGTGCCAATGAGACAACTCTCCATCCAAGTCAAAATTTATAAATGTAAACCATCATAGGTCAAAGTTCGGTCTTCAACACGGAGCCTAGGCTCACACCGAACAGTAAGCTATAAAGGGCCCCAAAATTACTAGTGTAAAACCATTCAAACGGGAAAACCAACGGTCTAATCTATATAAAACGAGAAACGAGAAACACTTATGAACCACATCAACAAACGACAACTACTGAACATCAGATTCCTGACTTAGGACAGGTGCAAACAAATGCAGCGGGTTTAAACGTTTTAATGGTACCAAACCTTCACCCTTTTTCTGAAACAATAGTGTAACATCACAACATAGAAAGACACACTATAAAATATCAACTGAAATAGCTTAACTCAATCAAAGGACATAGTAACACCATTGAACATACACTGAACAAATAAATTTGACCTATGATACAATGTAAATTCAAAATAAATAAACTAAGGGAAGAATAATAAAAGTAACATGTTATATCGGTATGAAATGTAAACATTTTAAGAAAACAATATGCTCGAACAAAAATATCAGCCATTTGCAATAACTTTAAACACAGGTAAATAAAATAATTTTGTTGTTAGGTATACGTATACAGTTACAATAGAGAAAGGAAATATTTTAACAAAATAAATAATTTTGATGTTCATAGTACGAAGTGGAAATTTATATTAGTACCAAAATCATGTTTATTTATCTTGGCCTAATTTGTTTTGTGTGGCCTTATAGTTGTTTACAAAATAATGTTATCTGTGCAGTTTAGAAATCACTGGAACATTCATAGATACTGATGGAATGATTAGAACTTTCTATTTGACTTGCATAATAATTTCGGAATGATCATAATCTACGATGTGTAATTTAAACTTCTACAGTATTCTAGGAGTTTCCGTGACAACTATTTATACAGACACCAAAATTAGACAGAGAGACATGAATATACTTGTATTCTCAGAAGATCTCTGGAGTTGTTGGATGACACTTTTGTTTACGAACAACATCATACTAGATTGTAAACTTATTGGACATATATATATATATTCCATTGGATTCCGTACAGCCAAGAGAAGAATTCAGGATAAAGAATAGACAAAGGATCGGACATATATTTTAACAGTTAAATTGACATTTCAATTTGTATAATATCTCTTGTAAAATTGTGAAATAAATCTTGTTAAATTTATCATTGATCTTTGTCTTTTGTTGGCTACAATTTAAAGGTGATTTCTGGCCGTAACAATATTGTGACTAAGTATATGTTAATAGCGGTACTAACTATTCCTGGAGTGTGGAAAAAAACTATTTGGAAGTCTTGGAAAAATCACGATCTATTCAAGTTCAGTTTACCTTCGTTGACAGGTATACTGTGTACACTACCACACAAAATAATCAAAGAGAAATTCCCATTAATGCAATGGTCTTTCAAAATCGGGGTGTCGTTATATCTTTTGCAGCTGTTAAAATTCAATTTTCAGAAATAAAACATTTAAAAAAAAATCGTAAAGGATTCCACGGAACCCTGTGTCTCACCTGCGATTGCTGCTGTCAGTGTAAAAGTGTAATGTTGACCATTTATCTGTAAAATACAGCATTAAAAAAATCCAACTTTTTTTTCAGTCTTGAAGATAAGCTTCTGTCCAAGTTTCATAACAATCCATGAACGTTAACAAATTTATCATGTCAAACACATAAATAGTCACAGACTGTCTGTAAATGTTAACTGTAAAAAACGAAGTCTATCTATTAGAAAAATACTAAAAATGAAAAAAATGTATTTTCGAAGGTTTGCTTAAGACATTATCTCTTAATCATTAAAAAGCTTCTGCCAAAGATTCATAAAACTCCAGACTGTATCTACTTGTTAACTGTAAAAAAAAAAACTAAGTCTATTTATCAGTTAAATAAGGAAAAGTAAAAATAAATATTTTCAGAACTTTGCTTTGGATATAAAGATGCTTCTGTCCAAATTTCATAAAATACCATGTAGGTTTGGTGTCTAAAAAAAAAATTGACATGCAAAGTAACGATTAAACAAACTTATAAAAAATTCCAGGCTTATTTTCTGGTAAGTCAGACGTACGTTTCGTCTACATACAACATATCAGTGGCTTTCAGATCTAAACAGTTGAAAGGCAAAATCATATACGAAGATGAAGAGCCATGCCATTAATTTTATGCTTGATAATATTTGTGTTCGCTTTTGAGATGAAGTGTATCGCCAAGTGATATGTATCCTAATTGGAACTAACTGTAACTCTCTTATTGCTTTTGTTTTTGGTATGGTTTTTCATGCACATTTCAGACACTTTGGCTATATCATGAAGGTCATTTTTATATTGGTGGAGGAAGCTGGAGAACCGAGACAGAACCACCGAACTTCGGTAGGAAATCTGGCAATCCTTGCCAATAATTATTAGGACCGAATGCACTTCGTCATGGGCAAGATTTTCTTATTACAGATTTAGTCCTTTACCGTTATGAATGGCGATTTATGACAAAGCTTTATAATGACCTAGCCAAACACCACTTGATAAGTATTTGTACCACTACTTGTAATCAATCCAGAATTTTCTAAATATACCATTGAAATATATTTATCTGAACTCATTATAAATAGTTCAAACGATAATAGTGACCAATGTTCTTTTTGTTTTGACAAGATATTAGAATTTCTCATGGTAATATTCATTCAAAAAGTTAATAAACAGGACTTTTACTTTCCTATTGTTAAATTTCCTTTCTTTGATGTTAATGTTCTTTTGGCTCTCTGTATAGAGTGAACATTTCAAAGTTAGTTAGATATGCATATTTACAATGATGTCTCAGATTTCAATGAACGTAGTATTTTTATTACTAAAAATCAAAGCATCGTCGATGTTGTGATCCAGCCATATTCATAGCTAGTCTGATATTCTTTCTGACCATACTTTTTTCAATATTTTTTTCTCTTTTCATTTCCAATCTTACTGTCAAATTTCTATGTTATTGTCCAAAGGTAGGGAATTTCGCTATATTGATACAAATATTGATATAAATATTGATATTTCAATTTTAGACTCTTGTCAGATTTTTTTTTATAAATATTTGCAATTTAATGGTATTGACAAGAATGGAAAGATTGTATTAAAGGTGTACATGTATATCTTTTATATGCCATTAATAATAACTGGCTTAATAATTTCACACACACTTTATTTCTTATAAAACCAAGTTAATGGTACAAAGAAAGATATTTTACTTATAATAACATACAGATTTTGCACATGACAAGTTTGCACAAAACGAGCAACAAGAATGAGAGATTGATGATCAACCTGGAGAACATACTTCTATATTGATAATTCTAATTAATTTACACAAATTTTCAATACCCGAATATTTTTGAAATAAATAAATTGCCGAATTTCAAAACATTTACTCGGCATACATAGTAAGGTTTAAGCAAAGCTCTTCTACTTTCTGTTAGAGCTGTACAGTTTAGAATATAGTGAAATTCATCACCTATCTCTTGGGAGTTACAAAGTACACAGTACCTTTCCTGTCTAATAATTCTACGCCATCTACCGGTTTCTATAGGTAACCGATGATTTCAGATCTAAACCTACATAACGTTATTCTATCTTTATAAGGTAATAAGTCTAAATATTCTTCAAATTCAAAATCTTCTTTAAACAGTTTGTAACATAATGCTTTTGGAGAATTTTCCATTTCTGATTTCCAAGTCTGCTGAAATTGGTCAAAATTCTCTGTTTAATGCTCAACTTTAACCATTTTGGATTAAAACTATAGTTACTCTGATTTAACAAAATATTTGAAAATCCATATTTATTCAAAATATTTTTATACAAATCAACCATTCGAAAGTAAATCCACCATCTACGTTGAGTTTATAAATATATCTATATAGAATATTTGTCAATTTACTATCGGAACTGTTTACAATGTTAGACCAAATGATACCATACGGTGTTCCACATATACTGACATAGGATAAGCGCCTAGCTCTCCATATACCATAAAGCTTGGGTTGATTTTTCAAATTTAAAGTTTACAAAACTTCAAATGCACTCTTTCTATTGCATCAATATTACTAAATCCCCAAATTTCACAGCCATATAACAATATAGGCCTTACAATTTTATCAAAAAGATCGTACTGACATTTAACTGTCAGGTTATGTAAGCGGCCTTTTTTTAGAACTTCGTACATAGCTTTGGTGGCTTTACTAATGAGTTGATTTTTAGCACTTTTAAAACTACCCATTTTGGAAAAAATAATGCCTAAATATGAAATATCCTTGACAATTTCTAAATCATTACCATCAAGTGTAAAATTTAATTTGTTTGACAATCTACCATTACCAAAAATTACAATTTTTGTTTTGGTTGTATTAACCTTCAGTTTCCATATATCACAGTATTCATGAAATGTATTTAGCTGCTGTTGAAGATCTTGTGCAGTTTCAGAAAATAAAACAGTATCATCTGCATAAAGTAGTACATAAAGTTTCAAGTAAATATTAATTTGATCATCTATTTCATTTGTCACTTTGTTTAACCCTATTACATCATTTCTATGAAAAAATCTTCCAAGTCATTCAGATACAAAGAAAAAGAAAAGGAGATAAATTTTCTCCTTGTCTAACACCTATATTACATGGAAAGTATTCGGTAGTTTCACCATTAAATGAAATACGAGATTTAATACAACTATACATATTAAAATTACATTATACATTTTACCATTTATATCATTTAATAGTAATTTTGCCACAGGCCATTTCTCCAAACGGTATCAAAAGCTTTAGCAAAATCGATAAAAGCACAAAAGTTTCTCTTTTGTTTTTCATCGTCTGAATGAGAGAATGTAAAATAAATAAATTATCAATGGTGGAGTATCCTTTCCGGAAGCCTCCTTGGTTTTCGCATATTAAGCTATATTCTTTCGAATATTTATTTAATCTGTTATTTAATACAGATGTGAAAAGTTTCCCAAAGCAGCTTATTATGGTGATGGGTCTAAAATTTTTGGATCAAATTTATCCCTGTATTTTTAAACACTGGAATGATATCGCCCCATAGCCATTCTTCGGGTACAATACCTGTATCAAAATTACATTAAATAGTTTTACATAAATATCAGACATAACACTAAAAGAATGCTTCAGATATTCATTAACAATTCTATCATTAGCAGATGCTTTATTATTTTTCAGACTCTTTAAAGCATTTTCAACCTCATCACGAGTTATTATAGAGTTAATATATACATTCAAACTATCTACATCAACCTGACTTTCATTTTCATTATCTTCATTTTCACCGTTATTTAAATCTTTGAAATAATCAAACAGAACAGTAATTGGGATATCTGGAGTTTTGGATTTTTTGTTGCTGTTTAAAATTTTCCAGTATTCCTTTGGATTTTTTTATTTTAAATTACTAATCTTGTTTCTAATTTTCTTGCGGTGTTTTTTATACTTTTATCCATTATTCTTTTGTATTGCTTTTCTAGAGATTTTGTCTCACTGAAAAGATCTGGTGAAAATTACGTTTCAGTTTTCTCTTAGATTTTTGAATTTTTTCTTGCAGTCCTGCAATCTTCGTCAAACCAAGGCTTAGATGCATTTATTTTAACATTTTTTTGTTTATCACATTTCATATAAGTACCAAAAGTAGTCTTAGCAGCATCAACAAGTACATCACAAGTTCTTTTAACTATACTATTTACACAATTATGATTTACATCTTGTATATTTACAGACTCAAGCTCAGTTAGAATAATGTCAGTATGAGTTTTATCTATATTTTCAATAAAGGTATCCACATTTTCGATGTCCCATTTTTTAACTACTTCAGTTGGTGTGAAGTTCCCTTTTTTTAAATGATTTCTTTTCTCATTTTCATATATACACAGAAAAAGTGACAATGGAGTGTGAGCATCGGAAAATAATTTTGATGTTTCAAGAATAGAAAAGTTTTGAAGAAGTGTAAGAAAATTTGCTGAGCCAATAACATAATCTACCACACTGACATTTTTACATGTAAACTGGCCTTTGCCTTCGTCATCCCCGATTCTACCATTACAAATAAATAAATCATTAGCTCTACATAGCTGTAAGAAAATGTTACCAAAATTATTTTTCTTTTTATCCATACTTTTTCTTGAAATATTTATATTGAAGCTTGCTAACGTGTTTAAAGAAACATCATTCAAATTTAACATTCCTGAAAATTCATCATAGGTAACTTCTGTAAAATCTAAGTCCTCGCCTGTTCTGGCATTGAAATCTCCAAGAAGGCATATATAACTATGATCTGAACTAAACATAAGAAGTTCATGTTCAATTTCGTTAAATGGGTCACCTATACAATATGATGAATTTTCTGGTGGAATGTATACAATACCAAAAATAATATCTTGACATAGATGAAACATTTTTTTATCAATTTTGAACCAAAAAATATATTTACTATCTGTTTCAATAGGATGAATGTGCTCAGATAAGTTAGATTTATAAGCAAGGATTATTCCCCCTGATTTAACCCTTGCATATTTACAGCGATTTTTCATTTTAACAGTATACCCTGGTATATCTATTTCATCTACATCATCGGTCTTTGTTTCAACAAAACATAAAATATCATAATTTTGAATAAGTTCATTTAATTCTGGATACTGAATTCGTCTATTTAAACCACAAACATTCAATGTCAGTATATTTAAATTGATTAAATTATTATTATTAGACAATGATTTGTTTTATTTTTAAGAAAGAGGCCTTAAAATCCAATTTCTCAACAACAAAAATTAAAAAATAATAACTATTTTTTACCTAAATTGGTTTTCCTTCTCCATTAAGAAAATATACATTTCCTGTATTCAAATTAAATGAACAAATACCTAATGCTGAGATATTTCCAATAACTGTTAAATAGCAATATAATGGGATATAAATGTAGTATGGCGCGGAATCAGGGTCAAAATACTTATTTACGTATATACATAATTCGATTTACGTATATACAAAAATAATTACGTATATACGTAAATCGAATTACGTATATACAGAAATAATTCCGTATATACAGAAATCGAATTACGTATATACAGAAATAATTCCGTATATACATATATCGAATTACGTATATACAGAAATAATTACGTATATACAGAAATATTTATGTATACACAGAAAGATTTTGCACATATGTTATTCAAATTATGTATTTGCTTATTCCAGAGTATCAGCCAATCAAATCGTGTGTAACAGACTTTGTTAATTTTTCTTTTATATTTTTGGGGTTTTTTTTTTTTTTTTTTGTGCGGAGATGGAGTAATATAATTAAATGATAACGTCATTGTGTGTAAATTGTTTTAAAAAAAACATTTTTTTGTATGAATAAAATTTTATGCTATTCACTCCGATACTATATTCGTTTAGAAAATAGCGGATACAGAGCGACGAACAGATCGGCATTCCTTTCATAATTTTCTAAATGTGTGTGATGGCATATAGTTCAGGATGTTGTCCGTTTGCTACAATCAGACTGCAGGAACACAGATTATTTTGATTCTGCATTGTTACGACTCCAGACTGAAATTCAATGAAAGAACTTTATCTATGCTTTTTATCTTCATTATATCATAAAATTGAGAATGGAAATGGGGAATGTGTCAAAGAGACAACAACCCGACCAAAGAGCAGAAAACAGCCGAAGGCCACCAATGGGTCTTCAATACAGCGAGAAAATCCCGCACCCGGAGGCGTGCTTCAGCTGGCCCTAACTAAAATTGTGTGCTAGTTCAGTGATAATGAACGCCATACTAAACTCCGAAATATATAAAAGAAACTAAAATTAAAAATAACACAAGACTAACAAAGGACAGAGGCTACTAACTTGGGACAGGCGCAAAAATGCGGCGGGGTTAAACATGTTTTTTGAGATCTCAACCCTCCCCCTATATCTCTAGCCAATGTAGAAAAAACAAACACACAACAATACGCACAGTAAAACTAAGTTTAACAGAAGTCTTAGTCCGATGTCAGAATAGGAAATAAAAGAAACTAAACAAAATTTTAATGATACATAAATTAACAAAGGACTACTAGCAGTTACAGACATGCCAGCTCCAGACCTCAATTAAACTGATTGAAAGATTATGTCTTCATCATATGAATATCAGGCACAATCCATCCCGTTAGGGGTTTAGCATCATACCATCATAAACTGGTTTTAGAATAAAAGTGTTCATTTCCGATGCAAAGACCCTATAAGTGAATCAATATTAAAGCCAAAATATGCCATCTTTAATGACCTGACAACAGTATCGTAACTATATCCTTCTTAATGATATAAAAAGAAGATGTGGTATGATTGTCAATGAGACAACTCTCCACAAGAGACCAAATGACACAGAAATTAACAAAATTGGCCACCGTACGGCCTTCAACAATGAGCAAAGCCAATACAGCACAGTCAGCTACAGAAGGCTCCGAAATTAAAATGTAAAACAATTCAAACGAGTAAACTAACGGCCTAATTTATGTACAAAAATGAACGAAAACAAATATGTAACACATCAACAAACGACAACCACTGAATTACAGGCTCCTGACTTGGGACAGGCACATACATACAGAATGTGGCGGGTTAAACCTGTTAGCGGGATCCCAATCCTCCCCTAACCTGGGACAGTGGTGTAACAGTACAACATAAGAACGAACTATAAAAATCTGTTGAAAAGGCTTAACTCATCAGAGGATACAAACAGAAATACTACACAGAGTGGACGTGGCCGGGTACTTGTATATCCCAACAACAAAAAGACACTAAGTACAGATCTGAGAGTACTCGCAGTTTCTAACAGCTAGTTCAAAGCCACTTACAACTTAATTAAAAATCATGCATCTAAGACTAAATTATCAATCCGTACACATCCAATATCCAATGGATTTAGTGTAAAGACGTCATAAACAGTCAGAGAAAAACATGACCTTGTGCAATGCCAAGATACAGGTATCGACAGATTGTAGATCAATGAATGTGTATATGTATATATCAATAATATTTAGTTTGCTTTTAATTTACTGATAACAAAATCAATATTAATACCAATAAAAACAATATTCAATGATATAATTACAGTGTTGAATTGGTAACCTTTGGAAGAATTTAGTAAAGGTTTTAAGTAATTTGTGGTAACGAAATCCCTAGCTTAATAATTTACCAGTAATACATAGATTACGTTCGTTAAAATAAAAAACGTCACAACAGACACGGGCATAGCGAACGAGTTGTGAACTATAAACACCGTAAGATGGTGCCAAAGGAACATCACCATCCAAAAGGGGAAAATTAACAATAGGGAACGAAAAATCGTCCCCTTTGTCGTAAATTTTAGTGTGGAGTTTCCCTTGTAAAACCGAAATATATAAATCTAGGAAAGGACAGTTATTGCCGTTTAAATTTGATTTATTTAAAGTAAGTTTCTTTGGGTAAATTTCGGCAGTATATTTAGAAAATTCTTGATTATTTAACGAAAAAATATCATCAAGATAACGGTAAGTGTTGTTGAATTTATCAATTAAATGCAATTTAGACGGGTCTTCACTGAGTTTGGTCATAAACTGTGATTCATAACAGTACAAAAACAAGTCTGCTATTTAAGGGACGCAATTAGTGCCCATTGGAATACCTACAACCTGTCGATAAACTTTGTTTCCGAAACGTACATAAATACTATCAAGGAGAAAATTAACAGCTTCAATCATCTCATCACACCTCCAGTAAGTATATCTAGCATATTTACCTTTCTCAATAGAGAAGAAGGCTTTAAATGAGTTGCAGCAAATATATTTGCATTCAGATTTACCAAACGACCATTTAATTAAATAGGAAAACTTTTGTTTGATAAGATTGTGTGGAAGTGTAGTTTAAAGAGTAGAAAAGTCAAAACTGTCAACAGAATCAAAAGGACCATCAAAAGCACGTAATTTATCTAAAACTATCCAAAGATTTTTTTACACGCCAAAAATAGTTAATTCCACTATTTTCATGTATTTTATTACAATAGTTTATGATAAGCTCTTTGATAGTAGTTAAGGAACTTGTTAAAAGCGTTGAAAGATTAGTTATAGAACACTTACTAGAGGCCGAGATAAAACGATATTTTCTTGGTTTTTTGTGTAGTTTGGGTAACCAATACATATATTCTGTATGTATGCGCCTGTCCCAAGCCAGGGCCTGTAATTCAGTGGATGTCGTTTGTTTATGTGTTACATGTACATATTTGTTTTCGTTCATTTTTGTACATAAATTTGGCCGTTAGTTTTCTCGTTTGAATTGTTTTACATTGTCATTTCGGGGCCTTTTATAGCTGACTATGCGGTATGGGCTTTGCTCATTGTTGAAGGCCGTACGGTGACCTATAGTTGTTAACTTCTGTGTCATTTGGTCTCTTGTGGAGAGTTGTCTTATTGACAATCATACCACATCTTCTTTTGTATATAGTAGGGACCTTCAAATGTTCAGAAGAAGCCTCAAGCTGTGATGTGGTTATGATATGCTTGTTTACTATATGACTCTCTGTGGAGCACACGGACTCAGTTGAATGTAGATGAATTTAAGATTTCATACTAAGAACGTCCGTGTAGTATTTACGGCATACCACCACCACATTGTTGGCTGCTTTGTCGGCCGGTTCAAACACAAACCGCATTGAAAATTCCTGAAGTTTATTTCTTATTCTGGAAAAAGGCGTATTATGTACTCTTTTATTTATTTCTGAATTATTTTCAAAATGTGATATTCTATTATCTACAACATTCATACATTTATTTAAATAAGAATCAAGATATTTTTTATTCTAATTTTTCCGTTTACACCAATTTTTACAAAACGAAAAAAGAGCATCTTTGGTGACCTGACGACACTGTTTCCAATCTATTTTATAAAGAGGACGATATGTTGGTCCTTTTTTTGAAAAGTTTTTAACCTCTCTGTCCTGGACGATATTGAGGTCCCCCGTGATAACATGGCCATAGGGAACATATCTAAACTTCGACGATACACAGTTTCAAGTTAAAGGAGTACTATTTTCTACATTGGCGTCTGATGTTAAAAAAAATTAAACTTCTGCTGGGTTTTTTGTATGTGTATGAAATAATAGGTGGTTCTGTGTTATAAAATAGGGAGGTATACACTTTTGAACGGTAGAGTCATTAAATATACTAGATAAGTTGAGTTTGTTTAAAGGTTTTGTTAGCTTTTGAGGTGAATGCCGATATTTTTGTGCTTTGTAAAGAATATTACCATAAAAAAATGGATGTGAAATACCGGAACGTATAAGATGTCTGCATGTTGATTTATATTTACGAATGATGTCCTTGTACCGATGATAAAATTTAGTAAATGTTTTGACTAGTTTGTGATATCGAAAACCCTGGTGTAATATTTTTTCAGTAATACATAAATTTCTCTCGCTAAAATCTAATACGTTGTTACATACACGAGCGAATCGTACAAGTTGAGATATATAAACACAATAAGATGGTGACAAGAGAACGTCACCATCTAAAAATGGATAATTGACAATAGGAAATGAAAAATCATCTCTTTTATCATAAATTTTGGTATTGAGCTTCCCGTTAATGATAAAGATATCAAGATCCAGGAAAGGGCAGTGTTCATTGTTAGTATTAGCTTTATTCAAAGTTAGTTCAACAGAATAAATTTCTTTATATACATACTGAAGTCGTCATTATTGAGGGCCAATTATAGTTTATTTGCATATTGTTTTTATTGAATGTATCTCTGAAAATATAAATTGTACATATTTCACTTTTAAGATGTTCAGATGCAGTTCAACGAGTTCCAAATTGCGTTAAAAATTTCATAAAAATCCAAAATTCCCGACTATTACATATACACTTCGTCTTAATTTTGAAATAATAGTTGCCGCAGTCGTAACCTAGTTCTTTTTTGGATATGATCGATGTCCTTAAAAGGTCGGTCTGAAAACTGTTATCTTGTGGAAGCTCATGTCCAAACAAGAATACTAGCCACTTCTTTTCTCGAGACCATCGTGACGAGATAATGACGAAGAAGCATTAAAAGAGCTAGTAGTGCTGTCGCAAATAAAAACAACATTACGACTTTGACAAATCATAATGATTAACTAAGAATTTTCTTACATCTTCGCCAAACTTGAAAAGCCGAATATTAAAATATGAATTTGATAATGATAAAAAATGTCAGTTTTGTATAGAGTGCACGTGTTTTTGAAACCAAGGTAAAATATATCGGGGAAAAGGCAAGAATCAAAGCAGGACAAAGCATCAATAACTGCTCACCCCCTCCTGTTAAAAAAGTTATAATTTATGGCCTAGGAAGGCCTTCACGACGGGTGCGATTTATGAGGCAGGAGATGCTAACCCTTCCGGAGTACTTGTTCTCGTCCTCGGGTTAATGAGGAGTTTGTGTTGTCCGAAAAAAATTTTTTTGGGGGCATTTGTGTTTTACAATTTTGTCTTGTATACCGATTGTTTGCTTTCGAATACTGGTTCTTATGGGTACTCAAGACTACGTTTGTCTCTTAGAAATTATGTATGCTACATGTATAACCCTTGTCTTATTAAGACGTTTGACAAAACATTTGATCGTTCAATTGGGTAATAAAAGGATTTGCTCAAAACACAAGATTACAAATGTAAGCATCATGTTTAACATAATAATATTTCAATCAGCCGTTTTCCACTATCCGTTCCAATATCGTTTACAAATTCAAGAGCACAAAATCGACGTGAAAACAAGGATTTTAAATCTTTTATATACATATCCGTTTATGAAGGGACTTTATATGTCTCATTAAAATTGAGCATGTCGTTTTATTATCTCACAATTTTGTGATTCAAGACATTTTAAGTCACATAAAGATATAACAATTTGAAAAGAAAACCAAAAACATATTTTTTCTGATGGACAATTAGGACAGTGAAAAATAAGTACAGTGATTGATATGGATAAAATGGTTAAAATGACTTGAATAAACTCAAAACTATAGACGAAGTATAAAGAATAACTGTCACAGAAAATAAAGGGAATCTTCGCCTTTGTGTATTGTGATTAAAAGTTAAATCAATGCAGAAAACTTAATAGCCAATTAAAATTTTGATATAGAAAATAATGGAATATGCGAAATGATGACTTTATTGACTGAATTTTGTGTGACGAGCTTTATTCTTTTAATCTAGATTTCTTATCATGTGTGCTGTACTTTTTTGTCTTGTATTTTCGTTTGTCTGTCCCTCCGGTATAGAAAAACTACGTGTGTCTCAGAATGGTGTACTTGATAGAATCTTGATTGGCAAACAATGACTAAATTTAGGTTCACTCTTATTTAGATATTTAATACTTCAATATTGAGTGAAGAAATAATAAACTATGAAATAAATATACAATATATTTTATTATTTTGGCCAAATGATTGTACAGAAAAGCTCCATTGGCAAGTGATTGTACAGTCAATGAAATTTTCCAACATAAAAAAAAAATGATTTATTTTATTTTCTACTGAGACGATGGTTATCAAACTTTCAGAGTGGTTAGACTATATATCAGAAAAGAGTTAATTGTAAAAATTGTTGTAGTGACGATTATCTTTTTGCATTTTTTTTTAAATTTTATTCCCTGTTGATGGAGAATTTTAAGCGATTTACTCGGAGCTCAACCATTTAAGGGAAAACGTCTGGCTGCATATGTCGTTTTCGGTATTCGATTGGTCTATATGTATATGTAGAATGTTTTCGTTACCAAATCTTCAAGCAGAAACTTAATATTGTAACTTGTGCGTTAATCAAAACTTACATTCAGCAACTTGTTGTTTTTTCGATTGTCGGAGCCCCGCTTGAAAGTCTCCCGAATGACCAAAATATTAAAAACCGTACAGTTCCGTTCCCACGCTGTGACCATCTAGAGCCTTAAAATTGCACCTGTGACCTGCACATTTCTGAATGAACGATTGAAAAATGCAGGTGCAAAAAAAATCTTCCAAATGCATGGATATTAAAAAAGTTCTTTTGAATTTAGAAGTTATATCAAATTGAAATAACTCACCCGTCAAGTTTGTACATCTCGAAAAACAGTTGTTAACTTCATGCATATTAACTGAAAATTGATAGTGTATTAACTATTGATTGCCACCGTTATCCTGACATATCATCGGAAGGAAAATGAAGAGCTTCTGACAAAGTATATAGTTATGTTTACGTCAAGGTCGTTAAATGAAACGCAAAAAAAAAAACCCAAAAACTTAAGATTTTGCTAATATCAAACGATATCGAATTCACATAACTATCACCTGAAATAGAAATAAACGAAACAAAGATGGGTACAAGTTCGCGCAAAGACAAAAATATCAAGCAAACATATACAAGTATACAAAGGAAATGGGATCCCTAGCCCTACCATTCCGAAAGAAAGTGGAACGAACATTACAAAATCAACCCAAAGCCCCCACCCATGGGACCCATCCTAAGTATGGTACTGGGGTTGGGGCTATTCTTGTCCATAGCTTTCTTTGGACTTCATTTCTTTCCTCTCGAGACAAACGGAGTGAGAGGGGAAACATCACACTGATATATTTACAACTTTGATTCTAGTCAAGATAAGTTTGCACATCAAACTTTTGAATACTAACCAAGAAATAGTTTTAATAATATTTCATTGAACAGGATTATCATCGTGGTCTGTCTCCTCTGAAGCATGGAATACAGGTCAAGGTAACCATTTGGAAGCAAGCCGCACACCCAAGTTACATGCTTGTAGGTAAACTGGTATCTGAGAACTAAGATTGGACGTGGACATGTACGCCGAGGGTACTCAAACAGTTCACCTTACTTCCTAAACATACTCATCTCATATTCAGTTTTCTGTTTTGTCAGTTAAAATAATTGTAGAGTACACTATAAAAACGGCGTTTAGGTAGCAGTTCTGGAAGAGGTTGGAAGAATTTCAACAAATGCGTGTTTTCTGAACTTTCTGTTTCTATACAGCAACATATATCTCCACATGGAGTCCACATTTCACAACTGATACTTTACACAAGGGCGTGCGTGCAGTACAAAGGATTCATAGATAGAGGAATATCTTTATCAAATAAGATATTTAAACAGAGTTACAGAAAAAAACTTTAATATCCTCACTTAGAAATCTTATGGTCGCCATCACGATTTGGTTGAGCATTATGGAATGTCCATTTCACAAATGGTAATGGATGTGTTCCCGTTGTCGTACTCCTAGTCCGTCCTTCTTATAGTGACCATGCAGTATGGGCTTTGCTCATTGTTGAAGGCCGTACGGTGACCTATAGTTGTTAAAATCTGTGTCATTTGGTCTCTTGTGGAGAATTGTCTCATTGGCAATCATACCGCATCTTCTTTTTTATATGACTTACTATCCGCTTTTACATTACATTTGGACAATGAGCAGGAAAAGTTTTACCTTCTCGAGCACCTGATTTCACTCTCGGTTTGTTTGAGAGTTCGCATTGTCCATGCTTTGGTTTTTAGTGTTTTCGGTGTTTGTGTTTTGTGTTTAATCCCACACTTTGTTATTTTGTCCTCGTCTGTTTTCCTGGAGGTGCCTTGTCCTTTGATCATGTTGTACGAGATTTGACTGTGACTTTGGTATGCTTCCTGCTATTTATGCCAATTAAACTGAATCAATACATTGCTTAATATTAAACTGGAAGTTCCAGAGAAGGTCAATTTATTTTCTTTAGAGTGCCACTTATTGTTATATCAAACTACAAATGTAATTAAAGCGTGTCTGTTGTCAAAATTAAGTGATTTTAAACATAAACAAACAAGCAAGCTAACAAAAAATATGCACCAAAAAAAATGAAAAAAAAACAACATAATACGTGAAAACTAATGTTCCCAGATATGATATTTTGCTTGTAAAATATGCTTATTATTTTTTTTTTAATCCGGAATATATAAACGAGAGTACAATTGAAGCTGTTATGATGGTCTGTTCGTAGTCGCGCTAAATTCATTAAAAAACTTTCGAAATCGAATATTCCTCTCAAGGTTTTATTTGACAATATAATCTCTGATGTGTTTTTTTGTTAAACAAATGAGTTAATTTGGCTATTTTATGCATAAGTTTTATTGTTGCTGTTTTAACCTCCCACCCCCCAAAAACGAGAGTTAGATCCAGAACTGAAAACCGGAATCCGAACCCACGTAAATGGAAGAAAATGACTTTCTACAGAAGTAACTATGTATATACGTAAATTAGTATTTTTGACCCTGATTCCGCGACATAATTTTTACAAGTGAAATAAAATTTGCTTGCATTTTGTATACATATTTTTTTTCATTTTTGTATCTTTTCATTAAAAAAAACCACATCTGATTAATCATTCAGAGAGCTAGCAAAATTAACAGAATATTTTAATGTTGTGTAGATCAAAATAAATAATACATTTGTAGGTATACTACTGAGGTCAAGAATGTGTGTATTCAGTTAGGTGTGTAATAAATTGTGTCTATAATTTAAATATGTAACAGGTCATGAGATATTAACTGTGGTGAATTAAGACTGTGGTTGTTTCCAATTAATACTTACACCTTTGAGTGTAATTATTTGAAAATCAGTTGATAATCATACTGACTCTTGCTTGCCTATGGAAAGAATTGGAGTAATACCATTTCAAAAAAGTGTGGGAATCAACTTAGATATATTGATACACGTTGACCCAAATGTCATTGAACAATCACTTACACAAGCATAAGATACTAATCTAATATTTTCAAAAATCTTATCAAGTGATTCAATTGATGTACAAATACTTTTCGAATTAATTCATAAATAGTAAATCATTATAAATTTTGATTTACAAAGGAACTATATGCAAGTGTATATCTAAAGTAAAAGGGTTATTCGACCAATCTTTTCTTAATTTAAGGGCAAATAACGTGTCAAAAGCTGGCAGTTGATGATTAAAATGGTGTAGAAAGTTTCTGCGAGTCATAAAAACACATAATTAGTTTCATGATATGTCTTCAACTTAGTATTTTACACCATCTCCAAAACCAGAGTGATCGCATAGATCCAGCATGGCTGAATCAAAAACTGTTACAGAAGTGTTATAAATATCATAAATTGCTGAATACTTATAATTATGATTCCACCCGCAGGAATTTAATAAAAATTGGTATTTCGCATCCACCTTTCTGTTGTAGTATTTATTATAAATCTATAAAAGTTAACAAATTGTCCTTCAAATCTTCCTCTTTTACTTAATAGACATATTGACAAAGGTTATTATTATACTGTTGTTGTATAGTCACAGCATCTTATTTTTAGGGGATAAACATCAATTCACTTATTAAGATTTAAAGTAATACTAAAATGTTTCTTTTGTTTTTCTGTATAGTTTGTTTTGAACACTGCACAAGAACATGTCTTCCTGTTCGTCCTGTTCATGTATTGATGTTGTTATGTCAGAAAATCGCCTTTTAATTGTAGCCAACAAAAGACACAAATCAATAATAAAATTTAACAAAATTTATTATACACTAGTTTACAAAAAGTATTACACAAAAAAATGTCAACTTAACTGTCAAAATATGAGTCCAATCTTTTATCTTTTCTTTATCCGGAAATCTTCACGGGAATCCACAGAATATTATATCCAATTGGTCACAATCTAATATGATGTAGTTTGTAAATAAAAGTGTCAATCCAACTGCTGAGAATGTTGATGTCTATCGATGTCCAAGTCTATCTATGTCTATGTCCAAATCTCTATATTCAACTAAGTTTTGGGTCTTCATTTAAATACTCAAACGGAAACTTCTAGACAACGCTAGAAATATAAATTACGCATCTTTTATTATGATCATTCTGGAAACGTTATGTAAGTGAAATAGAAAGTTCTAATCATTCCATGAGTATCAGTGATTGTTCCAGTGAATTCTAAACTGCATAGTTGTAACACAATGTGTAATATTTTGTACACAATATAACAAAATATAATGTAAACATTCTTAGGCCACACAAAACAAATTAGGCCAACTAAATAGATATGATAGTTACAATATCATAACACACCCCCTTAAAAAAGTTTGAGTGTAACAAAACTTTTCATGAATAATATGTACAAAAATACATAGTAATATATAGTAAGTATTTTAAAAATACACAGTATATACACAGTGTTGTAATAAGCTCTAGATAAAGCATCTGCTATTACATTATCTTTACCTTTAATATGTTTTACAATAACATCATATTCCTGTAACAATAAACTCCACCTAGTCAATCTCTGGTTCTTGTTTCTCATTTTATGTATGAAGGTGAGAGGATTATGATCAGTATAAACAAGAATAGGATGCACAGTGGGATTTAAATATACATCAAAATGTTGAAGTGCAGACAACAGTGCAAAACACTCTTTTCAATAGTTGAATAATTTTTCTGATGTTTATCTAATTTCTTAGAAAAATATGATATAGGTTTCTCAACATTATCATCTGTCTCTTGATATAAAACAGCTCCAACTCCTACATCGCTTGCATCAACGGCAAGTTTAAATTGTTTTTCAAAGTCTGGAGTGATCAGAACTGGACTATTAATTAAAAGTGATTTGCTATTTTCAAAAGCTTTTTGACAATTTTCACTCCAGATGAATTTAGAATCTTTCCGTAAAAGATGAGTCAATGGTTGAACAACAGTAGCAAAATTTGAACAGAATTTCCTGTAAAAGCCAAGCATGCCTAAATATCTCATAAGTTGTTTTTTATTTGTAGGAGGAGGAAATTTGGTAACTGCATCCACTTTAGCCGTAATAGGTTTCACTTGACCTTGGCCAACTGTATGCCCTAAATAATCAACAGTGGCCTGGCAAAATTCACTTTTACCAAGATTAACAGTCAAATTTGATTGTGACAATCTATCAAAAGTATCATATAAATGTGTTAAATGCTCTTCCCAGCTATCACTACATACAATAAGATCATCAATATAAGCATAACAACAGTCTAAATCTTTTATAACATTATTGATCATTCTTTGAAATGTAGCTGGAGCACTTTTCATGCCAAACGGCATTACAGTATATTGAAATAAGCCATCTGGTGTGACAAAAGCTGATATTTCTCGAGCTCTCTGTGTCAATGGGACTTGCCAGTAACCTTTCAATAAATCAAATTTGCTCACAAATTTTGCTTTTCCAATGTTATCAATACAGTCGTCTATCCTTGGAATCGGATAGGAATCAGATTTTGAAACAGATTTTACTTTTCTGAAATCAGTTACAAAACGAAAGGTTTTATCTGGTTTGGGCACAAGGAGACAAGGCGAGCTCCATTCACTGTTACTCGGCTCAATAATATCATTGTCAAGCATATATTTAATTTCTTATCTCATACATTCAAGTTTGAGTGGATTGAGCCGGTAAGGATGTTGCTTAATTGGAGAAGCATCACCTGCATCGACATCATGACAAACAGCAGTGGTTTTGTTTGGCACATCTGGAAAAAGATTTTTAAAAGAAAATACCAAAAGCTTTTAATTTTTCTCTACGATCAAAAGACAGATGTGCAAGTTTTGAATCTAAATTTGACAAAATTTCTGAATTTTTCAATCTAACTGTCTCTTCCATAGTTTTAGAACTAAAAGGTGGTTCAATTATATCTGGTTTGTCATGATTGTTCTCCAATTTAACCATGGCTAAAGTGGCAACTGGTTTACTCTCACCTTCATTAGTACGCTCAAAATATGGTTTTAACATATTAATGTGACACACTCTATTTTGTTTACGCCGACCTGGTGTTTTACAATATAATTCAAATCATTGATTTTACTCTCTATGGTATAAGGACCACAATATTTAGCTTGTAATGGATGTCCAGGGACTGGCAAAATACAAGTACCTTATCACCTGGCTCAAAAACTCTGTCCCTGGCATCTTTATCATACCATATTTTCATCTTATTCTGAACAGTTTTAAATTGTTCTGAGCAATTTGACAAGCAGTATACAATTTTCTTTAAATCTAAATACATAGTCTATAAGATTCAAGTCAGTGTGTTCAGTAAGCCATTTTTCCTTAATCAATTTTAAAGGTCCCTTACAGTATGACCAAATACCAACTCAAAGGACTAAAACCAAGGGATTCTTGAACAGCCTCTCGGACCGCAAAAGTAAAAGTGAACACCATCATCCCAGTCCCTATCAAATTGAAGACAAAAAGTTCTGATCATGTTCTTCAATGTTTGATGAAAACGTTCTAAGGCACCTTGAGATTCTGGATGATAAGCACTTGACCTATACTGAGCAATCCCTAACTGGTACACGACTTGCTGAAATAAACCTGACATGAAATTTGAACCCTGGTCGGACTGTATAGACTTTGGAAGTCCTACTAGCGTGAAAAATTTGATCAGAGCTTTGACAATAGTAGGTGTCTTGATATTTCTTAACGGAATAGCCTCTGGAAAGCGCGTGGAGGTACACATGATTGTCAATAAATACGCATTTCCGGTCTTGGTCTTCGGTAAAGGTCCAACGCAATCAATAAGTACTCGGCTGAAAGGTTCTTCAAAGGCTGGAATAGGCAGAAGTGGTGTTGGTGGTATTTTCTGGTTAGGCTTACCAAGATGGTCGGTAAAAGTGGTAACCCGAACCCGAACCCGAACCGGAATTTGCCGGAAATTCGCCGAACCGGAAATCTTTAAATATGTTTTGTTATCATTCTTTAGAGATTTTTGTTACAAACATTAATGTATATGGTGTAAAATATAAAGTTTTATGTTATGTATGAGTACGCATTGTTTTTAACTTATTAAAGGTTGAAAAATAAGTTTTCTATATTTCCACCTTGGTAAAAGAAGTAACCCGAACTCGGTAACCTATTTTCTTTATTTTCTCTGTTTTATCTGATTTCTTAAAGGAACACTCTAATTTCGTGTGGTGAATATCATCTTTCATATCATAAAAACAAAGATATTTTTTCCAAACTGAATTAAAAATCATTTATTTTATTTTTAACGGAATAAGTGGTAAACCGAACCCGAAAGGGAGACAACTCGTTTTTGAAATCGTATGCGCAGGTAAATGAACGCAATAAAACCGTACCGGACTCCGGATTGACTTGGAATGAAATCCGGGCTCTGGAAAGATTTTAACCACTTCAATGCTTTTAAGCTTATTGCCAGGAAAAAACAGTATAAATAACAAGAGGAAAAACAACTTAACTTATATAAATAAATAAATAAATAAATAAATAAATAAATAATAAAATTAAATAAAATAAAATTAAATAAAATTAAATTATAAATAAAATAAAATAAAATAAAATAAAATAAATAAATAAATAAATAAATAAATAAATAAATAATAATAATAATAATAATAATAATAATAATAATAATAATAATAATAATAATAATAAATAAATAAATAAATAGATAAGGATATTCATTCCTTTGTCTGCCGAATTGTTTATTGTTTATGGTTATGAATTAATGGAAATAACAATATAATAAAAAAAAGTTTAAAGAATTTCATAGAAAGCCAACATAATTCCATAAGACATCACCGTACCGTGTTTTTTTTCTATTATTTTTAACAGTCCTATTCCATTGCTTCAAAGCATTACTGGTCAGTTATTGCGGAACGGAAAATATAAGTAAATTGTCTTCGTGCAATTGATTCTGAATGATAAATGTCAAATATAATGAAGATAGTATATTGCGGAATAATGGACATAACTTTTGACATTTTATCAACATAATATCGAAACAGTCCTAAGATCGGTCCTTAGAATTTCTAAGGACAGAGATTAGGATAAAGGTAAGATCGACTGACGGCATGTCTTAGCATGCACATCGAAGCTATGAATATATTTATAGCTAGGATGTCCTAACCGCTGTCCTAAGTATTGGCGTAAAATGGCCTAAAAGAAAATGGCAAATTAAAACGAACAAAAATGAAAATATTGTATCAAACCAATAGTCATAATTCTATATTAGAAAAAATATTTAGTTTTAAATTAAAAGTAATAAATAATTGTTATATAATAATTGTGCATTCAAACTCTATGAAACAAGAATTAATACAAAATTATAATTACGTTTTATATAAGCTTACTGTAATTAGTTATAACTAAATATGTAATCGATAAAAAAAAACATATGCTTTAAGTGAGTTGGATTCGAAGTGTCACGGTTTCATACTTCAAAGTTAAAAGGCAAATCTCGTGCATCTTTCATATTAATTTTGAGTACTTCAACTATTGTGCGTTTGTAGATTTTGAAAAAAAAACCGTTGACTTTGTACATAGAAACTATTTATATTTCAAACTTCTACAAAACCACATGAACCGAATATTTTTTAGAGTTGTAAAAATATGTATCAGAAATGAAATCTTTCATAGTATATAATAATGAAAAGTCCGACTTACTTTTTTGTATGTGATATAGGAGTAAGACAAGGGAGAATCGCTCAGCTATCTCGTATTCTTTATTTTTAATTGACTTGCAAGACTTTCTAGAAACTACAAAATCTAAAGGGTTAGAAACTATATTAAAGAGATACAGAAAATGAGTTAATGGTTTATTTTACTGTATGCTGATGATACAATGTTGATGTCAGAAACTTGTGAGGATTTACAAATGATGCTAAACTTCTTTTTTTTTAAATTAAACACTCGAAACTGAAAATAAATGTGAAGAAAACAAAAGATATGTTTTCAAAGGTCGATTGTCAAAGAATTTGAAATTTGATATTAATAATCATAAAATTGTGACAGTAAATGAATATAAAGATGTTGGACTTATATTTTCGAAAAAAAGGCTCATTGTTGAAGGCCGTACGGTGACCTATAGTTGTTAATCTCTGTTTCAGTTGGTCTCTTGTTAAGAATTGTCTCATTGGCAGTCATACCACATCTTTTTTTTATATCATTATTAAAGGTAAGACAATAAATACCAAAACAGATGGATTTTTACGTATTGTAGAAAAAAAAAACCTATTATTTGAAGGACAAAAAGATTTACTCGACAAAACTATTTTACCGGTACTCGTGTATGGGGTGACATTTTGGGTTTTCAAAACTGTAGGTTAAGAGAGAGAGATTCACCGTTTACAAAGGAAGGTGATAAGATTTGATCAAGCGTTTTATAGGCTCAATAGAAAGATAGACCACAAAACAAACAACCGGAAATTTTGTGACTATGTTGAACCCGTCTATCCCATCGAACTAGAGATAAAGGATACAACAGATACAGTTAAGTCTGCCTCATATCTTGACTTATATCTAGAAATTAACAATGAGGGTCGGTTGAAAACAAAACTTTACGACAAAAGAGATGATTTCAGCTTCCCAATTGTGAATTTTCCATCTCTATGTAGCAACATTCCAGCAGCGCCTGTATACGGAGTTTTATCTCCCAATTGATACGATATTCCCAGGCTTGTATTTCCTATCATGATTTCCTTGATAGAGGGTTGCTGCTCACAAGGAAGCTATTAAACCAAGAGTTCCAAATGGTGAAGTTGAAACCATTCTGTGCATGTACTGATTTTGTGTCATGGATGGATACCCCATATCTTTTGTTTCTCTATTGAATTATGATGAACATTTTACTTATATATTAACCAAGGTTAATTTTGTAAAAATGTGGAAATTGGTGCGAAGTATAGAAATAAATCGTTTGTGTGTCCGTACAATTGATTTCACTTCATCACGATCTGTGACTGTATCAAGTCAGACTGTCTTATACTTGTCTCGTTCGTTCGGTTGGTTTATTTGTAAGTTCATTTTCTGAAAGGAGTTGATTGTAATTATCGGTGATTTTTACCATGTGTTGTAGATAGAACATTGTTTGTTTAACGTCCAGTGTTAAAATATTTCATGCACATTCAGAACGAGAACAAACGAATAACTATAACAATGTAGGCTGACCAGGAAGAAGGATGGGAAATTTGAACCTCCACTGAAAACAATTATGTGATCAATAGAGGCTGAAAATTTGCTTTGAAGAAGGCAATAGTGCTATGGAATCCTCATAGAAATGCTACAAAGAAGTGCTGATAACATAGCCCTAATTGTTCTAATTCTACCATGAAGGTGTCGCACGGTCGGTGAGATACATTATACATCTTGCACAGCGAACGACTTCTTTAATATATAACTGAAATAATGAAATACCCTAAAACTCAGGTTTACAAATGAAAACAAAAAGCATATCTCAACTTGTTTTTATTTTGCATTTTATTATTTTGATCACAATAACTGATATTCGCATGAAGTGTAAGAAGTTCTATGACGACACGCATAAGCAAATGTGTAATTATTCTGTCACAAATTTTAATAATTTTAATAATAGTTAGAGCAGGTATAAAATCCCCCTTTTGGTAACAATCGGAACATTTTGCAGTATACGTTGGAGTGATCCATATCAAGACGATTTGCATTAATTGTATAATTTCCGGATTTATTCATATAAAATCATAGTGGGAAATGACCAAGCTCTGTCAACACAGGAAAGTTGGCGGTATTTTTATAAATTCAGGAAAAAAAGTCACAAAAAGTCACATTAGTTTTCGTATGAAAAATTGTCATATGGTCTGCACATGACCATGCAGTTGTCTCATTGGCAATCATTCCACATCTTCTTTTTGTATATTTCCTATAAACATTTAAAAATCTACCTTTTACAATAACTAATCTGATACAAGTGTATTACTACTTTATACCATGCATTCAAAAAACATTTTAATGGTTTATTTCATACATGTACATAATGATTTATCATGTGCATTCCAACATACTTTACTCAATCATATATTGTTACTTTTTTCCTGTGAATTTTTTCTAGGGATTTTGTGACATTTCCGTTTACTATTTTTATGTACCTTAAAATATATTTACAAAACTTTACATGCAGGTTTCCGCTTATTAGATGAGAAGATAAATTGTATGGTGATACACATGTACTGAGTAATCTTGCTGTATTTGAATTAACAGTGACCCAGATTTTCTACCATAAAGGTCAGATACCAGGCATTACTATCTCTATCTTAAGTTTGGCTCGAGGCCTTTGCAGTGGAGGATAACAGAATGATATCACCGGCATATATTAAGCAATTCATTTTATAAAAGTTTTAAATAAATTAAATATGAAACTTCCAGGAATCACACTTACATCTAAAAATAAAACAATAAATAAAATTGAATACATTTATGACATAAAACAAGCAGATAGTTACGGTTTCTGGGATAAAAATATCTTTTATTTATTTTTTATTAGGTTTAACCAAAGTATCATAACCATTAAATACTGAATGTTTTATTTTTTATAAATTGATCGGAACAAAAGGAAAAAAATTACAGCCAATAAACAAAGACAATTAATACTTCTATCTATTTGGCAAAACAAAAAATATATCGAAAAAAAAGAAATAATAATTCAGAAAACACAATTATCAAGCATAAGCCGAAGTTATCGTCCGAATTTGGTATAGGCCGAGTTAACCAGGAGCGTCATAATCGACCCAAAATACAAATACAAAATGGAGTTGTCTCCCTTTCGGGTTCGGGCGACCAATTTTTTTGGAATTTCCACGCTAAAAAGTTTTCGGCAAAGTTGTAAGAACAATTTTAGGTAAAATATGACAGATTATTACATTCAGGACATAAAATAAGAAAGCGAATTAAAACACTTAGGCAGATTAAGGTTTGGTTTAAGAAAAACTTTCAGGTTCCGGTTACCACTTTTACCGAGGTGGAAATTAATAAACCTTAAATTTATCATTATTAGTGAAGTTTGGACAGAAACCTTTTTATACTTGAGATAAAATTTAACTATCCATCAAATGCATAAACTTTTGTAGAAAAAAACGAAATACAAAAAACATAATATATGGAAAATAGATTTCCGGTTCGGCGAATTTCCGGCAAATTCCGGTTCGGGTTCGGGTTCGGGTTACCACTTTTAACGACAACCGCTTACCCAACAACCTGGCAGATATGGCATGATTTGCAGTATTCTGCGACATCACTTCTTATTCTTGGCCAGTAGAAATGCTGTAAGATCTTAAGGTAAGTCTTCCTAATGCCTAAGTGTCCAGCCAACGGGGTGTCATGGGCAAGACCAATAATGTCTTGCCTATAGATTTTAAGCACCACCACTTTGTATACCACTCTCCATTCCTCCTCTGGGGTGGCATCAGGGGGCCTCCACTTTCTCATTAAAATACCGTCTTGATGGTAATAGCATTCAGCCACTTTGTCTGCTTCCTCCTGTGGTTGAGCCCTCTTGCAGACCTCAAGAACCTCAGGGTCTTTATTTTGTTCTTCGACAAATTTCCTTCGGTCTAATGAATGGCTGTTTACGTCTGGCCATGGCATAATTACATTCTTGCTAATACTAGGTGGTCTTATTACGGCCTTCTCTGAGCTACCGGGATCTTCAATGTCGGCTAGAAAGGTGTCGGAAAGGTCCATGTAATCAAACTGGTCTTCTTGCAAATCCTCATTTTGTTGTTTTCTAGCCATCGCCCTAGTAACGACACAAGCTGGATACAGTTCAGCATCATCTTCAGGTGATTTAACATCCACCACCGGTTCACTGGTAACAATTGGTTCAGCAACCACTTTGTTCCTAGCTAGATCATTTCCTAGCAATAATGAAACACCCTCAACAGGGAGATTAGGACGAACACCCACAACAACTGGTCCAGTTATCAAATCTGACTTCAGATAAATACGATAGAAGGGAACATCTATACAACCTAACTCCACACCTTGTAACAAAACGGAGGCACCAACAGAAGTCTCCTCGGACAAAGGCAACACACCTAACAATAAAGACTGAGAAGCTCCAGTGTCCCGTAAAATCTTAATAGGCTGAGGAGTAGTATTATCAACAGTAGAAACAAACCCATCAGACATAAAGGGTATATAATCCTCCATGTAATCACAAAAACTGGACTTAAAAGCCTGACTCGCAGGACATACCAACGTATTGGTAACACGGGGTGTCGTACAAGCACTGGTCTTTGGCTTATTATCTCTTTCATTCTTCTTCTGGAGTCTAAAACAATCAGCCATCAGGTGACCATTCTTCTTACAATAAGCACAAGTCAGTGACTTCTTCTCAAAAGTATCAAATTTTGGACTAGACATATTATAACTAGACTGACTCTTATTCTGTGCAACAGGCTTACTATCAATACGCTCAGTGCTTTGATTCTTGTAATTTCCACTCAAGTATTAAAATTTTGACCTTTGAAACTTCTCTTATGTGAAAGGGTATAATTATCGGAAATAACAGCTGCATCTTGTAATGTCTCAACAGTTTTGTCATCTAAATGTGTTTTTAAGTCTAAATGAACACACTGCTTGAACTCTTTTAATAAC
This sequence comes from Mytilus coruscus, assembly GCA_017311375.1. NCBI lineage: Eukaryota > Metazoa > Mollusca > Bivalvia > Mytilida > Mytilidae > Mytilus > Mytilus coruscus. Next base: position 47,567,252 of record CM029596.1, on the reverse strand, counting down.
ATCAATTGTCTTCAATTATCAAAATTTTTATCTATTTTCTTTGACGTAAGCCATTTATCAAATAGATCTTCTTTTCCTAGCAAATTCAACATAGGTTTGTGAATCAAACTTTTATAAGACCTAAATTTCTGTCTATATGCTTCTGGCACTAGCTCATAAGCTTTTAAAACTTCCTTTTAACCTTGTCATAATCAGAACTATTTTCTGATGAAAGTGCTGAGTAAATTTCAGCGGCCTTGCCCTCAAAAACACTTTGCAGCATTGTAGTCCAAAAGGCTTCGCCATTTCAAATTTTGAGCAATTTTCTCAAACTGTGGAAAAATTTGTCAACTGTTTTTCATAAAATTTGGGAACCAAACGTATGTTTTTGCTGCATCAAAATTAAAATGTTCTGATTTTGATTGGAATTTAGTGTTGCTTTCTTCTTTTGCCATTTCAATTTTCTTTTCTCAATCTCTATCCTTTCCCTCATTTCAAGTTCTGCCTGTCTTTCTTCTTTTCTAATTGTTTTAATTTAAGTTCGTGTTCTAATTCCAGCTGTTTTAATTTGAAAGCATCAACATTTTCTACCTTGAGTTCATGAGCTTCTTCACCAAAAATTTCTGAGTCAACTAATTTATCTATTACCAAATTTTTATAATTTGTTTTTTCATAGATACTCTAAAGTCTAATTTCAGATGTTTAGCAAGCAACACTAATTCCTCTTTCTTTAAATTATCAAACCCTTCCAGGTCTGGCGTTTTCAAAATTTACCGCATCAAATGCCATATTGTAGAATTTTGTTGGCTAATTCTAATAAAATATACTGAAAAATCTTCAATGAGATATTTACGTTATCCCGGACGAGCCCCAATTTCTGTTATGTCAGAAAATCGCCTTTTAATTGTAGCCAACAAAAGACACAAATCAATAATAAAATTTAACAAGATTTATTATACACTAGTTTACAAAAGTATTACACAAAAAATGTCAACTTAACTGTCAAAATATGAGTCCAATCTTTTATCTTTTCTTTATCCGAAATCTTCACGGAATCCACAGAATATTATATCCAATTGGTCACAATCTAGTATGATGTAGTTTGTAAATAAAAGTGTCAATCCAACTGCTGAGAATGTTGATGTCTATTGATGTCCAAGTCTATCTATGTCTATGTCCAAATCTCTATATTCAACTAAGTTTTGGGTCTTCATTTAAATACTCAAACGGAAACTTCTAGACAACGCTAGAAATATAAATTACGCATCTTTTATTATGATCATTCTGGAAACATTATGTAAGTGAAATAGAAAGTTCTAATCATTCCATGAGTATCAGTGATTGTTCCAGTGAATTCTAAACTGCATAGTTGTAACACAATGTGTAATATTTTGTACACAATATAACAAAATATAATGTAAACATTCTTAGGCCACACAAAACAAATTAGGCCAACTAAATAGATATGATAGTTACAATATCATAACAATGTATAAAATTCTATAATTAAGTACAACAAAATTTATATTAAGTGTAGGATGGCATGATTTCATAGTAACTGTGAGTATTCTTTATCTAAAGATAATTTGATGATTATAATTTGTACCATGATTTTAGAGTTCCTGTACTTATTGTATTTTTTGTTTTTATGTAGTTTTTGTTAGTTTTCTGATTGAGATTAACTAGAGAGTCTGAAGAGTGTTGCTCACCAACATCTTTTGTGCATCTTCAACAATGGACACTCTCCAACATTGTGGAGTAAAATAGAATTCATGACTAAAATCTTGTTTTGTTGTTGATCTGGTATTGCTGATAATTTTTTTCTGTTTACAGTTTCTCTCTACCTTCTTTAGTTTTTACCAAAAACACAAAAAGGGTAAAAATCGTCACTAAATATAAGGGCAATCACTGCTATTAAGAGTCTACAAGGGATTTTGGCAAATTTTGATTTATTTGTTGATCTTGTCATGCTGATCATTTTTGCTATTTAAAATGTTAATCTATCTTTTAAAGTTTTAAAGAGAATAGTCATAGATGCAAAAAAATGGTAAAAATTGTAATTAGAAAGCACAAACTCTACTAAGGAGTTGACAGACGATTTCAAACATGTGACTTATTTTTAGATCTTGTCTTGCTGATCATTTTTGCTATATAAAGTGTTTATCTATCTATTATAGTTTTCAAGATAATAGGGAAAACACTAGAATGGGTAAAAACTGTCATTAAAAAACAGTAACTCCAATAATGAGTCGGCTGACAATTTCGGCCATGTTAACTTATTTGTAGATATTGTCTTGCTGATGATTTTTGCTTATTAAAGTTCTTATCTATCTATTATAGTTATTAATATATTAGGCAAAAACGCAAAAATTAGTAAAACTCGTCATTTAAGGACAATATTACCTGTTAGAAGTTGTCAGACAGTTTTGATGTAAATGGACAATACCCAGATCTCAACTTTCTGAACATTTCTGCCACTGTCAGATTTTCTCTGTTTATATCAATTTTCAAGATAATAGAATTATAACTTGCATTTTACCCCTATGGTCTACATTTAGCCATGTTGGCCATGTTGGTTAGCAGTGGGGTCATCGTTTACATTTTTAAACTTGATACTCCAATGATGATTGTGGCCAATTTTGGTTAAATTTCGCTAATAGTTCAGAAGATTTTTGTGAAAGTTAACTACAAAGATGCCCCACTCCAAATGATGAGAATAGCTCACTTGTCCATCTGGGCCAAGTGAACTTAATCGATATATAAAATCAAGAGGTGCATCTGTGCCTGTATCGCTCACCTTTTTAAATATGGCCAGTTTGCAAATTAGGACTTTTATATGTACATACTATAGTTACTACTGTATTGCTGATCATTTTGCTATTTACAGGTAAATCAAGAAAAGCCCTTTGTTCGCTTGAAATTAATTTTTTTACAGCACTCGGTCGATACCTCTGCTGGTGGATATCACCAGCTCAGTAGTCAGTACTTCGGTACTAACATGATTTACAATAAACCTTTCTAAAATTGTCCATTAATAAATTACAAAATTATCTGAAACTGAGGTTTCAACTCCCTCAGGCAAAGTTGACCTTAGATGGATTTGGCTACTTTTTTAAAGTCCTTTTTGGATACATAGCTCTTCAACTGTTTCAGTTCTTATACATCTTTGGCTTTCAAATATTCGGCCTTTAGTGTTCCTGATGAAGGTAAATTTAGAAAAGTGCTTCAGACATATGAAATTTATAATGTGTTGTTTTCCTTTTTTACCTAGCTCCTATAGGTTTTTTAGATAACAGCAAAACAGTAAATATCAACTTTTCAAGGGCAATAACTTCAAAAAAGGGTTTTAACACTTTCAAAAAAGGGTTTTGAAACTTTCGGAGTAGATGGATCTTGTCATGCTGATCATTTTGTAGTTTACACTTTTAATCTAGCTCCTACAGTTTTAAGATAACAACAAAAACTGCAAAAAATGATTATTTCAGGGGCAATGTCTCCAAAATAGGCCAACACAATTCCAGGGTAGGTACATCTTGTTGTGCTGATCCCTTTTTGTAATTTACAATTTTAACCTAGCTTCTATTATGTTCAGGATAACAGCCAATAACTGCTAAAATTTGGGAAAAAAATATCAATATTTCAGGGACATGAACTCCAAAAGATGTTCTCCAATTTTCAGGATGGATACATCTTGTCATGCTGATCATTATTTCAATTTGCATTTTTAAGCTTGCTCCTATAGTTTTTGAAACAATGGCAAGGAAATGCAAAAAAGTACCAACATTTCAGGAACAATAACAACAAAATTCAAAATTTTCATGGTAGATGGAACTTCTTGTGGTGACCATTTTATCCTTTTCCGTGTTGTTCTAATTGCTATAGCTTGAGAAATGTGGAGAATTTCGTGCTGTTAGCAACATTTTGTTTCTGCTTATTTGATTCACAACTTTTATGAGACTAATGACCATTTAGAACTTGAAATATTGTATAGACACATGTCTATTGTTGAAGAATGTATGTTGTCCTCTAAATGTCTTTAGGTTATTTTTGTCAATGGGTTGCTGCCTAAGCAAAGTCATCGCCACCTTGGTGGATTAAGCCAACATTTGTGATTACAATGCTGCGCCATCTACCGGTAGATTAAAGTCACGCCCACTCCGACCACATCATTCTTGACCAATGGCAGCACTTGAACTTTCTTCGGTATGGAGGTGTAAAAATGGTTGTGTCTAGTGTTTACAAATTTCGTGAAGCAGGAACCATCAATTTACATTGACATTCCAACATTTGTACTTTAATAGATCTAAACAAACAAATACTGTAGCATTTATTCTTCTAATAGATTTATTTATATATCAAATAGTTTATGAAATAACACTATGAAAACCTTATTTCAATTGTGTCTTATTCATGCAAGTATCATTCAATAAGTACAACTAACAAAGTTTCTTTACAATATTGAATTTTATGTTGTCATATTTGTAAATGTTTTTTTCTTCCTTTTATTGCAAATAGCTAGCTGGTGTTATAAAACATGGTCAACAGATTTTCTTTACTTTTAAATGAAACAGGGTTTCCAAACATGATATATATCACAATCTTGATAACAACATGAACACATATATATTAAAAGCAGTAATAATATAATATATTCTGCAATGAGTTTCAGTGTAACAATTAAATATATATTCTGCAATGAGTTTCAGTGTAACCATTAACATTATTTACATACAACAAAAATACAAACTTGTAACTATTATAAATCACTATGAAACATAAACAACAGGTAACAAGAGCTATAGATATGATCAATCGAAAAAGGGGATATGATATTGATGTACACTAGGAATAAACTGATATCCAAGTGACCTTTCATTCTTGTTCTTCATTTTTGAGTAAATTATGTGAAATCATTTAAAGAAAGATCCTGATGGTTCATACTGTTAACATGTGCAGACTTCAGAGATATTCCTAGATAATCACTTCTTTTTGAATACAATGGTCTATTTTGTTTATGAGGTAATATACTCATGAAATTATGAAACAATTTACATGTATCTAATTGCAATTAGAGAATAGATAGTTTTTGATTGACACAACTTGAGTAGGCTTATTTTCCTTTTGTCACCATGCTGGGTGTCAACATGAACATATTTCTTCATAAATCAGCCAAATTCATCTTGTTATACGGACTCCTAGACCTTAGAAAAAAAATTCTGGGCAATTTTAATTTCTTTAAGCCTTGCTTAATTCATACATACAATCTAGAAAGAATCTCTTATCAGAATTGCTTGTATCTCATGTTTTAACTAGGTTCGTCATATCCAAAAATCAATCAGTTAACCTCCAATGTGGTGGCCAAGGGAAATAACTCAAACTCAAATTGCATCATATTTTTACCTATCTATTGTCTAGAAAGAGTTCTGCATGTAATAAGTATCTGGAATCAGTCATTTTAAAAGATCTATGAATATTCCTCCTATGTCTGAGGTTTTCTTTTTTATGCATTTTCAGAGATAGTGTATCTTCATCTAAATCTTTTTTAAAAATATTAATCTTTCTTCTCCAATACTTAAAATATTCAATAAATACAAAAATGTTTTGTGACGAGCATTTCAAATACTATTTGACTTTTTTCAGGAAAAGTATATCATAAAAGAAAGAAGTTCATCAGTTTGAGAAAATTCACGAAATTAAAATCTTTTTAAAGGAAATCGTAAATTCTAGTAACAAATACCTGTCTGTGATTTAAAAACTATATAAAAAAATAAAGTGGTTATATGGGTGAAATAATCTAAAAGCAAAATACAATTGGCCATCTTGATGGGCAGACAGAGATCCTCATTGTTAATCCTGACGTACAGCATAAAAGTATCACTTTGTAAAATTTTGTAAGCATTCATTCACTACATGTACTGGAATATTCAACTTCACGTCATAATTTCTTCATCATATATCTACTGTCTTGGTCCAAGGTGATACTCTATGAATGTAAAAGAGGACAATAACAGGTTTATCTTATCAATATTTGGTTCAATATTGTGGAGTCATAATTATTCATGGGGTAATATTTTTGAGAATTTCATGGGTGTATTTGAACAATAAATTCCCTATAAGCTTGTAAATAGAATTGGTTGAAACCACAAAATCAAGTAGCACAAAAATATTATTTTCTTTAATTCACGAAAATTTGGAGCCAACATAAACAAATGAATCAACATTAATTATCAGCAATTTCTGATAAGAAGATCAATATTGGTGTTTGTTATTTCATCAAAGTCATGTTGGATGAATTGATGATGGAACATGGATATAATTTTGAAGATAGACACTTTATTTGTGAATGTTAAAATGTTTGGTTCAAATCAGGATGGTGTTTCCAATATATATTTTTTAACTAGTTAACAGACTATAGTTATCAGATGATGCCATTCAGCAATGTGAACAAAAATGAAATGACACAAAAGATCTTTGAAGAATAATCTTTGGTGAAATATGATAAAATTAAGGAAATTATTTAAAATAATACAATAAGAACATGTCAACATGTATCTCACTGAAAAACAGAAAATTCCTTTTGAATATGAAAAAAAATCTGGGATAGAACAATACATGTATCACAAAGCAAACAGAACACTTACATTAATAGCACTTATTCCTGATATATCAGTATGTACAATACATTAAGCTAAAATACAATAATTAATTTTGTTTCCTTCTTTTATTTTAATATTTTAAACTTGGAAATTACACAAAAGACAGCAGTGCAAAAATCTGGGGATCTATAATATAAAATAGTAAGTCTATGTTTTACCATTATTTCACTGCACCCTACTAAGGGGAAGTCATTCTTCAGCATTATTCAACAATGTTATCCTTATATCAATTTGTTTCTAAATTTTTGCAAACATTTGCATTTTTGTTTTTGTTTATACATAGATTTTAACTGTAACAAAGAAATGTCAAGAAACTAACAATAAATCAATCAGCAATCTAGAAACTTTTACAACACGTTTTCTAATATAACAGCAGTGTGTTAATTTTAGTAGTGTTTCTAACATACATTCATGCATTTGAGGTAAGTTGAAAGATTATGCTAACTGGCAAATCTCAAAATTATATTGCACTTTCTGATATGATATAATTTTAAAATAATATCAAAAAAAAATATTTCAACACAATAAAATTTTCTTACAATACATTCTGACACACTTTGGAGTTTCCAAAATCTGAACAACTAAAGAGCTTTGATTTAAAGAATACAACAAAATTGTATAATAAAGCTAAAGCCTAAATATATCTAATCAATAAAATAAAAAAATGTGAAAAATGGCAGGCTAAGTAATCTATATAAAGTTAAACTTGATGTAGGATACTTGAAAAATGAACTCGACTGGTAAGCTACTTTCCCCTACAAATCATTTTAAATGTGTAATGCATGTACTTATAATATAGCAATATTTTCTTTGTTTGTAATGAGATGATTTAAAAAAAATACAATTACTTTTACTTGTGTTTTAGCAGTATAATTTATTCTTTTTGTATTTATATCCAAAGTAAGAACTTCAAAATTTGAATTAAGATTCAAAAATACTCACAGATAAAAACTTTTGAGGCCTCTTCCTTTACATAAATTGTATTAAGTCTTCTTTTTTTTTAAAATAATTAAGCATTTCTTATCTTAAAGGTAGTACAATAGGTTCATCAAATCTATCACCAAAATATTTGGAATTATTAATCAACAAGTTCACAATAACTTATTTTAAAAACTAGTCAATGCCATGTGTAATATCTGTTACCATTTATATCTTTACACAAATGTTCATGGAGAATATCAAAATTCCTGTACATAGGTAGCTGGAAATATACCAATGTTACCTCCACATTCTCCTTGCCACCACCCATCTTGTTGTTTATCATACAAGTTTATTATATCTCCTGTAAAACATAACATTCAAATCAATTTGTCTCTCGTATGTACCCCCCGAATCACTAAACACAGCTCAACAAATTAAATTACTGCCTCCTTTTTTATGACATACGAGACGATTTTAATTTTGAAATTATCCATTTCCCCCACCTTAGTAGCAATATACCAACTTCACATGCATATGGCATATACATTTCCCAACTTTGGTATTTTTGTTATTTTACTTTTCAACAAAAAAATGATTTAATCATAGAAGCTTTTGTGAGCAAGCTCACATACCCCCACATAAACAGGAAAAGCTTATAACCTGATAGTATAGATCTGTTTATTTAAGGACTTAAGGTAAGATTCATTTCTGTTATGATTTGACAGAATAACTGTCCACAAAATGTGTTTTTAGTAACTTTGACCATGACCTTAGACCAAGTGACTTCAAAATCAATAGGGATCTTCCTCTCATTATTTGTGACCATTTATCCAAATAAGGTTGCAATCCCATCTGTAGTATTTTATTTAGCATCCAGCAACAACTTTTCTGCACAAATTTCAGTCTACTTTTAGCAACTATGCCCTTGACTGTTGACATAGTGACACCAAAATCAATTTTACAGTTATGTTCTATTTTTAGCCATAGTGGTCATGTTGGTTGATTGACTGTAACATAATAAGCAAAAAATAATAAAGACACCCTAAAGTCTTATTTTAAAATGGTTAAACTGTTTTAAAAAAGAAAATATTTGACAAGTGATGAAAAAGATCATACTTGAGTTTAGCCAGATGAGCTAAAAATATTGATACGAATACTCTGAACAAAGGTCATTTTGGCTGTAAGATTTTATATTCTTCACCAGATATTTTATTTAACTAATTGGCAATTTACTTCTGATAGACACCAACCTAAACTACTAACATATAAAGTGTCATACAAGACATTTATTTGTCACCTTATGAGGCCATATTGATTCTGCCATAGTGGTAGCTTACAAGAAGTCAACCCCATACTGTATAAAAAAACTGTTAAGAAAAAAAATAGTATGGTTCATAATAAACTGTTATCACAGAGATATGTCTGGCCTTTTTGTAATTTTGATAATGCAAATGTTAAAATTAAAATAGCAATACTTTAACATGTAAGTTATGCAAATATTCAAAGTCGATGAACCATGACTGAAGGTACATGGCTAAACAATCTCCATGGAATGAGATGTGCCAATGCTAATACAACTGCATACCAAATACCATTGACTTATTATAAGTTGTTTCCTTTAAACAAACCTAAACACAAACATTAACTTGTAAACTATGTAAAAGTTTCAAAGTCAATGAACCATGATCAGGTGTGGGGCTATATAATCTCCATGGAAAAGATACTTGCAAATGCCAATAAATTTGCATACCAAATATCATTGACTTAACATTAGCAGTTCATCTTAAACTGATCTAATCACAAACTAATACATGTAAACTAAGCAAAAGTTTCAAAGTAAATAGACCATGACTGAGGGGGTGGGGCCAAATATTCTCCATGGAAATGAGATGTGCTAATGCTTATACAACTGAACACCAATTAACATTGGCCTACCACTAATGGTTCCCCATGAACTGACCTAATCACAAACTAATACATGTTAACTTAGCAAAATTTTCAGTCTACAGACCATGACTAAGGGGGCGGAGCCAAATAATCTCCATGGAAATGAGATATGCCAATGCTTATACAACTGCATACCAAATATCATTGACCTACCACTAGTGGTTCCCCATAAATTGACCTAATCACAAACTAATACATGAAAACTATGAAAAGTTTCAAAGTCAATAGACCTTGACTGAGGGGGCAGGGCCAAATAATCTCTATGGTAATGAGATGTGCCAATGGTAATACAACTGCATACCAAATATCATTGACCTACCACTAGTGGTTCACCATGAACTAGACCTAATCACAAACTAATACATTGTTGACGCTGCTGTCGCTGTCGCCGCCGCCGCCGAAACAGCATACCTATGTCTCGCTTTTTGACTCCGTCAAGGCGAGACAATAAAATGTTTAGTGAATGGAAGATATTAGCATATTTATTTGTAATTTGTATTCTTTACCTTCAGATATGGTCAACTCATCATGATGTGTAGCTTCATAATCATACAATGCCCTACACTGTCCTATAGATTCTGTTTCAAACTCATCATCAGCTGAAAAGATAAAATACATTTAAGTGGCATTAGCTACCATCTAGACTAAAAAATAAAATACGATTTTTTTTTCAAACATTGAAAAAAGCAGAATAAATCATTCTTCATGGGAAAACTTTGCATGAAAATAAAGGAACAAGTAGGTAAGAAAAGAAAAGTAGGAATACTCATAAAAATGCTGCTTGTCTGTTAAAATATCATGTAAACAATAATATATGCCATCTTCAACATGCTCAAATTGATTACAAAATTACCCTATGACTTTTTAAATATAGCAAAGCTCAGTAAATAAAAGAACAGAGTTCCAATGTCCCCCGTGTTGCACATATTCTATATTTCCAAGGGGCATAACTCTTTTAAAAAAATTTGATCAGCCACCATTATAGAACATGTCCGAGATATTGCTGATATTAACCTATAGTATTGTAACGTTCCGGGATTTTCTTGTCAGGATACCCGTCTTTACTTGTGTGGGCCTCTAGTGAAGGAAGTAATAATAAAAATCATATTGGAGTTCATAAATTGTATTATTTCTGTTTAAGCAATACAACAAATACAGTGGTTCATAAAACATATGACATGAAATAAAATATGCTAATTAATATATAAAAAGTAATACACAAGGCAAGGTTCATTACTTGCACCAAATTTAATAAAACAATGTTTCTAGCGTTCGGTACAAGGGACACTGCATTTTAATAATCTGCATACTTGGTGCATGAAAATCTACTAAGGGCACTGCATTATAAAACTCTGTATACTTGGTGCAGGAAAATCTACTTGGTACACTGTGTTCTAGTACTCAATATACTCGGTGCATGGTTGGCAATTTACCCGAGCTAACAATACGTCAGCATTTTGATATGAAGACTTGGTTAATTATCAAGTCTATTAAATATTATCACCAAGCACCCTTACTTGGTGCAGCAAATTATAATTTGAGAGATACTGCTATCTGCATGGAGGTTCTTGGAGAGAAGCTCCCAGTAGGAACATGCGACGTAATACACAAGTTATTCATAAACAAGAACAGGAACACGTAACGTTGCATTTGGCGCGTTATACTGAAACTAAGTATAAACAAATACAAAATGAACAATTACATTCATAAATAAAGTCGATATATAGATTTAAAGAATTCAGTATATAAGGTCCAGGTAAGCTATTTCTTCTGTAAAATATGAATCAGAACAAAACAACAGACATCTGCATGTATCAAGTGTGGAACAGAGACCGGAGTGATAGTATAAACACATCTATCTTATTTACACAAGTTAAACCACAGTAAAATTATCAGCTTTCAAATCACAGGGGCGTAACAGTTTAAGTTTTATAAAAATCTGGCAAGAATTGTACCCACGAGAGCACTAACGAGGCCATTTTCCATAAATTTAAAATTTCCAAGGGGCATAACTCTTTTCAAAAATGTCGAGCACCCAACATTTTAAAACTTGTCTGAGATACTGCTGATATAAACCTGTAGTATAAGTTTTATAAAATTCTGACAAGAATTGTACCTGTGAGAGCGCTAATGGCCATTTTCCATAAATTTAATATTTCCAAGGAGCATAACTCTTTTAAACTAGAGGCTCTAAAGAGCCTGTGTTGCTCACCCTGGTCTATGTGCATATTAAACAAAGGACACAGAAGGATTCATGACAAAATTGTGTTTTGGTGATGGTGATGTGTTTGTAGATCTTACTTTACTGAAGATTCTTGCTGCTTACAATTATCTCTATCTATAATGAACTTGGCCCAGTAGTTACAGTGGAAAATATTTTGTAAAAATTTACAAAAATTTACAAAATTTATGAAAATTGTAAAAAATTGACTATAAAGGGCAATAACTCCTTAAGGCGTCAACTGACAATTTTGGTCATGCTGACTTATTTGTAGATCTTACCTTGCTGTACATTATTGCTGTTTACAGTTTATCTCTATCTATAATAATATTCAAGATAATAACCAAAAGCTGCAAAATTTTTTTAAAATTACCAATTCAGGGGCAGCAACCCAACAACAGGTTGTCCGATTCATCTGAAAATTTCAGGGCAGATAGATCTTGACCTGATAAACAATTTTATCCCGTCGAATTTGCTCTAAATGCTTTGATTTCAGAGATATAAGCCAAAATCTACATTTTACCCCTATGTTCTATTTTTAGCCATGGCGGCCATCTTGGTTGGTTGGCCGTGTCACCGGACAGATTTTTTAAACTAGATACTCCAATGATGATTGTGGCCAAGTTTGATTAAATTTGGCCAAGTTGTTTTAGAGGAGAAGATTTTTGTAAAAGTTAATGGATGACGACGGACGACGGACGCCAAGTGATGAGAAAAGCTCACTTGGCCCTTTGGGCCAGGTGAGCTAAAAAAGTCGATCCGCCACCATTATATAACTTGTCCGAGATATTGCTGATATTATCCTATAGTATAAGTTTTATAAAAATCCGGCGAGAATTGTACCCGTAAGAGCGCTAACAAGGCCATTTTCCATAAATTTAATATTTCCAAGGGCATAACTCATTATAAAAAGTCGATCGTCCACCATTTTAGAACTTGTCAGAGATATTGCTGATATTAACCTATAGTATAAGTTTTATAAAAATCTGGCAAGAATTGTACCCGTGAGAGCGTTAACAAGACTGGACGGACGGAAGACCGGTATTTCCATGTCCCCCGCAATTTGTTGCAAGGGGGTCAAAAATATCAATCTCAGATTTTGCACCTACCAAAACCAGTTTCATTCTCATTGCCTTGACTAGCAAGGGTAGTAAGTGTAACCGATGTCACATCATAGCCTGAATTCCCTTCACTGGCCAGGTTTGCAGGTAACCGTAATGTTGATACTGTTACACCCTGTTAAAATCAATATAATTAAGATAGATATTACAATGTATCTTGGTAACTAAATCACATATAAATTAAATTTGACCATTTATACAATTCAGTTTATAATTCTATTGTACCATTTTTCAATCACAGTGTTACAAAAGAGTGTATGTCTTGTCTGGATATATTTATGATAACTAAATAATATGTTTAAAGTTTGTAAGGTCAAGGTAATACTAAACAAATCATATTTACATGGGGTCATTGTAAACATATACCAGGGACCCAATTACAAAAATTGCATATAAATAAAATGAACCATGAAATATCACCTATAAATTATTTTCGTGAGAACCAATTTCTTGGTTTTGCCAGTCTGCATATAAGTGGAAGCCCATAGAAATTATCCAATGAATAGTAATGATTTCCAATGTATGAGTTGCAAATCCTATCTATACCTCAGTAAAAAAAAAATCGCATATGAATTTTATTCTACAATTTCAATTATTTTTTACTTCTTTTATTTGTGTGCCTTTGATCAGTACTTGATTTCGTATACTATTCACTGACCATTGACTGATGCTGACGTCGGACTTTTGACCAGCAATTGGACAGTTTTGTAGAATTTATGTCTGTTTACCAAATTTAGATAATCTATATTATTATTTGCTGTTGCAGAATAACAAACGTTCTAGATTTGATGTGAATGTGATTAGTGGACACAATTACAAACAAATAATCAACCAAATCATAGCCCTATTTATAGTGGACAACCAATGAAACTGTCCATACTCAAAAACATTTATAGTGGACAACCAATGAAAATGTCCATACCACGGTTTCCGCTGGCGGTCGCCATTTTCGCATTTTGCGAAAAATTAAAATTGTGGCGATTAAAATTGTTATTGGCAAAAGAATTTGGCGAAAGAAATATAACTGTTCGACTGTGTCCATCTTGTTTTTACTTTTTCGTGTTTCTGGACTTTTCCTGATCAGACAATACTGGGAATTCACCTTGAACTTGTTACGACAATAATCATCTGATTGCATTTTATAGCCATCGGTAACAAAGGATTATAATTAATAAATGTGTTGATTGTATTGTTTCGTGAAATGGTGTGGTTAAATGGCTTCACATGTCATAAAGGATATTTTACAACTTTGATTGAAATAATTGTTTTGAAGTGGGTACTTTACAATCCTTTTAGCGACGCACATTTTACGTCTCCTCTTTTCTTTTAACGATGGTCTGGAAAAAACTGTTGTTATGACAAAATGTTCAAAAGTAAGAAAATCTCTGACTTTATATTTTATCTTATAACTTTTGAGAGTAATAATTCTTTTGAAATTGGTAATTTACAATCGTTTAGTAACGCTCGTGTTTGAGGCATAATTTTACGGCCATACTTTTTAATGATGGTCCGGAAAAGAAATCTATAATTGTTAAGAAAAATATTCAAAAGTAAGAAATATCTCTGATTTTATCCTTCATCTAGACGGAAGTATCTTATAAACTATTATAGATGAATCCGTGCTCCCTTGCAAAAGTCAACATAAAGATTTCATGATGATATTCTATATTGCAATTTTACAGTATCTTTTAAAACTAAATGCTTGTTATTATTGAGTGTTTATTTATGACAATGAGATTAAAAATATATATTTAGAATTATAAAAGACATAGTTAGTTTTCTCGTTTGAATTGTTTCACAATTGTCATTTCGGGGCCTTTATAGCTGACTATGTGGTACGGGTTTTGCTCATTGTTGAAGGCTGTACAGTGACCTATAGTTTGGTAACTTCTATGTCATTTGGTCTCTTGTGAAGAGTTGTCCCATTGGCAATCATACAACATCTTCTTATTTTCATATACTAGTAGCAATGTGGCAAACTAATTTTTTTGTTAGAGAAAGAAATTTTAAACGAAAAATATGTGTTTTTGTTTGTTGGCGAAAAAAAATTGAAAGTGGCGAAAAATATATTGTTTTGGAGAAAGAGGTGGCGAAAAAGAAAATTGACCCAGGGGAAACCCTGGTCCATACAAAACATTTATAGTGGACAACCAATGAAACTGTCCATACTCCAAAACATTCTGATTCTGACAGCAAATTTAGATAAGAGTCAAAATGATTCAAATTCATGTTCAATGACCTACCTGTTTATCTCTAGTAGTTTCTATATACTGGGCAAATTTGTGTTCCATTTTCTGTTGTTTATCTAAGGTAGCAAAACTGTTGGCTAATTTAAAATGGCTGGCTTCTAAGAAATTCATCATATATGTAACCTATAAAATAAATTTCATAATTAAGATTTTTAACTCAAAAATAAATATCACCCATTTCCTTTTGTCTACGTTATAAATAATAGTAATTCAAAAAAATAAAATAAGATGCCCCACTTATAAATATACAAGAGTCAATGTACTAATGAAAACCATTGACGTTTTGTATTCTTTGAAACTTACTGACATTTGCTTCTATATCTTGTCATTAGAGATTGCTCCTGGGTTTGAGTGCGCTCTCATTGGTCAAGAACAAACCGTAAAGGGTAACTGGAGGAAGGTGACGCCACCCAAATTCAAACTTCGATTTATGTTTGGTTGTAATAAGCATTGTGTATTAGTTTCATAACATTTGGTTGAAGCAAGGTAAGTTAAAGTGCTGAAACAGCAATTCAGCAATTCATAAATGAACATAACTCATTGGTGAAAGTGACGCCACCCAAATTTGAAGTTGATGTTTGTTTGGTAGTGGTAAGCATTGTGTATAAGTTTCTTAACATTTGGTTCAAAAATTCAAAGTATTGGCAAACAGAAAGCAGGTATCTAATAGATTTTAGGAATTGTCTAGGTTTATATAAAGGCAGTAGAAAAGTTTTCATTGGCTTTACTAGAACTACAACATGATTTAGATTTTGTACTTGTTTTTCACATAGAATTAATAAATAAGTTTTTTCATACCTGCAGTAACCTCTGTTTGGTCTCAATTTGTGTTTCGGGGTCTGCAAAACCAGGTCTTTGGTTATATACTTCTACTAGTTTTTCTACACCTAAGAACATTTAAAATCATATTAAAATGTTTGTATGAATATCTCACTGGCTAAGATACATAGAAAGTTGAACTATATCTCTGAGTACAATGTATTCAACACTATTACTTTGATAGAGGTTTAAGTCACAATGACTATTTGCCAAAAAAATATAGGATATGTCTAATTTGAAAATATGGTTTCAGCTACTAGTGGAAGTGCTTTGGTAATAAATACCTTATGCACTATTTCAAAAAGCAATTTAACTAACGGGTATGAATTTGTACAAAGGTATCAAATTATTGCTAAATTGGCAACAACACTTAAGTTAACTGCCACTTATATTGTTTGACTTATTCAATTAGATAAGTGTCATCAGGACCAAAGATATCAAGAGTAATAATAAATACCCACCAATAATTTTAGAATTTAATTCTAAATTGGCATTTACCTTCTGAAACCTGCTCGAGATTGACATTCAGGGATGTTCTAGACATGATGTTCAACAAACATAATGAATAGCAAAAAAATAGTTAAATAATTGCTTTTTTATTGACCTTTCATAGTACACATTTTGTCTGCATTCCATTCTACATTACAAATTTACAAATGAAAACTCAAAATTACAAAAAATATTTATTGGGACTAAATCATACAGCAATATCATGTCTAAATAATGTTACAAATATTTTTCTAATAAAATTACCATTTTCATTTTAAACTTCTATCCGAATGCGGCAAAAAATTTGATAAGTATTAAGCAGTTCTGATCACTATTAACAAATATAGTTTTAAAGATTATATAGAATAAAAGTATTTTATCACAATAAGATAAACCTTAAATTTTTATTCTTTTCTTGGAACATGGTTGAGACTTACCATAAAGTAATTCCTTATTGTATTTTTTAGTTTTAACATTCAATTGCTTCATTTTGTTTCTCTTTATATTCTCAATAAAATGCCATAAATGTCCATACCTTCTCGCCCTTTTCTTTCTCTTTCTATTGATTGTCTTATAAATAATAAATAATTTTGTAATGAATTTTTTCGTCGTTCAGGTTTCATAGAAAATTGCATATCTTCTGCCTGAAAATATAAATAATTGCCAAAATAAAGATTTCAGTACATGACATATTTCTTGACTTTTACAATTTTGTTATGTATTCATTTATTCCAAGGTTGACATATTGACATTGATCTACAGTAACATTATATTTGTAAACAGGAAAGCTGTGTAAATAAATAGCTCCCCAAAATTAGTTGGTTTACAGCATTTATAACACAAAACAATGCAACAAAATTCTCTCTTGTGATTTGTAATATACTTACCATGAGCAACCTGACAGGTGTCAAATATGGAGGTTTCTCTGCTTACACGTCTTGAGCACCATTTTATATGAATTTGGTTAAATATACTTACCATGAAATTACATTTATATTATATAGAATATGTTTGCTTTCAGAACATGTTTTCATCGCAATTAACTAGGTGATTAAAATTATCCATAAGATGTGCTCACCTACGTCATAATTTACCTGTGTAAAACACAATATCGTCAGTTTTAATGTTTGCGTTCAAGTGAGCGTATGTTTCTCGTCGACAAGGATTTTTAACAGTCTACTGTTGAAAATCCTTATGTTTATAAAAACATTATTTGTTTTGGAATATCGTTTACGATTAATTGTTTATACAGCGCTTTTGTCAAGTTTCTGATATACACGTCAACATTACGAGTCTGTAACAACAACGACCTAGAAATTAACCTTTGTTAAGTCGCCATTTTCAAAATTTTAGTCCGGTGCGAGGAAAGGCAGAACTTTTCTGTCAAAATCGGACATGTTACATGAGTACTCCGTTTATAAAATAAACGTATGTTTAAATTCTTCTTCCACGCTGACCGAATTTTAGCTGTTTTGAGCAATCTACGAAGCGGGTCAAGTGGAAAGTTCGGATGAGTTGATTGTTTACAGTCTTTACACGAGACAAAGTAAACACATCACTAAATTACAATCAGAATAGGTATTATGACCAGATCTGATTATTTTAATGTGGATAACGTCCTTATGGGAGCGTAGACCACTATTGTCACTAAGTTCGGATGAGTTGATTGTTTACAGTCTTTACACGAGACGGAGTAAACACATCACTATTTTACAATCAGAATAGGTATTTTGACCAAATCTGATTATTTCAATGTGGATAACGTCCTTATGGGAGCGTAACCACTATTGTCACTAGAACCTTAAGTGATTCAGTAAATTTCAATCAGAAATGGAATTTGCCCATAGACGATTGTTTTATTTGGATAACGTTCCATACAGGAGCGTAGACCAAAATTGATACTACTATTAAAAGTAGATAGATAAATCACAGTCAAAATAGGAATTTGCCCAGAACTGATTATGTTTATTTGGTTAACCTTCCATTTAGGGAACATAGACCATATTTATTGAAAATAGAATGTGGTTGATGCAACACAAATAAAATTAAAATTAGAATAGGGATTTTGCCCAAGTCTATCTGATTAATGATATCGTTTCATCCAGGGAACGTAGGAACTAGAACAACATGCATGATTTTGGATCTGTACGTTGCATGCATTGTACAGATTTGATCTTTCCTAAAAATCATAATATTAATTGATCGCACATTGATATTTAAGGAGCATAGATCATTCTTGGAAATACAATTTTTAGTATTTGACATACTGAAATAAAATTAAATCGAATCAGAATAGTGAATTTTAGTCCAGGTCTATCTGATTGTTGTAGAAATCGTTCCATCTAGATAACGTAGGTCTACCTTTATTGTATTTAAAACAACTTGCAAGCACAAGCAGGTTGCATGTTTAGTACAACACACATTTTGATCTTAGCTAATTTTTGGTTGCACATTGATTTTTGTGATGAACCTGGGAACAGTATATCTAATATATAAGTCAATATATATGTTCCTGGATGAACTAACAGTTCAGATAATATATTGAAAGAGTGTCTGCAAATGGTCAAGACAGATAAAAAACACTGAAATAGTACTGAGTTATTAGTACTTACAAATGTGTATGTAGTTTAAACATGTCATGATCAATACACAAAATTTATAATTATGTCCAGATTTAATCAGGACAGTAAATTCTTAGAAGCCTGAAATATTTTCTCGAAGCAGGAAACTGCTGTAAATTTTCTTTACTGATAAATTATTCTCTTACAGATGTTAAGAAACTACTAATATGTTGAGTCAGTAAGAATGGAACACCGTTCTAAAACCTGTTGATAGCTTGTGACAACTTGTATTATCAATTTTAATTTTCAAGGTCAGTTTATTACTGACAAGAAGAACATTAATATTATCAGTATGTAATGCTATGACCAATTGGTTGTTTGTGTGCATTAATGAAACAAAGATTTTATATGTTTTAAGTAAACATTAGGTTGTCTCTTGGGTTCAGAAGAGTTTAGGGGATCATTGCCATTATGGTGCATTTCACAAAGACTCAATTCATGGAAATGGCTTATATTTTGATTACATAAATCAGAGTGTACATTGCCAATGCATATGACTTATAATATGTACTTGTGCTATTTTGCCTTAAGTACACAAAAAGTGATAACATAAGACTTAAGGGTATATTTTACCCTCACCATATGAGAATCACTGACAAATAATACATGTATCTTCCAATCATGAAAGGAAGAGATTTTGGGAAGCTCTTTAAAGATAGAAAATTGCCTTTCGTCTTGTTTTCAAAGCAATGACAACAAGTTTGACAAGATTCTGCTATCTTCATTGGGTCTGTTTTCAATCTTAATGTGAGATTGCTAGTTAAAACAGCTAATCAAACTGCTACAAGTTTTTCCTCGAGTTTATATTGAATTAGAAAGCTGAACTATAGAGGACTCAAAGATACTGATATATAAAAAAAACTAGATTATCATTAGGATTTGTTTTTTGAGAATTTAGATTAAGAATAAAGGCATATCATATAGATTTTGCACAAATTAGATACAACTAGTAAAATATTACTAAATAAATACAGAAAATATAAAGCATTGTTGATGCAAGATTCATTAAAAATACTAGACATTGACGTGGAGATTGGAGTAGTTTACAAGATTGAGCAATGAACTATCTAATACATCTCTTTATATAAATCTTCTTTTAGCCAGTCTTTACAAGATGCAGGAAAAAGAAGAGGTCTTTGGGCTATATTGTACCAATAAACATATATATATATATTTCAATTGCTTCTCATATGTTAGCACCTGTAGAAACAGTTAATCTAAAAGCAAAATACATGAAAAGCAGTTTATTTAAAAGACTGATTAATAGTTAGCAAATAACATTAAATAGTCTGTTAGTAAGTGGAAGTAAAATGCAATACGATAATTCCATGATTGTAAGTGCAAGACATTTGTAAATATCTAAATTTAAAATGTCACTGTTTATTTTATTTTGTTCATTATTACACAAAGAGTACAAAATTCTAGTCTTGTCAAAGTTAAGTTGTGACTTATCTACATGTAGGAAGGTTTCCAAATAGATTGGGTGTGATTTAATCCCAAAATTGAGGGTATTCACTATTCAATTTTCATAATGACCAGACAATTATCTAACAACTTTTGCAGTTGCAGAAATAATATTAAATATCTGGCATAGAGTTAGTATTTTATGCAAGAATATACTAGACAAAATTGAAATGTGTTTATTAACAGTTAGTTTAAATTTTATTCAATATTGTTTTGAAAGATGTGATTATATAAATCCCATTCATTTTGTTTTGTCAAATCTGTGGACAAATGCAAAATTTTTCTGAGTGACTTTTAGTTTAACCAAATGACTGGGTTGAAGTCACAAAATAATACCAAAGTGTTTTTGGTTGGTTTATATTGAACCATATCAGTATGTATAGAATTCAGATAAGGTGAACTAAGAGAGAAATGAAATGAGCATTTCTGATTGTGAAACCATTTCTTAAACAACTAAGAACACTTATCAAAAGCAAGCTAGTACAAGTGTTTTCCATATTGTCAAACGTGTTTTCTTTAAATACATGTATAGAACTAAATTTGACATGTTACATGTTAGTATTTCTGATTGCGAAATATTTTCTGAAACAAATAAAAACAATTGTCAAGAGCAACAGTTTAAGAGTTGTTCAATATGTCAAACTTGTATTTCTTTAAATTTGGATCTGTGCATGGCAATTTATAATTCAAAAAATCGTGGCTTAAGGTTTACATTTTAGACAGTATACCATTGTGAGATATTAATTAGAAATGTAAGAACAACATTGACAGACAGATTTTTCATAGTTTGAGAAAATCATCTGTCCGCATTCTTTTGGCTTATTAGGACAACAGTTTTGGCTTGCTCAACATCCAAATGCTCTGTAGAAGCATTATGATACCATTGGAAAACATGTATACTAAAACATTTCCACTGATTTGTCCATTTCTTTATTTTTACGCTTAAGTAGTCTGTCTGAAACACAAAGATAATGTTTGTTCATTGTTGGACTGGTAGACATTGTATTCAAAGGTTCTACCACTCATAAAAATTTCTATCAGACTTTAAAATTTAGTTGGTTAACTTAGGAAAATTATCATGTCATTCCTATAATGCAGGACTTCTCTTGACAAAAAATATTTTCTTTCTAAATCTATTAGATATTAACAAGAGTAGTATATCTAGAAGAATATGTACTCAAGGAGACTATAACTTCAAAAAAGTTTATAGATTGATCCAGATTTAGCATAATCATGAAACAACTTTCGTTTGAGTCTTTATTATACTTTGTTGGTAAGGACACTTATTTACAAAGTATATTTTATGATTATAATTCTTTGACAATTAAGCAGAAAAGAATTTATTTTGAAAGATATTGATAATGATCAGCAGTCATATATTCTCTGTTATTATATAAAACTATAGAGAAAACAATGGAAAGTTAGATAGAAGCTAATTGTTTTAAATAAACTAAAGTTTTGAAAACTAATATTTCAAAGTTGAAAAGTAAATGATACTAAGGTTGGATTACTTCTTGTCGATTTGTACAAGCAATAAGAACAACCTATTCACATGACAAATTAAAAATAAATAAAATAAATGCTTATTTACTGTTGCAATAATATTACAACACATTTAACTCATAATGTAGGAGCTTTAATGAAATAATTTCTATACTGGCCTGCAGACTATTTATTCAAGTCTATTTTTGCAAAGTTTTATTTATGCAATCTGCAGAGTTTTGCCATTGATACATATAGTTATACAGCATAGCTTTATTGTGTAATAAATTCAAATTTTGTAATTTCGGTTTTGACTATTTTCAGTATTTACAAAATTTAGTGGAGTTATTTTTAACAATTTTGACATAGTTTTTATATGTTGGAAATTGTATATGTGTGAGAGAATTTATCCTCCACCAAAATAAAACACTGCTTGTTAATCAGTGAATATTCTATATAATATAAATGTAATTTCATGGTAAGTATATTTCACCAAATTCATATAAAATGGTTATTTTGAAATCTCAAGAAGAGATTTTATTTGAATTTATAGGGTTAAATATACTTACCACAATCCACCACCACCCCTACTATAAATTCAGTTTTTGTTTCACACAATTGTAATTATTCAATTAAACGACAAATTAAAACTGACGATATTGTGTTTTACACAGGTGAATTATGACGTAGGTGAGTACATCTTATGGATGTAATTTTAATCACCTAGTTAACTGCGATGAGAACATGTTCTGAAAGCAAACATATTCTATATAATATAAAAGTAATTTCATGGTAAGTATATTTAACCCTATAAATTCATATAAAATCTCTTCTTGAGATTTCAAAATAACCATTTTTGACCACTGTTTTATGTGGAATTGGTGTTGCTGAAGTCTTTAGATTTGTAGATTTTTGTTTGTTATTTTTTGTTTTTTATAGTTTGCCCTGATTGTTTTAGTCTCTCTTTTACTATTGCCTTTTGTTTGTTACTTTTTGGGGTTTTTATAGTTTGCCATGATTGTTGTAGTCTCTCTTTTACTATTGCCTTTTGTTTGTTACTTTTTTGGTTTTTTATAGTTTGCCATGATTGTTTTAGTCTCTCTTTTACTATTGCCTTTTGTTTGTTACTTTTTTGTTTTTTTATAGTTTGCCATGATTGTTTTAGTCTCTCTTTTACTATTGTCTTTTGTTTGTTACTTTTTTTGGTTTTTTTATAGTTTGCCATGATTGTTTTAGTCTCTCTTTTACTATTGTCTTTTGTTTGTTACTTTTTTTGTTTTTTATAGTTTGCCATGATTGTTTTAGTCTCTCTTTTACTATTGTCTTTTGTTTGTTACTTTTTTGGTTTTTTATAGTTTGCCATGATTGTTTTAGTCTCTCTTTTACTATTGCCTTTTGTTTGTTACTTTTTGGGGTTTTTATAGTTTGCCATGATTGTTTTAGTCTCTCTTTTACTATTGCCTTTTGTTTCTCCCTTTTGTATCTTCTGCCATTTTTTTAAGCATCACCTTTGTAAGTAAATTAGTTTCAAGTTTCATATTCAACTTATTTTAAAAGGACCTAAACTTGCTTAGAAAGTTCATAAGATATGATTTCTTAAGTTGAACATTGTAATTTTACACGTTTACATACATTCTGTATGTGCCTGTCCAAAGTCAGGAGCCTGCTATTCAGTGGTTGTTGCTGTAAATAAACTTTTTTTTCACTTTTGGATTTGTACATAAATCAGGCTGTTGGTTTTGTCATTTGAATTGTTTTATGTTTTGTTATGTCTATGCCTTTTATAGCTTGCTATGCAATATTTATAGATTATCGTTGGTTATCTCAACGAGATTGATTTTCTCGCTTGAGCTGGTACGTCGAAAGGGAGAAAAGCAATCGAGTTGAGATGACCAATGATAATCTTTTTATCGCTATTTTACCTATGAAGACGTTGTTAATTTCCTTGACAACGGCATGTGTTCCCTTAATTTCTAGCAATAATTTTCATATCACTTGACTCCGTTTTCATATCACTCGACTCCGCTGAGAAAGGATAATTCAGTCAGCAAGATCAAAGGAAAAATTCGTAGAATAGTGATAATGGTTTTTCTCATTGTTTTCACTGGTGGATATCAGTCTCATTGGCAATCATAACACATCCCTAATTCTTTAAGAACAAAGGAAAAAGGGTAATACAGGGTAGAGATCTTAGGTTGAATACATTTACTTACATAACAGTCAATTAATATCTGTTCTGAAGCTGAAACTCCCGATCCTTTCTTTTGCACTACTGTCCTCAGGTCTCCTTGTAAATCTACTGCTACCACAGCCTCATTCAGTCTATCACAACTCTATATAAACAAAAACATAAAAACATATACTTTTTTTTTAAATACTTGAACTTCAATATTAATGTGAAAAAATGTTAACCGAGGTAAAGGGAACAAAAGGTATGACACATCAATTTCACTTGCCTAAATACATGATGTTTTACATTCAGGTCCTAAAAGATATCAAACACACCTGAGATATAAATAAATAATTTGTGATCAAAGTAGTTGGCATTCATACCACATTTCCTTATTCTTATTATACTCGCTAATAAGCGCTAATTATCTTAAGGCATAGGTATTTGGTTTTCACATTGTACAGAAAAACTTTAATAGGAAAATTTGGTTTATCTTGGTAATGGTTGAAGCATGTGCATTTACATTCCAATCAAAAGCAAATAAATGGGGAATGTGTCCATGGTACCCAGATGATGCCCTCACTTGCATATAACGTTATAAAGGGACATAACTCAAGAACAATAAAAGTGACATTACCCAAATTTGTACTTGATCTGAGTTTTGTAGTAATAAGCATTGTGTATAAGTTTCATAACATTTGGTTGAGACAAGCTTATGTTAGAGAACAGAAATTAAAAATCAGCAATTTTTCCGTTTGTAAAGGAACATAACTCTAGAACCGTTAAAGTGACACCACCAAAATTTAAATCAATGTTTTGTGGTAATTAGCATTGTATATAAGTTTCATAACATTTGGTTGAGGCAAACTAAAGTAAGAGAATGGAAATGAAAAATTCAGCAATTTTTCATTTGTAAAGGAGCATTACTCTAGAATGGTAAAAGTGACACCACCAAAATTCAAACTTGATCTGTGTTTTGTGGTAATTAGCATTGTGTATAAGTTTCATAACATTTGGTTGAGGTAAACTAAAGTTAGAGAATGGAAACCAATTTTGGGACGTACGGACGTACAGTAGGACAAGGGTAAAACTTAATGTCCCTTCCGCTACGGCGGGGCATAAAAATCAAGATTTTATATTTAAAAGAAATTCCATCCAAAATATAAAAGCTTTTATGATTCCTCCATCCCAGAATAAAAAATAACTATCATAAATTTATTTGGGTGATTAAATATTGGACACAGCATATGGTCCAATCTTAAATACAGAATAGATTCAGCATATCAAAGAACCCCAAGAGTTGGTCTAAGAACTGAAAAATTTTAATTTTGGACATTCAATGTATTAAGTTGATCCAATATCCAAAATCTAAATACATGGTTAGATTCAGCATATCAAAGAACCCCAAGAGTTCAATTTTGATGAAATCAAACAAAGTTTAATTTTGGACCGTTTGACCTCAATGTGGACAAAGTTGAAAACGGGCCCAAATATCAAAAATCTAAATACATGGTTAGATTCAGCATATCAAAGAACCCCATATATTCAATTTTGTTGAAATCATACAAAGTTTAATTTTGGACCCGATTTGGACCAACTTGAAAACTGGGCCCATAATCAAAATCTAAATACATGTTTCGATTCAGCATATCAAAGAACCCTAATAATTCAATTTTGTTAAAATCAAACTAAGTTTAATTTTGGACCCTTTGAACCTTAATGTAGACCAATTTGAAAACGGGACCAAAATTAAGAATCTAAATACACGGTTAGATTCGGCATATCAAAGAACCCCAATAATTCAATTTTGATGAAATCAAACAAAGTTTAATTTTGGACCCTTTTGACCTCAATGTGGACAAAGTTGATAACGGGCCCAAAATCAAAAATCTAAATACATGGTTAGATTCAGCATATCAAAGAACCCCATATATTCAATTTTGTTGAAATCAAACAAAGTTTAATTTTGGACCCCTATTTGGACCAACTTGAAAACTGGGCCCATAATCAAAAATCTAAATACATGTTTAGATTCAGCATATCAAAGAACCCTAAGAATTCAATTTTGTTAAAATCAAACTAAGTTTAATTTTGGACCCTTTGGACCTTAATGTAGACCAATTTGAAAATGGAACCAAAATTAAGAATCTAAATACACAGTTAGATTCGACATCAAAGAATCCCAATAATTCAATTTTTGATGAAATCAAACAAAGTTTAATTTTGGACCGTTTGACCTCAATGTGGACAAAGTTGATAAGGGGCCCAAAATCAAAAATCTAAATACATGGTTAGATTCAGCATATCAAAGAACCCAATATATTCAATTTTGTTGAAATCAAACAAAGTTTAATTTTGGACCCTTTTGACCTCAATGTGGACAAAGTTGATAACGGGCCCAAAATCAAAAATCTAAATTCATGGTTAGATTCAGCATATCAAAGAACCCCATATATTCAATTTTGTTGAAATCAAACAAAGTTTAATTTTGGACCCGATTTGGACCAACTTGAAAACTGGGCCCATAATCAAAAATCTAAATACATGTTTAGATTCAGCATATCAAAGAACCCTAAGAATTCAATTTTGTTAAAATTAAACTAAGTTTAATTTTGGACCCTTTGGACCTTCATTTTAGACCAATTTGAAAATGGAACCAAAATTAAGAATCTAAATACACAGTTAGATTCGGCATATCAAAGAACCCCAATAATTCAATTTTGATGAAATCAAACAAAGTTTAATTTTGGACCGTTTGACCTCAATGTGGACAAAGTTGATAACAGGCCCAAAATCAAAATCTAAATACATGGTTAGATTCAGCATATCAAAGAACCCCATATATTCAATTTTGTTGAAATCAAACAAAGTTTAATTTTGGACCCTATTTGGACCAACTTGAAAACTGGGCCCATAATAAAAATCTAAATACATGTTTAGATTCAGCATATCAAAGAACCCTAAGAATTCAATTTTGTTAAAATTAAACAAAGTTTAATTTTGGACCCTTGGACCTTCATTTTAGACCAATTTGAAAATGGAACAAAAATTAAGAATCTAAATACACAGTTAGATTCGCATATCAAAGAACCCCAATAATTCAATTTTTGATGAAATCAAACAAAGTTTAATTTTGGACGTTTTGACCTCAATGTGGACAAAGTTGATAGCAGGCCCAAAAATCAAAATCTAAATACATGGTTAGATTCAGCATATCAAAGAACCCCATATATTCAATTTTGTTGAAATCAAACAAAGTTTAATTTTGGACCCTATTTGGACCAACTTGAAAACTGGGCCCATAATAAAAATCTAAATACATGTTTAGATTCAGCATATCAAAGAACCCTAAGAATTCAATTTTGTTAAAATTAAACAAAGTTTAATTTTGGACCTTTGGACCTTAATGTAGACCAATTTGAAAACAGGACCAAAAATTAAGAATCTAAATACACGGTTAGATTCGGCATATCAAAGAACCCCAATAATTCAATTTTTTAAGAAATCAAACAAAGTTTAATTTTGGACCCTTTGGACCTCAATGTGGACCAATTTAAAAACGGGGCCCAAAATCCAAAAACTTAATACAAGGTTAGATTCAGCATATTAAAGAACCCCAAGAGTTCAAGAATAAAACCCTTATTGAAATTGGTCAAGAAATAAGCAATTTATACAAAGTATCTTCTTTTGCACAATACTGTGCAATTGAATATTTCTTGCAATTGCGCAATACTGTGCAATTGAATATTTCTTGCTATTGCGCAATACTGTACAATTGACAATTTCTTGCTATTGCGCAATATTGTGCTATTGGATATTTCTTGCTATTGCGCAATACTGTGCAATTGAAGATTTCTTGCTATTGCGCAATACTGTGCAATTGATTTGATTTTTTGATTTTTGGTGTTTTAACGCCACTTTTAAGCACCGCTTTTGGGCTATTTCGTGGCGGTCAGTTTTTATTGGTGGAGGAAGCCGGAGTGCCGGAGAAAACCACCGACCTTCGATAGGAAAACTGACAATCCTAGTCAATTAAGATTGGAGTCGAGTGCACCCGCACGAGCGGGGTTCGAACTCACAACCTCAGTGTTGACTGGCTAGTGATTACAGTAGTAACTACTTAGACCACTCGCCACGAGGCCCCCTGTGCAATTGAAAATTTCTTGCTATTGCACAATACTTATTATATAATAATTTACACATCCTGTTTGGTGTGTATCTCCTGCCATATCATTATTATTTGCTTTTAAATATAAATCAGAAATAACCAACTTAAAATGGAAAATTTTAAAGAAAAAAAAAGGAAAAAGGAAAAAAAAATCCCCCTAAATTTTTAACCCCTTATGATTCATCACCCCAAACTCAATCACAGCCTTCCCTTTGAGGTATGGTACCTTGCAGTACAATTTCAGAGATCCATACACTTGAACACAAGTTATTGTCTGAAACTAGAAAATGCTTATTTTTGGCCCCTGTTTGGCCCCTAATTCCTAAACGTTTCAGGCAATTACCCCCAAACTCAATTCCAGCTTTCCCTTTGTGATATGGAACCTTGTAGTACAATTTCAGAAAGATCCATACACTTACACACAAGTTATTGTCATGAAACTAGAAAAATGCTTGTTTTTTGCCCCTTTTTTGGCCCCTAATTCCTAAAATTTTGAGGCAATTACCCCAAAATCAATCCCAACATTCCCTTTGTGATATGGAACCTTGTGGTACAAAGTCAGAGATCCATACACTAACACACAAGTTATGTCTGGAAGTTACAAAATGCTTATTTTGGCCCCTTTGGCCCCTAATTCCTTAACTGTTGGTACCATAACCCCAAAATCAATCCCACCTTCCTTTTGTGATATTAAACCTTATGGTAAAATTTCATAGAGATCCATTCACTTAAACTAAAGTTAGAGTGCAAAAACCAATGCGTCTTGGACGACGACGCGACGCCAACGTCATACCAATATCGACCACAAAATTTTTTGCGGTCGTATAAAACAGATCATACCTGAGTTATTTTTGGACCCATCACTGACATGTGACTGTTGTATTGGTTTAAATATTCTGACATCTTTGATATTCGATCCTCTTCTAAAGACTGGAGCTGGGCACTTCCCTAAAAACATATTTTTGTTAAATTCAGGAAAAGAAATTAATTTTGAAATAAACGATATAAACAAAAACTTCACATTCAGAGAGAGGGTCTTTGGTTGCTGTAATTTTCAAATGCATATAAGCTACAGCACCAAACCAGGATCCAAATTCAACTATATACTGGATAAGTGTATCAATGACCATTTATTTGATGTATTTGTATTGGTGTGCTTATTTTTACTTTCTGCATTACAAGTCTTATTTCATCATAAGTAATTTTCGTTTCCTTTTAAAAACTTAATACTCCAATATTTCATATACAATTCCAGTCTATTGTTATACCTTATCTTATGTTTCTTTATGTTACCTTACATACATTTAAGTCCCACCTCAGCCTATGGTTATACACATTTTATATACATTTAAGCCATACCTCAGTCTGTTATAATACACAAAAAATAAATGTGGATTGTGTCCACATGTGGACACAGATGATGCCCCCACTTGCATATCATATAGTTATAAAGGGACATAACTGAAGAATAGTAAAAGTGATGCTACCCAAATTTAAACTTGATCTGAGTTTTGTGGTAATAAGCATTGTGTGTAAGTCTCATAACATTTGGTTGAAGCTAACTTAAGTAGAGAACAGAAACTAAAAATTCAGCAATTTTTATACGACCGCAAAAAATTTTGCGGTCGTATATTGGTATGACGTTGGCGTCGTCGTCGTCCGAAGACACATTGGTTTTCGCACTCTAACTTTAGTTTAAGTGAATGGATCTCTATGAAATTTTACCATAAGGTTCAATACCACAAAAGGAAGGTTGGGATTGATTTTGGGGTTATGGTACCAACAGTTAAGGAATTATGGGGCCAAAAGGAGCCAAAATAAGCATTTTGGTAACTTCAGACATAACTGTGTGTTAGTGTATGGATCTCTGACATTGTACCACAAGGTTCCATATCACAAAGGAATACTGGGATTGATTTTGGGGTAATTGCCTCAAAATTTTAGGAATTAGGGGCAAAAAGGGCAAAAACAAGCATTTTCTAGTTTCCAGACAATTACTTGTGTTCAAGTGTATGGATCTCTCTGAAATTGTACTGCAAGGTACCATACCACAAAGGGAAGGCTGGGATTGATTTTGGGGTAATTGCCTCAAAATTATAGGAATGAGGGGCCAAAAGGCAAAACAAGCATTTTCTAGTTTCAGGACAATAACTTGTGTGTAAGTGTATGGATCTTTATGAAATTGTTCCACAAGGTTTCATGTCACAAAGGAAAGCTGGGTTTGAGTTTGGGGTAATTGCCCTAAACGTTTAGGAATTTGGGGCCAAATAGGGTTTTGATCCCAACAGTTTAGGAATTAGGGGCCAAAAGGGTCCAAATTAAACTTTGTTTGATTTCATCAAAATTGAAATATTGGGGTTCTTTGATATGCCGAATCTAACCGTGTATTTAGATTCTTAATTTTTGGTCCCGTTTTCAAATTGGTCTACATTAAAGTCTAAAGGGTCCAAAATTAAACTAAATTTGATTTTAACAAAATTG
Source organism: Mytilus coruscus (assembly GCA_017311375.1). Taxonomy (NCBI): domain Eukaryota; kingdom Metazoa; phylum Mollusca; class Bivalvia; order Mytilida; family Mytilidae; genus Mytilus; species Mytilus coruscus. The sequence continues at coordinate 47,536,464 of CM029596.1, read as the reverse complement.
AATTCTTAGGGTTCTTTGATATGCTGAACCTAAATATGTATTTAGATTTTTGATTATGGGCCCAGTTTTCAAGTTGGTCCAAATCGGGGTCCAAAATTAAACTTTGTTTGATTTCAACAAAAATTGAATATATGGGGTTCTTTGATATGCTGAATCTAACCATGTATTTAGATTTTTGATATTCGGGCCGGTTATCAAATTGGTCCACATTGAGGTTTAGAGGGTCCAAAATTGAACTTTATTTGATTTCATCAAAAATTGAATTCTTGGGGTTCTTTGATATGCTGAATCTAACCATGTATTTAGATTTTGGATATTGGAATACCACAAAGGGATGGTAAGAATTGTCTTTGGGAGTTATGGCTCAAAGTGTTAAGGAATAAGGTGCAAAAAAGGGGGGAAAAGGGTTTGCAGGTTAATGGACAATTACTTAAGTACAAAACATAATTTAAAAGGCAGTGTAAGGTTGGTAATTGAAACTCATTTGAATATCTCACCTAAACTGCTTTTAAATTATTTATATTGAAATTTGCCAAAACTTTATTATTAATAAATTCCATTGAAATTTGCCAAAACTTTAGTTTAATGAACTTCATTGGAAATTTGCCAATATAAAATATTGCTGATGAAGCTTTTTGTTTATCTCACCTAAACTGCTTTTAAATTATGTATATTGAAATTTGCCAAAAACTTTATTATTAAATTTCTGATTTATATATAAAAGCAAATAATAATGATAAGGCAAGAGATACACACCAAACAGGATGTGTAAATTAATATATTAAGTATTGTGCAATAGCAAGAAATTTTCAATTGCACAGTATTGCAATAGCAAGAAATCTTCAATTGCACAGTATTGCGTTATAGCAAGAAATATCCAACAGCACAATATTGCACAATAGCAAGAAATTGTCAATTGTACAGTATTGCATAATAGCAAGAAATATTCAATTGCACAGTATTTCGCAATTGCAAGAAATATTCAGAGATCTCATAAAACATGCTTAACTCACCGCATTTTTTGCGCCTGTCCCAAGTCAGGAGCCTCTGGCTTTTGTTAGTCTTGTATTATTTTTACTTTTAGTTTCTTGTGCATAACTTGAGTTTAGTATGACGTCCATTATCACTGAACTAGTATATATATTTGTTTAGGGCCAGCTTAAGGACGCCCAGGTGCGGAATTTCGCTGCATTGAAGACCCATTGGTGACCTTCTGTTGTTGTCTGTTCTGTGGTCGGGTTGTTGTCTCTTTGACACATTCCCATTTCCATTCTCAATTTTATTTAAGACCAAACTCTGTTGTTATATATGATTTGTATACATTTAAGACCAAACTCTGTTGTAATACAGGATTTGTATATATTTAAGACCAAACTCTGTTGTAATACATGATTTGTATACATTTAAGACCAAACTCTGTTGTAATACATGATTTGCATACATTTAAGACCAAACTCTGTTGTAATACATGATTTGTATATATTTTAGACCAAACTCTGTTGTAATATATGATTTGTATATATTTTAAGACCAAACTCTGTTGTCATACTGGATTTGTATACATTTTTTAAGACCAAACTCTGTTGTTATATATGATTTGTATACATTTAAGACCAAACTCTGTTGTAATACAGGAATTGTATACATTTAAGACCAAACTCTGTTGTTATACATGATTTGTATACATTTCAGACCAAACTCTGTTGTAATACATGATTTGTATACATTTTAGACCAAACTCTGTTGTAATATATGATTTGTATACATTTAAGACCAAACTCTGTTATTTATATATGATTTGTATATATTTAAGACCAAACTCTGTTGTAATACATGATTTGTATACATTTAAGACCAAACTCTGTTGTTATATATGATTTGTATACATTTAAGACCAAACTCTGTTGTAATGTTATGATTTGTATATATTTAAGACCAAACTCTGTTGTAATACATGATTTGTATACATTTAAGACCAAACTCTGTTGTAATACATGATTTGCATACATTTAAGACCAAACTCTGTTGTAATACATGATTTGTATATATTTTAGACCAAACTCTGTTGTAATATATGATTTGTATATATTTTTAAGACCAAACTCTGTTGTCATACTGATTTGTATACATTTTTAAAGACCAAACTCTGTTGTTATATATGATTTGTATACATTTAAGACCAAACTCTGTTGTAATACAGGAATTGTATACATTTAAGACCAAACTCTGTTGTTATACACGATTTGTATACATTTCAGACCAAACTCTGTTGTAATACATGATTTGTATACATTTTAGACCAAACTCTGTTGTAATATATGATTTGTATACATTTAAGACCAAACTCTGTTGTTATATATGATTTGTATACATTTAAGACCAAACTCTGTTGTAATACAGGATTTGTATACATTTAAGACCAAACTCTGTTGTTATATATGATTTGTATACATTTAAGACCAAACTCTGTTGTAATACAGGATTTGTATATATTTAAGACCAAACTCTGTTGTAATACATGATTTGTATACATTTAAGACCAAACTCTGTTGTAATACATGATTTGCATACATTTAAGACCAAACTCTGTTGTAATACATGATTTGTATATATTTTAGACCAAACTTTTAAGACCAAACTCTGTTGTTATATATGATTTGTATACATTTAAGACCAAACTCTGTTGTAATACAGGATTTGTATATATTTAAGACCAAACTCTGTTGTAATACATGATTTGTATACATTTAAGACCAAACTCTGTTGTAATACATGATTTGCATACATTTAAGACCAAACTCTGTTGTAATACATGATTTGTATATATTTTAGACCAAACTCTGTTGTAATATATGATTTGTATATATTTTAAGACCAAACTCTGTTGTCATACTGGATTTGTATACATTTTTTAAGACCAAACTCTGTTGTTATATATGATTTGTATACATTTAAGACCAAACTCTGTTGTAATACAGGAATTGTATTTAAGACCAAACTCTGTTGTTATATATGATTTGTATACATTTAAGACCAAACTCTGTTGTAATACAGGATTTGTATATATTTAAGACCAAACTCTGTTGTAATACATGATTTGTATACATTTAAGACCAAACTCTGTTGTAATACATGATTTGCATACATTTAAGACCAAACTCTGTTGTAATACATGATTTGTATATATTTTAGACCAAACTCTGTTGTAATATATGATTTGTATATATTTTAAGACCAAACTCTGTTGTCATACTGGATTTGTATACATTTTTTAAGACCAAACTCTGTTGTTATATATGATTTGTATACATTTAAGACCAAACTCTGTTGTAATACAGGAATTGTATACATTTAAGACCAAACTCTGTTGTTATACATGATTTGTATACATTTCAGACCAAACTCTGTTGTAATACATGATTTGTATACATTTAAGACCAAACTCTGTTGTAATACATGATTTGTATACATTTAAGACCAAACTCTGTTGTTATATATGATTTGTATACATTTAAGACCAAACTCTGTTGTAATACAGGATTTGTATACATTTAAGACCAAACTCTGTTGTTATATATGATTTGTATACATTTAAGACCAAACTCTGTTGTAATACAGGATTTGTATATATTTAAGACCAAACTCTGTTGTAATACATGATTTGTATACATTTAAGACCAAACTCTGTTGTAATACATGATTTGTATACATTTAAGACCAAACTCTGTTGTAATACATGATTTGTATATATTTTAGACCAAACTCTGTTGTAATATATGATTTGTATATATTTTAAGACCAAACTCTGTTGTCATACAGGATTTGTATACATTTTTTAAGACCAAACTCTGTTGTTATATATGATTTGTATACATTTAAGACCAAACTCTGTTGTAATACAGGAATTGTATACATTTAAGACCAAACTCTGTTGTTATACATGATTTGTATACATTTCAGACCAAACTCTGTTGTAATACATGATTTGTATATATTTTAGACCAAACTCTGTTGTAATATATGATTTGTATACATTTAAGACCAAACTCTGTTGTCAAACAGGATTTGTATACATTTAAGACCAAACTCTGTTGTTACATATGATTTGTATACATTTAAGACCAAACTCTGTTGTAATACAGGATTTGTATACATTTAAGACCAAACTCTGTTGTTATACATGATTTGTATACATTTCAGACCAAACTCTGTTGTAATACATGATTTGTATACATTTAAGACCAAACTCGGTTGTAATATATGATTTGTATACATTTAAGACCAAACTCTGTTGTAATACAGGACTTGTATACATTTAATAGACCAAACTCTGTTGTAATACAGGATTTGTATATATTTTAGACCAAACTCTGTTGTAATACAGGATTTGTATACATTTATCTATTTTCATACTCACCTTTAATACATTAAAGTCCCACTCTTGTCTTGCAGCTTCAGCTTTCTCACACAATTCACAGTAATCTTTGTCAGCTTTCTTCAGGGACTTACTGAACTGGTCACATTTCTTCTCCAGCTACAATTAAAATACTCCCCATCATAACTATCCATTTGGTGTTAGTTGGAATATCTTTACGAACTCTTCAATAACTTTTACTTATGTATACTTCTCGTTACATAATTCAAGATAACACTGTGGTTGTTGGTAAATTTGTATCTGAGAAATGAATAGGGACCTAAAACTTGACTTGAGAATACAATGACATATTCTTAGATGCATTCTATTACTAAGTAATATGATTGTATGTTAATGTGGTATGAATATACTGTAAATTCAGAAATTATTGCAACTTTTGAAGAACAGACAAAAATGCAAAATTTGTTATTGCGATATCTGGAAAATCTGCATGTATACCCTTATTTGCTGAATATTTGGTGGAAAATCAGCAAATGCTAATTCAACAGTCCCTTTTTTGACCGTCCAAAAAAACTAACCTATAAGCTTCTGCTCCCATAATAGCATGGAGGCAGTAACAAATAAAATGCTCATGAGGGCGCAGCTTGATACGACCGCAGAGGTCGAACCCTGAATAGTTGGGGCAAGTATGGACACAACATTCAAGCTTGATACAGCTCTGAATTTGGATTGTGATTAAATATTTGACACAGCATAGGTTTCTGACACAGAATGAATGTGGTCTAAGAACTTAAAAATTTTAAATTGGACATTCACCTATTATGGTCCAATATCCAAAATCTAAATACATGGTTAGATTCAGCATATCAAAGAACCCCAAGAGTTCAATTTTTGATGAAATCAAACAAAGTTTAATTTTGGACCCTTTTGACCTCAATGTGGACAAAGTTGATAACGGGGCCCAAAAATCAAAAATCTAAATAAATGGTTAGATTCAGCATATCAAAGAACCCCATATATTCAATTTTTGTTGAAATCAAACAAAGTTTAATTTTGGACCCCGATTTGGACCAACTTGAAAACTGGGCCCATAATCAAAAATCTAAATACATGTTTAGATTCAGCATATCAAAGAACCCTAAGAATTCAATTTTGTTAAAATCAAACTAAGTTTAATTTTGGACCCTTTGGACCTAAATGTAGACCAATTTGAAAACGGGACCAAAAATTAAGAATCTAAATACACGGTTAGATTCGGCATATCAAAGAACCCCATTAATTCAATTTTGATGAAATCAAACAAAGTTTAATTTTGGACCCTTTGACCTCAATGTGAACAAAGTTGATAACGGGCCCAAAAATCAAAAATCTAAATACATGGTTAGATTCAGCATATCAAAGAACCCCATATATTCAATTTTGTTGAAATCAAACAAAGTTTAATTTTGGACCCCGATTTGGACCAACTTGAAAACTGGGCCCATAATCAAAAACCTAAATACATGTTTAGATTCAGCATATCAAAGAACCCTAAGAATTCAATTTTGTTAAAATCAAACTAAGTTTAATTTTGGACCCTTTGGACCTTAATGTAGACCAATTTGAAAACAGGACCAAAATTAAGAATCTAAATACACGGTTAGATTCGCATATCAAAGAACCCCAATAATTCAATTTTTGATGAAATCAAACAAAGTTTAATTTTGGACCCTTTGGACCTCAATGTGGACCAATTTAAAAACGGGCCCAAAATCCAAAAACTTAATGCACGGTTAGATTCGCATATTAAAGAACCCCAAGAGTTCAAGAATAAAACCCCATTGAAATTGGTCAAGAAATAAGCAATTTATACAAAGTATCTTCTTTTGCACAATACTGTGTAATTGAATATTTCTTGCAATTGCGCCATACTGTGCAATTGAATATTTCTTGCTATTGCTAATACTGTACAATTGACAATTTCTTGCTATTGTGCAATATTGTGCTATTGATATTTCTTGCTATTGCACAATACTGTGCAATTGCAGATTTCTTGCTATTGTGCAATACTGTGCAATTGAAAATTTCTTGCTATTGCACAATACTTATTATATAATAATTTACACATCCTGTTTGGTGTGTATCTCCTGCCATATCATTATTATTTGCTTTTTAATATAAATCAGAAATAACCAACTTAAAATGGAAAAAAAGGAAAAAGGAAAAAAAAAATCCCCCAAATTTTTGAACCCCTTATGATTCATCACCCCAAACTCAATCCCAGCCTTCCCTTTGAGGTATGGTACCTTGCAGTACAATTTCAGAGAGATCCATACACTTGAACACAAGTTATTGTCTGAAACTAGAAAATGCTTATTTTGGCCCTTTTGGCCCCTAATTCCTCAACGTTTCAGGCAATTACCCCAAACTCAATTCCAGCTTTCCTTTGTGATATGGAATTGAAGTACAATTTCAGAAAGATCCATACACTTACACACAAGTAATTGTCATGAAACTAGAAAATGAAAAAATTCAGCAATTTTTCCATTCGTAAAGAGCATTACTCTAGAACAGTAAAAGTGATGGCACCAAAATTCAAACTTGATCTGTATTTAGTGGTAATAAGCATTATGTGTAAGTTTCAAAATATTTGGTTGAGGCAAACTAAAGTTAGAGAACGGAAACCAACTTTGGGATGTACGTACGTACAGACGGACAAGGTAAAACTTAATACCCCTCCAATACATTTAAGACCAAACTCTGTTGTTACATGATTTGTATACATTTAAGACCAAACTCAGTTGTAATATATGATTTGTATACATTTAAGACCAAACTCTGTTGTAATATATGATTTGTATACATTTAAGACCAAACCTGTGGTACAAAGTCAGGAGATCCATACACTAACACACAAGTTACTCTGAAGTTACAAAATGCTTATTTTATACATTTAAGACCTTAACTGTGTGGTACCATAACCCCAAAATCTGTTGTTATACATGATTTGTATACATTTCAGACCAAACCTGTTGTAATTGATTTGATATTTGAACCGGTTGTAATATATGATTTGTATACATTTAAGACCAAACTCTGTTGTAATACAGGACTTGTATACATTTAATAGACCAAACTCTGTTGTAATACAGGATTTGTATACATTTATCTATTTTCATACTCACCTTTAATACATTAAAGTCCCACTCTTGTCTTGCAGCTTCAGCTTTCACACAATTCACAGTAATCTTTGTCAGCTTTCTTCAGGGACTTACTGAACTGGTCACATTTCTTCTCCAGCTACAATTAAAATACTCCCCATCATAACATCCAAGTTGGAATCTGAACTCTTCAATAACTTTTACTTATGTATACTTCTCGTTACATAATTCAAGATAACACTGTGGTTGTTGGTTTTGTATGAGAAATGAATAGGGACCTAAAACTTGACTTGAGTAAATGCATTCTATTACTAAGTAATATGATTGTATGTATAAGTATATTAACTGAGCATAGTATCATGTTCACTTATACTGTAAATTAAAGTGCTTTTGAAGAACAGACAAAATAAAGCGATATTGGAAAATCGACGCATGTATACCCTTATTTGCTGAATATTTGGTGGAAAATCAGCAAATCATACCAAAACCAACCACAAAATTTGTAGGTCATAATAGCATGGAGGCAGTAACAGAAAATGCAGGTAAAGCTTTACAAGTTTGGAATATAAATCAGTGACTTATTTAAGAAAAAGGTGTAGGTCTTTTATACTCCCCTGGATGTATTTGTATACTCCTCTAAATGTATCCTTAAACTAGCTTACAGGTTATGTGACCTCAACAATACAAAAAACGTAACCCTGCGTCAAGTTTTCTCCATTTAGGGTTACTATTCTGTTCAATTATTTGTAATGGAGTTAGCCAGAAGTGAGTCCCACTAGGCTGACTTTAGGTATTTTAGATTCAGGATTACCAGTAACAAATCACATAATTTCAATCAATTGAGGTTGGAAATTTATTGACAGAAGAACTCAAGAAACTGTCAGTTTTTAGTTAATTCCAATACTTTATTTGGGTAAAGTCGGACATATGAAAAGACATATGTTTATCCTGAATTATAACATGAATTTCTGTGGGCATGAATACTGAATCTATTCATAATTGTCAATAAATTAGTTGCATGTGAAGAAATGACATTATTGTATTCACTTTTGATCAGTTGTAAGAAATCAGGCAAAAAAATTGTAAACCCAACAGGAATATTACATTTTCATATATCTTGTGAATCATACCTTAATTTTATCTTTGTCTGAGTGTTTTTTATTTCCTGCTTTAGATTCATTTTTGGATTCTTCTCCTTTTTCGTAATCTTTTGCACATGCATATGCAGATTTCTTTGCCTATATAAATAGATTAATACATAAATAAAGTTACATTTTTGTGCTTATAAAATGTTTCATACATAAGCATATACTTTTCCTTGGAAAGCATGTGATATTACTGGGAATTTGTTTGGTCAAAAGCTGTAATTTGACTCAGTCTTTGTATACTCCATACACCTGTTTTGCTGTTTAGGATTTGTCTCCTCCGTGTCCTCTAGATCCTTATCTAATACTCCCTTTCTACTGTAAGGTGAGAAGCTCAAAATCTAGTACTATACAGTTGGAAAGACATCCTTTTGACCCCCCATTTTATTGACAGAATAAGCATAGACTTGATACATGAAAGGGGTTCAAAAGGAATCCCTAATACATATGGTTCCTCCTTAATCATATACCGGTAGTATGTATTTCCAATATTGTAAAAGATTTTATGCGAAGATACTTCTATCTTGGATACAGACTGTCAGCAAACTCTAGCAAAAAACACAAACTTTGAACAAGTTCTGTCTGGTAATTTCTATTATCTTATGAACTAACAGTAAACATGTATAGCTATTCTCTATTTTATAATTCATGTTTATTCTTTGGAGACTGTTTTTTTTAAATCTGAGCATTATATTGATAACAATATCTGTAATATAATTTACTCTATATTCTTCTGTCCTTCTGTCTGTTAGATTCTTTAAACTTTTATCAACAACTACCTCAATCTGCAAACACAAATAACAACACAATTTAAGACCGAATGATCACTTACTGGTTACTGAATGTCTTCAACAAGTAGGAGGCAATATTTGTATACATGTACTTTACAAATAAATAAAAAAAATTACCTTAAAACCTGTTATTTTTTCATTAGTTAACCAATTTTCAGGATAAATTCTTAAATTGCATCAATTTAAAAATATGGACGGAACTTAAAGTAAATTTATTCATGAAAACTGGTAGTAGAGTATTTATGAATTTCAACTGAACTAGGTATTTTCATTAACTGAATTCAAACAACTTTATATTTATCTACAGGCAATAAGTGATACATCACAAAGTAATAATTATTTTATCACTGGTCATAATTATGTTAAACAATTTACCGAACACTTGGGGACATGAACTTTGATATCTTTATTATTAGATATTTGTATCATTATTGTGCTATAGAAACTATAAATAGCACAGGTCAAGGTTTTAGTGTTGCTTTATATGGACATTAAAATGTCCTGTCAAGGTGGTGCAAAACAATATGGTGTTTTTTCAAATTCTAAGTAATGTCAACCTAATCTATGTTTTATTTAACAATAAACTCACAGGTTTTCTGGCTTTAATCTGTGCTTCTACCAAGAGTTTTAAAGGTTTACTTATTTCTTCAACAAATGCTACTGCTAGATTTCTGAAATAAGAGAGTATCATATGTCAAAGAACACATCCTTCTTTGTAGATACACTGTCTAATTGTACTAAACCACCATTAAGGAAGTTTTAAATTCCAACAGGTAATCTTTAAACACTTAGGATGAAAAGGTGTTCATGTTGTATATGATGTTATCCCTGCCTTGTCTCAAATTCAGATGCTGAGCCTAACATTCCAGCAAACAAGATAACAGTCTGAAGCAACCCATGCTTTGTAGCCTTTGCTCCTACTCCTCAGGAATAAAAGAAACTGTTCCAAGTCAACTTTGAGGACTAAAATTCAACTGTGCTTTTAATTTTAATTTTTCCAGAAGCCCAGGTGGTGATAGTTTTTTTGGGGGTAAAGTTACCTAAGCATTTATTTAGTCTATAAGTGTGTATGAGTCAAAATCATCCGGTGCTAACAACAAACATATGGTCCTTTCATGTAGCGTTAAACAAAACATCTTTGTATAAAAGAATTAGAAATATGAACCATTTTAGGTATACATAAATTACTGATTGTAACAGAGAAACAAAGCTTTTGTCAATTCATTTCAGGCTCATATAAGAATTCAGCTTACATTTCAAAAGAAAAATCAAAATTTTGATGTTTCTTGTCTTTATACCACCATGGTAATTATTTCAAAATTTCAATGACCAAAGTTTGAATTTTTTTACAAGTTATCACATATTTGACACAATTTTCCAGTAGATAATGTAGCAGTATTTTACAGGTATATTGCCAGTATCTATTGCCAAATGTGTACCAAAAAGAACTTAAACAACAAAGAGTACACAAAGGCATATGAGAACAAAAAGGATACTGTTACTATCTTTCTGAGTGGGAAAACCAGTGTCTGTTACTGAGAGTGGTATGGTCTGTATGGCCTGTTCCCAGTATGGCAAACAAGATCAATTAACTTCTGGCTAATGATGTTACAATTGCCAATATAAGAAAGCAAGAGAAATCAAAGACCCATTGTAAACATGGTCTTTTGTTAATTGTTTTTGCTTTGTATCAATCTGATAAGTTACGCCTTTCAACTGATTTGTATAGTTTGCTCTTATGTTGTGCTGTTCCACACCTGTCCCAGGTTAGGGGAGGGTTGGGCGCCCGCAAAATATGTTTATCCCTGCCACATTCTGTATGTGCCTGTCCCAAGTCAGGAGCCTGTAATTCAGTGGATGTTGCTGTACATCATATTTTTTCGTTTATTGTTTTGTACATAAATCAGGGCTATTAGTTTTCTCGTTTGAATTGTTTTACATTTGTCATTTCGGGGCCTTTTAAAGCTTGCTATGCAGGATGTGTTTTGCTCATAGTTGAAAGCTGTACATTCCTTTAGTTGTTAACTTCTATGTCATTTGGGCTCTGCTGGAGAGTTGTCTTATTGGCAATCACTACATCTTCTAATTTTTATAAAGCAAATGAATATGGATAGTATAGGCAAGTTGGACAAAATGTTTTATACATATCAACAGTCATGCAATGGCATTTTGAACATTATTATGTGTTAATAAAGTTAGGATAGATGTTTGTCATATAAATGTTTAACAGTACGATATGTCTGGGTTTTTCATCTTCCAGGTATTGCCTTCTTCTAAGAACATGTCGATTAAATTAACATTAGAGTGTAATGTATCTATATCTGATATGACATTTAGATTCTTTTAACCTGGGCCCTTAGATATTATATGTTAGAGCCAAGTTTGTTACTAAGCTTTTAGTTGCAATTTCCATCCCTACTCATTAGTTTCAAATGGATTGCAAAAGAAGAAGCAACATGTGATAGTAATTTTAATTAAAGAACCTTAGTGAGCGCGCTCACATACCCCACATCCCCACATTGTCACTGGAGAAATAAAATAACTGTAAGAAAAAAATTGTATAAGAAAAAAATTGAATCATAATTTCCTGTTGATATGCACATCTACACAGTATGTCCTTATTATCTACAAAGTGTCACTGGAGAAATAAAATAACTGTAACAAAAAAATTGTATAAGCTAACTCCTAGAAAAAATTGAATCATAATTTCCTGTCGATATGCACATCTACATAGTATGTCCTTAATATCTACAAAGTTGCATGAAATTCTGTTGTGCGGTTTCAGAGGAGTTGCGATGACAAACTGTTGCAGTAGTATATTGAAGCAAATAAGTTCAAAGGCGTAACTCCTAGAAAAAATTGAATCGTAATTTTCTGTCGATATGCACATCTACATAGTATGTCCTTATTATCTAATAATTTATCTAGTAATTTCCTGTCGATATGCACATCTACATATTATGTCCTTATTATCTAAAAGGTTTCAAGAAATTCTGGTGTGTGGTTTCAGAGGAGTTGCGATGACAAACTGTTGCAGTAGTATATTGTAGCAAATAAGTTCAAAGGGGCGTAACTCCTGGGAAAAAAATTGAATCGTAATTTCCTGTCGATATGCACATCTACATAGTATGTCCTTATTATCTAAAAAGGTTTCATGAAATTCTGTTGTGTGGTTTGAGAGGAGTTGCGATGACAAGAAAACGGACTGACGGACGGACAGACAGATGGACGGACGGGTCAAAAACATTATACCCTCCGCAAGTTCGTTGCATGGGGTATAATTACTTTGATTTGAAATTGCCAGAGATAAAAACATGTTTTCTCTGGCACTAAACACAAATTTGAAATCATGAAACCAACAAGGCTGTTCGGCAGTGAGTATCAAAAAATTAAATTTTTACTTGTCATTTATATTAGTAAATCTGGTTTTCATGTTCTGTTTACTGGGAAATTTTCTTGCTTTCTTCTCTTGACGATTTGCTACCTGAATTCAAATTAACACAGCTTTAAATTTGCGATTTCCTGGTGGTGTTTATTTATATACAGTCTTAGTCCTACGAATCTAGTTCAAGTGAAATATTTGCGGTAGTATCCTTTTCCTGTATCAACTCTTACCACGAGAATAGTGAAAATTTCCCTGTTACAGTAACAAGTACTATCCTTGATAATAAGTCTGGTTTTTTTTTTTAAACACAGGTTCAATTAACAACTTAATACTAAGAAATATTGAAATACATGGTCTGTTTATTTTGCTAGTGCTAATTATTCTTTTTTAGTACAATGATTTCTAAGTCTGTACAGTTTGATTTAAGAAAACACAATACTCCATAAAGTTCTTTAAATCTTACAAGACTATAACAAACTTAGAAACTTGTTGATTGATCTGAGTTTTGTTCTCAATTGAACTGATAACTGACACTGTTATTTACTAACTATATGATACTCTAATATACATGTGTTTCATTGTCTGACAACTTACTTATGATACTCTAATATACATGTGTTTCATTGTCTGACAACTTACTTATGGAGATCTGCCTCCTGTTCCATCATAGTAGCTACAGCCTTCCATCCTTCTGCTAATGTTCTAAAAAAAAAACACAGTACAATTTATATAAATCAAGTCTGGATAAATTTCTGTATTTATGCCAGAGTTTGTAATTTTTCAACTGTTGTTAATAATATTTCTTCAAAAACCATTAACCCCACACAAGTAACCTAATTAACAGGATGAAAGACTTCAACTCTATATTTTTTTGGTAAAAAGATATTCACATTTCCATGGTCATACTCAACACAGATGTTTACACTGATCTGGATATTAGCACTCACAACATACTTTAACCCTGACAAGTCTTTATTTGCTTGTCCTAATTCAGAAAAACTCCCTAGACTTTGGTTTTGGCATCAGAAATTTGGTATAAATGTGATCTGAATTCCTTCATAACTTTTCTGCACTTGGTAATTTCTAGCGTACAATAGGAGGTTGTTGATTTTTGAATACCATGTGCTTAGTGGTGACCACTAGATGTCAATTTTGGTAAAATTGTATTCTTTCGTTGCTATTTCATTAGCATAAATTTACTTTTATGTGATACATACATATTCAAAATTAGTATATTTTAGATTTATACTATGACTTGTAGTAATTAGCTTACTGAACAGGGCTCTAGAGTATACAGATATGTTATTTTTTTTAATATGTATTCATATATTAATAATAAAATTAATACACATTTTTCTTATGTTTATAATTTAAATTACAATTACATTTTTATATCATACTGAAAATACTAGAAAACTGAAAACTCTAAAAAAAATTATTTCTGATTTTTTTGGTATCATTCTCATTTCCCCGCATCTTTTACGTGTTTTAAATCACAAATGAAACTGTAGTAATTTTACCCCCATTTTTAATCATATAACAATAAGATACATGATATGGATACACTACATATTTTCAGTGTGCCAGAAAAGTTAGTGGTTTCTTTAAGTAAAAACATATTGATTAAACCGTTTAAAGGCAATAAGACACCATATCTATATACTAAATATAGTAGTTCCTCTAAGTAAAAGCACATTGATTAAACTAGTTAAAAAGGCAATAAGACACCATATCTGTGTACTAAAATATAAACTTTTATATCAGAAATTTGTTTTTTAATTGGAATTCAATACATCAACTACCATTAAATTTACTATGTATTCAGGGTGTTTTGGCTGAATGCCCCAACAGCTGTTTATATATTTCATAGGTATATATAATGATTACTAACCTTATTTTTATCTTGAAGTGTTACAGTTTTGTCTACAAATTTACTTTCTAATTCTTTTTAAAATTATGATTATATTTGATATACAAAGCATCTTTATATATATGTAATTTGTACTTTTGTACACTTTTTCAAATAAATCTCTATAACTCTAATAACTCTTTCCACTGTAGTATACTTACCCAATGTTATTAGAAGAAACTTTTAACAATTTTCCACTCAATCTCTGCAGATTTTTTGCATAATTACTTTCTAAATCAGATCTGAAATAATTAAGAAATGATGGTTAACATCTGAGATTGTTTTCAGCTGAAGGGTATATTTATAGGGATGCATTGATTGATTATTGAGTGCCTTTCATTTCATGGGTAAAATACTTTCTCTAACAGACACTAAAATCTTGGCCTGCATAAAACTATTGGCCCGAGAACACAGTTATTTCAGTAGTGCATTTCTTTTAGACAATAAATTCAAATTAAAAAATTTGTAAGGGTTCTATGAACCCAGTGTCTCGCCTACTTTTGCTGTTAATCGCAGGCTCAACAAAATGAGGAAAAAATTAATAAAATATTCCTCTCTATACTATCTTTTGATTGTAAGTAACTTCTGTCAAAGTTTGGTAAAAATCCAGGATAGTTTATGAATCTAATAAATGTTTTAAAAACTTAAACTACAGACTGTATGTAATGTTAACTGAAAGAAAAACTAAGTCAATTTATAAGTAAATTATGGAAAAATGGAACAAAATTTTAACAAAACTTCCTTCTAGATACTAGCTTTTAATCATAAACAAGCTTCTGTCCAAGTTTGGTACAAATCCAGGATAGTTTAAGAAAGTTGTTAAAATTTTAAAACTTTAACCACAGAGTGAATGTAATGTTAACTGGCAGAAAACTAAGTCCATTTATAAGTAAAATACGGAAAAATGGATTTTTTTTACAAAATTTACTTCTGGATACTATCTTATGATTATAAACAAGCTTCTTTCCAAGTTTGGTAGAAATTCAGGATAGTTTAAGAAAGTTATCAAAATTTCAAAACTTTAACCACAGAGTGAATGTAATGTTAACTGGCAGAAAAACTAAGTCCATTTATAAGTAAAATACGGAAAAATGGATTTTTTTTTTACAAAATTTTGAATATTATCTTATGATCATAAACAAGCTTCTGTCCAAGTTTGGTAGAAATCCAGGATAGTTTAAGAAAGTTATTAAAATCTTAAAAACTTTAACCACAGAGTGAATGTAATGTTAACTGGCAGAAAAACTAAGTCCATTTATAAGTAAAATACGGAAAAATGGAATTTTTTTTACAAAATTTACTTTTGAATATTATCTTATGATCATAAACAAGCTTCTGTCCAAGTTTGGTACAAATCCAGGATAGTTTAAGAAAGTTATTAAAATCTTAAAACTTTAACCACAGAGTGAATGTAATGTTAACTGGCAGAAAAACTAAATCCATTTATAAGTAAAATACAGAAAAATGGAATTTTTTTTACAAAATTTACTTCTGGATACTATCTTATGATCATAAACAAGCTTCTTTCCAAGTTTGGTAGAAATTCAGGATAGTTTAAGAAAGTTATTAAAATTTCAAAACTTTAACCACAGAGTGAATGTAATGTTTCCTGGCAGAAAAACTAAGTCCATTTATAAGTAAAATACAGAAAAATGGAATTTTTTTTACAAAATTTACTTTTGAATATTATCTTATGATCATAAACAAGCTTCTTTCCAAGTTTGGTAGAAATCCAGGATAGTTTAAGAAAGTTATTAAAATCTTAAAACTTTAACCACAGAGTGAATGTAATGTTTCCTGGCAGAAAAACTAAGTCCATTTATAAGTAAATTACGGAAAAATGGAATTTTTTTACAAAATTTACTTTTGAATATTATCTTATGATCATAAACAAGCTTCTGTCCAAGTTTGGTAGAAATCCAGGATAGTTTAAGAAAGTTATTAAAATTTCAAAACTTTAACCACAGAGTGAATATTTGTGGACGCCGCCGCCGACGACGACGGAATGTAGGATCGCTATGTCTTGCTTTTTCAACAAAAGTCAAGGCTCGACAAAAATCACACCTGCTCTATCTCAAAAGTGTACTACTTTTGGGACAAATAATATCAAAATTATAGAAAAGTCTACCAGATCTAACTCAAAATATGGACAATTCTATGTTAAGGGGGTCTATAATTCAGTTCGACAGCTTCAGACATACTAATTTTTGACCTTTTTACCTGGACCAAATTACTACTTTACATTAAAATTCATCACCCAATTTTTTTTAACATGTAATTTCATCCCCCTACTTCATATTTCATGCATAAAATAAATAAATTTGGAAAGTTTAAATGAAAAAAATTTCCATGTTATACACTGTTCACACTAGGGACTATATTTGTAGACAACAAAAATCAAAGGACGATAACTGTGTCCTCAGACCTATTAATATAAACAAATGCATTGCTGTTTAACAAATATCTCCTTTTACATGTTTTGTTTATACTAATAGTCATAACAGTCTTAAAGTAGTATATAAAGTTTTTCATGAAATTTCTATAAACATTATTCTAGCTTTTGCTAAAAACTGTTCAGGTTGTATCCTGTGAAAAACAAGATGTATTTTCTATCATTTTTTCTTATATCTTACAACTTTTTCCCTTTTCTGACTAGATGTAGCTCATTTTCAAAGTAAATATAAATTAAAAAAATAAAGAAAACAGCAATATGATGGACTGTCACACAGCCATTTTTTTTTTTTAAATGAATATGGAAGTGGGTATAATTTACTTTTCTAGGTACATCTAAAGCTGACTTTACATTGATCAAAACCTCCACCTCATTTTTGTCGAGCCTTCGACTTTAGTCGA
The DNA here is from genome assembly GCA_017311375.1 of Mytilus coruscus. Lineage (NCBI taxonomy): Eukaryota > Metazoa > Mollusca > Bivalvia > Mytilida > Mytilidae > Mytilus > Mytilus coruscus. The sequence goes on along the minus strand of CM029596.1, from coordinate 47,518,866 downwards.
AAAAGCGAGACATAGCAATCCTACATTCCGTCAGCGTCGTCGTCGTTGTCGGCGGAGTCCACAAATATTCACTCTGTGGTTAAAGTTTTTGAAATTTTAATAACTTTCTTAAACTATCCTGGATTTCTACCAAACTTGGACAGAAGCTTGTTTATGATCATAAGATAGTATCCAGAAGTAAATTTTGTAAAAATAAAATTCCATTTTTTCCGTATTTTACTTATGAATGGACTTAGTTTTTCTGCCGGGAAATATTACATTCACTCTGTCATTAAAGTTTTTAAAATTTTAATAACTTTCTTAAACTATCCTGGGTTTGTACCAAACTTGGACAGAAGCTTGTTTTTGATCATAAGATAGTATCTAGAAGTAAATTTTGTAAAAAATAAATCCATTTTTTCCTTATTATACTTTTAAATGGACTTAGATTTTCTGCCAGGAAACAACATATTCACTCTGTGGTTAAAGTTTTTAAAATTTTAATAACTTTCTTATACTATTTTGGATTTGTACCAAACTTGGACAGAAGCTTGTTTATGATCAAAAGCTAGTATCTAGAAGGAAATTTTGTAAAAAAATAAATCCATTTTTTCCGTATTTTACTTTTAAATGGACTTAGATTTTCTGCCAGGAAACAACATATTCACTCTGTGGTTAAAGTTTTTAAAATTTTAATAACTTTCTTATACTATTTTGGATTTGTACCAAACTTGGACAGAAGCTTGTTTATGATCAATTGCTAGTATCTAGAAGGAAATTTTGTTTTCTTCCAGTTAACATTACATTCAGTCTGCAGTTAAAGTTTTTAAACATTTATTAGATTCATAAACTATCCTGGATTTTTACCAAACTTGGACAGAAGCTTCTTACAATCAAAAGATAGTATCAAGAGGAATATTTTTATTGATTTACTTCCTCATTTTTGTTGAGCCTGCGATTAACAGAAAAAGTAGGCGAGACACTGGGTTCCGTGGAACCCTTACGAATTTTTAGACTTATACCTCGAATTTGACATAAGTGGTCATCTCAGTACTAGAATCTATGACAAACGAGACGATTTTAATTTTGAAATTATCAATTTCCCCCATCTTAGTAGCAATATACCAACTTCACCTGCATATGGGATATACATTTTCCAACTCATTCGGTATTCAAGAGCTTGCAGCTGCTACACAGACTTTATAAAATGTCACCTGTGTCTGAGCAGAAAGTTGATGAAACAGGGTTATGTCAAAGAAAGTCTCGTCCTTTTTCTAAAAAAGTTCATGGGAAGATACCAAGACCTTGTTGATAAATATTCCATATCAACTTCACAAATAATATATGATGGTCTTGAAGTATAGATTCTAGGTACTGACGTTGTTTATCATCTTAAGTACGTGTTATAGTGTTCTTTTATTTGTCTTTGTAAATTATTAACCTTTACTGTTTAGTCCATTTTTGGTAATATCCTTTTGGCATGGCTCGGTACTTATGCATCCCGCCAATGTGTTGTTGTGCTGTAGTCATTTTTTGTATTCTTGTCTTTCATTTTTGCTTATGTGCTTTGTCTATATGCCATTTTGTTTTTCTTTGTTGACATATTTGTTTGTTTTTATAGTAATTGAAATTATAACACAATGTTGACTGCTGTACCACTGTTTTTGAAATTTTTACCTATTATGTCTGTTTGTTCACACATTGTTGTCAATATAATGGAATTTTATGCGACTGTCATACAAGTGAGAGGTTTAGCTAGCTATAAAACTAGGTTTTATCCACCAATTTCTACATAAGGAAATGCCTGTACCAAGTCAGGAATATGACAGTTGTTTTCCATTCGTTTGATGTGTTTGAGCTTCTGATTTTGCCATTTGATACGGGACTTTCCGATTTGAATTTTCCTTGGAGTTCCGTATTTTTGTTATTTTACTTTTTTTACACCAATTGACCATATTTTGCACTAAATTAACTTAAAAATATAGTTACTTCTTTCCATTTTCAGACAAGAGCACAAGAATACCTCTTTCTCAAACAGTAAATGTTCAGAAAATCTGATGCAAATAAGAACATTTTACCTGTTTCAAGGAGACCAAGAAATTATTCATTTACCTTTTGATGACTACACAAGGCTTGATGTTTGCACATTATACATTAAATAAAATTTAAAAAACATTATACATATTCTTATAATTCTTATATGATTTGCACATCAACAAATAATGGATCAGTACTGCATAAGAATAGTAATAACTGTACTGTTTTTGTAGAGTTGTCACTGTCAATTTGAAAATTTATGGTCACAAATATCTATTTTATTGGCTCCACTCTGCATTGACAGTTTAACTGCATTTGCAAACATCAAATCCTTAATTGCAGTGGCAACTCCTAAAATGCAGAGCTATATCTCTATCTTTTATTTGTTTCTCCAAATATCTTTGTTCCATATGTCTGTCTACCTTTTTTACACACTAGGGATAGACATCACTACCAGGACAACAGTGCAAGGATAGTGGAAACATAGCTAGTAGAATACTGTTATAAGCTATTCCAATAGACTGTTAAAAATCTTAAACGGTCAAGAGCTGCTCACACGGCAATTAAATCTTAAAATATCTCATTGGTCTTCCTAACCTCATATTTCAATCAAATTAATTTTGCCCTACAACTGCTGAATATTTGGGAAAAGATAATGCAGGTAAAAATACAACTGGTAAAATTGATTTAAAGTTGAATTCATTAATAATTGATAGATTTTTACACCACAAGTCAAATTGTGCAAATTCATTATCTAAGCAATTGTTTACTTATTTTGCAGGTGAGTTGATTTGTTTATTTACTTATCCTGCTGGTCAGTGTATCTTATAGCTTAATTTTCTACTACACCTATTTTTTTTGGGATCTCTGTTTCAATTCCCCCCCTTTTGATTTTTCAAAGCTACTATGTTAAAGGGGTTTATATTTATTTTAACTTCCTGAATTACAAACTTTAAAGTAATGAGGTTTCCCAAATTTATCTGACATCATTACTTCACCGAGGACTACAGCAGTGTAGTACAGAGAATTTCTTCCTGTACAAACTAATAATTAAAACACTTCCTCTGTATAATTACCAACTTTCATGTGAACAGTACTATTTGACTAAATATGGTAATTTTTAATAGTTAAGCAGTTGCTGAGTCGTGTTGGAACAAAGAGGGTGTACCCCCTTCCCCACCCCCTTTGATCATTAACATATATTTAATTTTTTTAATAAAATCATCAACAAACTTTGTTCATCTCATTATTTTTGTTACCACTGATATTTGAAACTCAATAAGCTTTAACTCAGTTGCAACAGAAAAAAAAAAGGGTCTTGTATCCCTGGTGCTTTCGACTGGAGAACCGTCGTACACAAGCATCGCACAAGTTGGCACTCCGAGGCGGGTGGGGAGCAAGAAGGTGAACTGTGGTTTATTTTTATCAATAGTACCGCTTAAGTCGACGCTAGGGGCCGTCTTGACCTTGTTGTAGGGTATGAATGGTTCGTTCATTGTTGAAGACCCTACATCAACTGTCAAGATGAAGAACAGGAATAAAAGCCCTGTTCATTGATAATTTTCTATGTTTTCTATGTATTGTGTGCAATTTTGTCCCATGTACATTTACTCCATATCCTTTCATTTTCTTTTAATTTTTGTTTCCATTATTCACTTTGAAAAAAGGCTATAATTAAAAAAAATCTTCATCTAGCTCACAATGTAAGAGTATGGTAATGAGTATAATCAATACATTTAAAAAACAAACAAAACTTACAACACAACAGATAAAAACTGATCTAAAGTCTTTATCAAAATATTGTACTACATTGTATATGTATTTGAACTTCAATTCGACAAATAAAAATAATCAGAGTTTAAGATATACATGTATATCATGACAACCCATGACCAATTTAATACATGTGCCTAAAAATGATATTTTAATTTGTGAAATTATTACATATGAAAAACCTTGGATTCATTTTGATGGCAACCTTGGATTTGACATCTATGTAGCTACAAATACCAAAAATATTGGTGAAGTCAAATAAGATCCATTATCTTTCATATGTCTTATTCCACGTAAAAATAAGTAAATTTTATAGACTGACTTACCTCTCTTGTAAAATATTAGCCACTTCTTTACAGAACTCGCTTCCATGTTTTATGTACTTCCTCAATTCTTCAAACCCATTAAGGCTCTGAAATAGAGAAAACAAAATTTTTAATTGAATCAAAATTTATCATTAAAAGCATTAAGTAAGACTATATGCTTTTTCAGTGTCCATTCCTTCCTACATCTTTCCTGTATTTTTTCTTATTCTGTGATGCTGTCATTTATACACTTAAAATACAGTAAAATAACACTGGTAATAATTTTCTTTAACTATAGAAAATAATTGATTAATTAAAAAGTTTGCCTCTTCATTCACAAATTCATTTTCCCCAAAGGAAACTTTTCCACATATCCAATTCATGGCTTGATTCATCTTTTTAAATTTTATATAACAACAGCTACATGTATTTCTGAATTAATCCATGAGTTATAAGTGTTTTGTTCTTATTTTGAAGTGAATTGGGAAAATACCTAATTCAGATTTCCTCATGGAAACGAAACAATGCATTGCTATGAAATACATAATAATTTATCATCTATGTCTGCATACACATATGGTAAATGTTAAGTGTATAAACTCAACTAATTCTCTTTTCCAGTAAAAGAAGCTTGCATTTCTTAAAGTGGATTAATTTATTTTTCGTGGATACCAATACATGTATTCATGGATTGGCGAAATATTCTATTTGCATGAATATTTGATAACATGGATTTACCAACATCTGCATACAATACTGTAGACAATTTAAACTTCGTTGAACATTTAAATTCCTGGTTTACCTATACCCACAAAATCCACTAAAATTGGTTCCCCACGAATAATAATGAATCCACAGCAATTAGTTTCAGAGGAGGAAACTAAGGTAAAGTGTACTAATTAGTCACTTTTTAGTCTTCGACTTTGAATATGAAAAGTGTTGTTAATATCTTTCAGTGGACTATATGGTTTTTGTAAGAAATAGGTATAAGCATAACCCAGCTTCTTTTAAATTGTTTCAACCCTCAAACTATATAAAAACTATGTACATGTACATTAAAATGAAAATTTTGAACAACTGACTCATCTCAATTTGTATAGGAGCAACAACCTAACAAAAACAAGATATTTTGCTGCAAGACATATATTTCATGACTTTGTGGTTAAAAATATGTTTGAATAGAAAGATTCATTAACATCTGATGAAGCATGCTTTCACAAAATGCAAACTGCATGAATAGTAACAAATTTTCTTAGTAATAAGGGAACATTTTTGAGAGAAAAAAAATCTGTGTGTGCTCCGAATTTGATATATCATAAACTGTAACTGTTCAAAGTTTGCTTGAAATTTGACAATGGACTCAAAAGTTAATTCCTACAGACAGACAGACAGACAAACAAGCTGATTCTGTTATATTCCTACAAACTTTGTTTTTCGACAGGTATAATAAGTGCATACTTTGATGTTAGTCCAGAGTATGAGTACCATCCACATAAATCATTTGAATATTGAGGTATTAAAGTTTCAGACTCTCACAAGCAAGAAAGGTACACAACAAAGTATATTCAAGTTTTTAATTATAAAGGCATAAAAAAATTGAAAAAAAAAAACATTTACATGATTCCTTAGAAATGATTACACGTTCAATGATCTGTGGATATAATATCTTTATTGGGGTACTGTTCATGGCTGTAAGTGGTTACAAGTGAATCATAAATTTAAATGTTCAACAAAATAAAAATTTCCTATTAGCTTTTAAGAAAACTAAATATTTCCTATAAGTTATAAGATTATAAGTAGAATTTGTTAAAACCATGAAATCAATTGTTAGTGAAAACAACTTTTTTCTCATTCTACAAAAACTGGTATCAACAAAAATAAAGGAATTAATGGCAGATCTGTTTAGAACTGCCTTGGTATCAACAAAAATAAATGAATCAATAGCAGATCTGACTATAAACACTACCTAAGTTCAAATATATGCCTTTTAACTTCTACTGTAATAGGTAAAGATCTTAAAGGCTGTGAACCTCTTTTACTTGTGCACAAAAGTGAATAAAGATTGATACTTAGCATCAAATAAAACATTTTGTTTGAAACAAACAGTCCTACCTGATTTTCCATTTCTATATACAGGTAAGCAGGAAGTTAAGACATATTAGATAGCAGGAAGAAATAGTGTATGTTTACATTGTTTGTTTATTCAAAATTTAGGTTATAAATTGTTGAGATTATAAAGGAGTATTTTTGATCAGGCCCCTATATGGCTCCTAATTCAAGCTTAATTTTCAAATTGGGACTGAATGGCAAAAATCAAGATGTACATGATGTATCATATATTTAACAATGACTATATAGGAAATAGGTACTTTGTAAATTTACATATCAGCTCTCACTTTATGATGTCATAATTACATGTACCATGCATAAATCAATTTTTTACCAAATTCAATTAAAATATGCAAATTTCAATATGTTTTTTGGACCGGAAACATAAAGCACATGCGTCAACATAAAAGATTTTTTTTAAAATTTATGTTTGTTATAGGAAACTAAATATTTCACTTGATTATTCAGTTTGTGGAACCCAGCACTATGTTTTCTAGGCCTAATTGTAGTTGAAATTCAGAAGATATTGTCGATGTTCATAAAAAGCTCTACTTTTGACCTAATACTGATGTAACAGGCAAAGATTTGTAAGAAAAAGTTGACAAAAATTGTCCCATTACACTTTTCTCATGTATTCACATCAACTTGAGCATAAAAATAAGGAGATGTGGTACAATTGCCTATGAGACAACTATCAACCACAGTTAAGATGAAGTAGTGTAAGCATTTATGGGCAACCGTACACCGTTCAACAATGAGAAAAACACATGCCGTATATTGAAGCATTTTTCATCTTGAAATAAATGTAATTCATCAATAAATATTGAAAAAGGGAACCCTTAAAAACTCAACCACCGATTTCAGGTAACCAACTTCTGCTTTATTATTCTCTAAACTAAGAATAAATTCCTGAATTTTTCAAAATTAGCATTAGCTGTTATACCTTGGTTTAGACACATGTTAAAAACACCATTAAAACTTTCCATTTCTTAAAAGTAGTAAACACCTCCAATGGGCTTATTAAAATGTAAGTCTAGTACATAGTAGGGTTCACATCAAGATCTCTTCCTGAATCAATTTTACTGAACATTAAACTCATCAACCTATATATATCATTTACCCCCTTAAGCTTCTTTGACTTCACCTGCCTCCATCCCAATCCAAGCCCAAAAAGTGATAATAAAAATTATTTCCCCCTCATAACCAAATGTATGTATCATGTTATAAAGATAGCTAGCAAGTATTCATAATTCTACACACAAGTATTGAATATTTTTACCTGATGATCACTACAAACATGATTAATACATCAGGTGTTCAATTACAGCACTATCTTAACATTGTTTAATTACCTGTGTTATATCATTTAATCCATAAGGGGATTTCATTCCTCTAATCCAGTTTTGAACTGATTCTGGGAAGAAACTTCTCTGTCTCTGTAGAGGACGATTCCTAGGAGGGTTACATATGTGGCAATGTTTACAGAAAGGATGGGTATTACTCATTGTATTTTAACAACTTCAAAATGGAATATTCCAAAAAACAATCTTCTATTTCAAAATAGATTTTACACTAATCGAAAACATGTGATTTGCAACAGATCTAGAACACTGATTTGTTGATTGAAATATAACAGAATTTTCACATTTTCGTTTCTGATCAAATTTTCCAAAAAATGCTAACTCCAATCATGAAAGTAAAACACCCAATTTTCATTACTGTAATAAAATCCAAATCTGTGTAAGTTATAGCTTCCTAAATCATTAAATCCCACTTTTTTCAAAATATGCAGCATCTATGTCATACATGTATAAGCATCAGAATTATAGAATAAAAATATTTTATTCACTATATTGTTGAAACATTTCTTTATAATCTTGAAATGTTGTATATGCAAGTTTCATCTATCAAAAACTGCCAGGACAAATAATATTTTCAAAATGCCTTTCTTTGTATTTATGGAATTGCAGTTTATAATACTATCCAAGTATAATCACAAATTGCGATCTTCTCGTCTATACTATGTGGTATTGACAATTGTATTCGTACATTATAATTCATATTGATCTTGATGTTGTCCACATCTTTTTTTATCACAGTTAGGATTAGAGACATTTCCAGGACAGCAGACATCTCTGTCACCATATCCCCCTACATACACATCAATAAGAATTAATAATTTCCAATCAATTAGAAAAATATGACTAGCCGATCATCAGAAAAGTCAAATACATTGTACATGAAATGACCTGAGGACACAACTTAATTACAGGAAAAGTCTGAAGATTTTGGTTAGATATCAGAAATAAACAGAAAACATTATTATGTAAAACATAAGCCTACAGGTTGTTTTATCTATCATAACATCACAAAAAAGTGCCACAATGTTAATCAAACTAATTGGCAATGATTGTAATAAAGGCTCCTAAGGGGGTATTGTTATCCTTTGAAGAACAACTATTATAAAGACATATATATTTATCATTATTCTTGCGATCAACAAACAGTTACAAATCATCATGCCAGTGACAGACTAAAAAGAACCAATATCATATTTCTACTAAAATAAAACTGATCATTCTACATCAGTTCTACAGTGTTTACATGAGTCAAAATCCATGCTTGAAAAAGCATCAATGTATTCTTCAAATTCCTACATTAGTACTGAAATATTCCTATTATCACTGAGACTAACAATTTTTTCTTTTCTTTTGGCAAATGACTATAGTATTCAACTATTAACCCTATATAACTTCAAAGATGTAATACCTTCAGACCCTGTATGCTCATTATAAGACATTATTTTATCTCTACAACAAGAAGATAACAGATAAATATTTACACAATCAAAGCATTATTTTCTTTAATATTTTAGACAGTATGTTATAGCAACTATACATTGGCAGTATCTTTTATTTTTAACAGAAAGTTTATATCAGAATATCCCTGTAAACACATTCAAAATTACAGGAAATTCTATATTAAGAAAAGCAGGTATTTCAGGCAAAACTCTTAAACTGAGAATTCTTCTTTGTACCTGACCTTATTCCACTTACTGACCAAGAAAACATCTAGGGAGATTTAATACACTGTAAATAAAAAAAAAAACCTTAAAATATAAGTGATTTTGTTCTTTCAGAATTTGTTGTTGAAGACAGATCTTTGGTAGTCTGCCAATAGATATAGGAAGATGTGGTGTGAGTGCCAATGAGACAACTCTCCATCCAAATTCATTTACAACTCATCTATAGACATGATAGACTCTGGTGACTTAGAGCAGGTGTCATATGTTCAATTTTCCATGACAGGGTCAAAATACCATGGATACCCAAAAGTGTTAAAACTCTTTCCCAACACCTTCTATTTATAATTTTAGAGATAATAACTATATAGCTACATCATGTACATAAAGTTCTTTAAATAGCTATGATGATTTGATAATCTAACATCTGTAATGGGGGTTCAATTTTCCATGGTAAAAGGAGGGGGGGGGGGTCAAAATACCATGAATTGTAAAAGAGTAAAAACATCTTGTCAAACATCTTTCATTATACCAAATACTTACTGGAGCATTGTTACAATATGAGGCAGTTTGAATAAATATGATTTGAATATCTGAGGTCTCTAAGATGGAGAGGGCAATTTTCCATGATAGGGCCCGTAGTAGGGAGTTAATATACCATGGCTAATTAAAAATGTTAAAACATCTTTTCCACCATGTTTTATTTGAAAAAAAAAATGAAAAGCTATCATTTTTAAAATCCTTAACCTCTATTAGAGGTTCAATTTTCCATGGTAAATGGCAGGGAGGTCAAAATACCATGGCCTCAAAAATAGTATTATAAATCATTTCCAATATGTTTTATTTATACCAAATACTTAAATGAATAAAACATGTTGGAAATTATATTTACCTTTGATAAATTTTCTCACTGGTCCAAGTCATAAAAATATATATGAAATTCTGATTTGAGTTACCACCCCTTTTGAAAAGCAAATCTGATTTGTAGCGGATTGAACAGTAGCCCTTTTCACAAAAATCTTAAGTGTAAAATTTATCGTGTCTAAAATATTCCTTAACAATTCAACTAAATATTTTATCGTAAGATTAATTTTACACTTAAGATTTTTGTGAAAAGGGCTACTGGTCTATGCGTTTCTATGACATTATCAATATTGCACGAGACCGTTACCGGCCCGAATTAATTTCAGATAAGTGCGTTTTCGCTTATGTTTAGTATATGGGAAGTACGACAGTTGCAGCCGTCACAAGACAGGAAACGGAATGAATACGGTTGAATAACATGTCAACCCATTTGTCAGTAACTTAATTTCTGAATATTATAGTTGTTTAAGTACATTTTACCATGCGAGTAAAACGAAACAAGAAGTTTTACGGACAAGCGCTCGCTAAAAAAAGTTTAAAATACTTATAATTCTTAATTGTCCACGAGTTGTACATATTATTGTTTTCCTTTTAATAAACCACTTCAGAAAAGATCATCCTTAACCAAAGAATGATTACTTAAAGAGAAATCGAGATATTTTGTCATTATCTATCCATCATTTTATTCAATGTATCAGCGTTCAGCCATTGATTTGTGTAATGTTGTCATAGCCTCGTTTTAATCCGGAAACTTCCGAGATATTTATAGACGAAAGGGTCAATACACAAAATGTGTACTCTGATCTGCACATGTAACGTTAAATGATTTAGCATGCTGACAACGAAATTTTAAAGTAACTGGAATACATGTAACTACAAGTCAAATAACAAGTCAACTTTTATGAACAGGTGAAACAATTACTTACTTTAATAAGAAAGGAGTCCCAGAAAACATGAAAAGTTGTTTTATGCAGATAACCACTGGTTGAAAGCAGACTGTTTTACTTGATAGTTGATTATTCTCACAGTTTTTAAAGTTCAAATCATTTTCTCCAACAGTAATTTAAGTAAACACTCCATGATTAGAATAAACTGTCAACACTAAATGTCTCAAACGCTCTAAATATCAAAGAACTTTCCAACAAAGAAACAAACAGTTTAAAGAGTAACAAGGTAATAACTAACAGTATTTTGCCATTGTGTGGTAGGCTGTAAAGCACTCTGGTAGGCACAAGTGTTTACCACATTCAAGACAGCCATACATTGTTTGCTTTCTCTTGTCCTGTTTACCAGCGGAAACCTTCATCCAACACACATGACACCATGACTTTTTCCCCACAATGTTTGGCATATGTCTCTCTATAAGACGTGATGGTACTGGGGCTGCAGATTGACGACCTCTAGTACCAATGCCACAGTACTCATCTATCAAACTACTGGCAATTTGACGTGAGAATTGGAGGTATGTCATAGCAGGTGAGTTTCCAACAGTTTGATGATTTGGACTCAATAAGAAAAGCCTGTATGCATTGTATTTCAAAATTTCCAGAAATTTAAAGAACACCCGTTTATACCACTTCTGGGTTTTTTGGTTAAAGCAGTAGTACTGAATATACTGGTCCGCTTTGTCAACACCTCCCATGTATTTAGTGTAGTCGACTATGATTTTTGGACATGGTATATTGGCTTTATCAAATTGCCCATCTATTTGAACCAAACGCTGTACTTCAAACCTGGAATGATCATGGATTGTTGAAATTGCAGTTACAATTTTTTGTCTTTCCATAAGACTCAGAGATCAACTTCCTTTGAAAGAACTTCATGTCCCCTATTATCAATACCAACAGGGTGTTTTAACATGAAATCAGCTGGTAAACCGCTTCTGTTTTTGCGGACTGTTCCACATGCTGCAATTTGATAGTTATCAAACAGGTCTTGGAATAGTTTTGGTGAAGAAAAGAAATTGTCAACATATACATGATATCCCTGCCCAACAATATCAGCCCCCTCTATACATTTTTTTACAACGTGTTCACCCAATTGGCCTTGTGGTCTATCAGTTTTTCCCGTATAAACATCTGTATAGCAGATGTATCCTGTATTTGAATCTGCTAATGCCCATATCTTAATACCCCATTTAGTTGGTTTGGCTGGCATATATTGTTTGAATTTGACCCTTCCTTTGAAGGGGATCATACATTCGTCTATTGAGACCTGGCGTGTAGGGACAAATTCTCTTTTCATTGATGTGTTAAACATATTCAAGATGTTTCTTATTTTATAAAGTACATCATATGATGGATGACCTGGTTGTTGTGCATTATGGTTGTCACTGAAATGAAGGTACCTCATGACTTGCATAAATCTATTCCTGGGCATTGTTTTACGGAATATTGGAGATTCCATGAAGGGATCAGTTGACCAGTATAGTTTGGTTTCTGGTTTAACATCAATTCCCATCAAAAAGCAAAGACCAATAAAAGCTTTAATTTCTGGCAGACTAGGTTTTGACCAGGCAGATTTATTACTGTCTGGGTTTTCAGCAATTTGTTGGTTTGCATATCTTTCAGTTTCATTAATTATATGTTCAAAAATTATGTCATTCAAGAAAAGTTTGAAGAAATCTATTGGACCCTTATCAGCAGCTAAAATGGTAGCTGGGCCTGTTGCCCTTCCATCTGGACCTCTAGGTGCGAATAAATGAGGTAAACCCTTTCATGAATATCAAAATTGTTATGCCAGGTGTTTGCAACATTGTCTATATCTGGGACAACTTGGTCATTGACATTATAAATAGGAATGGTCGGTTCTGTTTCTGAGCCCTCAGACTCGTTTCCTGAAGTATTGAATTCAAAATCATCCCCAATTCCTTGATCTAGTAATATTTGTTCTTACTGTTGAACAGCCTGTTGAATTTCATCGGCTTCAAAACCTAAGAATTCCTCGTCTGAAGAATCGGACATTTCAATTTTGTTCTTTGTTTACAGACGACATTTTTAATCACATGATATATCACATGTATAAATACACCAATCAGTGTAATCATACTCAACATCACGGTCGTTAGAACGAGACTTTACCTGCGCGAGATTTATCGATACGCCATATTGTTTTGACAGTGACAACGTGTCTTGATCGTATAATCTTTGTACTTTGTTTTATTTTTAATAGTTATTCGAAATGATAATCCTTAATGTAAACACGATTACTTTAATGATAAAAGATATCTCGATCTTTGACAGTTGTTATTAATCACCAAATCCCGGCTTAAGTGTAAAAACGACATCTAAAGGTTGAATTTTTTCAGGATGATAATAGCGTCGGGACGCAGGAAAACAAGTATGATTCATAAAATTTCTTAAAACTGTTGATTGAAAAGAGATACGCGAGTTCGGTTTGTTGTAAAATCATATTTATAGGTTATAGGTTGGATTGGCCTATTTTTATTGTCACTTTTAAAGTGAAAAGTGGAATATAAATCTCATTCTCATTACAAACGGAAACCACACGCAGGGTTCAAATAAACTTTAGTGCACCAGGGAAACACGTGGTAGATTGAAAACATTGACATTTGTTTTAATTTGGACTCTGATTAAACTTGAGACAGGATATTTTATTCGCACCTGCTTGGTATTTCAAACACGTAATTTTACGTTTCAAACGGCATCTTATGCCCTAATCAAGTAGATATTACGAAAGATTGAACATGCAACATCGTTTATTCGACCCAACATGCATTTACGTAACGTTTTATGGTTCATGCTGTCCATTTATTGCCGAATTAATTCTACGATGCCTTCGGCATCGTTGGAGCCTGTGACAGGCGATGCCTTGAGGCATCACATGCAGCGCCAGGCGATGCCTCAAGGCATCGTTGGGGATGAAAGGGTTAGTAAAACTGAAACTGAATTGTTCATTTTTAAGCAAATGGAACATCAATTTTTCTGAGGAACCAAACCATGGAAATTTTATCATCAATTATCCTATTATTACTATTTTTCAGATTACTGAGGAAAAAACCAAGTCAGTTACTCAAAGATCTCAAAGGCATTACTAGTGTATTTCAAGTTTGAACAATCAATGGAAAGAGGAAATTTAATCAATAATGTACTTTCTCATGAATTTTGTTATTGTCTTCTGTTGTAATAACATTGCTTAGTATTAAAATGGTAAATTCAAAAGATCAATATTGTTTACTAAACACCAATACAACATACAGATACAAGTATAGGAGTAAGTTTGATCATACTTTTACAAGTCAGGGTGAATCTGACTTTAATAAGTAATCAAAACCTTATTAAAACAAGTAAGATGTTTCTAAATAGGAAAATTAAATTCCCTGTCTGTTTATCATGTCTATATTGAAAAAGTCCAATTGAATCCTGAAAACTTAGTTTGAATGGCAATGATTAATGGCAAACAAACAATACTTTATTTTTATAGTTTATCCTCAAGATATTGACCTGAGCCTTTTACCTGTACTATAATCCATAATACTATTAATGATGCTTGCAGTTTATTGGTAAAAACAACTACTGCACTTTTCTAGATGCTGACAAAGTAACTAAACATGTACTTCAATCCATGTTTTAAACAGTAAAATTTTCAGATACCTTGGCTCTTTGGATGATCTGTACAGAAATTTGAACCTGTCCAGTAAGATTATGGGTTAATCCTTAGCAGTTATATATAGTGCATCATAAATTTGGGAAATTGATTTACACTAGGATGTTTTTTTTTTTCCTTCATTTTCATGATTTTAGCATTTTAGTCAGAAACTAACTGCTTATCATCGGAGTAAATTTAAAAGCTCTTGATCAAAACACCTTATACAAGTAATACAAATAAAAGAAGCTATGTGGTATTTGTCAATGGGGCAGCAACACAACAAGAATGATAACCAAAAGACATCTAGATGGCAACAAACAGTCTTAAACAATAGACAGGAACACAAAATCTTCTAGAGTCTATAAAAAATAATAAAATTCTGTGAATAAATTAACTGCTTGTCTAAATATATTTATCAAATACTAGCTCTCAGAATATTCAAATGGTCAACTGACAATCCAGGAAAAACTTTCATTTTCTTTAAAATTTTAAAAATCTGATTGCTGTCTAGTAGTAAGCCCAAGGCTAGGCACTGAAACTTCTCATTAAACAATTCAATCAATATCTACAAGGATCTCTAAATACAACAGAGGGAAACAACTTTCATCTTTGTGAATCTTCTTTAGTCAAAAAACCATATTTGGGCTAAAGTAGGTGAACAGGAGTAATACTCATCTCAATATACATATATACTAGAACACACCCGCGAAATCGCGGGCATTTAGAGCTTGGTTGAAAGTATGTAAACTGTTGTAGGGAGAATTTTTGTAAAAGATTTTATGTCTGGAGAATTTCAGAAAAGGTATCAAAATTCATAGGTACTTGGAGACAGGACACTTTTTTTAAGCCCTCTCCCTTTTTTCCAAAGTCCGTTATTTTTTTGTTTTCTGTTAAATTCCATTATTTTCGCGTTTCTGATTACTATAAACATACGTATACTATAAATAAAGTGTATTTGCTATTAACTATTAATTTCAAGTTTCTTCTCCACGGCGATCACTGCTATATTATATTAGAGAGTCTTTATCAATGCGAAAATTATTGTCCTGTCCCCGAGTACTCTTATGAAAATTATGTGCAAGTTTAAAACCGGAAGTCTTGTATGACTTAAAAGTTGGTCTGATGACGGAAACAATATCCGGACGCCTTTATTTTCGTTTTTCTCCCAAAATAACCCAAACTGAATAGTCATAAGAATGGATGACAAATAGAACACAGAGGTATGATGATTAATTTATTGTGGAAGGAAGAGAAGCGACACACAAAATGAGGTCTTCTCGTTTAATAGTATAGATGTCATCTGCTACTTCTCATTATACATTTGTACATGTATAACAAAGACTGGACAAATTTACATGTCTTGACTCCTCAATTGATTCAAACTAAATATGTTGACAGTCTGAGATTTACAGGTAGGTCTTATATGTATTTACAAATCTTAATGTTGCTCAGGTGACCCTTGCCAGATATACATACATGGGGCCCTTTATAGCTTGCTGTTGGGTGTGAGCCAAGGCTCCATGTTGAAGACCGTACTTTGACCTATAATGGTTTACTTTTATAAATTTTGACTTGGATGGAGAGTTGTCTCATTGGCACTCATACCACATCTTGTTATATCTATGTATTTATGCTTCTTTTGGGGGGTAAGTGCATACTCTCTGCAAATTAAAATGAACCCTTAAAACAATACAATTCTTTGTCCTGTGGGTTTTTTCCACTGTCAGTCCAAATCACTGTGTAGATGTTACTTGTGCAGTATTTAATATGTTCTTATTCTGAAAAGGCATGACATATTTGCCTCTGAAAGTAAAACAAACAACCTCAATCAAATCAAATGCAGTCGCCAATTACTATAACTGAGAATCTGACCTATAATCAGTAAGCACAAAAATTTACACCTTGATTATTGAACAATGCAGATAAATCAAGTTAAAGTGACTCCTACATTTGTTAAAGAAAGTAAAATTAGCTACATAAACTGCAGTAAGTCAGCATGGTCAGTATTAGATTGACACATTTAGTTCAGGAACATTTGGATCAATGTGCATCTTCAACAATGGCAACTCTCCAACATTATAGAATTTATATATAATTCAAGGCTTTTTCTCTTTTCTTTTTACTTTTTCTCCCTTTCTACAAGTTTTAGTCCAAAATGGAAAAAATGAATAAAATTCTGCATTGAAGGGCAATAACTGCTATTAGAAGTAGACTGACAATTTTGGCTTTAATGACCTATTTCTAGATCTTGTCTTGTTGATCATTTTGCCTTTTACAGTTTCTATCTTCAAAGTTCTATAGTTTTTTTTTAATCAAAACTCAAAAAAATTGTAAAATTGACATTTAAGAGCAATAACTCCTATAACAACATGTATTATATGGAGTTGACTGATTTCAGCTGTATGACTTTCTTTGGGTCAATATCCCTAATGCACCTCAAAATGAGCACAATTATATACATGATTACATGTAGGCAAATTTAAAATCTCTGTGCAATGATATTGGACATCGGCATGGTGCTATTCTTAATAATTGACTGAGTTTAACAGCTGCTAACCGTTTATGCTTTTTTGATGTAAAACCTTTGTGGAGTTGTTAAATGTTTTAACAGAACTGAATTTCCCTGAGATTATCTAACTGTGTGAAAATTGTGATCTTTTACTTGCTGAAGCCACATCACACAGGGCCTTTCTGGTTATCCAAATTTGTGAAAATCTAAATTTCATACCCAAAAATTCAACATATAGATATAAGAAGATGTGGTATGAGTGCCAATGAGACAACTCTCCATCCAAGTCAAAATTTATCAATGTAAACCATTATAGGTCAAAGTACGGTCTTCAACACGGAGCCTAGGCTCACACCGAACATATACATGTATATGAAAATGTGTATCATTCAGAACGAGCAATCATACCTATCCAAGTGTAAACAATGTGGACACATGAATTGAAGAAAAGGCTACCATTAATGCCTTTCTGAAATGAATTGGGTATATTGATCCATTTGTAGACTTTGACAGTCAAGGGTGTAACTTGAATAAGTTATTAGAGAAAAAATAACATACATGTGTTATTACGGATACTTTATCTTAATCTGTAGTAACATATGTTTGTTATCAGTTAAATGTACCATAAAAATTTTTATTTTCAGTGGGCACTTGGGAATTCTTGAAACTTGCAGCAGTAACTTAATACATAACCTTGAAAACTAATTTTCCAATTCAATTAATACATTTTTGATCAACCATGGTAAATCAATGAGACAAGGCTTTTAAGTGATAACTTAGCTGTAATAACAAGGCTTAGTTATTACAGGCATTTTACTTATTACATGAGACACTTGGGAATGACTAGGAAGCTTGCGCAGAACCTCATTACATGCTCTTATCATTATTTATTACAATAAATTAAAATACATTGTGATATATGTAGGAGAAAGGCTTTGAAGAGATGTAGAGAAGCTGTAATAACACCCTTTAGTTATTACAGACATATTTTTTCTGTAATAACATGGGTGTGTTATGCATGATTGGCAAACTATGGGCTGTTATATCTTTCTAAAGTTTAATATACATAAAGACAATTATAATATCAATAGAACTAGTACACAATTTAATAAAATAAAGGATGTATAATGCCCCTTTGAAACATGTAACATACATATGTTATCACAGATTTTTGATTTTTTAGCCCTCAATAACAAATGTATGTTATTTTTCTCTAATAACTTATTTAAGTTAGACCCTTGACTGTTTGAGTTGATAATTTTTGCTGTTACAACAGTTTATCTTTATTTTTTTATTGTTTTGCCAAAAATGAATAAATTGGTAAAAATCATGATTAAAGGGCAAAGGGCATTAACTCTATCTATTATAGTTTTTAATATAAAAGACAGAAAATTGGTAAAAATCGTCATTAAAAAGCAATAACTCAAATAAGGAGTTGCCTAATGATTTCCACAATATTGACTTATTTATAGATCCTGCCAAGCAGACAATTTTGGCCTTTTAAAGTCTTTCTCCTTCTATTACAGTTTTCAAGATTATAAGTAAAAAAACAAATCTAAAATTGGTAAAAATTCTATTTACATGGAAAGCAATAACTCCTAGGAGTCAACTGATGATTTCAGCCATGTTAACTTATATGATGATCTTGTTGGAACCCCCTTTTTTTACATTTTTTTTTTATTAAAATATTTGAACGTTTTTTGGTGTTCTGGGGTTTGGAACCCCCTTTTTCAAACTGGCTTGATCCGCCAGGGTTCTCGCTAAGGATTTTTGTAGGCGAGTCAGGGCCTCGTCATTTTTGGCCATTGCGAGTCTAACAGTGAGAAGATGAAATTTAAATGCTATATTATTTATTTCAGGGCCCATAACATATACTATAGCTCATGGTACAGCTTCAACAATGAGCAAAACCAATACAATTACTGTATTCTTATAAAAATATGATGTGGTAGGATTGCCAATGAGACAACTATCCATCAAAGTTCAAATGAAGTGGATGTAAGCAATATATATAGTAAGCTATAGAAGCCCCCAAAATGAGGAAATGTGAAATGAAAACACCAACAGCCTGTCTGACCTATGCTAAAATAATAAAATAAAAACAAATAAGGCAGACAGCAACCATGCATGCAATGACTACCACGAAATAACAGGCTCCTAACTTGGGACAGGCACGACAAGAATGATCTAGCCAAATCGGCACATCAAATTGGCTTATATTCATATATTTAAAGTCATTTCGGCACCTTATATTATCTTCTTTCTTTTGAGGTATGGGCAAGGATCTGTATCAGGGATCACCACAACCTATTTAAGCATGGCGGTGCGCCACGCTAAAATTTCTAGCACCACGTTAAAATTCCCAGCGCCACGCTTATTTTATTGTCCGCCACACTTGAAAATTCAATTGATTGAAGTTAGATTTCAGATATCCCCAATCCAATTATCATGTCAGTGGCAATTAAGAAGTCTAATTATTGTTAATTGCCTCAAGGGATGTACACTGACAGCTGATTATATTATTTATATGGTCTCGTGTGGTTGAATAAGTAACAACCAATGAACGATCATGACCCAGTTTCTTCAATTTGAAAAGTAAAACTTGTTTGCAAACTACAGTTGTTTTATAAATGCATATGTTTGACTATACCTTAAATGGAATGTTTATATCCTAACTAGATTAATAAAAGCATTAATCCAGAAAACAAATGAATTCCCTGACCACATGGTCCTTTTGTTGACAACCATGTTACATGATCGCTTTTGGCGGGAAAATACTGGGGATTGCCTTAATAACAGACAAACATTGTCTGGTTATTTTTAGACAGTTAGCATGGTTAGATCTGGGGGAAGAGTCTACTTATCTTAAAACTCATTTAAAGTAAGAAAAGAGTAAAACTGGATATATAATTCCTTTACATAATTGCATTGGAAAAGAGGATTCATTTTTTAATAAAATTCTACATAACACATATGATTTTATAAACTCCTGGATAGGCTTAATTTGGTTGAAATGACTGAAATTATGTGACTGAATAATTTTTTTATTATTAATTTCTTTATCTTTTTATACCTTTTTACCATGTGGTTTTTCATAAGACAATTTAGACAAAATTTGTCAGAATATTCTGCAATCTGGGAAGTCACATCAGGTGTTTACTCTCCCTCAGTGTTTAATATGTTCCTACAAGTGTGGTGACCACTATTAATAGGACCAACTACAAAATGTGTGATAGACCCCTTTCCAAATTAGCTATATATATGGCAAATACATGTAAGGCATATAATTAATAAATTATGCACAAGGAATCGATTCGACAACGCAACACAAAATCTCGGATTTGATGAACTTTCTCCCCACCCACAGGCACTTGTCTCAGAAAAAAAATTCCTATATACCTTAATATAACACAAGATACTTAACTAAATTTTTTGAAAAATGTCACCCAGTCCAATTTCCGTTATTTTTCGATTTCTCGGTTGTCAAACCTACTTAAACTTATTATGCCGTAAATCTAAATTGATTTATCTACACAATGGTATATGACACGACTACCATTGTGGTCGGGATCATTCGTAGCAGGCCTCAGAAGTCGGTCAACGTGATTTTTTGCATACCGCTCAAGACTTGGCAACACCGAGTCCGCAGTGATTGATTTATTATAAAATTATTAAAAAAGCAAAGGTTATGGCCATGTTTTACCTCATTCAATGCTATAAGCTGTTTGACATTCATTTTGTTATGAAACACACGTGCACAACGTTAGACATGTAGATACTAATGTTGAGTTATAAATTGACCAAAATTTCCCACATTTATTTTTAGCCAGACGATTGACCAATGAGAAACCGGTATATCATTACCTGCGGACTCTGTGTTGCCAAGTCTTGAGCGGTATGCAAAAAAAATCACGTCGACCGACTTCTGAGGCCTGCTACGAATGATCCCGACCACAATGGTAGTCGTGTCATATACCACTGTGTAGATAAATCAATTTAGATTTACGGCATAATAAGTTTAAGTAGGTTTGACAACCGAGAAATCGAAAAATAACGGAAATTCGGGACTGGGTGACATTTTCAAAAATTTAGTTAAGTACCTTGTGTTATATTAAGGTATATAGGAATTTTTTTCTGAGACAAGTGCCTGTGCCCCACCCTTGATTTTCATTCTGTGGTGAACCCTGTGTATAGTACTATGTTTTTTTCATATATTTTTAAATATGTACAAAATTTCAGGGTTAATAAAATAGGTACATTTCATACATCATTAAAAATTCAGCATATGTAGCCTTAAGCAGTTAGAATACACAATTAAAAAAAAAAATAGGTTTGTTGTTTTAAATTTCCCAATATAAAACAGAGTATTTTATTCACAAAACATCATGTTCACCATGGGTAACTCTTGGGTGCCGAATTAACAAGGTCCCAATTTGACTTTGTGCCGAAGTGAAATGAGTAGACCTTATCGCTATTTTGGAATCTGCGACACTTGAACTGCTGACGTCATACAACAATCACTTTTCCTCTGTGGCGTCAGACATTTTCTATTATGACGTCAACATTTTACGGGAACCTTTGTGATGCCCAGTAATGGCGGACAAATAGTGATAAGGTGTATTCTGGGACAGTTGGGTTACAGAACAATAAAGAACAAACTAACATTAGTTAGAGAGGTCATGCCTAACAGATCAGCATATATATGAAGCTGGGAAAAAACTGGAGAAAAGACAAAATGACATGAAGTAGCCTCCCAAACCTCCTTGTGACTAGGGTTGTCATGTATATATATGTGAACATTATCCAGTTATCATGATTAATAATTTCACAGATCACATGACGTTCAACATTTATCTTGGCAAATTTTTATAAAGGTCTATAAATATGTAAAACTCTCCTGTGCTCAGATTTCTTTTCAGTAGGCCTAGTGCATGATAACAGACATGATCTATATCCTTAATCGTTATGTTTAATTTTACCCTTCACACAAACTCCCTTTCAAGAAGTCACTTACTCTAAAATTGTCCCTAAAGAGAGCCATGTCACTTTCATTCCATTTTATGAATCTTGTAAAATACCTATCCAGTTATTCAGTGTCAAGGTCAACAAATTCTGCAGTCAATATATTTTATTTTTAAAAAATCCTCAAAGGAATCACTTATATTTGCTATTTCATACTGTCATATTTTTTTCTTGTATATCATCGAGCTTGTATGATAGTGCATTTTAACAATAAAACGTGGTTTCGCTTAAAAATACCCATCTGGGCCTTTTTATCTCCTTTACTCCTGCTTAAAAAATCTCTGGGTAACCAGTCCAAGCTCTTTATGAGACTGGTTTACTGGCCAAATCCCATTCCTATTAACAGACTCTACCTGTGAAAAACATAAGAGTACCAGTCTAATTCACATGGCGTTGAAAATGGCCGATCAAGAGTAAGTTACATGTGGAAACGAAAGAAAACATGGAAACATGACCGTTTACCAATGATAATTTGAATGGAAGAATTTATATCATTATATATTTACCATATATTCTGGCATAATTCATTTGAACAATTAATAGTGGCATCAGACCCACATGATTTCAAAATGCAGTTTCTTACTGAAGACAATTTATAGAAGATTCCAGAAACATATAAGGCCCAGCGGAAATACTCATAATTGTACTTTCAATTTATGAATGCTTGTTCTTAAAAAATTAGTAAATAACTTAAAAGACATACACCAGTCATCTCCCAAATCAGTCAGCGAATCACTTTTCAGGTGCGGATCCAGGATTTTCAAAAAAAGGGGGCCCCGGGTAGCCACCGTTAGGAGTGATAATTTATAAAAGTCGAAGCATTGATCTCATATGAAGCTTCATAAGGGGGCTGGCCCCCACTTAATCCACCTCTGCTTTTTGAGTTTCAGAATTTTTTTTTCAATAGACATATATGGCCTGTTGAAAAGGTGAATATATCCTAAATTGTCAACCCTAAAGGATATTTTCCCGAGGGTGCAACCTGAAGTGGGGTAACACGAATAACCGAATAACACTGTTATTATCCGAATAACACTTTAATGACGAATAACACTTAAAATTTTAATATTAGCACATATTGGTGACTTTTAAACATTGATTAATAAATAATAATATATTATCGATGTATTTTATAACTTAAAATGATTTACAGAAAGCAGATAAGTTCATAAAGATCATTTTAAATTTAGTGTGTACATCGAACATGGCGGCCATTGTGATTTCCGTTGTCACCATATTGGATGTACACACTAAATTTTAAAAGTTTTTATGAACTTATCTGCTTTCTGTAAATCTTTCACAAGTAATAAAATACATCGATAATATACTATTATTTAATAATCAATGTTTAAAAGTCACCAATATGTGCTAATATTAAAATTTCAAGTGTTATTCAGTCATTACAAAGTGTTATTCGGTCATTCGAGGTACCGACCTGAAGTGAACTAACTTTTAGAATTGACAATTTTATATATTCATCACTTCTAAGGGGCCACAGTTGTTAAATTATACCGAAAAACAGTGAAAGGGCCTTTTGCACAATTGAAGAAGCAATTGCCTTACTGTTAGTTACAGTGTGTCAAAACACATATGTTAGAAAATTCTTTTGTGTCTTAAGAATTTCTTGTACAATAAAGGTAGACTCTTTTTTGTAAAACGTGATGTTGCCATTTTGTTTACATACGTCTGTGACATAATTTATTGGGAGATAAATCTATACAAATCAAGAAGCTGAAAAGGTCAATCACTGGTGAATAATTATGTTATTCATTGATTTTAATTAAAATTTAACTGAATGAGTCCATGTCACTTGATTGTGTGTTGCCAGATAGAATTGTTAATCATATATGTAAGGTATGATTATAGGAGTTATTTTTTATACTTGTCCATTTCATAACCCTAAAAAGGTAATCAGTTGATAAGCATGATCATGCTGATAGGCTTGCTAAGAATTATGAAGGTATTTTATTAGGGTTGTTCCAGAATTTCATTTTTTGTAAATGTATGGGTGGATGGTGTGCTCTTTATTTTACACCAACATGCATAAAAATTTTGCATTGACTTACCTGCCAACATTTCAAAATGCCCATGCAGTGTTCGACATTAACTTTTATACCAACTTGTCCAGTTGGGCAAGTGCCCTATTACATGTACTTTTACTTGTCCGAAAGTGAAATCTACATGCCCAAACTTTACATGCTATTTTGTGGTTGTAATGTAGTACATGCAGATAAAATATAGTTATCATGTATATGAGGAATTCCAATGAAAAAACTTGCCAGGGTTGATTGTTGTGCCACGATGGCAGCAACTAGACTTGACCACTGAGATGCTATGAGATATGTATGAGCCAAAGAGGAGGGAAAAGATCGCGAATATATTTTTCAATTCAAAGTTTTATTGCCATATAAACTTTACAGTTTGTGACATATAACAACAACAAAAACAAATGAAGACAATAACTAAGTAATTCAATATATATATACAAATTCAGGTAAATATTAAAGGGTCCCTGTCCTCAGTTCCATTGACTTTTTATAAAGGATCCTAGTTTATTCACTTGTGTTGGTGTTGATGGGTTAAGTATATATATAACTTTGTCATACGGAATTGGATCATTTACATAGAGATACTTATTTCATAATAATTTATCTAAGAAATGCCATTTCAAAAACCCTTCTTGATAAACTGACAACAACTGACAAATTTGTTAAAGTTTAATTTCATTTCTCTTCAAGCTTTTACGTTTTCCATCTTAGGAAAATACACATCCCATGTCAAATTCTAAAGTAAGAACAACGAAAATAGACCTCCGCCTTCCATTGGTCGGTGGGAATAACACGTCGTCGGAAATGCTGAGTGGTGTCCCGATTGATAACGATAATGACGAAACAACGCCATGGCCGCCTGATTGGCCAATATTTTTAAACGTTATCTATTTTTGTAAATGGGAATTCAGTGTGAACAAATGATGAAATATACGCATTGAAGGGGTTAAGACCACTTTACTCGACCATGCGGTGTTATCACTGAGGAATCTATGGACAAAACAACAGACACTATTGATTTTGTGAAAATTTAATCATATAACACTTTTTTTTTCACTTGCCCGATCGGACAACCAAGATGATGTTTTTACTTGTCCGAATACGGCATTAACTTGCCCCGGGCAATCGGACAACCGTAAGTGTCGGACCCTGCCATGGGGGTTTAGCGTGCAAGATGGCTCTCGGTGTCCCAAAAACCTTTGAAGGGGCCTTCAAATTTATTTTAATGATGTTTATTTGCTTCTTCATACTTCTACAATCATATACCCTTGGTAAAATTGATTGTTTTGTTTTAAATTGTGGACAAAATTGCTCTTTTAAAATTCCAATTGGGAGCCTCCATGGGGGAAATCCCCACAAATAGTGACAGTTGGCAGGTATGCTGATTGATTATTTCCTATAATTGTTCAGGCTATCTTTATGAAATAACCACCTTCCATCAAATTTTAATAGAAGTGCCTCCCATGCCCCCATTCAATTCATTTTGAAACAAAACTGAAATAAAATAATTTAGGCCGCTTTTGCCACCAAGAGACAACTGGAAAGGCTATACTATTGTAAACACAATGACCTTGTGAATGCAATGCCTGTTACATGTCCCATTTTCTATTATTAGGATTGTTTTTCATCACATGTAGTTGACCATACAATGTTTACCATCATTTTGATTTTAAAATTCTTGCCTGTTATTGGATTTAAAACCATTTTCCTATCCTCTGCTTATTACAGCATATTCAGAAACCGGTGACAGTGTCATAAATGTACATGTATGTGACAGAATTGAATCTTGACTGTCATTACATGCATGTTCACTTGACCATACCTGAGTACTGCCACATAAGTCTGATTACTTACATATGTATGTGTTGGTATGATGGGACTATTTCAGAAGGATCATGTTTCCATTGAAACACCATGAATTACATGGATAATAACAAGCTCCAAACTGTAAAAATAATGTAATATGTGTAGCTGTTGTATGTTCGACTATGAGACAGAAACTCAATGACACATATGCATTAAAAATACTGAAACATGACCATGTCAACATTCATGTGTATGCAGGGATGATTCCACTATATAGTTTAGGGCGCTTAGCGCCCTTAAATCAATGGCCCCAAAAAATTTATGTGAATATAAATTCCCAATTCAGGAAAAATAAAATAAAATCGATATTTCCGAAATGTTTCTGTCAACGATTTAGGCAACTATAATTTTCATAGTTTGTCGTCAAAACGTTTTAAAATCCGGATAAGAATGCTGTTAACGATCGCACTTTATTAACAATGATTAAATTATATCAACATGTGCAGCTGGATTAAGTTGATGAAAATGTTATGGGAGTATTTGATCTCGTAGAAAGCAGATCGCCCAGCAGGTCAATAAAAAGATGGGTGTCATTAAAGCAGACCTCGGCAGAGAGCCAAATTCAAATTTTGATATAACATTGATGAATAATCAATAAATGTTAATGAGCGCCGAACTTGTAAAAGGAGATCGCCCAGCAGAGCCAGTTATATACATGTAATATGATGAAAACTTGATTTGTAAAAGAAATTATTTTATATTTTGTCAGGCTCTATTCCCCAAAAGACATAAGTTTGAGCGTTTTTTGAAATTACATGTGGATGATAGATCATTCATGAAATTATTAATCGATGTCAACATTCATGACATTATGGAACTGTTTCAAAAGTTGTGAAGATGATCCAAATAATTTTAAAATACAATGGTTCAATGATTTAATTTCCTGTTTCTTAGGGTGACACGAAAGTTAAACTATGACAACCTTCTACATGACAATTGGCCAGTTCAATTTGAAATCACTTTGAATCAAAGTAAATTTATAAAGTCTTTAAGATGACCTGTTGTTGAAAAAAATACCCAATGGATGATTTTTTTCAGTGGTTTATGTTAGCTGATATATATGATAATGTAAAAGGCCTAGGTTACCTTAGCTACATTGTAAGATGCAAGTCTACAAAATACGGTGCATCATGTGCAATGATCTTAATGTAACAACTTCCCTGGTCTCAAGCCAATAACTGTCAAGCGATCTGGTTATCATATATATCATAATCAGTAGCCCGTCCAGAATTATTCAAAATGTTACAACTTCTTACATCAGTGTACAGGTGAAACTTAATATACATTTTCCGTTTTTACAACAAAATAGTGTTATTTCATCTTAGAATTTATGCATAAAAAATTCCCAATTTGATGGTCAAGGGACCCATTTGAAAACACCTGGAATCATCCCTGGTATGTACATATATAAAGTTGAATGCTTTATTTTTCAGACAAGCATTACATACACCCATGGAATGGGCACAACGAAAAGATAGAGTGTTACTGACCATTGTTTTAGAAGATTGTAAAAAACCAAACATAGAAATAACAGACACAGGTTTACACTTCAAGTTAGTATTTCCACGATTTAACTACTCCTGAAATCAGTTTTTGTGAACTTTCTTTGTGACTCTCATTTAGGACTTAATAAGTTAGTTGATGAGAAGAAACTCCTGGTGATGTGATTTCAATATACATGTATATATTTTACCACCACTAAGCAGTGTTCTTCCAAGGATATTTTGATAGCCATGTGGTAGCACACAATTTCAGGGATTGAAATTAAAATTTTCCAGTTGTAGCCCAGCCAATGTATTTAGTGGCCCAGTGTTATATGATCAATAAAAAATATGGAAAAATTTAGTAGCCCAGCAATTGGCTACTGGAACCCTGCATGAAAGATTTTTCATATTTTGGGTTGCAATGTGATGTTACATTTGTAATTAATCAGGTTTTAGCTTTTGGTTTAGGTCTGTATATGAGAAATTAAAAACATTTTGTATGTGAATTCACTACATGTTGATGAACATGTGAAAGGCTTCACTTTACAAATGTACCTTGACCTCAGTTTCAGAGATCATTGGTCTATGAAATAAGGTACAAAGGTATAACAATATGCAAGCCATCTTACATTTAGTCTGTGAAATTTTGTTTTGATAAGTGTACTTCATACATACTTATCAAGTCAATAAACAGTAACATATTTCTATTTCAGAGGCAAAGGAGGAACAGAAAATAAACTTCACGAAGCAAAAATAGAATTTTACAAAGAAATTGATAGCAAGGTAAGAAAATATCATTCTATAGCATCTTTAAGTTAAATCTGGTGTTCTAGCAAAACTAACTTGATTTAAACAGCTTCATTATGGATTTTTATGCCTACAGATCAAGTTCAAATTTGGGTGGCATCACTCTTACAGTTCTCTAATTATGTCCCTTTATAATGTTATATGCAAGCGGGAGCATCATCATGGGATACATTCTCCATTTATTTAAACAATTTCTGCATAGGAGAAAAAGTTTGCCTAGTGTCATAGTTTATGGAGAAATATGAACAGGGCAACATCCATTGGTTGTTCCATTCAAAGATAAGGATATATTTAATTGGTGTTATTAAATAATCTACTCGTCAAGGTAAAGTTGTCTTCAACAATCAGTTAACTTTCACTTTATCATTAAATGACAATAACCATGAATTGCTTTGGGTTAGGAATGTACATAAAACATTTTGTATCTTAGTTCATAGTAATATGAGGGGTCTCAAATTTAAGTCTATAGTTGGTCTATAGAATGGTTGTAAGGTTTGTATGTCTGTCTAAAAGGGATTTGATAAGTTTTCTGTTATACCTGTTTTTATTGAGAGCTTGATCTGTAGGACTGTCAACATTAAAGCTGGTGCACCTTTCTTAATTTTGGTAAGGATTATATGTATATCCTTTTATGAGCAAATTTTACATATTTCACAAGTATTTTTCTTATGTCTTGCAGGAATCAAAGTATGCAGTTTTACCTAGACATATATCATTGATTTTAAAAAAGAAAGATGCCACAGAAGAACATTTTTGGCCAAGATTATTAAAAGAAAAAACTAAAGTAAGTGTTTGATTTGAATCTTAGTTCTACAGATTCTGTCCAGTTAAAATCCAAGTGAATGAACTGAGATTTTATCATTATATAAAGGGAGACCTTTAAACAATTGTGTTCAATTAAAAAGGTGAGATACATTGCAATTATAGAACTATCTCTGAAAAGCAACAAAAATCTACCTTCTTTTGTGTAATAGCACATAAACAAGAACGAAAACCCACATTTTTCCTACGTTGCAAATGGCAAAAACAGTTCTAGTAATGGCTCTATTCCATCTGGCATTAAATCCATCTGTCCAAAAAACCGTGTAAAATTTTTCTAGGCTTCTTGGAAAGGGAATGATTTTATATTTGGTCTCCAGCTTGATAATGTTGAGATGTAGCGTGTAAGCAATATATAGATCTGCCCTGCAGCTACTTCCTGTTTACCGATACTTTCAAATTTCAATCAATTATACATAGTCTAAAAGCTCAGACCTGGAACTGGTTTTGTCCTTTTTATTTCGTGAAAGCTGTTGATAGAAATCATGTCCAAAAGTTGTCATGTTTTTTTGATATATATAAAAATAAGAAGATGTGGTATAATAGCCAACGAGACAACTCTCCACAAGAAACCAAATGAAGGCTTCAAAAACGGTCATAGTTGCCGGGCAAATATAAATTTATCGGACATTGTCCGACTCGGCCAAGCATGAAACAAACATCCTAAGTAGGTTTGCCATTTCAGCGTTCATGTGATTCCGAAAAATCAACCATTTTGACTTGACCTTGTGCCTTAAACAGCCACACTTTTCAAGTCATAAAAGTGACAATACTCTATAAACAAGCACTACTATAATCCCCTCTTATTACAATCAAGGTCAATTAAGTGTCAAATAGGTGAGATTTACCTGTGATCACCTGTGTCTGGTAAACTATTTGTGCTGGACATCAATCGATCTTTTTGGAAGATATTTTTTATTTAGATTAAAACATTCCTGGTCTAAATCTAACTACATTTTAGCAAAACAGATTGAGACTATTAGAAAAACGTATTTAAAACAATAAGATCATAATTCACACGCAACAGGTAAACTATTTTAAATGTCAGCGGTTTGCATCTAATCAATTTAGTCAAAAAGATTTAAATTATCAGAAATACGTATATGAACATGACTTGATGAAAAAATAAAAAAGGTAATAATGTAAATCAATTGCTTTCTAAAAGCAATTGTAAACGGTCTTTCCCCCTTCTGAAACATGATTGATTGATATGTGTTTGTTTGTTTGTTTGTTTGTTTGTTTGTTTGTTTGTTTGTTTCTTTCTTTCTTTCTTTCTTTCTTTAAAGGGTCCATATTAGTGTGTTGGTTAAGTTTCTATATTTAGTTAGTTGGAAAGTTTTTATTCTATTTCAGGTCCAGCGTATTTGTCTCGTGCCAGATTGTGGCGTCACGTGATAAGCTTTATAATAGCGAAAACTTAGTATTTTAATTTCTTTTTAGGTGGAGACGTTGGACAGAGAACATGTATAGCGACGGAGTACATACAATGTATTTCTTTTGTCATTGTAGGTAATTGACGTTTCGATCACAGTTCACGAGCAGTGCAGTATTTTCTTACAATGTACATTTCTCAGCAGCAGCTTGTAACACAGATATTATTATAATGTAGGAGCAGACATTTTATTATAGGATTTCATTGAGAGTTACGGACCTAGCAAGCGATTTTAACGGCATTGCAATTTCTTTTCTCTACGGAAATTCTTCAGAGGTAGCTGCACCACGTTGTTTAATGAAGTTTTAGTACATGTATGCCCTGCTGACTGCAAATTTTGAGGTCGATTGGACTTGTAGTTTCAGAGTATATCTGATAACAAGCATGTGGATTTTTTTTTTTCAGAAGAGATGTAAGAACAATATTATAGGGAAAAAACTGGAGTTGTCGTTCTTTTCCGTTGATAGGATAGATCTATAGCACACAGCTACATTCAGTTGTAAGTGGAGGGTTAAAAAAAAAGGGGGTCCCAGGGAGACATTTTTTTTTATATAAACGGAACATTAGAATGGTTAAAAATGCCGTTTATTAATATAAATCAATTGCTTTTAAAAAGCAATTGTAAACAGTCTTTCCCCCTTCTGAAACATGATTGATTGATATGTGTGTGTGTGTGTGTGTGTTTGTTTGTTTGTTTGTTTGTTTGTTTGTTTGTTTGTTTCTTTCTTTGTTTAAAGGGTCCATATTAGTGTGTTGGTTAAGTTTCTATATTTAGTTAGTTGGAAAGTTTTATTCTATTTCAGGTCCTTGGCGATTTGTCTCGTGCCAGATTGTGGCGTCACGTGTTTAAGCTTTATAATAGCGAAAACTTAGTATTTTAATTTCTTTTTAAGTGGAGACGTTGGACAGAGAACATGTATAGCGACGGAGTACATACAATGTATTTCTTTTGTCATTGTAGGTAATTGACGTTTCGATCACAGTTCACGAGCAGTGCAGTATTTTCTTACAATGTACATTTCTCAGCAGCAGCTTGTAACACAGATTTTATTATAATGTAGGAGCAGACATTTTATTATAGGATTTCATTGAGATTTACGGACCTAGCAAGCGATTTTAACGGCATTGCAATTTCTTTTTCTACGGAAATTCTTGAGAGGTAGCTGCACCACGTTGTTTAATGAAGTTTTAGTACATGTATGCCCTGCTGACTGCAAATTTTGAGGTCGATTGGACTTGTAGTTTCAGAGTATATCTGATAACAAGCATGTGGATTTTTTTCAGAAGAGATGTAAGAACAATATTATAGGGAAAAAACTGGAGTTGTCGTTCTTTTCCGTTGATAGGATAGATCTATAGCACACAGCTACATTCAGTTGTAAGTGGAGGGTAAAAAAAGGGGGCAAAAGGGGGTCCCAGGGAGACTTTTTTTTTTTTTTTTTATATATAAACGGAACATTAGAATGGTTAAAAATGCCGTTTTACAATATAAATCAATTGCTTTTAAAAAGCAATTGTAAACGGTCTTTCCCCCTTCTGAAACATGATTGATTGATATGTGTGTGTGTGTGTGTGTGTGTGTTTGTTTGTTTGTTTGTTTGTTTGTTTGTTTGTTTGTTTGTTTGTTTGTTTAAAGGGTCCATATTAGTGTGTTGGTTAAGTTTCTATATTTAGTTAGTTGAAAAGTTTTTATTCTATTTCAGGTCCAGCGTATTTGTCTCGTGCCAGATTGTGGCGTCACGTGTGAAGCTTTATAATAGCGAAAACTTAGTATTTTAATTTCTTTTAAGTGGAGACGTTGGACAGAGAACATGTATAGCGACAGAGTACATACAATGTATTTCTTTTGTCATTGTAGGTAATTGACGTTTCGATCACAGTTCACGAGCAGTGCAGTATTTTCTTACAATGTACATTTCTCAGCAGCAGCTTGTAACACAGATTTTATTATAATGTAGGAGCAGACATTTTATTATAGGATTTCATTGAGATTTACGGACCTAGCAAGCGATTTTAACGGCATTGCAATTTCTTTTCTCACGGAAATTCTTGACAGGTAGCTGCACCACGTTGTTTAATGAAGTTTTAGTACATGTATGCCCTGCTGACTGCAAATTTTGAGGTCGATTGGACTTGTAGTTTCAGAGTATATCTGATAACAAGCATGTGGATTTCAGAAGAGATGTAAGAACAATATTAAAACCAATTGTTCAGAGAACAATTGAAGGTCTTTCCACCAGTAAGGATCTATTTTGATATGAAAATATTAAAATTAGGTTTTAAATGTCAATTCCAGCATCAAATGACAGCTTAATGTACGCTTATTCCAAAATATATGGTTTCTATACAAAAAGATAAATAAGGAGATAATTTTGACTTCGGTTTAAAAATGTCACTTCGGTATTGTTTGATAGTTTACTTGACACTGATTCCAAAATATATAGTTCTATATACTTTTACATTAATTTAGTACAATAAATAGCTACTTCCGGTTTACAAAAGGTCACTTCCGGATGGCTTTTGAAGGTCAAATGGCTTGCAACCTAATGCAAAAGTCCCATGGCTTTATCATGTATATATATGAGGTAAAAGCAAAGGTCAAAATATAAACGTCGAATCAACCTTTGACCTTGACCCCAATTTCAAGGTCATGAAACAAGGGCTTCAAATCAAAATACCCTAGGTCTCAATTATATATGATGAACGAGTTATATCACCATACATGTAATTTTGAATATGATAGGGATAAAACTCCCATTAAATGTCTCCGCACCCTTTCAACTCAAATTTACGTGTTACGACGTGTCGCAACTAACAATTCTGTAAAAAATTTGTCGATATCTTATAAGATTTCTGAAAATTAGTGATAACAAGCCAAAATCAAAATTTTAACATGACCTTGACCTTTGACCTTGACCTCGTTTTCATTTTATGGACCAAGGACCTCAAATCAAAAGACCCTAAGCCTCTATCACTTATGGTTTTCCAGTTACAAATACATTTCACATATATCAAATACAAAAGGGAAATAACTCTCATATGGAGTCGTCTTTAAGCTTCGGTCTAAATAAAACCTAACATCCTGAGGATATAACGAGCAATTTGGAAAAATAAATTTGTCGCTTTCTTTTACGGTTTGGAGGAGATCTCATAACAAGAAAAACAGTGTTTAGGAGATAACTCTTACAAGGAAAATTGTTCGATTAAACAGGGTCAGTTTCAAAAGCATATAGACTGTATGATATCATATACCAAAAACTAAGCGACATCTTTTGAAACAAAATACACCGCAAGAAAAAATAGAACGTAAAATTAAACTTTGACCTCAACCCTAATTTAAAGGTCATGAAACAAGGGCCTCAAATCAAAAGACCCTAGGTCTCAATTATATAAGATGAATGAGTTATATCACTATACATGCAATTTTGAATATAAAAGGGGAGAAAACTCGCATCAAATGTTTACGTACCCTTTTAACTTAAATTTACGTGTTACAACATGTCGCAACTCACAATTGTGTCAAAAATTTTGTCGATATCTTATATGATTTCTGAAAATAAGAGATAACAAGCCAAAATCAAAATTTTGAACATGACCTTGACCTTTGACCGTGACCTCATTTTCATTTTTGGACTAAGGACCTCAAATCAAAAGACCCTAGGCCTCTATCACTTATGCTTTTCCAGTTACAAATACATTTCATTTATTTCAATACAAAAGGAAATAACCTTTCATATGGAGTCTTCGTAAAGCTTGGTCAAAATAAAACCTAACATCCTGAGGATATAACGAGCAATTTGGTCAAACAGGGTCAGTTTCAAAGGCGTATAGATTGTATGATATCATATACAAAAAACTAAGCGACATCTTTTGAAACATTTTACATGGCAAGAAAAAGTTAGGCGGAAGAAAAAAAAAATAATCAGAACAAAATCAATAGGTCTTTCCACACGGAAAGGTGGAAAGACCTAATAAAGGTTGTAAGCGAAAAATCTTCAGAACCACGTTGTTTGAACTAGTACACGTGTGCGCAAAAAAAGCCACATGTGCACAGGTATTTTTCAAAAAGCTAAAATTATCATTGATTCCTTTATCTAATGTTCATTTTGAGTATTTTCCTGAAGAAATAAGGTGGAAAGAGCTACTTAAACTCAATCGTGCTTTGTAAACATACCCAGATTTTATGTATCCGTCTCTGGTCATATTTTACCATTGTCAAGTCAACATCCGGTATTAGAAAAATGTGTTTTTTAAAATCGAAAGCGAAATCTTTGACAGTGTAATTTTCCACAAATAAAGAGTCTAAGGCAGATATTAGTACGCTGATATTGCACACTTCGAATGATGCACTGTCAGTTGAACAGTTTACGTCAGAACATCGAATTTATATGAAAAGTCAAGTTTAAAATCGTTTTTGTGTCAATCATTGTTTATATTATATGATGCCCAACTGATTAAAATGCTTGCCTTTTGTTACTAAGTCTTAAGAATTGGGATAAGACAAAAAAATGTCCAGCTGGCTCAAATATTTTTTTGAAGCCCTGTTGGACCAAATGTGGCCTTTTTTCACATTTGACACTTTCAGTTGAATAATTCCTAGAAACAAAGTTTTGTAAAACAAATTATGAAGAACTATGTGTTGACAGATGTGGTTATCTCTGTTTGTAGGTACATTGGTTAAATACATTTGAATTAATTATGAAGAACTATGTGTTAATAGTGTGTTTATCTGTGATTGTAGGTACATTAATTTTGGTTAAATACATTTGAATTAATTATGAAGATCTATGTGTTAATAGTGTGTTTATCTCTGATTGTAGGTTCATTGGTTAAAGACAGATTTTAATAAATGGAAAGATGAAGATGACTCAGATTATGAAGGAGGAGGAGATGGAGGGGCTGGTGATATGGATTTGGAGTCTGTAAGTTAATCAGATACTGTGGATTCATTATAATTCGTAGGATACCAATTTTCATTGATTTCATGGGTATGGATAAACCACAAATTTGAATGTTTAGTAAAGGCTTGTATAAGTTTTCCTCATTCCATGAACTTTGGTATCAATGCAAACAGATGAATCCCCATGAGATCATAACACAAAACTATTTTCCTTAAACAAATTTTGAAGGATGATTTGGAGAAAAAGGAAAGCATATGGATATTAAAAAGTGTAACATCATGGGAATTTTTTGTAGGGCCTGACTGTGAAATTGTAGCTTATTTCTGTTGTCTTTAGTTAACATCATTCACATCACTTTTTATACGACGGCAAATTTTTTTTGGGTTCGTATAATGGTATGATGTCTGTGTCGTCATCCGAAGACACATTTGGTTTCAGGACAATAATTTTAGTTTAAGTGAATGGACCTCTATGAAATTTTATTTATGAGAAGGTTCAATACTACAAAAGGAAGGTTGGGATTTATTTTGGGGGTTACGGTACCAACAGTTTAGGAATTAGGGGCTAAAAAACAAGCATTTTTGTAGTTTCCAGACAATAACTTGTGTGTAAGTGTATGGATCTCTCTGAAATTGTACCACAATGTTCCATATCACAAAGGGAAGACTGGGATTCAGTTTGGGGGTAATTGCCTCAAACATGCAGGAATAAGGGGCCAAAAACAAGCATTTTTCTAGGTTCCAGACAATAACTTGTGTTTAAGTGTATGGATCTCTCTAAAATTGTACTACAAGGTTCCATACTACAAAGGGAAGGCTTGGATTGAGTTTGGGGGTAATTGCTCCAAAGGGGAGGGGGGTTCAAAAAGTTGGGGGGGGGGGGGGTTTCATATTTATTTTCTTAATTATTTTTGGACATTAACTCAAAAACAATTTCACCAATTTGCAAGAAACTTTGGTGAATTGTTTATTTCTATCGACATGAGCTCCCTTTTGATTTTTTTAAATTTTAGACTACGTTTCTGATTTATGGGGTTTTATTCGTTAGAAAAAGGGGGATTTTCCAGTTTTCGGACAATAACTCAAAAATGCTTTCAGCATTTTTTATGAAACTTTGGTAAATTGTTTATATCTATTGTTGTAAGCTCCCTTTTGATTTTTATAAATTTAAGATTTTACGTTTCCGAGTTATAAGATTTTATTCATAAAAAGGGTTGATTTTCAAGTTTTTGGACAATATCCTTAAAGTGCTTAGAGCAGTTTTCATTAAACTTTGATGACTGATTTATATCTATTAAGATAACCTCCCTTTAGTTTTTTTATAAATTTCTGATATAACATTGAGAAGTTATTGTTTGTTTATAGTCTGACAACAGATTTACTAAGTTACATTGCGCAACAGCACAGTGTATTGCACAACAGCAAGAAATCTTTAATTGAATATAAATTCAATTCATATAAACAATTTCAAGTTATTTGACTACATTTATTCAGAAACCTATAATATGTCAAATATTTAATTACAATCCAAATTCAGACCTGTATCAAGCTTGAATATTGTGTCCATTTTTGCCCCAACTGTTCAGGGTTGGACCTCTGCGGGCGTATCCAGCTGCGCTCAGTGAAGCAGTTTATTATTTTTTCTATTATGTTGAATATTATGATGGATAGAGAGAAACTTAAAATTGCAATAGTGATCAGCAAGAAAAAATCTATAAATAAATCAACATGCATGAAATTTTTGGTCAACTCCTGTAGGAGTTGCTGCCTTTAAATGTTGATTATTTTCATTTTTGTCTCGCCTTGACGGAGTCAAAAAGCGAGACATAGGTATGCAGTTTCTGGCAGTGGCGGTGTCAACAATGTATTAGTTTGTGATTAGGTCTAGTTCATGATGAACTACTAGTGGTAGGTCAATGATATTTGGATTACCATGGAGATTATTTGGTCCTGCCCCCTCAGTCAAGGTCTATTGACTTTGAAACTTTTCATAGTTTATACATGTATTAGTTTGTGATTAGGTCAATATATGGGGAACCACTAGTGGTAGGTCAATGATATTTGGTATGCCCCAGGTGTTCAACGGCGGCGGCGGAGTCAGCAATGTATTAGTTTGTGATAAGGTCTAGTTCATGGTTTCTGTTCTCCAACTTTAGTTCCTGTAACCAAATGTTATGAAACTTATACACAAAGCTTATTACCACAAAACACAGATCAAGTCTGAATTATGTGGCATCACTTTTACCATTCCTGAATTATGCCCCAATATAAATTTAGTTTGCCTCAACCAAATGTTATGAAACTTGTACTCCATGCTTATTAACCATAAAACACGGATCAAGTTCGAATTTGGGTGGCGTCACTTTTACAGTTCTCTAGTTATGTCCCTTTATAATTATATGCAAACAGGGGCATTATCTGTGTCCATGTATGTCCCATGGAAACATTCTCCATTTATTTAGTATTGCAGAAATCAGTAGTTGACACCTTATAGGAGTTATTGCCCATTAATGATGATTTACAAAATTTTTTTATGCAATACTTTTTTCATAGAAAACTCCAAGAACTGAATATGTTTTTAAATGCACATTACTCAATACACATATAAACAGTAAAAGATGTTTTATTACCTACTTTTTCTTTTACCCCCCAAAAAAAGAGACATCAATGCTTAATTATTATTAAAATAAGTGACACAAAAGGAATAGAATCTGCATACACAATGATAAACATGTTTCCATCATGCATTAAATGATAGAATCAGCTATAAATTTTTTACAGTAACATGTGATATTTTTTAGATGATGCAGAATATGGGTGGTATGGGAGGTATGGATGCAGGTGGTGATATGGTAAGTATAGATATTAAACTAGAAAATGATAAATTTTTGATTCAGCATAGCCAATGGCATCATAGACATTTAGGTTTAGTCTGTGGTATAAGTTTTCTTAGAAATCAATAAGTTTGTAAGACCTTCATTGAATTTCATGAAACGGGGACAGAAGCTTTTTTATGATCAAAAGACAGTATCCATAGCAAAATTTTGGAAACTATTTTTTTGTTTCATTTTTCTGTATGTATGTCCCAAAGTTGGTTTCCTATCTCTAACTTTAGTTTGCCTCAACCAAATGTTATGAAACTTATACACAATGCTTATTACCACAAAACACAGATCAAGTTTGAATATTGGTGGCGTCACTTTAACAGTTCAAGAGTTCTGCCCCTTTACAAATGGAAAATTTGCTGAATTTTTCGTTTCCATTTTTTTTAGCTTTAGTTTGCCTCAAACAAATGCTATGAAACTCATACACAATGCTTATTACCACTAAGTACAGATCAAGTTCGAATTTTGGTGGCGTCACTTTAACTGTTCTAGAGTTATGCCCCTTTACAAATGGAAAAATTGCTGAATTTCTCGTTTCCGTTCTATAACTTATGTTAGCCTCAACCAAATGTTATGAAACTTATACACAATGCTAATTACCACAAAGTACAGATCAAGTTTGAATTTTGGGGATGTCACTTTTATTATTCTAGTGTTATGCCCCTTTACAAATGGAAAAATTGCTGAATTTTTTGTTTCTGTTCTCTAACTTAAGTTTGCCTCAACCAAATTTTATGAAACTTATACACAATACTTATAACCACAAAACTCAGATCAAGTAAAAATTTGGGTAGCGTCACTTTTAACGTTCTTCAGTTATGTCCCTTTATAACTTTATATGATATTTTCAGTTGAAATTAAGTAGCCTTTTCACCTATTTTTAATTTTTTTTTATTTTAGTCAATGTATTGGCATGAATAGTTTTGTAATTCCACACTTGGGTGAAATTTACTTGATTTTTTTATTTTTACTGTTATTGTATGAAGATATATCTTACACAAAATTTGGACCACAACACAAACTTAATGTGAGACAACTGAAATTTCCTTCAATTAATTTAGTCCTGAAATAGTCAAATCCAAGGTGTTTGGGAGGCAACTCTTGATATTCATCTCATTATAGACAGGAATAACATCAGTTTTAAAGAATGTCTGTCGCACGGGAATGCACATAAGAAAATTCCCATAAGAAAATTCCCATGTTTTCACAACATTTCCATAAACATTAGAGCTATGTTTGGGCAAGTTACGGTGTGTAAAAATAAATTGTTCAATTAATGCCCCTAACTGATATATCCACTCTATATCTGTAACTTGTTGTTATGATTTTTATGTTCTGTTTTACAGGAGAATGATAAGGAATCCAGTGACAGTGATGATGAAGATTTACCTGATTTAGAATAAACAAAAATCCAGTTTTAATGCTACTAGTGACTGCATTGGGGAACAATATACAAAATGTGCTTAGAATTCCTCAAAAATTTTGGATTAATTATCACAATTAACAAAATAATCACATATTTAGATTGACATATACAGAAAGCAGTTTTGTGCTGCCTCAGTCTGGACTACTAATGTCCTTATTACTGTAAAACCATTCACATTTTTTTTATATGATTAAATGTTCATTGGACCATGTCAAGTAAAATTGAATGTTTGTTAGTCTTTGTTTTAAATGTTTATTTTTGGATCATGTTGTTTTGTTAGAAATTGTAAGAATGTTTATTCACCACAATGATTCATCCAATAGAAACATTTATACAGCCTCATACATACTAATCGTTCATCTAACAATACAAATGTTCTTCTGATCTTAATTGTCATCAACATTCTATTATCAATACTGCAATTCTGTATGTTCATCAGTAAATTTATGAGGGGGCAATGAAAGATAACAGATTGAGGCATATTACTGGAAATGAGTAATTATCAGATTACCAGTTGAGCTTTATCAACCCCGTCAAAGGTTCACTAGTAATAATTAGCAGCAAACAAGTAAAAAGTCCTGTGAACAACTAATTTGTATTAATTAAATGTATACTTCTTCTTGAAATGAATAAATATTTAAATTGAGTGTTTTTTTTTGCTTTGATTTTCATGTGTATGGCTTTTTAAGAAGACTGGCTGGCTGTAGAAAACTGGTAAAACTTTTGTCAAGAGTAGACAAATATGTTGCCAAGTGATTTGTATGCAATTGTTATATCAACTTTGCATTTCCTACTGTGCATAAAATTAAATCTGAATGCTTTCCTTGTTTTTTTGAAGGATAAAAGGATTTGTACCCACTATGCCTAAGAATCGGTTTCCCTGTTTTCTTTTCCAGCACATCTTCATAGTGATAAAATAACTATTTTTATATTTTTTCAATAAAATGATGTTATATATATAAAAAAAAGTGGTCGATGTATTGTTTTGCATGGTAGCAATGCTCTATTATTTTTGTATGATATGTTTAACTTTTTACTTTTTTCCAAACCTGCTGTTCTTACAATTGGTCATGTTACATTAAAATGATAATAAAACATATAAGTTATTAACCTTTTGTCACTGGCATTTTATATTTTGTTTGCGGTGTCATGGTGTGCTGTCGTAAATTCATGGGAGGTGTCTGTTGTTGTTCTGCAGTTTACATGTTGTAATGTACTATTATATTATTTATTTATGTATTTCTCTGTACTGAGTGTTCTTGCGTTTGTTTGTACTGTATTCCTGTCACGTAGTGTTATCATTTTAGCGGCATTTTTAACATTGCCATATAAGCAGGAGGTTTGACTAGCCTTTAAACCAGGTTTAACCCACCATTTTTTCTTAAAATGACCTGTACCAAGTCAGGAATATGGCAGTTGTTATCAGACAGTCTGTTTCTATGTATGTTGGCATTTGCTTTTGTTGTAGTTCAGTGTTTCTGTTGTTCCGTTGTTTTCTCTTATAGTTGATGATTTGCCCTCAGTTTAAGTTTGTTACCCGTACATGTATTTGTTTTTGCCTAATCGAATTATGACTATTGAACAGCGGTATACTACTGTTGCCTTTATCCATCCTTGAAATTATATATGCTTTTATAAACTAAAGCTTAGATTTTTTTTTTTTTTCTCCTTTAAAATTAGGGCCATTATATAGTCAGTACTTTGCTTGTCCATCTGTAATTAACAGATTGTAGATAACAATTTAAGTTTGCTGCAGACTACTTTATAACTGTGAATCATAACTATACACTATAAAAGAGCTCTCAGATTTCCTGTTCTTTTGACTTTAAATTGTTAAAAAAATGCTGAAGTTATTGGTTTTTGGATGA
The DNA here is from genome assembly GCA_017311375.1 of Mytilus coruscus. Taxonomy (NCBI): domain Eukaryota; kingdom Metazoa; phylum Mollusca; class Bivalvia; order Mytilida; family Mytilidae; genus Mytilus; species Mytilus coruscus. The sequence goes on along the minus strand of CM029596.1, from coordinate 47,477,103 downwards.
TAGCTTACATCAGTTGGAGTAAGACTTTTTTGTGCCCCTTTTACTTTGAATTAAAACACTCTTGTCTTGCTAGCGACAAGAGTCTTAGAATGTGTGACATAGAGAAGCTAATCTGGCAGCATTTGGTCTTTGTAAAAGCTTCATATTTTTGAAGGTAGAAGAGCAGGATAATCCATATCTGGTATTCAAATGCCTTTTGGTCTTAGGTTTTAGTTTAGAATATATGTCAGTTGTTCTTGACCTCATTTTCATGGTTCAATGACCACTAAAAACTAGTATTTTGATCGCATGATTTTTTTCAGCTAGTTTGTGTAATATGACAACTACCCGGTACATTTGATATATAGATTCATATAAGCACATACTAAATGAATAAATGTGTGATCATATTTACATAAAAAAGGACTTAAAACTTGTTAAGAACAGTATAATTTTGCTTTTTAAGTGTATATTAATTAGGCAAAAACACAATTGTATTCAACTAAATAACTGAAGATTCTGAAATACATGTCTGTTTTAAGTGATATATTTTTAGAATTGGTTGGGTTGGATAGATTTCACATCTGGCTATTAGTATGGTGATGTTTGGTAGTTCGGAACAATCTGTACCTGTTTTGTGTAATCAACTTAAGTTCTTAAGTTTTCAACTCGGTTCCTTGAAATTTCACAGAAAGATTGCACATATGTTGAAGTTGTGAACCTGCTATGATGGAATTTTTCCTTTTTTTTCAGACTTGAGAATTAAGTTATTTTGTAGCAAAATTTGCAAAATATAGCATTCATTATCTGTCACCAACTCATACAGATTTTCAACCCAGGTTCCTGAAACTTCATCACCAGCCGAGTAGTCAGCACTTCTGTGTTGACATGAATTATCATTGATATGGTCATAATTATAAATTAACTGTTTACAAAACTTTACATTTTTGAAATACTAAGGCTTTTCTACCTCAGGAATAGATTACCTTAGCTGTATTTGGCAAAACTTTTAGGAATTTTTGGTCCTCAATGCTCTTCAACTTCGTACTTTATTTGGCCTGATAACTTTTTTTGATTCGAGTGTCACTGATGAGTCTTGTAGACGAAATGCGTGTCTGGCGCAAATACAAAATTTCAATCCTGGTATCTATGATGAGTTTATTCACAGAAGGATTGCACACATGATGAAGTTGTTCACCTACTATTATAGAATTGTTTGATTTTTTCCAGACTTAGGAACTTATATTTATATGTATATATAAATATAAACAAGTCTAAATTGAAAACAACGTTCAAACATATGATTGCGTTGGATAAAAACCGCAATTTTTATATGTGTGCATGCAAAACAAATTTCTTGGTAGAGGGGTCTAAATACAGCACAAACAACATTTGACTAGCAGGTCAAACAACGGATGTTCTTAAACCCTGCTGACTGCCATTGGCGATTGCCAAATAAATGGATCACCAGATGTTACAAAATGGATCTTAACTATTAATTTAATACCAAACAGAAAACAATAAACTTGCGGAAAAAATGGTATACCGCAAACAAAAGGTGCAAAAATTAGTACACCATATCCGGATTTCGACAATTAATGTCTCTTCAGTGATGTTAGGAATGGAAACAGTATTTAGAAGGCCATATAATTTTGCCTCAATTTATAATAGACTCTTGAATTTTGAAGAATCGAAATAGGATGAACGGATCATATAAACCCGAAGGCAAATATAATACAAGTCTAAATTGAAAACAACGTTCAAACCTATGATTGCATTGTATTAAAAATTGCAATTTTGATACGTGTGCATGCAAAACAAATTTCTTGGTAGAGGGGTCTAAATACAGCACAAACAACATTTCCCAAAAGACCAAAAGAGTGAAAAAGTATATTTTAACAAAACGCATTTGACTAGCAGGTCGAACAACGGATGTTCTTAAATCCTGCTGACTGCCATTGGCGATTTCCAAATAAACAGATCACCAGATGTTACAAAATGGATCTTAACTATTAATTTAATACCAAACAGAAAACAATAAACTTGCGGAAAAGATGGTATACCGCAAACAAAAGGTGCAAAAATTAGTACACCATATCCGGATTTCGACAATTAATGTCTCTTCAGTGATGTTTTTTTTTTAATTTTATTTTTATAACTTCCAATTTACAACATACTATACACAAATATAATAGCAAATCAATACATCTTTCTAGGGAAGCATTTTTTTCTTCAAATATACAAATATAAGATAGAGAGTAAAGCATTCTGAACACCAGAGAGAGAGAAATAGAGAGAGTGAGAGAGAATAGTGTGGTGAGTTTTCAATACAATTCATATAGACATTGAATTCTACTTCAATATAGAAAATCCAGCATTTTCATTTATAACATTAAATTTAAAGTATATACTTAACTAAGTAATCTATCAAAATATTCCATTCTCTAAGAAACTGATATTCACTTTTGTTTTCATAGCAATATTTTTATCAATTGCATACAAATATTTCATCTTCTCTTTACTGCATTTATAGACAGGTTTTTTAAAACATCTGGTATTATAAACATATTGTTTTATGATAAGAAAAGAGTATTTTCTGCATTGCCTTTTAGATATTTTTGCAATGTTACCAAACAAAAAATTTCTTTTGTAAAAGTACATTAGTTCCATTGGTCAGAAACCAATTTTCAATCTGTTCTAACAATATCGGTGTATGTTCACATTCCCAAAATAAATGTTCTAATGTTTCAATTTCTCTTTTACAAAATGTACAATTTGGATTATCATAAATCTTAATTTTATGAAGAAATTTGTTTGTAGCTAAGATTCGATGATTGAATCTATACTGTAGCCACTGTAACTTAGTATTTTTTGTGACAACAAATTGCAGTTAATAAATTTTTTTCCAATGATTTTTATCAAAGCCAAAAATTTCAGTCCATCTTAACTTACTAGTGGGAACACTTATTTTTATTTAAAACAGTATACATATCTTTAGATCCTTTTGAACTTTTAACAAGTCTTTTAATAGCAGATGGAATTAAAGGTAGTTCTAATTTGTGATTTTTTCCATCAAATGAATTTGATACTTGATGTACAGCAGATACAATACTATTATATCTCATGAAATTCACATTTATCTGATACATTTCTTCTAATTTTTGAAGACAGAAAAAAGTCCCATCTTCATTTACAATATCATTTATAAATCTTATACCATTTTCAAACCAATCTTTATAAAAAATAGGTTTATTTTCTACCTTTATATTATTGTTAATGTCTCTTCAGTGATGTTAGGAATCGAAACGGTATTTAGAAGGCCATATAATTTACCTCAATTTATAATAGACTCTTGAATTTTGAAGAGTCGAAATAGGATGAACGGATCATATAAACCCGAAGGCAAATATAATACAAGCCCAAACGAAAAAATATAAACAAGTCTAAATTGAAAACAACGTTCAAACATATGATTGCGTTGGATAAAAACCGCAATTTTGATACGTGTGCATGCAAAACAAATTTCTTGGTAGAGGGGTCTAAATACAGCACAAACAACATTTTCCAAAAGACCAAAAGAGTGAAAAAGTATATTCTAGGTTAGTCTTGTGTGGATGAAACGCGCGTCTTGTGTATTAAATTTTAAACCTGGTACCTTTTGTTAGCTATTATTCGTATGTTTCTCTGTCCTATATGTTCTCCCATTTATTTGTATTGTAGTCCTGTCATGTAATGTTGTCATTTTAATGTTATACATGTATTTAACATTGCCATAAAAGCGGGAGGTTTGGCTAGCCACAAAACCAGGTACAACCCACCATTTTTTTCTTAAAATGTCCTGTACCAAGTCAGGAAAATGGCCATTGTTATATTATAGTTCGTTTCTGTGTGTGTTACATTTTAATGTTGTGTTTCTGTTGTGTCGTAGTTCTCTTATATTTGATGTGTTTCCCTCAGTTTTATATTAATTGGTTTGTAACCCGGATTTGTTTTTTTCTCAATCGATTTATGAAGATCGAACAGCGGTATACTACTGTTGCCTTTATTTAACAAAACTCAATATATATATAGTTTAAGATTTGAAGCTGACCTAGATTAAATGCGAAAATTGGATTGCCACAAGCGTTTCCGGTAAAGTACAACAATGTGGCATTTATAGGGGTATATGTAGATTGTAAAATAGCATTGTAGGCCTAAGTCCACTACGGTTGTATAAATGTTAACTTACATATGACAAATTATGACATTTTCTATCTCATTGTTATTATTGGCAAAAATCTAAGAATAATGGAATATGCCTCAGACCCTTATACCTGATAAATGACAAAACAGAAATTTAGTAAATGTCATCATGGCTTGCTAATGTGATTTAAACTTGAAAGGTTTTGGAGCAAAATACTAATAGAACCTTGTTATTTATATACACATAAGTTTGTAGTGCATATTCTATCTTATGTTCTTTTTGAGTGTTTTCACAAAGAATTAATGTGAAAAGAATCCCTCAATCTTTTAGATGCTTGCCTAAAATTTACTTGGAAAATCACATATTCTGTCTCTTCCAGTATAATTGCTCCAAAGACAATATCCAATGTCAGAAAACATGTTTTGAAACAAAATTTGTAATTTTCTTATCAGTGTGTTATTATATTAATGATGAGTAAAACACAAACTTTAATTATGAATTGTTGCAAAATGGAATTGTTTTTTGTTTCTAATGAGCTCATTTTCTCTATGGAGTATGTATGGTGGCCGGTTAAGGCCATTTCGCGTTTTCGCCTTTCATATTCTGTAACGCTAAAACGCGAAATCGAAAACGCGAAAAGGCGAAGTCGAAAACGCGAAAACGCGAAAAGGCGAAGTCGAAAACGCGAAAACGCGAAGTCGAAAACGCGAAACCGATTTTGCGTTTTCGACTTCGCGTTTTCGATTTCGCGATTTCGCGATTTCGCCTTTCGCGTTTTCGCGTTTTCGTGTTTTCGCGATTTCGCGTTTTCGTTTTCTTGATTTCACGTTTTCGCGTTTTCGCGTTTTCGCGATTTCGCCTTTTCGCCTTTTCGCGTTTTACGATATACATGTTATTATATCATAACATTTTAAATATAATTGGAGACAAGACTACAAAGTATGTCATTCAAATGATTGTCATAAATTTCATATCTGTGGTTTACTTTAAATATTTTCATAAATTAGACAATTTTCTAGTATCTTATAACAGGTCTTAGGATAGCTTCATGAAAACGTCCCAAGTTTTATTTGACAAAAGTCTGATCTCCACAATGTATTAAATTTTAAACTTTTTCACACAAGCTAATTTAAATATTAAAATTTTAGATTCACAACAAGAGCATTAAATGAAAGATTATGTATTTTAAGTAACCAATTAATGATTAATTTCATTTATTTTAAAATGTCAAACTATAACTTCCAGCAAATTGTATGTTCAAAGGCATTTTATACAAATGCATCTGTTTTAAATTTGTTCAGTAATTGTAAAGAAATTGTCTAATTTATGAAAATATTTAAAATACGTCACAGATATGAAATTTATATGACAATCATTTGAATGACTTATACTTTGTAGTCTTGTCTCCAATTATATTTAAAATGTTATGTTATAATAACATGTATATCGTAAAACGCGAAAAGGCGAAAAGGCGAAATCGCGAAAACGCGAAAACGCGAAATCGCTAAAACGCGAAAACGCGAAAACGCGAAATAACGCGAAATCGCGAAGGCGAAAACGAAGTCGAAAACGCGAAATCGGTTTCGCGTTTTCGACTTCGCGTTTTCGACTTCGCGATTTCGCGTTTTCGCCCTATAGAATATATTAATTAATGCGAAGAGGAGATTTATACCATTCAACGCAACAACTCAACAACAAAATGTGTTCCGTCAAACGTACTGGAGGTAAAGGATTTTCACAATAACTTTTCTACTACCAGAAAATGTAACTTTATTTTGGGAAATCTTGTCAGTATTATTATTTTGTATTTATGTACTGCAACACATATTCTATTATCTAACTCCAAATCATCTCCTTTACAAATCCTTTTATATTTCCACACAAGTCATTTAATATATGTCACTTAAACATAAATCATATATTGCCAAAGTTTTCTGAAATTAATTATTTGCTATCAAAATCTAACACAGATGTGTTGTGTTTAAGTGAAACATTTTGTCAAATTCTGTCCAAAATAAAGAAATAGATATTAAGGGTTATGATACAAACAGAAAAGACAGAATTGGAAAATCTGGGGTGGGTTTTAATTTATATTTCTAACATGTTAACCTCAATTAGACGATATGATTTGGAAAAGGATGATATAGAATCAATTTGGGTCGAAATTATTTTTGTTCATCAAAACCTATATTACTTGGTAACATATATAGACCATCACATATAGTAATGCAGAGTGGATTACAAAATTTGAATCAATGTTAACAAATGTTGATATTGAAGATAAGGAAATAATTATTTGGGTGACTTTAATATTGATTTGGCGTCGAGAAAATACCAGCTAAATGGTCCCATTTGAAAACATTTTAACTTGTCTCAAATAGTCTCAGTTCCCACTCGAGTCACACAAACATCTTCCACTTTGGTAGACCATATTTATAGTAATGAACCAGATAATATTCATTTTATTTCTGTTCCAAAGTATTCAATCAGTTAATACTATCCAGTATGCATTTCTCACAAAGAGGGTTACAATCGAAAAGAAAATTCATGAATATATTACGTTCAGATCTACTAAACATTTTAATGAAAATGATTTTATCAATCACATATCACAGTGTTCATTTGATAGTGTAATAGAAATTGATGACCCCGAAGAAGCATTGTTGTCATTTTGAATATTTTTACTGAAGTATTAAATCATCATGCTCCACTCATTAAAAGAGAGTAAAACGTTTGTATCAAAATGAGTGGATGAATGATGAAATTTTAGATAGCATGAGAAAACGTGATTTTTATCATAAGAAAAAGATATGTACAGCTATAGACTCTGGAGAAACAAAGTCAAATATCTCATCGAAAACTCTAAACAAAATTATTATACCAATATCATAGAACACAAAAAGGGCAACAGTAGTAAATTATGGAAGCACCTACATACTGTCAGCGGTACCGACAATCATACCAGTATTAAAATAATAAGTGATTGTACCAAAAAGGAAATTTTAGAACCAAAAAGCATTGCTGATGTTTTTAATGCTTATTTCACAAATATCACAGATAATCTTAATATAAATCAAAACATCAACAATAGTTGTCAAAACAAACTTGATGATTTCATATCGGGTCATGTACCAGATAACGTGTATTTTTCTATACCACTTATGAGTTATGATTTTGTGTGTTTACAACTAAAAGCACTAGATGAATCAAAAGCAACAGGTCTTGATAACATAAGTGCAAAGTTTTTAAAGATGTCTTCTCATGCTATTTCACTACCACTTTGTCACATTTTTAACTTAAGTATTAAAAAATGTATTTTTCCATCTTCATTTAAACTGGCAAAAGTCATACCAGTTTATAAGAACAAAGGTTCAAAACAGGATGTTTTTAATTACAGACCAATTGTAATTTTACCACTCATTTCTAAAATCCTTGAAAAACATGTGAAAACACACTTAGTAAATTATCTTAATAAATACAACTTATTGTACAGAATGCAGTCAGGCTTTCGCGCAAACCATTCTTGTCAAACTGCGTTAACAGCTTTATTGGATAAATGGCTAAAAGCCATTGATGATGGCGATCTTGTTGGGGCAGTGTTTCTAGATCTAGCAAAAGCCTTTGATCTTCTCAATCATGAACTGCTTATTCAAAAATTAAACAAATACAAATTTGCTTATACTTCGCTACGTTGGTTTACATCATATTTGACTGACAGATATCAGATGGTGTCTATTTCAAATACATTTTCAGACGTACAAAAACAAAAAACGGGTGTACCTCAAGGATCCGTTTTAGGACCTGTGTTGTTTTTAATTTTTATAAATGATCTTCCTTTGTCTAATCCTAATCATAACACCGATTTATTTGCTGATGATAGCACCATATCAGTCATTGGACAAAACAAAAGTTGCATCAGTCAAAACTTAATACGGTTTTACAAGATATTTTTCGCTGGTGTGATGACAATAAAATGGCCGTAAATGTATCTAAAACGAAAGCTATATGTATTGGCTCTAAACAGAAGCTTTCAGTTACATCAAATGAAAACATTAATCTTGCTATAAATGGACAACAAATTAAAGAAAGTACATGTGAAAAGGTTCTGGGTATTTTTGTTGATGCATCTCTATCTTGGTCTTCTCATATTGATTATATAATAAAAAAAGTTAACTCTTCTTTAGCTTTACTAAAAAGGATAAAGAAATATTTAAATCACAAAGCTAGACAACTGTTTTATAACGCTTACGTTTTACCTCACTTAGATTATTGTTGTTCAATATGGGGAAACTGTAATAACTTTCTATTAGATAGTTTACTAAAACTGCAAAAGAGGGCAGCAAGAATAATTTTAGACGAACATGATTACACCAAACCTTCAAGCGAATTATTTCACGAATGTAACATTGTGCCGATTACACAAAGAATACATTATCATAAATCATTACTAATGTATAAGGCAAAACATGGCTTAGCTCCAGAATATATGTCTAGTCTTATTTTATCAGCTTCTGCAAACCAAAAATACAATACGAGATTTTCGTCCTCAGATAATTTTATAATTCCAAAACCAAATACAGAGTTGTATAAGTCTAGTTTCTCGTACAATGGACCAAAAGTATGGAATGCTCTTCCTAATTCAATTAAAAAATCAAATACAGTATTAGAATTTAAACATAACTACAAATCTATGTACTTTTAACATTACCATGAAATTTGTACTGTAATGCCATATAATAATTGTTTATTGTATTTAAATTGTATTACACATCTTTATTTATCATTATTATTGAATATGTATTGTTTATTTTATGTAATTATTATTGTATTAAGAGAGCCTTATTGAAAATTGGTGTAATCCAAATGAGTTACTCTCTAAATAAAGATATTATTATTATTATTATTATTATTAAATCGCGAAAACGCGAAAACGCGAAATCGCGAAATCGCGAAGTCGAAAACGCGAAAAGGCGAAAACGCGAAGTCGCGTTTTCGCCCTATAGAATATGAAAGGCGAAAACGCGAAATGGCCTTAACCGGCCACCATAAGTATGACCGTAAATCTTGTATTAGTGTTAACATATTAATAGATTCGTCATGTATAACTTCAAGAATAAATAGATGCGAAGTATACCAGTTATACAAAATTGGGATTAAGAAACAAGAGCAGTGCTCTTATAAAGACCCTTTTGCCAAAGTTCAAAACAAAATTACAAATATTTACATGCTAAGAGGCAGATGAATATGTTTGAAGGTAGTAATAGTACATAATAGTGAATACAATATACTTAATTTTTATGCCCTTACTACACTGTGTCTAAACTACCCCGGTAAAAAATGTTTGGACTCAATGGTATCTAGTATCCGGTACGGTGACGGACCATCAAAAGACAGAGAAAAGGTAGGATTTCTGTTTATTTATTTGTTATTTTCAAGATATTAAAGAATATAAATATATATATACCTATTTTCGATTTTGAGATGGAATATTTTCTACAACCGTTCTAGATAAAAGGAGATATAAGTAAAAAGGCAAGTCAAAATGATGAATTGAGTGAACTTTGCCTCAACTTTGTTTAATTTCTCGTTAAATCTGGTACATTGTACGGAAAGAAAGGTACGCAAAGAAAGATATTGACATGAAGATTGCAAGACTAGTCACGTTGAGCACCTCAATATTTGTATTTCTATGCATGGAACGAAAGAAATGGGTCATGTCAAAATGGAAGGACCCGGTTTTGTCTTTGTATAGGATACAGTTTTGATTCATTTTAAATCTACAAATTTATAAAAGCAAGGTTAATACGGATCTGAACATTGTCCCTCGAAAGAAATTCAATATATATGTTATTGTAAAACAAACCGGTCGTGTTAAAATTTATTATAAATGAGATAATACATAATTGCATAGCATGAATTAAACTCCGGCGTTCAAAAGGAGTTTGATGGCTCATTGGAAGACGATTTCTTTCGGAGGACAACTTTTACTTATTTTAATTCGTATAAACATAAATTCCTGCTTTATTGGAACAAAAATAATAATAATTTTGCTTTATATTAATACAATAACTCTAACTGCGAGATACAAAGAAATAAAGATTATGACGCAATTTTAGGTTTAAGCTCTTTATACGCTTTTTGATATGAATTATGTAAATTAAGTGTACAAACTTGGAGTGTATGGCCTTGAAAATTGAAGGACGCACATTTGATATGTTATTTTCTTGCACAACATGATGGTAATCTTAATAAGTACACCACTCTACCAAAAGGGGGATAATCTTTTCGCTGAAAATTTGAAAATAAATATTCTGAACACTGAATGTTCATTATAAAACAAGAGAATAAGACAAATGTATATGTATGCAGAATCGCCCTTGAAAATGAATTTTCATGCGGCGCAAAGGATCATATAAGTTATGCGTTAAAATTGTAACTTGTAGCTATTATACTTAGTATAAATTAGTATAACAGTCTCATAAATAAATTTATAAATAAACCGTTCTTTTATCTCTCCATTGTGTAATGCTTATCGTACATTGACAAATGTTTTACATTTTATTGACTTTGGTCAAGTTTATAATTGTCAATATATAGGGATGTATCCAGGATTTTCCAAAGCGGATTATATACTGCCGAGCGTAGCGAGTCTAACATTTTTGTACGAATTTATGCTAAAAATCATATATAAATCGTTAAAGACATATGATAATTTTTGCCATCAAACGGGGTTTGGGGGTTAGCCTCTACGCCCCTGGATCCGCCACTGATAAAATATAACTATATCGTATACCATTTTAGAATTTTACAAGAAAACAGAGACACCCGCCAAATTGGATGTATTTGGGTTTGATTATCATGTTTATGTGTTTATTCTCAAAATTCACATTGATACTTTTGTCTCGTCGGAATGCGAGACCAAGGATACAAATTCGTGTCGAAATTATTTTTGTTCATCAAAACCTATATTACTTGGTAACATATATAGACCATCACATATAGTAATGCAGAGTGGATTACAAAATTTGAATCAATGTTAACAAATGTTGATATTGAAGATAAGGAAATAATTATTTGGGTGACTTTAATATTGATTTGGCGTCGAGAAAATACCAGCTAAATGGTCCCATTTGAAAAACATTTTAACTTGTCTCAAATAGTCTCAGTTCCCACTCGAGTCACACAAACATCTTCCACTTTGGTAGACCATATTTATAGTAATGAACCAGATAATATTCATTTTATTTCTGTTCCAAAGTATTCAATCAGTTAATACTATCCAGTATGCATTTCTCACAAAAGAGGGTTACAATCGAAAAGAAAATTCATGAATATATTACGTTCAGATCTACTAAACATTTTAATGAAAATGATTTTATCAATCACATATCACAGTGTTCATTTGATAGTGTAATAGAAATTGATGACCCTGAAGAAGCATTGTTGTCATTTTGAATATTTTTACTGAAGTATTAAATCATCATGCTCCACTCATTAAAAGAGAGTAAAACGTTTGTATCAAAATGAGTGGATGAATGATGAAATTTTAGATAGCATGAGAAAACGTGATTTTTATCATAAGAAAAAGATATGTACAGCTATAGACTCTGGAGAAACAAAGTCAAATATCTCATCGAAAACTCTAAACAAAATTATTATACCAATATCATAGAACACAAAAGGGCAACAGTAGTAAATTATGGAAGCACCTACATACTGTCAGCGGTACCGACAATCATACCAGTATTAAAATAATAAGTGATTGTACCAAAAGGAAATTTTAGAACCAAAAGCATTGCTGATGTTTTAATGCTTATTTCACAAATATCACAGATAATCTTAATATAAATCAAAATATCAACAATAGTTGTCAAAACAAACTTGATGATTTCATATCGGGTCATGTACCAGATAACGTGTATTTTCTATACCACTTATGAGTTATGATTTTGTGTGTTTACAACTAAAAGCACTAGATGAATCAAAAGCAACAGGTCTTGATAACATAAGTGCAAAGTTTTTAAAGATGTCTTCTCATGCTATTTCACTACCACTTTGTCACATTTTTAACTTAAGTATTAAAAATGTATTTTCCATCTTCATTTAAACTGGCAAAAGTCATACCAGTTTATAAGAACAAAGGTTCAAAACAGGATGTTTTAATTACAGACCAATTGTAATTTTACCACTCATTTCTAAAATCCTTGAAAACATGTGAAAACACACTTAGTAAATTATCTTAATAAATACAACTTATTGTACAGAATGCAGTCAGGCTTTCGCGCAAACCATTCTTGTCAAACTGCGTTAACAGCTTTATTGGATAAATGGCTAAAAGCCATTGATGATGGCGATCTTGTTGGGGCAGTGTTTCTAGATCTAGCAAAAGCCTTTGATCTTCTCAATCATGAACTGCTTATTCAAAATTAAACAAATACAAATTTGCTTATACTTCGCTACGTTGGTTTACATCATATTTGACTGACAGATATCATATGGTGTCTATTTCAAATACATTTTCAGACGTACAAAACAAAAACGGGTGTACCTCAAGGATCCGTTTTAGGACCGGTGTTGTTTTTAATTTTTATAAATGATCTTCCTTTGTCTAATCCTAATCATAACACCGATTTATTTGCTGATGATAGCACCATATCAGTCATTGGACAAAACAAAAGTTGCATCAGTCAAAAACTTAATACGGTTTTACAAGATATTTTTCGCTGGTGTGATGACAATAAAATGGCCGTAAATGTATCTAAAACGAAAGCTATATGTATTGGCTCTAAACAGAAGCTTTCAGTTACATCAAATGAAAACATTAATCTTGCTATAAATGGACAACAAATTAAAGAAAGTACATGTGAAAAGGTTCTGGGTATTTTTGTTGATGCATCTCTATCTTGGTCTTCTCATATTGATTATATAATAAAAAAAGTTAACTCTTCTTTAGCTTTACTAAAAAGGATAAAGAAATATTTAAATCACAAAGCTAGACAACTGTTTTATAACGCTTACGTTTTACCTCACTTAGATTATTGTTGTTCAATATGGAAACTGTAATAACTTTCTATTAGATAGTTTACTAAAACTGCAAAGAGGGCAGCAAGAATAATTTTAGACGAACATGATTACACCAAACCTTCAAGCGACAAGACAATCAAAAGACAGAGAAAAGGTAGGATTTCTGTTTATTAATTTGTTATTTTCAAGATATTAAAGAATATAAATATATATATACCTATTTTCGATTGTGAGATGGAATATTTTCTACAACCGTTCTAGATAAAAGGAGATATAAGTAAAAGGCAAGTCAAAATGATGAATTGAGTGAACTTTGCCTCAACTTTGTTTAATTTCTCGTTAAATCTGGTACATTGTACGGAAAGAAAGGTACGCAAAGAAAGATATTGACATGAAGATTGCAAGACTAGTCACGTTGAGCACCTCAATATTTGTATTTCTATATATGGAACGAAAGAAATGGGTCATGTCAAAATGGAAGGACCCGGTTTTGTCTTTGTATAGGATACAGTTTTGATTCATTTTAAATCTACAAATTTATAAAAAGCAAGGTTAATACGGATCTGAACATTGTCCCTCGAAAGAAATTCAATATATATGTTATTGTAAAACAAACCGGTCGTGTTAAAATTTATTATAAATGAGATAATACATAATTGCATAGCATGAATTAAACTCCGGCGTTCAAAAGGAGTTTGATGGCTCATTGGAAGACGATTTCTTTCGGAGGACAACTTTTACTTATTTTAATTCGTATAAACATAAATTCCTGCTTTATTGGAACAAAAATAATAATAATTTTGCTTTGTATTAAAACAATAACTTTAACTGCGAGATACAAAGAAATAAAGGTTATGACGCAATTTTAGGTTTAAGCTCTTTATACGCTTTTGATATGAATTATGTAAATTAAGTGTACAAACTTGGAGTGTATGGCCTTGAAAATTGAAGGACGCACATTTGATATGTTATTTTCTTGCACAACATGATGGTAATCTTAATAAGTACACCACTCTACCAAAGGGGGGGGATAATCTTTTCGCTGAAAATTTGAAAATAAATATTCTGAACACTAAATGTTCATTATAAAGGAAGAGAATAAGACAAATGTATATGTATGCAGAATCGCCCTAGAAAATGAATTTTCATGCGGTGCAAAGGATCATATAAGTTATGCGTTAAAAATTGTAACTTGTAGCTATTATACTTAGTATAAATTAGTATAACAGTCTCATAAATAAATTTATAAATAAACCGTTCTTTTATCTCTCCATTGTGTAATGCTTATCGTACATTGACAAATGTTTTACATTTTATTGACTTTGGTCAAGTTTATAATTGTCAATATATAGGGATGTATCCAGGATTTTCCAAAGCGGATTATATACTGCCGAGCGTAGCGAGTCTAACATTTTTTGTACGAATTTATGCTAAAAAATCATATATAAATCGTTAAAGACATATGATAATTTTTTTGCCATCAAACGGGGTTTGGGGGTTAGCCCTCTACGCCCCTGGATCCGCCACTGATAAAATATAACTATATCGTATACCATCTTAGAATTTTACAAGAAAACAGAGACACCCGCCAAATTGGATGTATGTGGGTTGGATTATCATGTTTATGTGTTTATTCTCAAAATTCACATTGATACTTTTGTCTCGTCGGAATGCGAGACCAAGGGATACAAATTCGTGTCGGCTTGAACTATTAGTATAAAACTTTATATTTTAGAAGATAGAACACCTGAATGCACCATATCTTGCACACAGATTTCTTCTGTCACGCCCATTGCCCTTGACCTCATTTCATAGTTCAGCGATTTCCTAAAAAATGAATAGCTGTTTTTCATTGAGTGAATTTCACACTAATAATGGTTGATAGGATAACTATTTTTGAATTATGGGATCCTTGCAAGTTATGCTTGTCCGTCAGGCAGGGTCCACCTTACCATTACATCATTTCATGATCAAGGTTAACATTTCGTGGTCAAGTCCGTATCTAAAATGCTATAACAAGGAATAGATCAACTATATTTGGTTGTATGGTGCACATGACTTTTTAGGGTTCATTTGACCTTGACCTTATTTTCTTGGTAAATTGGTAAATGTTAAGTTTTTTATTGGTTGTTTGTAATGGTTGTAATGTGTACATGTCCGTCTGGCAGGTTTCATCTGACCTTGACCGTGACTTTTTTCATGGTTTATTGAACAATGTAATGTAATACTTTTAGTTAAATTTTTATCTTATAGAACTCCAATATAAATTCAATTACGATCGTTTAAGCAGGCAAGACATTTCAGTACGTGCACTCTTGTATGAATAATATGTACTATTTATTTATGTTGAAAGACGCAAGTGAAGTTTTTTGCCATGTTTGATGAGTTCACCCTGTTTTTTTTAAAGACTAAATTATTAATTGTTAGACTTTTTTTTCAATTTAAGAACGATGAAATCTTGTTTGAAATTTTTGGAAATCGTAATATTATTACATTGTGTAACAATCAATCATCGAAATCAACACTTTCTAACCTTACATAGCTGTATATATTGCAGTGAGGTGTAATCATAACACAGATACAACTTTAAGCGCAAAACGCACATTTTCTATACAGACTCTGTAATCGGATGAAATAAGCCCTTTTCAACTGATTTTTATAGTTGTTCTTATGTTGTGCTGTTACACTACTTTGTTTCTTTTTTGTTGGGTTGAGGAGTGGGGTTGGAAACAGGCGCCAACACGTTTAACCCCGCCATTCTGTATGTGCTAGAGCCGAATCAAGGAGTCTGTATATCAGTGTTTGTCTTTTGTTGTTTTATACCATATTTTTCTTATTTTGTTTTGTACATAAAAAAAGGCCGTTAGTTTTCTCGTTTGAATTGTTTGACATTTGTCTTTTCGGGCCCTCTTGTAGCTAGTTATGCGGTATGGGTGTTTCTCATTATTGAAGGCCATACGCTGACCTATAGTTGCTAACTTTTACGTCATTTGGTCTCTGATGGAAAGTTGTCTCATTAGCAATTTTCACGGGGAAATGTCCACTTAGGTTGTTCTTAATAGGACGCAGATATTGTGATGATAATATGTTGCAAACCAACTTTTATTCACATTGAAATATTAATATACATTTATTTCAAATGTTAAATTTTCATTGGAAATTGAACTGTGAATATGATATGGAAAACATGCGTTAAAAGGCCTATAAAATTTAATGTGCTTACCTGAAAATAGGGGCGAGTTGAAAATCCTACAGCTATGTTATGTGCGTGCTCAAGTGTGAAAACTCGCATAAGTACGAGTAAAACAGTATATATAGTACCAGAAAATTTGGCGGGGTTGCATGCATGATTTTTAATAAATTCATGCATATAGTGACACATTCATACCTGTCAAGATGAAGAACAGGAATAAAAGCCCTGTTCATTGATAATTTTCTATGTTTGCTATGTATTGTGTGCGATTTTGTCCCATGTACATTTACTCCATATCCTTTCATTTCTATACCACATCTTCTTATTTTACATCATTTAATACTAGTATAGTAAACAAACAAACATCATAAAATAAAATAAAGTAATTAATGTAAGTGCATGCTATAAAGTATTTATATTCCATTTAAAGTTAGTTCGAAGATAAGCGCAATAAGGTATACGTTTTGCATTCGAAAATGTGTACTCCTATTTCGAAAAGTACTCATTTATAATAAATTTTAACACGACCGGTTTGTTTTACAATAACATATATATTGAATTTCTTTCGAGGGACAATGTTCAGATCCGTATTAACCTTGCTTTTTATAAATTTGTAGATTTAAAATGAATCAAAACTGTATCCTATACAAAGACAAAACCGGGTCATTATGTAGTAAACAACATTGTCAAAACCGGGTCCTTCCATTTTGACATGACCCATTTCTTTCGTTCCATGCATAGAAATACAAATATTGAGGTGCTCAAAGCGACTAGTCTTGCAATCTCCATGTTAATATCTTTCTTTGCGTACCTTTCTTTCCGTACAATGTGCCAAATTTAACGAGAAATTAAACAAAGTTGAGGCAAGGTTCACTCAATTCATCATTTTGACTTGCCTTTTACTTATATCTCCGTTTATCTAGAACGGTTGTAGAAAATATTCCATCTCACAATCGAAAATAGGTATATATATATTTATATTCTTTAATATCATAAAAATAACAAATAAATAAACAGAAATCCTACCTTTTCTCTGTCTGTTGATGGTCCGTCACCGTACCGGATACTAGATACTATTGAGTCCAAACATTTTTTGCCGGGGTAGTTTAGACACAGTGTACTATGTAAGTAAGGGAAATTATGTTGTCCAGGCTTTGTGTTTCTGTCCTGACGACTTGTCAGTCCTATCTCAGGTTAAAGTTTTGGTTTAAGGTAACCATGAAGATGTGGTCGCTTCAACTTGTTACTTGGGTACACATGTTCGTTATCATGTGAACTTTTAAGAATAGATGCAAAATAATAATATAATACTTAATGAATGCGTGGACTCCGAAGCGCTTTTCTGGATTAACCGTTATCAGGAACACTTGAAAACGTTGAAAGCCAGGGATATATAGGCCTATATACTTTAGCAGCTTTATGACAAAAGAATAGCAAAACCATCTTATGTCAACTTTTCCTAAGAGAGGTGGAAATTACAGTTGGAAATAACGTTAATGTGGTGTAAATGTCTTGACATATATTATTTAGATATTAGTGGAACAATTTTGTGTCTGACATGGATATTATAATATGTTTTAAACGATATTCTATTAAAAATCAGGAAATGACATTTTCCCAAATTGTTTTTGATATCTACTTGGCTCTTTGTGATGAGAGATGCTTGGAATGAATGTTGACCTTGAGGTTATAAATAGCTCATTTCAAGTCGAAAACACAATGATCATAAATAACTAAAGGCCCAAAACCTGACATTTTGCAACAAAAAATGATACAATGCAACAATTAGTTCTTTGTTGAAAGGTTTAAAACTGTGTAGAACAAAATTTTGCCTTGCTGATATATTTTGCTGCACAGAGTATTTGTCAATCCATTATAGTCTTCAAGATAAAATGCTTGGGCTGTTTTCTGCTCTTTGGTCGGGTTGTTGTCTCTTTGACACATTCCCCATTTCCATTCTCAATTTTAAATATGAAGAAAACCATTGGTTTAAATATTGATTTAGGTACAAAAATAAGGACTAAAACTACGGATTCGAACCCCAATTTTAATGGTATTGACTAATTTGTAGATATTGTGCTACTGATAATTTTTGCTTTCGAAATTTTAGTATATTTATTATTGTTTTCTAGATATTAAACGATAAAATTGGTCAACAATTGTATTAAAGAGCAACAAATCCTATAAAGAGTCGACTGACGACTTCAAATGCAACAATATTACTTATTGGTAGTTGTCATCTGGCTGATAATTTGCTGCTGACATTTTCTCTAATTTACTACAGCTTTCGCCAAAACACAATCAATGGGTAAAATGGCCATTGACGAGCAATAATTCTTTAAGGAGTAGATGGACATAATGTCTGTTTTATGATGAAAAGACAGTATCAAAAGCAAAATAATGTATTTTACTGATAAAAGGACTTTGTTTTTGCAGTTACAGTCTGGTGTTCAAGTTTGGTAGACATAAATAACTTAGTCCAACCTTCATAGAATTTTATGAACAGAAGCTTTTTTGATAAAGAGAAAATGTCTAAAGCAAAATTTTGAAACTTGGACAGATGCTAACTTTGAAGGTCAAGAAAATCATCTGCAGAATAAAATTTATAATTTTTTGAATGAAAATTTAGAATTTTACTGACAAATGGATTTACTTTTTACACGTTAAACATGAAACGTTTGCACTGACTGCAGCAATCACATGCGAGACGAAGGGTTTGCGGAATCCTTTACGAATTTTTAACTAATAAAAGATCTTTCCTTGATCATTTTGCAGTATAAATGTTCTCTTCATCATATTCGTATTTCAAAATAATTGACAAACACGCAAAATGATGAAAATTATAACTAATACACAATTAAGGACAATGAATTAAAAGGATTGGTCTGACATTTTTGGATGCATGGGCAGTAGTTAGATTTTGACGTTCTGAATTTTTCTGCCCTGTCAACTGTTTTGAAGATATTAGACGGTTACTTGCGTTTTACCTCTTTGTTCTGTTTTTATACAAGGCGGCCATGTTGGTCGACAGGATGGATTATGGGGCACATTTGAAAAAAAATAATACTCTTGATGATGATGATGGTTGCCATATTTGGTTCCAATTTGCCAATAAATTTCAGAGGAGAAGATTTCTGTAAAATGCAACGCGCGACTGACACAAAGTAATAATTAAAGCTCACACTTGCCCTCTTGGCTAGGTGAGATAATTATCGAAAACAAACTTCGTGAATAAATAAATGAATCAAAAATAATCGCAAAACTTTATAGAACGATGTTAGTGGTTTCTAAAATTTGATATAAAGTCTTTCAGGAAAACCCAACTATATGTCAAGACCCTGGAATAATGATGGTTTCAGCAATAATAAAATAATGATAGCTTTGAAAAAGGGAAACGATGAGTTGTCAAGTGCGTGGATCGACACTCGAGCAAATCGAACACTCCAACAATGCATTTAATAATACCGAGTGTTTCCTAGGTCTAGGATGGGTGAATCTTTTATTTGATCTAGTCTAAACAATTGCCTGTTGCTGCACTAGTAGCAAGTGTTTCTATTTTATGAAAGGATACTTTTAAGGGATCCAACCTTTATCCTGGTCACCAATTAAACTTGTTGGTATGAGTTCATTGGCGACTAAAAGGAAGCCTCCGAGTTTATTGAACAAAAACTGAGCTACATCGAAGTTTGTTGATTGCACAATTTAATGTGAATTCTATTTGCTGAAATGAAATATAACAGCAACCCTTTGAATCCAGGTATTTTTTAATTTTATAGGTATACTCGAGTCAAGTGAATTTTTTCATCAACATTCCATTGAAACACCTCTAAGGGTAGCTTATCTTAGCCGGTGTCTGTTCACTGTTCATTAAACTACTCTATCAGCAAATTTGAGATAGCTGACAATAGAAAATGATTGACCAACATATTATAGTGCTTGTAATATTAGGTATACTGAACTGATTAAGTTTAAGATAAATATTGGTAATGGAAAACCTTTCTTAAATATGCCATGCAGACTCCTTTTGACTAAGTGGAAGATGGAATTAGGTAATTCAAAATATTGTTGGCAAAGAAAGATTTTGATGTGTTTGATGTTAATTAAGGTTACTACGAATTTTGGTTTAATAGTGACTTAAGAACATAAACGAAGGGTAGGCCTCTCCTGACCCTAGTATTGCTAATACTCTGGACGCTCTAAGTTGGCTTAGTACACTTGATTTAAGGATAGGATATTGGTATTGTGATTTATTAGAGCGTTCCAAGCAGCGGTTTTAGCATTTTAGAGTTCTGTCTTTTAAGCTTGAGAGGAATCAAATAAAATATTTTCGTGAGCTGCTGTCTTCCTCAATTGTTTTTCGTTTGTTGTTTGTAGCAAAAATCAGGCTATTTGTTTTCTCATTGTCAGCTGAAGATTTTGTAATGGCGGGTATTTTATAGCTTATGTTACGATATGCGCTTTGCTCATTGTTGAATGGCATTCAGTGACCTGTAGTATGTGTTGTTTACATCCACGTAATTTGGTCTTTGATCGATAATTGTCTCTGGTTATCGTAAACTCATCATAGATACCTGGATTAATATTTTGTACGCCAGACGCGCGTTTCGTCGACAAAAGTCTCACCAGTGACGCTCGAATCAAACAGTTAAAAGGCCAACAAAAAAGTACGGAGTTCATGAGCATTGAGGACCCAAAATTCCATATCTCCTTATTTTTATATCCAACAATGATTGAAAGATTGATGGAAAATAGGACAAGGACGTGATGGAAAATTATTTTTGTCTTTCTGGATGACATAATTGTTTGTTTCTTAAACATTTGATGAACACTTAGACAATGTTAGTAATGTATGCGAAAGGATAGGGGTGATTAAGTTATGTAGGAACGGGTAAAGTCTTGTCTATAAACGAAGAAGTTATTTAAAGAGTTATCAGTGATGTTATTTAAAATTTAACTAAAAACATGAAAATAAGAGAAATAATTGCGTCATTGAGAGAAAAGTTTTGACAACTTTGAATGCTTTAAAGCATTTCAATGATAATGTATATAGGCGTAAATTTCTTGTTCATACTAATCATGAACGATTTTGCTTGCTTACCTTTTTAAAACCCCGAAGGCCAGCTTTACACGCTTGCTGGAAACGTTGAGTGTCTACAATTGAACTGTTGCACATCGCCCAAGTCAAGTACATTCGAAGTGCTGACGTTCCTACTTCTCTAAACAATACTCATAGATAATTAAATTGAGCCGATATGTGAGATTTCAAACCAATATTAAATTAGTCTCTATATCAGATGAATCGATAAATTCCCTGCCCCATCTGGTAAATGGTATTAGATGCTGACGTGACGTTGATAGAATGTAACTTTAAAGCACTTACACAAAGTATGGCGCTGAGGTACAAAATGAGACAACGTGTACCTGACATAATATCCGAAAGTAAATGTAAAATGAGATTAATTTACCATAAATCCTATTTTGAGACAACCGCATTTCTCCATTAGCTTGATTCGAACCCCTGCTTCTATGACATCTAACCAACACCGAATACACTGTGTCAAGTGTCCTAGACCACTCAGCCAACTATGCTACGTATATAAAAATTTAGCTTTCGTTAGTTAAGTAATTCCTTTCTTTGTCGCTTTTATTTTGAAAACAGTGCATAATGTACAGTGTCAAGTACTAGTAGATGGTATACCTTGCAGATCAGCTGTATGTGATGACAATTTTACTCACCATACATTCACACCAACATAATTTCATCATAAACTTCTGAATATGTGACAATTTTACGACAGACGCTCTCCATCGGATTATCTATGGTTATACAGTGCTAGCACCACACTGTACATATATATTTTGTTTGAAATTTAGTCCAACAATGTTAGATCTTCAAATTTGCGTTAGTAAATGTTTGTTCTTCTCTCAGCAGTATTCAAACCCTGCTTCTGTGACATCATGGCAACTGTTTCCAGCGCCAAAGACCACTCCTTAACCCTCCGATAACGCAATTCTGACTTTTCATTATTTTTCTTGTTACATACACAGTATCTCTTGGTTTTATCAATATCAACGAAAGTTATGTCTAAATATAACATTTGAAAGACCTTGGCATGGTTCCAAAGATGGACTTTGATCGCCTGAATAATGTTTTGTATTGCACTTAAGAGGCAGCAAAATATTACATCATGATAGGTTCTAGTTGTATGCTGTTGGATCATATCCTTTTGGTTTGTTTAGTCAGTTGTGTTTTGCTGTTATGACGGATGACAGTATCAAAATGTTCTATGATACACTGTTAAACATGGTTTTGATTATATAGCTAGATTCCATTTGAAATTCTTATGTTGAAGTTAAATGTATTGGTGTAAAATCTTGTGATATTTTATAACCATTTGTAAAGAGAACACTATATCCGTTGTTCGGCTTTTTGTCGGTTTTGCCATCATTTTGTCGGTCTCTTGTTGACTTATCATTTTGATTCTCCTTTGTATCTTCTTTCTCTTTTAGAAAATGTCTAAATGATCACTAAACAATACAAGTCGTTTAGGTAATGGCAATGTCAACTTTGCAGTCCGATATGTTTGTGTCACGGTCTCCGATTGGCAGTCATAAAAACTCACTTTATCTGATAGGCTAAAACATTCTGCAGAACCAGTATTTGCAGCCTTATAATTTAAGGTATTTCTAAACCAAAATTTTAAAAAGAAAAGTTGACTAAGAAAATTCTGATGAAATGAGTTACTAGTAAGTACGAAGCATTAAAAATCTGTAACTTCAGTATGCACCAATTGGTGATAGTTATATTAAAATAGGTGACAATGGCCGTAAGTAAAAGAAACGTGAACATTAAAACCTGTCCCGTCGCATGATACCGATGAAAGACATCAATTTGTTGCATTGATCTCCTTCTTTGAGGTGTTTACGTTTTGTGAATCAGCAAATGAAGAAGTGTAAGGTCTCGGTGCCGTTATGGAATTTGTCAGATATTTCGCCTTTGTATTCTAATACTTTCGGTTATAAAACTAAACAAACGCCAAAGAGTCGAAATATTTTGAGAAAGTCTGCTAAGTGACTTTGTATCGATCTGATGAGTTAAGCCTTTTTCAACTGATTTTTATAGTTTGTTCTTATGTTGAGCTGTTACACAACTGTCACAGGATGGTTGTCGTTGGTTCATGTCTGTCATACTTGTTTTTCGTAAATTGTTTTGTTAAAAATTAAGCCGTTAGTTTTCTCAACTGAATTTTTCGTATTTTTCATGTCGGGGCCTTTTATAGTCGTCTATACGGTATGGGTTTTCTCATTGTTGAAGGCCGTACAGTTGCCTATAACTGCTTACATCCACCTTTTTTAAACTTTGGTGGATAGTTGTCTCATTGAAAATAATACCACATCTCTTTATTTTTATATAAAAAAAACAATTTATTGTGTCAAGAAGTTCATTGATACAGCCCTTATTTGCTATTTTAGTAGTCTTCTATCATAGACGTTCTAACTGATGATAACTATCCGCCGATTGACATAACAATTATAACTGCAAGATATAGAACTTAAATTATGGTTATTTCAATTTTAAGTGTTGCCCAGACGACCAACCTTTACATTTATGAGGTAGCAGTTTTGAAGCAGTCCCAACCAATGTCGATCAGCTCTCTTCATTTGACAAATTTTAATACACAATCTATAGTTTATCACGTTCAGTACTTGAATGCAGACCCCAACACAACTCTTATGAATTGTACTAAACAAATTAAGAATATTACTCTTTTGTATTACCCAATAATTGGTGGTAAACTCATTTGAAACGCCAATTATACAATTTAATAGAACCCTTTCTATTATGCTTCGACCTCTAACTCAATAGTTCCGGAGTAACACCTTTATTATCTAACATAAAGGCAGCTCAAGTTTCATTTGCACAGTTGCACTATTCTTATTCCAAAGTTGCTCCCTTTAATTGTCTTAATAAGGTAACATAATTTTTTATCTGTAGTTTGTGCCAACTCTTCCTTACTTCTCTTAAGGACAATTGTGTCGTTTAATTAGGTATTTCAGGTTTCATGGCTTGTCTGCGAAAAGGAGACTGAAGATACCAAAGGAACATTCAAACATCAAAATTCGAAGAAAAACGACAATACGACAAACCGTTGCAAACCTACATAACTATTCAGTTAAGTATTACGAAATCACTGTCAAGGCTGTTTGAATGATCTGAAAACTTACAATACCATGGCAACCACCCCTTTCCCCAAAAAGTAAAAACATCGGGAAAAAAAGACGAAAAGATTGCTGAAAGGAAAAATACTTAGCTTTACGCAAGAAGTAAATGTATATTAACTGATAGATTTGTATGCACATGATTCTACTTTGAATAGTAAAGATATTGATGTACAGGGTTAAATGCGAACCTTTATCGGTACCATCGTAAACTGGTGTACTGAAAACTGTATGAAATTAAATCCGATTAATGTTGATCTGTGATCATTGAATCAAGACAGAGAATGTCTACTACTGTGAACAATTTAGATGTCTTTATTTTAGGTGAACGATTAGAGCCTGTTGATTGTGAAAACTTCCTACTTTTTATATTTTCAAACTTAAACCGGAATGAACAAAACATTACCTGTCTTTACATATAAGATAGAATCAATTTATTACAAAGGTAAGAATATTTTGACCTTTGCATACACGTGTAATTTATTTCAATACCTATATTATGCCATTGTTTTTATTATAAATGCATTTTGACACTCTTACTACATCTTTTTATTACTACCTGTAACGTCTATGTTATATAGGCACCTACGTTTAAATATTGTATTTACATTGTGTCATAGATCAAACTTATTCGTTCAGTGTATGTTTATTTGTTTTGTTTAAATGTCTTTTGATCGAGTTAAGCCAATTGAATTGATATTTTATAGTGTGTCTTTTATGTTGTAATGTTACACTACTTCTCAGGTTGGGGTGAAGGTTAGCGCCTGTTAAAACGTTTAAACCCGCTGCATTTTATGCACCTGTCCTAAGTCAGGAGCCTGTTGTTCAGTGGTTATCGTTTGTTGGTGTGGTTCATAGGTGTTTCTCGTTTCTCGTTTTTATATAGATAAGACCGTTGGTTTTCCTGTTTGAATTGTTTTACACTAGTCATTTTGGGGCCCTTTATAGCTTGTTGTTCGGTGTGAGCCAAGGCTCCGTGTTGAAGGCCGTACTTTGACCTATAATTGTTAACTTTTTATACATTGTGACTTGGATGGAGAGTTGTCTCATTGGCACTCATACCACATCTTCTTATTTATGTAGTAAGGAAAAGGAAAGAATAAATTTGAAGATTATTAAAGAACTCGTTTTTCGTTTTTCTTTTCTTCGATATTGTTAAACAGTTCAAAATCAGTTAAATGTTACAAAAGTGAATTAAATATCAGAAGGCAATACTTATCTTAAGATCATTGAAAGATATGGTTCCTTAATTTTGACAAGATATATATCTTTTCGCAGAGAACCGACATTATAATTTACGTAAACCTGATGTATTGCATCTGACATCTTCCACAAACCTTCAAACAACATCGTTTTTGTGTGTAAATCTCATTACATAAACTGCTTCATTAATAGAATTTAGTATTGGAAACTCAACATATACCCCCACAATACTTACCAAGGAGGAAATCCTGAATAATCATAGGTCTGTTCTATGATCCTTTGGAATTTCAACCAAAGATGAAAATCTATATCTTCCACCACTGTATTGGATATCAAAATTACATAAGTGTTTGTACAAACAACGTTATATTGCTGGGTCTTCCAAATGCTTCACGAAACCTCTCTCTAAATTAATAACATCAATTTCATTAGCAATCGAAGACAGGCTTCAAAGTTATTGTGAAACTACCTACTCTAGGGGCGGCGTGAATCAGTTGTGGATACTTAAAAATTCCAAAGATCTGTTCTATGATCCTTTGGAATTTCAACCAAAAATGAAAATCTATATCTTCCACCACTGTATTGGATATCAAAATTACATAAGTGTTTGTACAAACAACGTTATATTGCTGGGTCTTCCAAGTGCTTCACGAAACCTCTCTCTAAATTAATAACATCAATTTCCGGAGCACCTGAGATCACCCCCAGTTTTTAGTGGGGTTCGTGTTGCTTAGTCGTCAGTTTTCTATGTTGTGTCTTCTGTACTATTATTTGTCTGTCTGTGTTTATTTTTAGCTATGGCGTTGTCAGTTTATTTTCAATCTATTTTGACTGTCCCTCTGGTATCTTTCGTCGCTCTTTTATAGTACATACATGTACAATCTAAGACTCTTTTCTCTTGCAATAATATTAAATAGTATTAAAATTTGACTTTTCCACCCTTTACACCAGTATTTCCAATTTCAAACCAAAAGACAAATTGAAAGAATTGGTCCTGCTTTGTTAAAAAAAGAACGACAAACGTAGACATAAGTATCTTGTGTTCATTCCCATGGGCACCAACTGTGCTTTTCTCTTGACACAAATTGACATTGAGGGTCAGTTGAGAACAAAACTATATGATAAAAGAGACGATTTCAGCTTCCCTTTTGTGAACTTTCCATTTCTATTGTAGCAACATTCTAGGAGCGCCTGCATATGGAGTATTTACCTCCCAGTTGATACGATATTACTGAGCTTGCATTGCCTATTGAGCTTTCCTTGATAGAGGGTTGCTGCTTACAAGGAAGCCATTGAACTAAAAGTTTCAAGTGTCGGAGTTGAAATCATCCCTTCGAAGATTTGAACGGCGCCACCACGAGTTGGTTGACCGTTATGGAATATCTGCCGACGGATATGTTTAAATTGTCGTTACCACAATCACAAAACCTGAGATCACTCCCGAATTTTGGTTAGGATTCGTGTTGCTCAGTCTTTATGTTGTGTTTGGATAATGTTGTTTGTCTTTTCGTCGTTTGTCGTTTTTTGCCATGGCGTTGTCAATTTATTTTCGACTTATGAGTTAGAATATCCTTTTGATATCTTTCGCCTCTCTTTTCCATAGACAAACACAATATACTGTTTATTCAGAAATTATTGCAAGGTTTTTATTAATGCGAATAATGCGAATTGGTGATGATCGCAATAGTAAGAAGTCACATTCTGGTATCTGATACATAAATCTGTATGCAAATTTGCCTGAAATCGCAATAATTAATTAATACGCGGTTTTATCTATTCTTAAAAACCGCAATAATAAATGCGCGCAATAATTTCGGAATTTACAGTATCTATGCAGACATTGGTGTTTGAATGATCTCAATTGATACGTTATGTTATGAACATTCGTCTAAATATGAGTAAAACGACAGACGTTTATCATCGGATAACACACGAGTTATACAGGTCTAACACTATATTATATACCTGTTCTGAATTTTAGCCCTACCATGTTAGATATGCAAAGCTGTGTTAGCAAATTTTGTTCCAATCTCTACTGGTTTCGAACGATTGCTTCTGTAAAATCGGGGCAACACCTCCTGCATTTTATCAAGCGCCCTAGACCACTCGGCCAACCAGACTATATATACATTTAGTTGTCGTTAGTCGAGAAATGACTCTCCTCATCGGCTTTATCAAGTGTTGCAACACAGTACATCATGTATGATGCCTGCAGATTCAGCTGTTTTTGTCTGTCGTAAAGGATGATAATTTTAGTTACCATGCAGTCACATCAATACTTTATTATACATGTCTAAATATGTAACAAGATTAAGACAGAAGTTCTATATCGGACATATCAATATATACATAATACTGCATACTAGTAAGTGTATATGTAGATATTTTCAGTGAGGTTCGTGTTGGTTAGTCTGCAGTTTTCCACGTAGTGTTATGAGGACTAGTTTCTTTCCTTTGCTGCGATAGAGTTTTCAGTTTCTCTTCGATTTATGAGATTTGAATGTCCCCTTGGTATCTTCCACCTCTATTTTTAGAGCGATACTGTAAATATATATACACGAAGAACTAAACTGAGGTTCCACAATACTGCATATTACTACTTCACTGACTTAAAAATATCCATATGCCTTTCGGGTGGCGTTTTCAATCTCCGGCACATATTTCGTTTCCGTTCCGTACGTGCTTTGCAATACTTCACTTTATATTAGAGTAATACGAGAGAAAATGTATTGCAGAGAGGACATATTGAGTGTAGTGTTACTAAGTATGAAACGAAACGGATATGATCTCTGCGCCAGGGATTAGTCGTTTACGTGAACTGTATTTTGAAAAGACTAAGCAAAATCCGTCGTTTTGATTACTGGGAATATTATGTAGAAATACCAGATAAGCATCTCTGCGCCAGAGATTGGGCGTTTAAGTGAACTGTATTTTGAAATGATTTAGCAAAATGCGTCGTTTTAATTTGTGTGAATACTATGCAGAAATACCAGATTAGCATTGTAGTCTTCTTTAGGAGTTGAGTTGTCGAAGTTTTAACGACTTTTTATACGAAATATAATCACATGCTAAACCATGAATTTGAATTCACACAAAGAATTTCTCATCATCCTTAGGCAGTCCTACATATTCTTTCTTCACTTCTTTTATCTTTCTTTAAAAATATATTCGTTTTGGTTCATTTTATTTTACTTATAGGCTTAACGTTCTCTGCTTCTTAGAAAATAATTTCTTAACATATAAATCTTTGCTCATATATTTCTGCTTGTAAATCAATATTTCTGTTCTCGAATTATTTTAACTTAACACTTTCGTCATTAATTTTTGTATTTACTTATTTATTATACGGGTTTGCTGATATGTCTAGCATATTAGATTTTATGCTCACCAACATGTTTAAAATATATTTCCTTTTTTTTTGCATTCCATTTTAAGGTAGCGAGGGAAATGGTGAAGGTAACTAAAACAACACATTTCGTGCGGACGGAAATCGGCTTCTTCCTTTTTCCCCATTTTTTTGTCGAGAGGGAACTGGTGAAGGTAACTAAAACACGGAAATCGGTATTTTACGTTCCCCCCCTTTTATGTACATGTATTTATAATTTATTGTATTATATATGTTGTTTTTGGAATTGTCGGTTTTTTTTTTTGCCATGGCGTTGTCAGTCTATTTTCGACTTATGAGTTTGAATGTCTCTTTGGTATCTTTCACCTCTCTTGGATACAGATATTGATCTCCCAAAAGCATAGATAATATCATCGTATAAATAATGTATTATAATTACATTCCTAAGATGCTGGAGTTTGTTCTTTTACTAATGGTGCTAATATTCTAATTGGGGCATTACATATCTGAATATTTTAAAAAAACCAGGTGAAAAGCTGCCAAACGCTACAGACAGCAAGAATAAAATGAATTAGCATGACATCATTAAAAATCTATTGTACCAATATAAAACATTTTCTGTATGATTATAATCAGCATATGTTTAGTATAGAGTTAGCTTCACTCTTAATTTGGACATAGAAGGATATTATATCATGATATTAAACTTTTGGGAATTCCAGTAAGAGTGAAACAAAATAATGATAATAAAGATAATAAGATTATAGAAATCTCAAAGGATTTTTTTAAAAGAATTTGCTCCATTTTTTTATGTTACTTATATAAAAAGAAGATGTGGTATGATTGCCAATGAGACAACTGTCCACAAGAGACCAAAATGACACAAAAATTAGTCTAGATAACACATATTGCTTAAGTCGAACAATTATCAATGAATGATCAATGCGTTATTTATCTCTCGTGGTACTAATGACCATTGAGAGCTATTGCCTTTTGTTCCGGTATATCTGTCATGCGCCCGTCTGTCGACCTATAAACTTTTTATCTTCTATGAATCGATCACTTAATTTTAAAAGGAAAAAAATCCTGTAACAGGTCAATTAACATGAATTGTAATTGATAAGGTCATATTTATAAATAAACTGTCTACATATTTTTTAAAAGAATAAATAAAGAGCTGCTGAACCAACACCTCCTATGTTTCGTGCTGGTAGAGTTCCCTTAAGTGGATACCAGTAGCACAGAAGGTATAGTTTTAGAAATTTGACTAAAAAGGAGAATTTACACTTTGACATGGCATGTTTCTTCATATCTCTTTTTGTTGCATTTCAGTGGCAACTGCTAACCTTCATAAAATATTCATTTCTGAACCAATTTTCAAAACTAGCAGGCCAATTTGCTCAGTTTAGCTAGAAGAACACAGAAATCCATTTAAAGTGGAATTTGAAAAAAATGTTTATCCTTAAAGTAGCAATACACAGTTAGAAGTTTAGTTTCGCATTATGGCCATGGTGAATTTTTAAATATTTTTGTGCAGTAAAATTGATTTTAGATAGTTGAAGAATAATATAGCCTTCCAAGTGGGTTTATATGATCATTTAGATTGTTTTAGCATGTTTTATAGGCCATTTTCTGTTTGACAGTCCGTATTTTTCTATCCGCACCGCCCTAGATCTAGAAATTATTGTAGTGTTTTTCAACAAAGATTTGTTGCTCGATCTTTTCAATTCAATTTTATGGAAAACAAGCAGAAATGCATATGATTTTTTTGGACCTCTTGATAGATATAGGTCAATGGTTTCAGGAAAGGTATCACTCTAATTGATTGAAATTTTCCTTTGGACCAAATTTTGAGACTTTTGTGACATGTTCACCCCTTTTTGCAATATTTCGTATCAAATAAATGCAGATTGTTGCCATGGTTACACCAAAAGAGATTATATTTCACCTTTTAACTATTAAAATGAAATCTATGGAAGATGCTCTTTCCAGAAATATACACATGCATAACACAAATAGTAAGCCTTATTTATTAGATAGGAAGGAAAAGAGGGTGGTTAAAAATTATGAGTGTCAATTTTAAGATTTTTCCTAACTGTGTATTGCTACCTAAGGATTATCGACACCGGGAATATATGATGTTGGCTGTATTTTGCAAAACCGTTCGGAACTTTGGGTTCTCAATGTCTTCAACTTCATACTTTTTGGCCTTTTCCATTTTTTTTATTCGAGCGTTACTGATTCTATGATTTTGAGCAAAAGTTATTTTTCCAACAAAAAAAAAAAAAAACAAAACAAAACAAAAAAACCCCAACAATTAGAAGGTACACGGACAACAATGTTAGAAAGTAGATCTTAGACCGTTGGTTTTCCCGTTTGAATGGTTTAACACTAGTAATTTTGGGGCCCTTTATAGGTTGCTGTTCGGTTTGAACCAAGGCTCCGTGTTGAAGACCGTACTTTGACCTATAATGCTTTACATTTATAAATTTTGACTTGATGGAGAGTTGTCTCATTGGCACTCATACCACATCTTCTTATATCTATATCAAAAGAAAAATGGGTAAACACCAATGAGGTAAGTGTATATATATTCATTTCTCAATGAAATAAATTACTATGGTTTTGAGACAATACAATATAAAGATAAATTATGCATATACAAGTTCTTAATGTACAAAAAAAAAAAAAAAAGGGCAGTGATAACTAAATGTAAAGAAAACGATTTACACAAGAAAATCCAACTGCGAATTGACTACTCTCTTTCTATCATTTTTTGTCTTTCTTTTAACTTATTCACTCGTTAATAAAAATAAGGTTAAAATATACTTGCGATGAAATTTTATTACTACGATGTCGGTACCGCTGCTGACCGTCCCCGAGGTTACAACCCCAAATATAATACATTGTGATTGTAAGTTTATTGTGTATAAAGTTTATAATTGTACTGTAATAAGGTTGCAACTCATTTAAAAAAGGTAATTTTTGCTGTCTATAGAATCCTTTAAGTTTTCGATGCATCCAAACTTTAGGAACGGAATTACCTGCTAAATATGTCCCACAAAACGTGCCATGTTTAATAACATGGGTTTCATCCGATAAATGGAGATTATATAAGGTCAACGAAACTACAATATTTATACTTTTCAAACTTGACACCTTTCAAAATACTTATTTACTGATTTGTTAACGTACTAGACTCTATTTGTAAAATAAAAATATCTTGCTCAAAAACAATAGCTTATGCATTAAATATGTTTTGCAACACCTGTTTCCTTCGAAATTCACACCAGATAACTGTCTACATTGAAATTTTTTTTTCTTCTTCAGAAAACATGTGCTCTGATGTTTATTTTATCATGATTCAAATTGTTAGATAATTCACACTTTTGTATTAATCATTTTACCTGTTTTCAGAGTGTTTAAAAATACTTTACATAGCGTAAAAGCTCACCAAAGATACCAGGGCTCTCGGTAATAACTATAATCAGTACCAAATGTGCTCCAAAAATCAAATCTATGTTTTGATTGGTTGATTCTTGAGTCTGAGTACGATGATCGTGCTCGATTTTTTTTTACCACAACGCCTGGCTTATAGTTTGTCACACCAGACGTGCGTTTCGTCTACATAAGACTCATAAGTGGCGCTCTCGAATCAAATGAAATACAAAAATGTAGAGCATTAAAAATTCCGAAAAATATGTCAAATATTAGGTCATCTGTGTCTGCAGGGAAGAACAACCTTAGTGTTTCAAACAATTCAAGATTGTGTAAACGGAAATGTTTTAGACATTGACCATAACATTGATATGTCATATCAACACAGACGTGCTGACTACTGAACAGATGAAAACTTTGGTGATGAAACATGAAATAAGTAAGACTAATTTAGTAGTCAACACTTCTGTTTTGACATGATTTATCATTGGTATGGTAAACATTATGGATTAAATGTTTATAAAAGTTTGAATTTTTCCAAATTCTAAGGATTTTCTAACCAAGGAATAGATGTATTTGGCAAAATCTCTCGGAATTTTGGGTCCTCAATGATCTACAACTTCGTTCTTTATTTGACCTTTTTTACTTTTTTGATTCGAGAGTTACTGATGAGTCTTTTGTAGACGAAACACGCGTCTGGCGAACGAAATTTTAAGCCTGGTATCGATGATGAGTCTATTTAAGCACAGTTGTGAGTATAAAAAAGCCGTAATAAGGTAAGCCTGAGTCCATCCAAATGCAATTTAAGTAATATAGTATTAAAAGTATGTGAAGTGTCCACGTAAATTGTAAGTAAAAAAATAAAAAGTAAGTTGACCTCAGACGATGTTGACTATTTTGTGTATGTCCTTTTTTGGATTCGATGTTCTTAATATATATAATTATGTATCTAGTTTTCTAATCTTTCTGCCGTGCTTGACTTATTACAGCCTTTTCATACTTATAACTCATGCTAGCTGAGATAGATATCATACGTTAATATTGCAAGTTTTTGGATAAAGTATATGAAAATGTATGCAACAGTAGTTTACCGATGTTCAAGTTTTATGAATCGATTAACAAGCCATAACCGAACTCGAAAGAGGAGCGAGACCGAAAGCGTCGACGCGGAAACAGTCTTCTGCTTCGGATACACAATCCATCATTCGAATAAACATTGCAATTGGAGAGAGGTCACAATCAGTTAACAGATTAGACGCATATTCAGGTATCTAAAGATCTAAGACTGCGAATACCTTACGCTATTGAGGTGAAAAACGGAGATATCGTATCAATCAACCAATTCGTGACGGTGACTGCAAAACTTATATAATGTCGATTGCAGTCGTTACTCATCATAAATCTTCAGGAGCTGTTTTTGTGTAGGAAGGTTACCCTTTCGAATGAAGTTCATATAGTGTAGACATGCATGAGTGTTATATATCAATTGAGATATGTAAACGCTATACAATGGTGTTGTTCCGTTGTTTTCCTCTTATAGTTGATGTGTTTCCATCGGTTTTAGTTTGTAACCTGGATTTGTTTTCTCTTAATCGATTTATGACTTTTGAACAACGGTATACTACTGTTGCCTTTATTCATAGTGTATTACTGCTTAGACATGGGAATTGATAATTTGATAGTTCAAATCATTACGTTTGTCATAGATTTTAGTTTAAAGTCGTCGGTATTATTGAATGATAGATGGTAGTGGATATGCGGAATCTATCTAATGTTTCGAGCTACCCGTAACATTGAAACATATTTATGATGATGACCTTAGAACTTGTACTTAGTATATGGATGAGTCGACATTTC
This sequence comes from Mytilus coruscus, assembly GCA_017311375.1. NCBI lineage: Eukaryota > Metazoa > Mollusca > Bivalvia > Mytilida > Mytilidae > Mytilus > Mytilus coruscus. Next base: position 47,442,660 of record CM029596.1, on the reverse strand, counting down.
ACATTTGAGTTCTGTTTGAGTTAATAGTACACCTACTTATGTGCAATGATCATGAAATAATATTAAGGTATGTCACTTCTAATGGACGTTTCGTTCCCGAAGGTAATTCCAGCCCAGTAGTCAGCACTAGTGTTGACATGAAATGTCATTGAAATGTTCATTTTTCTGTGCATTTACTGTTTATAAAACGTTGCATTACTCAAAACACTAAGGGTTTTCTACCTCAAAGTACATATTACCTCAATTTTATTTGGTGCAACTTTTTTGGAATGTTTGGTTGTTAACGCTTTTCAACTTCGTATTTGATTGGCCTTCCAACTGTTTTAAGCTTTACTGATGCGTATTATGTAGAAAAACCTGCATCTGGCGTACAAAATTATAAGTCTGGTATCTTTGATGAGTTTTAAAACCACTTGGTCGATGCAACTGCAGGTGAACGTTTCGTCCCCGAAGGTTCCACCAGCCCAGTAGTCTGCACTTTTGTGTTGACATGAAATTGCGTCATGCTTTTCTGCATTTACTTTCATCAGGTCCGCTCAAAGCCAAACAGGACTCAGACTGACATTATATATAGCTGAATGCACCCGTTTTTTTTATTGTTTTGCTTCGGTAAAATCTCGATATTTATCCGTTGAGCGATCCTTTAAACCATAAAATTTCTTAATATGTAAAATATGCCCCATATGCTCTCCGGTGGATAGTTGTCTCATTGTCAATAATACCACATCCCTTTAATTTTTTTTTTTTTGTAAATGCCATGATCATAGTATTACATGGCCGAGATAAACCCGGAAACTCATTGCTTTTAACATTCGCTTTAGTTCTACTATACACTTTATGTATCCAGCTGTCCTTTATTTTTAATATTTTCCCTTGATTGTTAAGTTAAAGCCTGGTAATAAGGAAGCTTCATTTCCATTTAATCGCTCGTATGATCTTTTGGAATTTAATGTTCAGTATTCTTTGGTAAAAAAGAACAAGACGATCAGTTTTATCATCTTTAAAGAAATATTTGCACAGGAGATGTCATTTTTCTACTAAGTGGCATGAACTCTTTTTCATGTTGTTATAAGTTTTAAGTTTTACAGCTTTTTAAAAAAAAATTAGGCAAATATCTAGTATGAAAATAGAACTTATTTTTCTTTTGAACTTGTTAATTTTGATATGAAGATTTGAATTGAAATCACTGTTTTAAGAGAACTGTGTATAAATAATATTTATCCTTGGTATCTTCTGTTTTTACAATGTCTTTGCTTTCATTGCGGGAAATATTGTTCTAATCAAGGAAAAGGGCATGTCATGAACATTCCTTTTAAACAGAATCAGAAATCAATAGAGAAATAAATTTAATTGTAACTGTTACAGTAACATGTGATCATGATTTTTGGTCACTGTTTTATCTTAATTATGTCATGGTTTCTCGATGTACTAGTATCTAGTTCTTTTGGATATAAAACAAATTACCTAAAAATTGACCAACATGCATTTTCCTTGTACATTTTTTCTTCCCGATTTACATACGCTGGTGTAAATTTACTATGTCAAAACTATGTCCACTAGTCAATTGTTTAAAATCACGGAAATATTGCCAACGTATTTTTGCTAAGAAAATAAAGGTCATTTTGAAAGAAAAGTCGGCTCTATTTTTTTCTGAGTCATACGGTGATGAAGATGAAAGTTTAACTTTTCTGCAGTGGTCAGTTTTAAGTCACCAAAATCTATGTATCAGCGTTTTACCATAACTAGATACAACATCATTTAAAGTATAGCTACTTTACTACAATCTGTATTTATCATGTTATGCAGATTACAACTTGCCATTGGCTTAAGCAAGGAGAAGGCATGTCCGTATTCGGAGACTTGACCACGGCGGATACCGTTTACAACATTATGAATTTTTGTTTCAAGCGATAAAAATAATTGTCTCTGCCTTATGAAAAGACAGATAATGTTTCGGAGTTTAGTATGACGTCTATTTTCGCTGAATCAGTATAATTTTAGTTCAGGGGCCAGCTGAAGACCGCCTCCGGGTGCAGGATTTTCTTGCTGTGTTGAAGACCCATCCGTAACCTTGGGCTGTTTTCTACTGTATGATTGGGTTGTTGTCTCTTTGACACATTCCCCGTTTCCATTCTCAATTTTAATTTTTATTCAACTCTAGTGAAATGCATACATTTAACTTTTTTTTGTGTGTGTATATTAGGGATAACCTTTGACAATTGTCAATTATATAAACAAAAGAAGATGCACAATATATTTGTTTTTTCTTTAATGAAAAATGTTAGTTTGTTAAAAATTCTTTATCTTAATTCTGAATTGCAAACCAACCTAGTAAAATCTGTCCACCATTGTCCAAGGATCGTGACTTTTGACTGCAATGGTCACACATTAGATTTGAAAATTTAGTAACAACTAGCTATACAGCTGGACTGATGCTATGAAACCATAGAAAGTTCTCAATTTGAAAACATAAATCGTTCGTTTGTCGTCTTAATAAACCCTACCTCGATAATAACAAGAGTTATCTCTCTCTAAATGCTTTTTTTAAAATTTTATAATTACACAATGTTATTTTGCTCGTAAAGAATGCAACCGCTTTGAATTGCTTTTGAGTTGTAACCACTTCGACGACCATTCAAAGATAAATTGCAAATAGAGGAGAAAACTATATTGAGCGAAATTATCCAATATGAAAGAAAACAAATCTACAAAAATAGGCACAAAAATTATCATATATATTTTACTCTATTGATTTTAATTGAAAGCATATTGAAAGCGAAAATAGTTCTATTAGCGTTAATAATTTTTTTTTCTTGTGAAAAAAGTATTTCAAAATGAATATAAAGTGCTATAAAGCTTTAGGTAAGTTATTTGATCCACAGAAAAATCAAAATCAAAAAGAAAGAAATTAATACCGAAACAAAATTCTTCATCAAACATTAAATCTTAGATAAATTATTCAAATTTATTTTATTGAAAAATAAATGCAAATAAAATATTTCGGTCACCGTTGTGGACAATCAATTGCACTGTCACAGAGACACGCATTTTTAATAAAAATGATAATGTTATGCACTTTTCTATTTACAATCGTTATTGTAATAAGACCCAGATTTTATGAGAATATTTGCAGTGAAATATCTTGTTTAGTTTAGACCGCTGATTATTTTATGATGCTTGTAAAAACGAAAGGATTTTGACAAATATTCGGTTTACCTTAAATTTGCAAGTTTGATTCGTGAATAAAGATGTACAAGAAAATTTTGAATATAAATATATTAATACATATATGAAAATATATCACAAACTATGTTATCAAACTATGGACTTGTTATCCTCGGATTATCATACGATTATAATTACCCATTAGGTTTAATTACTTCTTTTTGACATTCGAATTCGAAAGACCAAAGTGTGATTTTTACGGTGCATAACCCGTTATTGATTAGTCGTTGAAAGTATGAAACCTTGAATGATGATGAATGCTTAACTGATTATTATTACTTACAATGTGCTCTTGGGATCACATCAGCCGATTGTCATTTGTTATTTTTTATATCTTTTATACGTTATAAAAAGACAAATGTATTAGACTTATATTCGTTATCCGTGTTGTTTAATGATTTGCAAATGAATATTTTGAGGTTTTATAAAATGAAAATATATAACCACATTGGCAGCAAAAACATATTATAATAATTTTTACTTTTTTATGCAAATGTTACTATCATATTTGAAAAGTATTAGATGAATTGGATGTCTAACTTTTCGTCACAACTTGAAATGTACTACGCGGAACTTTATAAACTTAATATACCCCTTTTATCCCCCAAAACGTCAGAGCTAGGCTAATTTCTTTCTACAAAAATACATGTGTAGACAAGCAATTTCATGAAAAGAATTATGATAGAAATGAAATTCGGATTTTGGAATTTTGCAACTTAAAAGTCAATCCCTCAAATCTCTGATTCGTTTAAACTCATTAACACCCTAAATAAAGAAAAGTAAATGAAAAATGAAAAATGGAACACTTTCGACTGAAGGGTAAAGATCATAATGTAAAACAAAACCACATAAAAATATATTTTCGGGCTTCATTATTTTTTATATAAAAATACATTTATATAGAACACCCACTTTGTACAAACTTTTAGAATTTCCAATTGGATTTTTTTTGGAAATAGGGAGAAAAAAACTAAATATTGAAAATTAAGTCATTGGACAACAAACAAAACTTTGGTTCAATCAATGAAATTGTGAAGTGTGGTTGGTTTCTTCGAATCTACACAATTTTTCAAGTTCGTACAAAAGAATGACACAGTTTCTTTAATTCTCCAGTTCGCAATACACTATAATTGTTTGTGAATTTTACGTAATTTTATTGATAATAACATCAAGTTTGGATCTTTCATGAGACATAACCTTTCTAGTGAGTTAAGTATATGAAGTCTTATTTCCACTTATGAGTTCTAACGGGAATTTACAGGCAGTGATAACTAAGTTGAGATGTAAAAAGTGTTACTTTCAAATGAAAATTAGATGAAAAAACAAAAACAACTAAATAACCTTTTGAGAGTGTAACTGGTTCGTTAAGCTTTAAAGTGTGCCCTCGTTTTTAGGGTGTATTATGCGTTTCTCATAATTGTCAGGTCATGGAATGTTATACCATTTTATGGTTAAACAACTTTACCAAATAGATATGTGGTTCAACAAGTATTATGTAGTCTGTTTTGATTTTCCATTTCAACCTTACTTTTATATCAATGCAATATTTATTAATGATAACAAAATACTAGTAGTAACGCTTGAAGTATATGCTCAAGAAAACAAATGATCTGGTGACAAAGTGGTTGTTCTATAGCAGCAACTTTAAAGATAAAGAACTGCAATAAAAGATCCGTTTCTTTCGCTATATTGATTATTGTCTAGTATTTTGTGCGGTTATTACCTGCATTGAATAACATTTCTTTCCAATCCAACACTACATGATCAATTTACAATCGTGTAATGTCTTTAATGCAGATTACAAATGATTTTTTCGTATGTTGAGATCCTTTACACTTTCGACATATTCTTGAATAACATGATTTTAACATCACAATATCTAAGAACTTTTAATCTTTTGAGAGAGCCAATGATTTCTTGTCACTAATGCTATGGCTAACAACTCCACAAAAATTCAATGCTCAAAATTGTCGGTTTATAGTACGATGGTGGAATATGTTTCGAGTTTTTACCAAATTTTTACTGATTTCGGTTGATTTTTGATAAAAATCTTGTCCATTTTTTTTTCTATTCTCCCCTGAAATAACATGCCTATTCATAAATTGTCCACTCATCTTCCCCAATGTAGGGCCTCTTCGCAATTATCTGTCAATACTGAATGCACTTTATCTGATAAGACTCCACTGCAGTTCTCTCCGGAGATTGTTATCCTCATTATGTCACGATCAATACTCTATATGCTATTATACAGCTATTTTATACCGGAAGTAACTTGACATATAGGCTATCATCCAAAGGCTCCTATGGGATCATCAGTGAATAAGATACTAATTTGAGTCTATGACAATAGAAATACGACAATTCCACTTATTTATTTGTTTGGGTAGTATTTAATGATTTTCAAAAAATACATTGTTATTCAGTGGTGAACTTCATTCTTATGATTTGCCGTTAAAGCAATTTTTTATTCTAGCAAAATTAGTTTAAACAATAAAAAAAAAAAAAAAAAATAGAAAGAAAAAGAAAATTATAAACATATCAATTTTAAGGAAAATGTTCTTGGTAACGTAAGGCATACCATGTATTCTGCAGACTTCCCTGCCGGATGTCTGATTATTTTGAAAACTCTATTTACTTATAACATCAACAGTCCCAATCGATTACACCAGATGTGCATTTAGACAATTAATGTCTTTTCAGTGCTGCCCAAGGCCAAAAATATTTAAAAATCCCAAAATTAGTTCAAACGGTGAAGAGCAGACAAAACTAAAATTAGCCAATATTAAAGCCAACCCTGACAAGGATTCAGAGCTATGCATGAGTAAGATATACTCCTTAAAATAAATGATTTCGAGAAATTTTGATAGAGCAATATTCGTATTTTATGCCAGCACAGAAGTACTGGCCACTACTCTGGTTATACCCTCAGTGACTCACAGTCCACCAGCAAAGGTATCGACCAAGTAGAAGTAGTAACATTAACAAAACCAATGTTATTGCACCAGATGCGCATTTCGACAATAAATGTGTCTTAAATGATGCCCAAGGCCAAAACGTTTGAATGTCCAAAACTTAATACAAACATTGAAAAGAAGACAACATTGTAAAATACGAAAGTAAAACCAAACCAGAGTTATTCATTCCTTAGTTTAATACATCTATGGTTTAAATGACTAAAACAGCAAATTTAGATAGAACAATATTTTCATGCTAGTAACGAAGTACTGGCTATTGGGCTGGTGATACCCATAGGGACTAAAAGTCCATCTGCTGACTGGTATCGAATATCGAATAATTTCATACCGATCGATTATCCAATTCATGTAGCTATCTATCGATTTATTTGGCTTTTCAATTTTGAAATCTAGTAGGTAATACCTTTATGAACCTCCCTATTTACAACTGTGTTATTCAAATATTAATTGGTGTGCAAATTGTATTAAGGTTTATTTATGCACCGAATAACGCATTCACTGGAAAAATTATGTAACTTTTATTTCCTTTGCTGTTTTTACAATGTATACTACTTTATTAACTTAATAACAGTAAAAGATGTATAGCTGACAGCAATGTTATTTAATATTATGCAATAGTTTAAAAAAAACTGCGTTTAGCACAAGTAAGGTGTTATTCACAATATGTTTATGCAAGGGAAACTTATTGTTAATTTCTATACATGTGATACGGCATTTTCACTTAAATATTTCCAAGATAAAAATCATTGGCAATCATACCACATCTTTTTTTTTATACATAACATATAATACCATTATCAAAGGTTTTATTATTGTTCTCGACGTTTGTTTTTTGTAGCATAAATGTCATAACCTCCTCCGACAAAGTCGACCTTATATGGTTTTGGTTTTGATCTGTTCTGTTATACAGCTACCTAAGCATTTATACATCCCCAGCTTTACAACTTTGGTTTTGAGTGTTTCTGGTGAATTTGAATCTAGAAAAACGTTTCAGACTTACCTAATTTTTAAAGCGTTTTTTGTCATTTTAAACTGTTTCAGAGGCATCTGATATGATTGATCTCTAGATCTATTTCGCTGTTTGCATCGTTTGGTGGCTGTCTCATTGGCACATACCCACTTAACCCTCTATTCATACTGGGATATATTTAAACTGAGAAGAGATACTCATGAATTGAACTCGATCAAAATAAATAAGTCTTTTCTGGGGAAACTTTCCCTGGGAACGCCTAGAAGTTTGGTAAACCAAAAATAAAAGATGAAAAAATTCTATTATGGTGTTAAAGACATCTCTACTTACACTAAATATGGGTTAATTGTTATATAAATATCGAAAAATGTTTCAAAGATGTATGTGAATCTTTACCTAATATTTAAAAAGGAAATGTTATAAACGCTCATTGTTGACTTTATTTGGGAAAATTTTAAAGATAGTGTTGTTTAAAATATATCTACTAAAATAAATTTTCTAAATGTTGATAATAAGTTAATTATCTGTTTTGGTAACAGCAAGCATTCTTTGATACCACAGTTAGAACACCCTAGATTTGAGCATTTTTTATCAGTAAGTTTAGATTCTTTCGTGGCAAATAATTGATTAAGTCTGTTTAAAACTAAACCCAGCTCTTTAGAATCGGGATTATTTAGAGATTGATTCATATAGTAAATTGTTTAAGACAGTGTTGAATACATTAATTTATTTTCTGTGTATCTTTGATGAGTTTTTACAATCACTCGGACGATGCAACTAATGGTGGACGTTTCCTCCCAGGGGGTATTATGAGACCGGTGGTCAACACTTTTGCGTTGATATGAAATATCATTGATACGTTCTTTTTTTGGTAAATTTACTGTTATAAAACGTTTTGATTATTCGGAACACTTTAACATAACCTGAGCCGTATTTTGCAAAACTTTTCAGTGCTCTTCAGCTTCGTATTTGGTTTCGCCTTCTAACTGTTTTGAATCGAGCGCATCTGATGAGTCTCATGTATACGAAACGAGCGTCTAACGTAAAAAATTTCAAGCCTGGTATCTTTGATGAGTTTTCAAAACCACTTGGTCGATTCAACTGATAGCGGATGTTTCGTCATAGAAGGTATCACTAGCCCAAGAATCAGCACTGTACTGTAAACATGAAAGATTTACTCGAAAAACTTAGGTTTTTCTTTGACCCAATGCACCTTTATAGCCATATTTGGTCAACCTTTCGATATTTTTCGTTTTGATTATTCTTCAACTTTATATTTTATTGGACCTTCCAATTGTTTTAATTCGAGTGCAACTGCAGAGTCTTGTGTAGGTGAAATGCATGTCTGGCTTTCAAAATAATACACCTTGTATCTTCGATGAGTGATATTACATCGATTTAGGTATCTTATGGTGGTCCTAAGAGAGTCCTAACTTTAGAGCCGCAGTCTAAACGTTTTTCCTTTGCTATTTACTTCTGCACCAACACTTGGAACAGCGGTTATGACATCTTAGGTAAGATAGTCAAAGTATAGCTTAGATGTACATGCTGAGACTTGTCGTTAGAATAGGTTTATTCAAAATCCTGTCCTTAGATATAGAATAAATCTTAAAGTTATATTTATCATATGTAGATAATGATTGGAAATCGAGGAATATATCTCCTCATTTATATCTTATTCCTTGACCGGATTTTTTTTATGATTTTCATCATTTTTAGGTTATATAAGCTCTTCAACATGTTGGACATCACTGAAAAAAACATAATTTGTCGAAATGTGTATCTGGTGCTGTGAAAAAGGTATCGTTCAATGTTATGAAACATGCCTTTCTCATGCTGCATTTATATTAAAGTTATGTTTCTGTTTAACATAATCTTGTACTCTCCAGATTCAAATAAAAATATATTATCATATCATTATTGAATATCTAACGTAATAGAACACCCATACTAATGTTTTGTTTTTACCAACACCACAAAAAGGTAACTGTAACATTTGGTAACAGATATCCAGGTCTGATCTAATCAAGCTTTCACTCAATATAGGAATATAATTAATCATGAACATAGTTTTAAAATATTTCAACTACTGTGTCGATGCCACCGCAGGTGGAGGTTACCTCCCAGAGAGTATCACCAGCCCAGTAGTCAACACTTCTGTGTTGATATGAAATATCATTGATATAGTCCTAATTATAAATTAACTGTTTACAAAACTTTGAATTTTTCGAAATACTATAAATTAATTACCCTGGGAATAGATTACCTTAACTGTATTTGGCAAAGCCTTTCGGAATTTCAATGCTCTTCGACTTTGTACTTTATTTGGCCATTTTACCTTTTTTGATTCGAGCGTCACTGATGAGTCTTTTGTAGACGAAACGCGCGTCTGGCGTACGAAATTTTAATCCGGGTATCTATGATGAGTTTATTCATATACTTGTCATTTTGGTGAGAGACGTCGCAAGATACTGGTGTTACTTTTAAAAACATGATCCACCTATTTTAAAACATCTTTCAGTATTTAAAAAAATGTACTGCTAACACGCGATATATCAAAGGACAGCTTATTTTATTATATTTAACAATATTGCTAGCATTATGCAGTGCGGTGATAAATTTATGAGAAATAATAGTCCAAAGCTCGTAAAATTGTAATTTGTGTTCTGTCCCGCGTTAAATTTTGTATGATGCTGTTCGACTTAAACGAGTGTAGTCTTTTCTTTGTTTCAGCAAAATTGCTCTATTTTGTTTCCCCGTTCATGGAAGTCATAATACCTTCATAACGCAATATTCGTTTCCCTAAATAGAAGCGGTTTGAATCGGAAAATATGGGAATCAGATGACACACGAAATGTGTTCCGTATCAGTTAATGTTGCGAAATTTAACGTTATATCAGATTTAAAGATAAAGATGCCATATAGAAAATAATCACAAGCACGATGTACATTTATTGTATTTTTTCTCACTTTAAAAATTCAATTGAAACTCGTTTTACGATATATGTATGAAATGTATATAGATGTCCAAAGAATTGTCCCCTTAACACACAATGTACATTGCTGCGTAACATGTGTATTCTCAATGTCAGAAAATTGCATTCAACAAGGTTTATGATTCAACTTTGCACAAAACTTGAAAAGTACAAATACTCAAGAACGTATTAGTACATTTATGTTGATAGTGCGCTACAGACTGAAAACGATAGCAATAAACAGTTGTGTACAAGCCAATGTCCCCCTAGCTTTTTTTTTACGTTTTCAACGTTGAGACGCGTGAATGCCACATTATACATATAACGCACTTGTGTTATAACAAAACAAATGACTTACAAAAAAACTCCCCAAGTTCAGGAAAATCGAAACAATGACTCCACTTGTGAAACCATTTTCATGTTTTACATGTGATGATTGTGTCGAAACAGCCTCGGGGTATGCTAGAATCTTTAAAAATGGCGTAATTCGTATTCATACCATGGAAAGGTCGGTAAGCAATAAAGATAGTCCGGAAGATGAACAATTAGAAGTAACAGCTCCTGGTGTCCGTAGGTTCTTTAGTTTCCATTTTTACTGACGATTCTTTCTTAAATATAAACTCGTAACAAGTAAAACGGCCATCATACGTGCTGGTTGCGGTTATCTGTTCCGAAATTGACGTAAACAATGACATTCTTTTACCATGATAGTAGCGTTTAGACATTTTAGATAGTAACATTGAGAATGGAAACGGGGAATGTGTCAAAGAGACAACAACCCGACCAAAGAGCAGAAAACAGCCCAAGACCACCAATGTGTCTGCAACACAGCGAGAAAATCCCGCACCCGGAGGCTGTCTTCAGCTGCCCCCTAAACAAAAGTGTATACTAGTCTCAATGATAAAAATAGCACTATACAAGGTATATATAATAGGTACGTAAACTGGCGACATCGCGCGTTTCATAGAATTTTTCAAGTACCGAAAGCATGTTGAATTGAATATGAATATCCAATCGAAAAACGTTACGTTTAACGTTTTAAAATTGAATATACCGAAGATGAATGAACAAATGTATACGATAATAATTTGACTCTAAATTGTCTTTTCTCAAGAAATTGTCTAACGAATGTTCTTTAAAAATGAATTGTTATTGACCGTCAAATTTCCATTTTAATGACATAACATTTATAGGGGTCATGAAATATGATGTTGCTTTATTTATCATTTAGTTAAGGCTATCTAAACACGGTGAAAAATATGAGTTCGATGCAAAATGTCGTCATGACGTCACGTTATTTTTGCCTTTTCGTTACCTCTTTTTCACTACGTGCAGAAGATTCAACTTTTCATATTAAACGTTGAGCCCATCTTAATTTCATTTCAATCAAAAATAAACTTCGGCAGTATTGATATATATTCTTTTCATATGAAAGAAAGAGAATAATTATCAAATGATTTTGCGAAATATAAATTAAAAGTCAAAATTGTTGTCATTAAAACGACATCTACCATGTCTACGTGTATTTCATACATTGGCACCTCTTTTTCCCGAATATTTAATTTGTTATATTTTGAAATTTATAAAAGTAACATTTATCGTTTTTGGATATTCATATCTAGCTTCTAAAGATCTAGTTATATGCAAAAGTTCATAAAAATCAGTTATATTCATCATTTATGAACCTGCTACCTTTATCAAGTTTATATTCTTTTTAATGTTTCACTTATGCTATTTTAAGTTTTATGTCATATTAACGTTTCCATAACGTAACGTGTTTTCTGGGCTAAGACTTTTTGGGAATGTGCCAAAATAGATTTACTGGATGAAAATTAACAAAGTTTATAAGCAAATATACAATGCATTGACTTGAGATGGTGTTGTTGAATGTATCGGTGTTGAAGTGAAGATTCAGCAAACAGGATGAACTACAGATATTTTATTTAAAATATAGTCCAACATGGAATAAGTCAAATATGAAATTAATCAATATATTGCTATGGTATACTCACAAAATCAGTTTATGTCTCTACAATTCACCACATATAGTAGTGTATAGTGCCATATACATGTATATATATTCTATGTTTAAAACAGGTCTGTTGTTTCTTTCTACACTAGACATACATTCCTATTGTCTAGATTGCATTGCATATGTTATTGTTTATAATGATATTGCATATGTGCTATGTGCTTTTAAAAATGGTGTAGGCATATTATTTTCCTAAGGTCCTAATTTGGTGAATATTCTATTCTATTCTAGAACTGGTGACTGTTTAACTATAATGAAAAGGATCGTTCATTTCACCAATCTTGCTGTAACATTGCAGATGAATATTCCAAATGTGACACATTCTTTCTATGATATAAATGAAATTCTCACCTCTAATATTAAAAGAATAAAAGGATTGAGAAGTGTTGTCCGTAGGGCGATTTTCAATATCAGGCGGACATATATCATTTGAAAGGATTGATATAGAAGTGTACAACATTGTAAATATCTAGGTGTGTATTTTAGTGCTTCAGGTACATTCTCCTATGCTCAGAATGAACTATACAAGAAAGCTTTAAAAACATTTTTAAACTTAGAAAAGATTTATTATCTCTAAATCCTAGCTTAAAAACTAGTATACATGTTTTGATCATCCTATTAAGCCTATTCTTCTTTATGGAATGAAATTTGGAGCTCATTTAATCCCTTTATAGCAAAATCTAGATCTGGAAACCAGTTAACACTAGATAAATTTTTTCGAATTTAACTTGTGAAAAGCTACACAGTAAATTTTGTAAATCTATTCTGGGTGTGCACAAAAATTAAAAAACCCAAATTTTGCAGCCTTATCTGAACTTGGTCGGTTTCCACTGTATTTTGACTTAGTCAAATCTATTTTGAATTATTGGCTTGGACTAGAAAATTTAGACTCATTTCCTTTATTACAAGATGCATACCAGCATTCAAAAACTTTATTTTCTCAGCATAAATCTTCATGGTATGGCTCTCTCAACAAATTTTAAAAACTCTTCCTGGGTTTGCAAACCTAAATGATGGGAAAAATATTTCAAAAATACCATAGGAAAATATTGAGAGTGTCATTGAAAGGATTGAGAAGTGTTGTCCGTAGGCCGATAATCATAGGTATCCTTGAAATTCAAAATGTGTACATGTATGGGGATCTGGAGAGGGGGGGGGGGCCTTCATTTCCTAATACTTTCATTTTTTTATACCATTTTCTCTGTTCTTTATTTATTTTGTCTATTATTCTCTATTTTTCATATTTTAACAACCCATTATTCTCTATTCTGTATTTTGTTGGTCTATTTTTCTTTATCCTTTTTTTGCCCTTTATTCTGCACTTTTTGTCCATTATTCTCTATTCTGTAAACCCCATCCAGACCCTCAAGTATATATAGTTGTAAACATTGTTCTGAATTTTATATGATATCACTTCTTCTATTAAAACCAATCTGTTTTAAAATAAGCTATATAAGATAGAAAATATAAACATTTATATATATTTATGTTTTTATCTAGTGGTTATGAAATGCGAACCCCACATTATTCTATTACTGACAAACAATTAACATTTTTTATGGGGATGCGTGGGATTGTGTGAGGCCTTATGCGACTCCTGGCGCAGAGAGAATTAAGGTTTAGGTAAGGGTGGTATTGTGTGTAGAGAATATTTTTCCGCAAGCAAGAAAACAATATTATCTAACAAGACTTTGAAGTTGAAGTATGAAGAAATTTCTTGTGCTACAAAAATTTCCCTTCAAAATTTGAATCGGGTTTAAATAAAAACATAATAACGGCCATCCTTATATAGCGTTTTGATTTTTTTATCTCCAAAGGACCTGAGAATGCTTATCTTTAGGAACGGTTTGGGTACCTTGTTTTCATAGGAAAAAAGACAGTGTCCATGACATATATTATCGAGAGTGACTTGTCAATATCTGTTCAAAGAAATCCTAATGTCTTTTAATTCATACTAAAATTATTCTACCGGTAATTGACATTTTTTTTTCAATATTACATCGTGCACCTGCTTTAGAACTTTCAGAAATTCATGAAAACATTTGAATTACTCACAACACCAGAGAAAGCAAGATTTCAACTACCTGAGCAACTACCGTTTATATTTAAAACTTTCAAAATGTTGGTTCATTTTACTAAAGATTTCCAATCAAAGGTAATGTTACTATCAAAAGTTACAATTAATTGTTAATGTTGACTCTCCAGGTTTTGAGCGATTCGGGTGAAGGTCAATCCACAGCCACATGTCGTGTGCACTGAATCGTATCATTTATGTATACACCAGTCTATAATAATTATCCTATTGCTAAAAAAAAAATCAATAGATATAGTCCAGATATAACCATAGATATAAGAGGCAAAGAACTATTGGATATATGTGTGAGTCAACAAATACGAATCCTTAATGGTCGCACCCTTGGTGATATGTTTGGCCACTATACATGTTATACTCCTAATGGAGCAAGTGTGGTAGATTATGTTATGGTATCGGAGGGTATCCTGGATCAGGTTTTTACATTTTAAGGTAGCTGACTTTATACCTACCTTATCAGATACTCATCGCAAGCTGGAATGGACAATGTCAGTTAGGTACACTATACAAAAAGATGATAATCATCAGATCAAAAAAAAATTAGGTTCCATAGGTTGTATACAGACATTCTTCTTATAAGTTCCAGCTTGCAATGTGTTCATCATATATACAAAACAAGCTTTTATAGTTGAACAATAATTGTATTAAAGACACACAAGTGTTAGTGGATGAAGCGACGACAAAACTTACTGATCGTATATTGTCAGCTGCACATTCATCTCTCAAAAAGCCAAAATTTATAAAAACTTCTCCCTCAAAACCTAAAAATAAAAAATGGTTTGACAAAGATCTTGGGAAAACTAGACAAAAACTCATCAGATATGCACGTATTTATAGCAAATTTCCCAAGGACAATTTCGTGAGAAACCATTACTACAAACTTTATCGAGAGTATAAAAAACTGCGTAAGTTTAAATATAGACAGCATAGGCAGTCAATATTGACCCTGATAAATTACTAGACAGTCTACAAAAAGAAAAAATCTTTAATGAACTTGACATGCTTATTAGTCAAGAAGAAATTTATAAAACTATATCAAAACTAAAATATAACAAGTCGCCAGGATTATATCATTTATCTAATAACATGCTTAAATGTGGGCAAACTGCTCTTATTCCTTGTATTCATAAGCTATTTAATGCTTGTCTGTCAAGTGGTAATTATCCCTGTGCTTGGGCTCTTGGATATATTACACCAGTACATAAATCTAATGATTTATCTGATACAAATAATTACAGGGGTATTGCAGTAACTAGTGCCATAGGAAAATTATTCAACAGTATGTTAAATAATAGGCTTGATGTATTAATGGATAAACACAATATCATACATGAGTGTCAGATAGGTTTTACAAGAAAGGCTAGAACTTGTGATCATTTATTTATTTTGAAATGTATTATAGATGAATATTGTAATTCGGCAAAAGATGGTAGGGTGTATGCCTGCTTTGTTGACTTTCAAAAGGCTTTTGACACTTTTATTCACACCGGATTGAAAATTAAGCTTTTAAAAAATGGTGTAGGCACATTATTTTCCAATATCATTAAGCAAATGTATGTGGTAAGCAAATCCTGCATTCGAGTTAAGAACAGCTTTACAGATTTCTTCCCTATACAGCTTGGAGTTAAACAGGGAGATAACCGAAGTCCTAACCTGTTTAAGGTTTTCATCAATGACCTTCCCAACTATTTGGAAAAATCTCTAGACCCTGTAAATATAAATGGGCGACCTATTCATTGTCTGATGTATGCCGATGATATCATTTTACTATCTACTACAGCTACTGCTCTTCAGTCAAAACTTGATATTATGGGAAAATATTGTCAAGATTGGTGTCTTACTCTTAACCCAAATAAAACAAAAATTGTGATTTTCAACAAGGCAGGCGGACATATCCGCCTCAAATTTAAAAAGTATATGATATAGAATGTGTACAACATTGTAAATATCTAGGTGTGTATTTTAGTGCTTCAGGTACATTCTCCTATGCTCAGAATGAACTATACAAGAAAGCTTTAAAAACATTTTTAAACTTAGAAAAGATTTATTATCTCTAAATCCTAGCTTAAAAACTAGTATACATGTTTTTGATCATCCTATTAAGCCTATTCTTCTTTATGGAAGTGAAATTTGGAGCTCATTTAATCCCTTTATAGCAAAATCTAGATCTGGAAACCAGTTAACACTAGATAAATTTTTTCGAATTTAACTTGTGAAAAGCTACACAGTAAATTTTGTAAATCTATTCTGGGTGTGCACAAAAATAAAAAAACCCAAATTTTGCAGCCTTATCTGAACTTGGTCGGTTTCCACTGTATTTTGACTTAGTCAAATCTATTTTGAATTATTGGCTTGGACTAGAAAATTTAGACTCATTTCCTTTATTACAAGATGCATACCAGCATTCAAAAACTTTATTTTCTCAGCATAAATCTTCATGGTATGGCTCTCTCCAACAAATTTTAAAAACTCTTCCTGGGTTTGCAAACCTAAATGATGGGAAAAATATTTCAAAAAATACCATCAGGAAAATATTGAGAGACGTGCATAAAAATTTGGAAGGATCAACTGAACAAGAATTCAGAAGGGAAGCTCCGCATTTATGTAAAATTTAAGAATAATTATGGTTTCGAAAAGTATCTAAATATCATGTCCAATTTTGAGCTTAGGAGATCATTAACAAAATTTAGGGTGTGATCTCACTATTTGCAGATTGAAATAGGACGATACCAGGGTACTCCTCCACACCTTAGACTATGTCAGCAGTGTAACTCTGGTAATATTGAAAATGAAGTTCATTTTCTCTTTTATCGCACAAAATATAACGAAGACAGACACCATTTATATCACATTATTTCGGAATCATGTTCCAATTTCATTAACTTAAATTCCCAAGAGAAATTGCTATGGCTGCTGTCTTGTGAGAACTCAATTGTATTAAAAGAGTTGTGTATATTCCTGGTCAAACACTGCAAATAGCAGATTTATATGACATGTTTCGCATAATTAGCAATTGCTGTTATTTAAAAAAAAAAATGTTAAATGACCGGATTCAGTTTCTCTATTTATTTTGTTCTTCTGCTTCTGACACGGGGAGGATTGCTGTTATTGCCTATTGCAATCAACTGTATATCCTAGAGCACCGTCCCTTGGTGTCTCCTGCAGATGAACAAATTCCCATCTTTATAGATAATAATTTAAGTTTGTTCAAACTTTATTATTAATATTTTTTTCATTTGTGCACTGCTGGACATAGAAATAATAATGTTAATAAGGAAGGAAGGAAAAAAAAAATACTCAAGAGTACTTTTAATGTATTTTTTTTACTAATACTATTTTCATTTGTCTATTATAATATCTGTTACATTGTATACTGTATACTGTACAATATCTCATGTTTGTTGCTTATACTATCATAATTGTTAATTGTAAATGCCCCCTGTGGGACCCTAATTGGAATAATAAAAAGAATATAAATAAAAAAAATATACTCAGGATAGTACCATGTATACGCGATCACGTGATTCATTGACTTTAGATTTGTAAAGACAATTTGAATACATGTAATGAAGAAACTTTTCAGGAATTGTGTCACAGAAAGTACAGTAGTACAATGAGTTAAAAATATAATTATAGACATTCTGTTTTCCCTATTAACTCTTTTTAAATGTCAACAACCATCAATTTACCGATCAAGTGGGTAATGTTGAAGATTTTTAGAAGAGTTTGCATGCAATTATAACTGAAAACTGAATATCGATCACACTTGTATTTTTGATTTATGTTTATTTTAAATACAATTTAATTTTAATTAGATTGTTTTAAATATGATGTAACAAAACTGTTGAAACAGAATAAACGTAAAAATAGGTAAAAACCCCTCCCCAATTTTGTTTCTTAGGCTTACAACAATAAGTCCATAGATTTAGATAATATTACCAGATAAAATTCTATTTCAAAGATGTAAGTTTTTGATTACAGACTTGTCGAAATTGATTTTCGTGTATAAATCCATTAAGACTGAAGTATAGGTGGAAAAACACACTATAAACAGTCGAACTAACCTCGTTGTTCGAGGCTTTCCCCGACAAACAAAATAAGGAATGGTATATATACGTTTATAAGAATTCAGTGACCAAATATTTATCTAATATCAACGAAACTTATGTTTATTCAGCAACAGCATATTAACCCGGATGGCCTTTTTTTCCCTGCATTTGTTTCACTCAGAAGGTCACAATTGGAAAGTTGTTGAAACTTTGTAGAATTTGAATTTATCAGAGTGTAAATGATATACTTAAAAAAAAAAAAAAATTATAACAATTAACATAGTATTTTACACTCATACAATAACGTTTTTATCAATCAGCACACTTTACTTTTGAAGGCAATTTTGAAACATTACATCGGTTTATCATCGGACATCCCAAACCAAAATGAAATGATATGTTTCTAAAAGTTAATGCATACTTTGTAAAAAAAAATTATGATAGAATATTAATTTATATCAAAATGTCCTTCTTATTCATTTTTTTTATTACACCACAATGTTTACCATGAACTATCAAAATTTGGCCACATGTTCTGAAATACGTCACACACACACGAGGCTGCTGCTGTTTTTTTTTTTTTTTAATTAGTATTGAACAAATTTAACTTTTTTTTCATAATATTAGTATCGAAGGTCTTATAATTGTTATCAAATATATCTAAATTCTTTTTTATTGATATTTCAAATACTCATCAGAATGATGCAAGAACTATATATATCATGCATATATATACATGTATATAACACCCTTTTAAATAATAACGACTTTTCATATCCACCTGTTGTACTTGAGTTCAATAACATGGCCAATGTGTTGGTTCATCATTGCACTTCTAATACAAATTTAATTTATAGGATGAAAGGTTAAACGAGAACTGAAGTTAGGTTCTTATGGTTTACACAAAAGTGAACCAATCGTCCGTTGTGGGACATTTGTTCATTTATTTATATTTTAAAGCCATTTACTTTACTTCTTCAATTGTATAAAGCAGTTATTGTCACTGACAGAATAGAAGTAACATAAAACTGCAATTAATAAACATATATATATATATATATATAGGATTATGAACTACACCCATTAATACACAATGGAGGTCGCTGTACGTTTTTGCTTGAAAAAGTTATATTATACAACACATAAATGAATTTTCGAAAACTGTTTTGAATATATTTTATGGGAAAAAAAGATTTCTAAATTAGTGTTGAACTATTTGAAATAAATATATTTTACCCAAAATGTCCTTTGACAGCATCAACAGCTGGCATGGGAAAAATGAACATACTGATATATACATTATACTTCTGGCTGTGTTGTCACTTTGGAACAAGTGATTTAATTTGTCATTTATGGAAAGATCACTCCCCAAAATAATAGACAATGTACAAGTTGTTCTCTGTACGCGGGCGAACATTTGTTTTGAAAGTTAATATCCTGGCATGGTAAGAACTGAAGAAAAAATATTGCCCAAGCCGGAGGGAAAATGAATGTTCTGCACAATAAAATGCAGGAAATAATTGTGTAAACAAAAGTTTTCATTTAGCGAAGTCGCGTGAAATAATAAAATAATCCGGCCTCGAAGCTGGTAAAAATCAATATTCCGCACGAAATAAATGCTCCTGTCCCCTCCCCGCACCAGAAAACAAATGGTTATAACCCTAAATTTATCTTTAGACTGAAAGTTTGACCTTCAGTCGCGGTTTAAATACAGTTTTTTATTATATGAAAAATTAAAGTTTTAATTGAAAAAGTTCCGATACACATCTGTGAGACAATACAGGGGCCGTGTCAATGAAAGTATCCTAGGATATGTCCTAAGATAGGTCTTAGGACATCATTTAGGATGGTCTTAGGGCGTGTCTGAGACATGTCTTAGGATGTAAAACAAAGCTATCTTAGGACAGTCCTAACTACGATGGTCCTAGGGCCATCCTAACACATTTATTTAATAGAGAAAAAAAAAAATGTAGAGAATTCAATGACACATATTTTATTGTATTTCACTAGATGTGTAAAGAGAGGGAGGATGACTCTTTTATGGTAAACAATTTACGCAAAATAATAGTTTTAACGTAATACTAGTACATACGTTATTATACATGATAAAATAATATAAATGGATTTCATATGACAACAAAACTAAATAGTCACACAACTTTGTTAAATGCGATATTCGTGCTGCAATTTAATGTTAGTATGTAAATTAGTTTTGTCTTTGGGTCCACCCGATTTCATTACATATATTGAATAAGGATTAATTAAATAGAAGTCAATTTTTTTCCAGATTTAAATTAACATTGCACCGTTTGTTAAGTTAAAAAATGTCACTCATGATGATAGTATTTTTTAAGCAAAAAGGACAGCACCACTTATTCTATATAAGTGGTGCTGTCCTTTTGCTTAAAAATACTATCATATCTATATATGAGCGTAACAATATGACATCGTCAAACATACTTTTTGGAGTGTTACTATTGATGTCAATTTCATATAAATTTGTATATAGAAGAGCAATTTTAGTTTATAGTAAAGCAATTCTCTAAATGACTCCGTAATATCTGAATGTATTTAGATATGTGCATCAAGTCAGTTCTAGTACACCCACACAAAGTTCTTGTAATATGTTTATTATTCCAAAAACTCAAACTGAATACTATAAATGCTTTTTGCTGATATCTGGAAGGATTTTAAAGATCAAATTTGTCTACAAATTGAAAATAATGTAACACAATTGAATCTTTAACAAATATTGAAATAATATTTTTCTTAATTAGTTTATTTTTTATAACATTATAATAGTTTAATATTGTATTAGCATTTTTATTATTGAGTTTATGCCATATTTGTTGTTTTTATTTCGTTTAGGGACATCGTAACTTTTAGGACTATCCTAAGACACCTATTTATATATCCTAACTTTAGGACCAAATTTAGGACATATCTTATTTTAGGAGACTTTCGTTAACCTGACTTAGGACTAAGACGTGTCCTAAAACCATTCTAAGACAAGTCCTAGTCCTAGGACAGCTTCGTTGACACGGCCCCAGTGTTACATGCACGAAGTTTTATTATAAATTATAAGGCACTGCATGACATTGAGAAAAAGGTTTTAGCATTTATAGAATACTTGTTTAATAGAATAATAATGTTGAAGAGCATGAAATCGAAGCCAATCCATATCCAGTTTTACAAAACAAATACCAAACCATCTGGTCCTATAAAATTATTGTAAGATAATATCACTGTATTACTGAAAACGAAAACTACGTCTTTTCTCGGTCTGTCGCTTTCTACTTCTTCTTTTTTCATTTCAGAGACAATGATATTAGGAAATATACAAAGTGAATTTCTTGACAATTATTCATTTTAACAATATGCATTTTCACAAGGAATTAATATTTCATGACAACGACGAAGAACAATTGCACATCATTTGAACAAACTACCAATAGATATTAACTGTATGTTATGCGGGAAATATTTCTTTATTATTATAAATCTAATTATTAACCCAAGAATGCAAAATCCTGATTATGACCATCCAAAAAATATTTCTTAATTAGTATGAATCAAAATTAACTCAAAACGTAAAACCCCATTTATGGCCAACCAAAATATACTAAGCACTTTTGAAGTTTTTAAATTTTTATATCATAGATTCACACAATATTATCTATTGCACATTGTCTCGGATTTATGCATTATTATAAAGTTTTCATAAAAGGCTTTTTACCGAACGTGTGTCTAACATATGAAAATAGTTATAAAATAACAAGAGAATAAAGTATCAAAAAATATTCTTTTCTATATGTATATTTTGCATCGTATATTTATTTCCTTAATACCCGGATTACACGTACGAATGCAGTACAATCAATATTGTGTTTTATCCAATAAACGGATATGAGTTGAATTTATTTCAATTTCCTCGAATACCTCAACAAAGAGAAACCCGTATGTGTGGTCTTATTTCATTCCCCATTCATCAGCTGTCTATCACAGCAGAACGAGGTAATTCGACTTGGCAAACGTCCAAGTAATCATTGGATTTTTCTCAGTCAGAACACGCATTGAAGATGTGAACGTCTCTGAGTGTTAATAAGTCAATTTCACTTAATAAATAACATAACGCAAGTGATGATTAAAACTGCATATTCCGATGGAAATTTATTATCTTGCATTATAAAAATAATATAATCTTTCTATTTTGTTGTTGTCATTTAATATATATATATAGATATAGATGCTTTATTTCCATCAAATGGGCTCACAAGGAGCATAATATAATATCATTATAATATTATTTTTACAAATATAATAAACAATACAGTATACATAGTTACAAACACAAATAAGAAACAACAGTTTTCACATATTCGTATATATATAGTATATATAAAACCTTCGTCTCAGGCACACCTCTAGAAAGTAACAAAAAAAAAAAAAAAAAAAAGAATTCTGTGAGTAGGCTAAATATTTCTAGCTTAACTGCAGGAGGCACCAAGGGACGGTGCTATATGGCATATATGTATCCTATTAAAATAATCTTTTAAATCCAAACGGTGTTAGAATTATTGGAAAATGAACGCCTATCTTATTACAAATTTTATTTCTGGGACTTAAAATGTAAGTGTAATAGAATGATTATATTTTTGACACTGACTACATCATTTTGTTATTGTTGAAGGTATCGAAGTGAAAGGTTACATGAAATTAGCACAACAAGGTTGCTTCTTGTATTTACAGGGCTATAATTTTGTCATCTAATCATCAAACTATTTTCGCAAAGTGATATTATTACGAAAGAAAAAAAATCAGTATTTTTCGAGCAGCAAATTTAAACATAGAAAATAAGAAGATTTGGAGTGATTGCCAATGAGACAACTCTTCAACAGAAATTAACTGACGTAGAAGTAAACAACTATAGGTCACCGTATGGCCTTCAATACCCTCATTTTCCGAACTAAACGTTTACAAATTAAGATAGACCAAAGTATGCTAGTTTATACAAATCCTCTGCAAATTCTAAGATAGTTTTATTGGACATTTGAGACTTTGCTGATAAAGAATCTGAATATCAAAGCAAATTGTAAAGCCTAAAGGTACAAATATATATGTATTAAAGTGAGTAGGATTATTGAATAAAGATAAATGGATTTGTTAAAAATTGTTAAAGAGACATCAACCTAATGACACGAACATGAAATCAAAAGATATCTATACGATTGTAAAAAAGTGCCTATAAATATCTAATTTCCATACAGAAAGCCCACATTATAAACTATATAAAAAACGTTTTGCATTCGAAGCGCTTTTCTGTTTTTTAAAATCTTCACGAGGAAAGTTTGAAAAGTCAAATATCAAAATATGTTTAAATTTGCATACACTGGTACCAATATAATAAAAAGAAGACTTCAAATGAATAGACAAATTTTATAAATATTTGTTGTTTTTATTTCGTTTAGGGACATCGTAACTTTTAGGACTATCCTAAGACACCTATTTATATATCCTAACTTTAGGACCAAATTTAAGACATATCTTATTTTAGGAGACTTTCGTTAACCTGACTTAGGACTAAGACGTGTCCTAAGACCATTCTAAGACATGTCCTAGTCCTAGGACAGCTTCGTTGACACGGCCCCAGTGTTACATGCACGAAGTTTTATTATAAATTATAAGGCACTGCATGACATTGAGAAAAAGTTTTTAGCATTTATAGAATACTTGTTTAATAGAATAATAATGTTGAAGAGCATGAAATCGAAGCCAATCCATATCCAGTTTTTACAAAAACAAATACCAAACCATCTGGTCCTATAAAATTATTGTAAGATAATATCACTGTATTACCGAAAAACGAAAACTACGTCTTTTTCTCGGTCTGTCGCTTTCTACTTCTTCTTTTTTTCATTTCAGAGACAATGATATTAGGAAATATACAAAGTGAATTTCTTGACAATTATTCATTTTAACAATTTGCATTTTCACAAGGAATTAATATTTCATGACAACGACGAAGAACAATTGCACATCATTTGAACAAACTACCAATAGATATTAACTGTATGTTATGCGGGAAATATTTCTTAATTATTATAAATCTAATTATTAACCCAAGAATGCAAAAACCCCGATTATGACCATCCAAAAAAATATTTCTTAATTAGTATGAATCAAAAATTAACTCAAAAACGTAAAAACCCCATTTATGGCCAACCAAAATATACTAAGCACTTTTTGAAGTTTTTAAATTTTTATATCATAGATTCACACAATATTATCTATTGCACATTGTCTCGGATTTATGCATTATTATAAAGTTTTCATAAAAGGCTTTTTTTACCGAACGTGTGTCTAACATATGAAAATAGTTATAAAATAACAAGAGAATAAAGTATCAAAAAAATATTCTTTCTCTATATGTATATTTTGCATCGTATATTTATTTCCCTTAATACCCGGATTACACGTACGAATGCAGTACAATCAATATTGTGTTTTATCCAATAAACGGATATGAGTTGAATTTATTTCAATTTCCCTCGAATACCTCAACAAAGAGAAACCCGTATGTGTGGTCTTATTTCATTCCCCATTCATCAGCTGTCTATCACAGCAGAACGAGGTAATTCGACTTGGCAAACGTCCAAGTAATCATTGGATTTTTTCTCAGTCAGAACACGCATTGAAGATGTGAACGTCTCTGAGTGTTAATAAGTCAATTTCTCACTTAATAAATAACATAACGCCAGTGATGATTAAAACTGCATATTCCGATGGAAATTTATTATCTTGCATTATAAAAATAGTATAATCTTTCTATTTTGTTGTTGTCATTTATATATATATATATATGTATCCTATTAAAATAATCTTTAAATCCAAACGGTGTTAGAATTATTGGAAAATGAACGCCTATCTTATTACAAATTTTATTTCTGGGACTTAAAATGTAAGTGTAATAGAATGATTATATTTTGACACTGACTACATCATTTTGTTATTGTTGAAGGTATCGAAGTGAAAGGTTACATGAAATTAGCACAACAAGGTTGCTTCTTGTATTTACAGGGCTATAATTTTGTCATCTAATCATCAAACTATTTTCGCAAAGTGATATTATTACGAAAGAAAAAAATCAGTATTTTCGAGCAGCAAATTTAAACATAGAAAATAAGAAGATTTGGAGTGATTGCCAATGAGACAACTCTTCAACAGAAATTAACTGACGTAGAAGTAAACAACTATAGGTCACCGTATGGCCTTCAATACCCTCATTTTCCGAACTAAACGTTTACAAATTAAGATGGACCAAAGTATGCTAGTTTATACAAATCCTCTGCAAATTCTAAGATAGTTTTATTGGACATTTGAGACTTTGCTGATAAAGAATCTGAATATCAAAGCAAATTGTAAAGCCTAAAGGTACAAATATATATGTATTAAAGTGAGTAGGATTATTGAATAAAGATAAATGGATTTGTTAAAAATTGTTAAAGAGACATCAACCTAATGACACGAACATGAAATCAAAAGATATCTATACGATTGTAAAAAAGTGCCTATAAATATCTAATTTCCATACAGAAAGCCCACATTATAAACTATATAAAAAACGTTTTGCATTCGAAGCGCTTTTCTGTTTTTTAAAATCTTCACGAGGAAAGTTTGAAAAGTCAAATATCAAAATATGTTTAAATTTGCATACACTGGTACCAATATAATAAAAAGAAGACTTCAAATGAATAGACAAATTTTATAAATTAATTTTTCAAGAAGATGTTGAAAATGAAAAAGAAACATATATCATCAATTGACAGAAACTTTTACTTAATATCATTACAAGTAGGGAGCTTTATTGCAAATGAACTTTTGTATTGATAGGGATTTATTTTTTTAGACAGTGAGATTTCACGCCTTTGATATCGATAATTTTATTTATAAAGCAAACAAATTAAGGAATAATCGTTTGAATCTCTCTTCTGTCATAATAGACTTATTGTTTAAGGTTGCAATCAGTTGTCTTAATAGACTTATCATTATAATATTGAAGCGATCTTTTATACGATGGGGGCCTCGGTGACCGTGTGGTCTAAGTAGTCCAACTACTGTACCACTAGCCAGTCAACACTGGGGTTGTGAGTTCGAATCCCGCAAGGAGCAGGTGCACTCGACTCCAATCTTAATTGACTAGGATTGTCAGTTTTCCTACCGAAGGTCGATGGGTTTCCTTGGGCACTCCGGCTTCCTCCACCAATTAAAACTGACCGCCACGAAATAACACACTAGTGTTGAAAGTATCGTTAAACACCAATCAATCAATCAATAAATTTTATACGATATCATTATGATATTGTTCTTGTACTTGACTGTATTTTCATTGTTTATTATACTGACATTATACAGAACAGACTTGTTTTTGAACTGATTATTTAGTGCATTCTTTCAGGCCCTTTGTGTTCTTTGATATTAAGTGAAGTTTGTTAAGAAATCGTTAGCCAATCAGATTGTCTATATTTTCTTTATGAAAATTAATTAATTGTTATTGTGTTATAAGGATTACAAATGAGACAACAGTGTCCACCAGAGTCCGAATGACGTAGAGGTAGGCAACTATATGGTCACAAATAGCAACATAGATACCGTCAGCCGTCATCACAAACATTAAGTTATATAAGTTCACTAATAGCAACATACAAACCGTCAACCGTCATCACAAACAGTAAGTTATATAAGGTCACTAATAGCAACATACAGACCGTATAGTCAGCCGTCATCACAAACAGTAAGCTATATAAGGTCACTAGTAGCAACATACAAACCGTCAGTCGTCATCACAAACAGTACCTTATATAAGGTTACTAATAGCAACATACAAACCGTATAGTCAGCCGTCATGACAAACAGTAAGTTAAATAAGGTCACTAATAGAAACATACAAACCGTCAGCCTTCATCACAAACAGTAAGTTATATAAGGTCACTAATAGCAACATACAAACCCTATAGTCTGCCGTCACCACAAACAGTAAGTTATTTAAGGTCACTAATAGCAACATACAAATCGTATAGTCAGCCGTCATCACAAACAGTAAGTTATATAAGGTCACTTATAGCAACATACAACATACAAACCCTATAGTCAGCCGTCATCACAAACAGTAAGTTATTTAAGGTCACTAATAGCAACATACAAACCGTATAGTCAGCCGTCATCAAAAACAGTAAGTTATATAAGGTCACTAATAGCAACATACAAACCGTATAGTCAGCCGTCATCACAAACAGTAAGTTATATAAGGTCACTAGTAGCAACATACAAACCGTCAGTCGTCATCACAAACAGTAAATTATATAAGGTTACTAATAGCAACATACAAACCGTATAGTCAGCCGTCATCACAAACATTAAGTTATATAAGTTCACTAATAGCAACATACAAACCGTCCACCGTCATCACAAACAGTAAGTTATATAAGGTCACTAATAGCAACATACAAACCGTATAGTCAGCCGTCATCACAAACAGTAAGCTATATAAGGTCACTAGTAGCAACATACAAACCGTCAGTCGTCATCACAAACAGTACCTTATATAAGGTTACTAATAGCAACATACAAACCGTATAGTCAGCCGTCATGACAAACAGTAAGTTAAATAAGGTCACTAATAGAAACATACAAACCGTCAGCCTTCATCAAAACAGTAAGTTATATAAGGTCACTAATAGCAACATACAAACCCTATAGTCAGCCGTCACCACAAACAGTAAGTTATTTAAGGTCACTAATAGCAACATACAAATCGTATAGTCAGCCGTCATCACAAACAGTAAGTTATATAAGGTCACTTATAGCAACATACAACATACAAACCCTATAGTCAGCCGTCATCACAAACAGTAAGTTATTTAAGGTCACTAATAGCAACATACAAATCGTATAGTCAGCCGTCATCACAAACAGTAAGTTATATAAGGTCACTAATAGCAACATACAAACCGTATAGTCAGCCGTCATCACAAACAGTAAGTTATATAAGGTCACTAGTAGCAACATACAAACCGTCAGTCGTCATCACAAACAGTAACTTATATAAGGTTACTAATAGCAACATACATACCGTCAGCCTTCATCACAAACAGTAAGTTATATAAGGTCACTAATAGCAACATACAAACCCTATAGTCAGCCGTCATCATAAACAGTAAATTATTTAAGGTCACTAATAGCAACATACAAATCGTATAGTCAGCCGTCATAACAAACAGTAAGTTAAATAAGGTCACTAATAGAAACATACATACCCTATAGTCAGCCGTCATCACAAACAGTAAGTTATTTAAGGTCACTAATAGCAACATACAAATCATATAGTCAGCCGTCATCACAAACAGTAAGTTATATAAATTCACTAATAGCAACATACAAAACGTATAGTCAGCCGTCATCACAAACAGTAAGTTATATAAGGTCACTAATAGCAACATACAAACCGTCAGCCGTCATCACAAACAGTAAGTTCTATAAGGTCACTAATAGCAACATATAAACCGTATAGTAAGCCGTCAACACAAACAGTAAGTTATATAAGGTCACTAATAGCAACATACAAAACGTATAGTCAGCCGTCATCACAATTAGTAAGTTATATAAGGTCACTAATAGCAACATACAAACAGTAAGTTATATAAGGTCACTAATAGCAACATACAAACCGTATAGTCAGCCGTCATCACAAACAGTAAGTTATATAAGGTCACTAATAGCAACATACAATCCGTATAGTCAGCCGTCATCACAATTAGTAAGTTATATAAGGTCACTTATAGCAACATACAAAACGTATAGTCAGCCGTCATCACAAACAGTAAGTTATATAAGGTCACTAATATCAACATACAAACAGTAAGTTATATAAGGCCACTAATAGCAACATACAAACAGTAAGTTATATAAGGCCACTAATAGCAACATACAAACCGTATAGTCAGCCGTCATCAAAAACAGTAAGTTATATAAGGTCACTAATAGCAACATACAAACAGTAAGTTATATAACCGTATAGTCAGCCGTCATCACAAACAGTAAGTTCGTTTTGTTACTTTGTAAAACCAACAGTAAGTTAAATGACTCAAATAAATCTAAATTCTTGCCTTTCTTATCGCCTGATTTTTTTAAGCTAATAACTTTAAGAAAATGACTACGATACTTGTTTTCATTCCGATAATTTGGAACTGCTCCATGTAGTGCTCAGTATTCTTTCGAGATTTCGCTTCGATTTGTTTTTGATAAATGAAATTATATTTTTGAATCTTTGTATCTTGACACAACTTTCCAAAATGACTCAACTTGTTTCTTGTGTTTTCTTTCAAAGTTTTCTTCATAGTTTGCACGAATATCCATATAGTTTACCTCTATTGGCTGTAAAATGAATGCGCTTAATCTCGCTCGTAATCGTAAAAAATCTAATCCCTTAATACTCGTAAACGTGATGCACCAATAAAAACAAAGGTTACAATTAAGTAAGGCAAAGTTGATCCTAGACGAGTTTGGCTGTTCGACGGCCTATTTTGTGTTATATCCTTCCGTGTACTATATTTCAAACTTTCTAAACGTCTGATCATGACCATACCTATTAAAGGTTATTCCAGAAACACACGTTGAGCTAAGGGAAATTAAATCATATATATTTTTTTTAATTAGATATCATGATTTGAATCCATTTGCTTATTAGATTTTCCTGATTTAAAATTACCAATAAAAATAGTGTCAGTGTTTAATGCAAGGTAGTTAGGGTTTTTTCGGCATTGAAGTTTTATTACTGTTATTCAGCTAAGAATATTGATAACATACATATTGCCACATTTTCGATGAATCATATCTTAAGTACAGACATGTTATTTTAATTTTGTTTGTATTTGTGTATCACAGTTATTGACAACTTTCGAACAATCTAAAGTCATAAACAAAGAAGCTACCGGCCTTGCGACGAAGGAGTCGAGTGCACTTAAAACAATGGCAAATGTAAACAACACAAATAAAGATACAAGTGCAAGTGATCTATCGCATCACTACAATATGCACAAAAAATGCAATCATTCCAGCCGTTTCAACAAACACCTCATCAACAAATGGTTAAACATCTTTTGCTCTACTCCAAACATTGTTCACCCTCCACCAAATTATTCTCCTTCCATGTTGTCAAATAGACCAGTGTAGGTAGATGAATTATTCACAAGTATAAGCCATATCAAAACAAGGTTAAATAAACTTGATCAAATTGGTACATTGGTGACTTCAATGAATATGAAAGTCATAAAAGTAGAAAAAGAAACGAAATCACTTAATAAAAGCTGTTGAAGTCTCAACATAATATATTAGTGACCAATATCAGGGTCAGAAAAACAAATGTAACGAACTAAAAACAAGGGTCATCAACATAGAAAAAAATATAAACGTCCAACATTCAGATGTATCGAGCGTTGAAAAAATTGTCTGCACAGAAAAAAAGAAATTGAACAATCCTTTAAACAAATGAAATAGTTGAATAAAAAAATGAGAGAAGATCTCTCAGATACACAAATAAAATCAAACAATGAAAAATTAGTTTTTTTTTATAACATTCATGAGAAGGATGATGAAGATTGTCTGGAAGAATCCTTAATACTCTGTGAAAAAATGTCAAATGTGCGCGATTCAATCCAAATACTGAGAGCGAATAGAATGGGTAACAAAGGTGAGGGGATTCGTCCAATTCTTGATAAATTCGGTAGTTATTAGCAACTTGAAGAAGTGAGAAAAATGGTAAAATCTTGAATGACATACAATTTGAAATTTCAGAACAATGGCCAGGTGAAATACAAAAACGAAGGAAAGCGCTACTATCCGAACATAAAAAACTTCTTAATAATGGGCACAAAGCTTATTTTGTGACAGACAAGATACATGTTGGTGGTAAAGAGTACAAGAAATAGCACCATGCTAAATGGCAATTTAATAATATAAAATGTCTTTATGTGAAACTTGGTTGAAAGATAACGAAAAGCTTGATATCTAAAATTTCGAAATTTTAAAAAGTTTTTATAGAAAAAAAATTGTTGGAGTGAGAAGGGAAGGTGGTATTTTTGTTTACTGTAAACCCTCTATTTATGACGGTATTATTGTAGAAAATATTAACAAATGGTTTTTGTTTTAGTGAAACTTAAAAAAAGATTTTTTTTTTCATATGCATGATGATATTTATGAATGTTTTGTTTATATTCCACATGAAAGATCGTCACTTTATTCAATAAATGATTTGTACTGAGAGTATTTTTTTTAGAATTTTGTAAAAATGCAACTGTGTGTTATAACACTGATCTAACGATTTGCAATGGAAGATTTGGAAATGATCGAGATGGAAAATTTATATTTTGTTCAACTAATGGTTGCAGTGTAATTGACTGTATGTCAGCTTCACCAAATTACTATGATAAAATTTCAAACTTTGGCATTCTTAACATTAATGAATTTTCAGACCACTTTCCCCTTGAAGTTGGTATCAAAACTGTTACAAAAGACAATTTGCCTAAAATATCCAGCTTTATAAAATGGGACAAAGATGAAGTGGAAGAATATAAAATATAGTTGAACTTACACAAGAATGTTATGCTGGAGATAGTTGAAAATTTGCAACAAGTTGGTGATGCAAACTCGGCGGGTAAAATCATTAACTGATTTTATATGTAATTGTGCTTTTGAGGTGTTCAATAGTTAAAGGTAACTCATGAATAGGAATTTAATTCGACAATTAAAAAATAATAAGTGGTTCAACAAAATATGTAAATTAGAGAAAACTCATTTTAATTCAGTTCGTAATACTTTTCTACGTAATGCAAATGACGCGAACAAACAATTATATATTCAGACACGAACAAAATATAACAAGACTAAATGTTCTGCAAAATTTCAATATAAAAAGTCGAACAGTATTGAATTGTGTAAACTAGCAAAAAAGGAGCCAAAAACATTTTTGTCAAAAATCAGAAAAACTAAATCATCGTGTAAAGTGGATGCGGATAGTATGTGCAACCAATTTAAAGCCGTTTTGGGTGGTGAGCAAAAGGAAATATCGTCGGAACTTCGAAATTTATTGAAAGATCCAAATATGAACAATTTATATGTAGATGGACTTTTTGTGCCTATTCTACAGACTTTTTTTTAACATTTTGTTCGATAATGGTTATTACCCTGCACATTGGAGTGATGGAATTGCTATATCTGTGCCGATAAAAGGGGACTTGTTAAACACGAATAATTATAGACCAATCATACTTGTCAGTATATTGTCAAAACTTTTACTTTTATTTTGAACAAACGTCTAATAACATGGGCATGGAACAAACAAATATTAGCTAACCAATTTTGATTTCGACCGCATAAATCAACCATTGATGCAATTTTCCGCGCTACATGGTATTATTTCCCATACTTTACAAAATAAAGAAAAACTATTCTGTGCATTTGTTGACTTTTGTAAAGCATTTGTCAAATTGACAATGCAGATAGAAGAATATTATGGTATAACTTTGAAGCTTTATAATTCTGGAATAAGCAGCAAAACGATAAATATGATGAATTCGATATATGCAACTGTGTGACTCCGTGTGAAATCTGAAGGAGAATTTTCTGAAGTGTTTGAAAATATTATTGGCGTATGTTAGGACTGATAATTTGACAATATTTTACTTTAGTGATTTCAATTATTTCTTTAAGATAAGGGTTAATTAATACCTGTAGAACTGTTTATGAAATGAACGAACTTTACTGACTAATATGTCTGATTTATAGTTTTATACTTAGACTTTCCCATAGCCATTGACAGAACTTTCCGGTGTTATAATTACAGAAACAATTGAACTTTATAGTTGAAGGAATGTAACCTCCAGTGGTGCTAACTTATATATGCAGTGACAGAATACATTAATTTATATAACTTTTGTTGATAGAAGACCAAACCCTGTTCCGGTGAAGCTGTATATTTTGCAGGATAAGCGAATATTCTACATTTCATAATTGTCATCTAACTTAATATAAATTTAGGGACTTCCCACACTTTTCGGTTTCTCAGTTGCTTGTAGATGCATTCACATGTTTTGTTTTTATATGTTATACACTTGTACCACGGATTGATAAATAATTATAATTTGTCTGACTTTAATACAGTTTTGGTGGTTTTATGTGACCAAAGTATTAAAGGAGGACAATTTTGCGTGTAACAGCGTAAAGCAAAGGGAACCTTTATCCCCTATTCTTTTTATATTTTTCATCAATGACATCGCTGAGGAGCTTGAAACAAATAACGACGATAACTACGTTAGCGTGAATGGTATTTTAATTTATCTGCTATTTTTTGCTGACGATACAGTTCTATTCGGTCAAACACCAGAGGCACTACAGCTACTTCTTGAAAAACTTCAAAATATTGTTTTAAAATGGAACATTGTATAAAGTGAATAAAGATAAAACTGAAATAATTGTATTTCGTAATGGATGGCAACAAGTTAATCATAGTTGGTATTACGACAAACACGAGCTTAATGTTGTGAACTCTTTTGTTTACCTAGGGAATCTATTTCACTACAACGGAAAAATTCAGCAGACCCAAAAGAGATTATCCCAACAAGATAATAAAGCACTTGCGCCATTCTTTCATTCATTTAAGATGTTATATATTTCAACTCAACAGAAACGAGAAATGTTCGATAGTCTTGTTGGATCGATCTTAAGCTATGGTTCTGAGATATGGGGTTTCTATTAAGACAAAGACATTGACTTGGTTTATAATAAATTTTGTATATTTGTAATTAAAGTTGGTAAAAATTCACCTATATGTGCTGTTTTTGGCGAACTTTGACATTTATCAATGCATAATAAATTGCATATCATTAGAAATAAAAAAAAAAAAAGACTTAAATATTGGTTAAAAATTGTTACCTCTTATAACATTTGATGTATATCAAATGTTAGTTGATGATGCCGAGAATGGCAAATCAAACTGGGCGTCAAATGTTCGTACCTTGTTAATTGATCTTGGTTATAATTTTTTATGGTATAATCACGAATGTGTAATATTTTCATATGATGCTTTAAAAATACGCCTTTATGACCATTTCATACAAAGCAGTCATTCTTGTATGTTAGATTCTGAAAATTAGATGTTTTGAAAATGTTTAAAACTGACTTTTGTTTGGAAAATATTTACTTCTTGATGTTAATGTTAGACTCTTAGCACAACTTAGATGTGGTTCACTAAAACTCCACATTGAAACTGGAAGATATAACAACGTACCGCGAACTGAAAGACTACGTCAATGTTCCAATATGAAAATCATTGAAAAAGAAATATCATTTTTAATGATCTGTCCACCCTAAAGACATTTGCGTCTAGAATTTTTGCCTAAATATTTTTGTTCTTGGCCTAATATGTCAAAAGTTGTATCACTTATTCTAACATGTTCAAGAACTTTTTGTTTGTTAAATGAAAACTGGGAAACAATTGATAAAGTAGTTTGGAAGGCATAATTTGTGGTATATACATGTATATATATATATATATATATTTTGCTTTCTGTTTTCGTTTATATTTTGTCGCTTACTATATTATGTATGTAATTGATGCTATAGCATTTTCTTATATGCTGATTGCAATAAACTTATTAAAATTAGACTGATAGAACGGTGTAGTCCCTTTTCCCGTTTTTGAGAGACTCTCAAAAGTGATATTGAAAATTTAATGAAACCAAGAGGAATTTCAATACCAAAGAAGCCAAAGATGTTCAACATTCAAACAAATATCTTCACAAATGCACTGCAGGATCTCCAGATTCAAAATGAATAAATTTATCGAAATAGTTTTCCTTTAAAAATGATTAATGATTTTGAATTAGTTTTGTTTGGACTTTGTCTCTTATTTGTTTCCTTATACATGCATGAAGATTATTTATTCTATTACTTTTTTAATCCATAATAAATAAAAACGCTGTTTTCAGCCATTTATCAGCATAACTAACTTGAGTTAATGTTCAGAAATATGACATTAAGATGTTTCTACTCAAAGAGCACGTCTGGAGATGTTATTCTATTTCAATGACTTCTTGGAAATGATCCTGACAGAGAAATAAATATAGGACTAACTGGCTTTACCTATTTGAAACCTGATTTTAAGCTACAGTTCTTGAATCTAGCAAATTAAGTATTGATTTATCTGGTAAAACATAAGAATATGAAACTTACCATTATGGTGTATTTATCTATTCTTCAATTTGAACGTCTGGTTTTTAAATTGGTCTGGTAATTAAGAATTAGACGATTTTTACTTGTTATTTTAGACTCAAAGACCGATTATAACATGATGGGTTTAGTATTAAATGTAGTATGTCTTTTTCAGTGTGTACGCAGACCAATGAAGTGAAGTGTGTTTGTCAGGTGGACAATCATAATAACCGTTTTTATATTAGATGTGTTACTAGCTATTTCAATAATGAAAAAAATCATAAAAGGGACAACAAGAATGATTATTACTATTGGAATTGAATTCTTGGAAATGATCCTGACAGAGAAATAAATATAGGACAAACTGGTTATACCTCTTTGAAACCTAATTTTAATCTAAAGTTCTTGAATCAAACAAATTAAGTATATTGACTTTATGTATAAGATGTAGTCTTCTCGTATCTGAAGGGGCATTAGCCCCAAAAATGTGAGACAACTACATCTGATTTTTAGTAGAAGTAATAAATAAATATTTTATTTTTTTCTCTTGTTCTAAATAGAGCAATTAGGTTTGATAAAACAGAATAATTCCATTATCTCAAATTATCCAGATGCAGTAATACTTTCAGAAGATGTTTTGTAGTTGAAATGAAATCTTAATTACGTCTATTTTTCTGTCATCAAATTGATACCTTATCACTGCTTTTGTATGGCAATATGAATCGCTATACTGTCTTGTCTTTTTCTGGGTTAATTGTCCAATATCTGAACTTTTTTGCTGATAAATGATAACACTTCTATATAAATGGTAAAACATAAGAATATGAAACTTAAACAAATCAAATATTCTACATTGGGTTAGTATAAAGTATAATGATGTATTCATTTATTCTTCAATTCGAAGTTTAAAAAGTAGACGGTTGTTACAAGAATTATAATACCTATTGGAAATGTAGCTCAACTGACCACACCTACAACTAACACACACACAAAAAAAAAAAAAAAATGCTTGACCAGCTAATAACTAATAAAAATAATAAAAAAATATTTGTTGTATGCATACATTTAACATAGGCATTTAATTTTAGTATTATTCAGGCAACAGTAGAACTGCTTATAGGGGAGATCAACGTCGCATGTAAAACAAAAACCTGTTCTTCTTCTGGAGTTTTGAACTACATCATACAATATTGAAAGAGAGTCGAAAGATCAAAGGGATATTCAAATTCATAAGTCGAAAACAAAATGACAATGCCATGGCAAAAACGGAAAACAACGAAAAGACAAACAACAACATAAAAACATAACATAGAAAAACTAAAGACTGAGCAACACGAACAAGTGTGTTAAAAAACTAATAAAGCTACTCAGTTTAATGTTTTCTGTTGTTTCATTTTGGTGGACATTGTGCCTTATTCATTTGTTTGCAATTCATTGTACTTGTTCTTGAAAAACTTTTTTTTGTATTTTGACCCTTCTCTTGGTTTAATTGTTTGTTTGATTTTATCAAAAACCATTACTGTAATGTAAAACCAATAAAATTAACCGCCTGAGTTTATCTAAAAAACGAAAAACAAAATAGGGTAGACAATAACTACCGAATTACAAGCTCCTGACTTGGAACAGGCACATAAAAATATGGCGGGATTAGATATGTTTATGAGCGCCTAAACTTCACCGTAACAAGTGCTAGATGATAAAAAACACAAGATAAACACAATCTAAAGGCACTCACAATTGACAAAAGCTAGCGGAAACCCAATTTCAATGTTTAAATAAACCCCAGAATTAAATATCAATCAGTACAAACCCAACAGATTTAGTGTAAATAAGATATAAACAGTCTGAGACAACCATGACCTTGTTCAATGCAAAAAATATTAGTATCGACAGGAGGTAGTTTCATTTAGTATTCAAAACTGTAAAGTTCCGTTTTTATCAAATAGTCTTTAAAACTAAGGCAATGTAAGAACAGATGCAGACAATATTCAAAGATCTTACTACAATGTTAATATTGATAATCTTTCAGAATAAGTTTATTCAAAGGCAAAATAAGTTTACATGGATCGCTTCTATGTTTTTTTTATCTCTTTGAATAACATCACCGTAAAGATAAGGATGATATATCCCTGGTACTGTAAGGTTTCTACAGGAAGAGTCAAACTTCCAAACCAAATCATTGTAACGAAGAAAGAATCTAGCAAAGGTTTTAAATAATTTGTAATAACGAAATCCCAGATTTAAGGATTTACTAGTGGTACATAGATTACGTTCACTGAAATCTAAAACATCATTGCAGATACGAGTATAGGGAACGATTCGGAAAATTGATAACCATAAGGAGGAATTAAAGGAACATCTCCGTCCATGAAAGCAAAAGTAACAATAGCCAATGAAAAATCGTCTCTTTTGTAAATTTTTGCATAAAGTAACCCACGTGATACTGAAATATCCAAATCTTGAAAAGGACAATTATTGCTGATTTAAAATTATATTAGATTTCTTTAATGTTAGTTCCCTTGGGTAAATTTCCGCAGAATAATTAGATAATCCTGGTTGATTTAAAACCAAATTTTCATTAAGGTTACGAAAATCGTTACAAGCATGTTTTTCTTTACATATTACTTAATTGATCTTTACTAAATTGGGCCATAAACTAAATCATAACACTACATGGACAAGTCTGCTCTTATGGTGTGCAATTGGTGCACACAGATATACCTACAATCTTTAGATAAACTATTTTGCCCAAACGTTTCTTAGAAAAATAAAGAGAAAATTCACCAAGGGACACAATGTTTAACAGCTTTATCTATCTCATCACAGTAAGGGTATCTATCATGCTTTATATCAATTGCAGCAAATAAATTTCAGATCCGATTTTTCAAAGGACCATTTCATTAATTAATTAAACCTTTTTAACTGTCAGACTTTTGCATATTTGATCAGCGCGTTTTTTTTTTGTTTTTGTTTTTACTTTTTACAATCCTTCTGTTATTCTGCAGGAGCATATTAAGTTTTCACGAAATATGTTTTTGTGATACATTAAATCTTCCCCCAATTGTTATTTCAGACACTTACTGTACTTTGGAAAAAATCAGGTGATTTACTTACTTTAAGCTGTAACAAACGTTTTTGAACTGTTAGCCAGAAATCAGTTACAGACAAAATAAATCACAAGTGTTTGCTGAGTTAACTCTGTCTACGTCATTGATCAATAGTTCTGTTTTAACCAGATCTTGTTTTTATTGGCTTGATTTACACCACTTTTGCTGCCCTAGAAACGCATGTTCTGAAAGTTATTAAGAAAACACTGTTGCATCTTTGCCAGTCAAATACGCAATCTATATATTTGTTGAGAAAAAACTATTTTTCCCCTTCAAATGTTATAACTTAGATAAGATCGTTATTTCTCTCTTTTTAGATTTTTCACAAGTAATCTATAAGTTCTACATGTAACATGTCACAATGTCATAGGCGGTGACATAAAGACATGTAATTAAATCATTTAGCCTATGTTTGAAAGTTGTTTGAACTATATCTCTTTTTTTCATTTCAGTATAGTTTAAGTTTCGATATATAACCCGGATGTCATCAATTTAGATTGGACCGAATCTAAAAAAAGATTTGTTCTATTAACTACATGTAATTCAATACAGATGCCTTCAGACAGAATTCCAATCATTACATGCATGATAATTCGATAATTCGATAATATCAAGTACTTGATAGAATATTTATAATATTGGTTGAGAATACAACAATTTATTTTACGGTTTTCTTACTTTTCAAATAAATAAAAATCACGTTTAATATCGTTTGGTATGGATTACTTGTAATTAATCGAAAAACTTTTGTTTTTGCTGAAATAACGAACAAATGTGGACGCAACACTAGAAATAAAATTGAATAAAAATTGGCAATGCAATAGCATTTAGCAATTAAAGATGATATTGCACTGATCTGTCTTCGGTACAAGTTACGTTAAGCTGCGATTAAAAAAAAAAAAAAAAAAAAAAACATCTGACACTTTGAAATATAATATGTACATGTATATCTAAGCTCAACTACTATATTAAGGTGGCAGGTACCAGTTTTGGTGTACCAGAACATGTGTCCCACGCAGAAATGGTGTCATAGTTAAGTAATGACATATATAATTATTTGCATCATGTGGACTGAAAAAACAAATGAATGTAAATTCTAGGCTATTTTACTACATTAGTAAGTAGTTGCATACACAGGTTGGGGATTTCCTTCGCACATGGGACCAATCAGAAGTCAAAATAGGGGTCTCCTCTCTTGATTTCATCTAATCAAAGTGGGGGGAATTTCAGTTTTATGTAAACAAAAATATCTGAGATTTTGATGGTTGGGATAGGCGCGGACGAGGCTCTAATTCATTGAATATCATTTATCTCTTGAAATTTGCCTAAAATTCTTGTCTGACATTAGCAGGATTCTGAAGGTGAGGATTAGATTTGTATCAGAGCATCACATTTTTTGTCTTACTTGCAATGTATTTATAAATTATCAAATCTCCATGCTGGACAGACACCAAAATTTACAGGTTTTCTATATATTCACATATGAAACACGCACACATCTTAGTTACTCGAAACCAGAAATTTTATTTGCATATAAGCTTGAATGATTTTTCATGAAGATTAAATCATAAATCCATGAAATTCTAAAGATTTATTGTAAAATAACTGGTTTCTGCCATCTAAGGTGAAGTGGCGTAAATGTGGATTTTAGCCAATATATTTCCGGTAACAATGCATTTATCTGATCTCATTCACTTTAAATGGACACATAGTAGAACTAACAATATATAAGTTCATGAGAAAAATCAAGGGTTTAGTTTAATCAAGTTCATGAGAAAAATCAAGGGTTTAGTTTAATCCGGCTTTATGGTAATTCTGGTTTTTAAGAATTGATCAGAATATCCTTACAAAACGAGATATATACGTCGCAAGCTTTTTTAGATGTTCAAAAGATTAAAATCCAAAAACCGAGTTAAAAAAAAAGTGTATGAGATTTCATTGTTCCAATTTTGTCGCCGGACAATTACTTAGAGATATGAAAGAGATGTTTTCGCAATTTTTAAAAATTTCATTTCCTATTAAAATTCTTTTATGGACAATTTATTTTTATCTGTGATAAATTCAAATGTCAAATTATGCTTTTGAAGTGTACATATATTTTTTAACCTATTCTGCAATGGATTGTTAAATAAATGTTTATTTTTCTTTTCATTGCTGACATCAACAATTTACAGGGCCATAAAAAATCAATAGTCTCTAAGCAATCGTATTTAGGTCATCCTTCATGCACTCAATACAGTTATGCAACCACCTACATATTAAAGTGTTGCAATCATTCATAATCGTATTTACCTCGACAACGTATAATCAGACAACTAACACAACTTGTTAAGTACAACGTGACCTTGCACTTCCTCTGAAAATGTACCGCAATCCCTAATGTTCCTCCAGATTAAACATATTTTTCGTGATCACGATTGCAAGCTTTGACGTCACGTAGACGAAATAATCAAATTAAACATTGCTATTAAACATAGCTATAACCTCAGTGCATTGATCAGAAAATCAATACACAAAACGTGTATTCAGTTGCTTTAAATCTTGTTTTCCATCGTCCAAGCACGTCTCACAGTAATAAACGAAACAGATCAATTTCTAAACACAAAATAAGAGACGCCTTGAGGAATATTTTCGATCGTATAACTGCAGCTTAATGCATAATATATTATCTTTATTGTTTTGACTCTTAAAATGTTAAAACGGTTTTTTTAACATTCTCCAAGGCGTGTACATTTTCAAGTGCATATGCCCCTCGTTGATACTACCAGCTCTTTTAACTTATAAAAACAAGAAAAATACTACATTAATTCTTCAATCCTGATATTTTGAGACTTCTAAGGAACTATATGATAGCTGTAATACAATTTATAGATATATTACCTAAAGATGTCCGAAGATATATCTTCAGACATTTCACATTGAAGTTGTCCTGTGACTATCTTAGCTAAGATTTCCTAACCATTGTACTACGCGTTTGTAGTTAGAACAGAATAAAGAACGTACATAAAATATAACCAAAAATAGAAATGCAACACAATTAATAATTAACCAACGATTATAATATATATAATATAAAATTATGTTATTAATAATTGTACTCTGTAACTAAATGAACCAAAACAATCGAAAAAAAATGAATTGGTTCTACAGCGAACAGTTTTTATCGAATATGTCTCAGGACGAAGACGTGTAATAAGACTATATTAGGATACATCTTTTATCTCATAAGATGGTTCTAACTTTTTGATATATTTTACGATGCTTATGTCAGTCACAATAAGGTTCTAAGATATATAAGAACAGCTTTGGTAACCCAGTCCCTTATTATCCCAAGCCCTCTTTTAGGAACTATTGGCTACAACACTTGAAAGTTTACTTATAAGTAAATAAATATATGCTTTTGCACTTCATCCAGAAGAGTTTGTAGTTCGGCATCTGATAAGTTAGGTTTCCTTTTTTTGCTCATTTCACTCGTATATCTATTTTAGCAGTTATAAAATAGTTACACTACCTAGCAATAATCTTATGGAAAAGAGGATGTCGGCTAAAACTTTTTACATTCATGTGTGTTGCAGTTGAATATTTTATCTTGAAAACGTATAAAGCAAAATATTTTATACATCATCTCGCTTTAGATTCTATATTTTTTTATAAATATAGGCCAAGTGTTGATATATTAACACTACAAAAATCACAGTGCCAAAAATGAAATATATGGTCAAGTGAAATACCTTTTCGTCAATGTAATATAATCATAAGAAAGCTTCAATGTGCATGTTCGAACACATCGTAGGACAGTCATGAGATTATCCTAAATTCGGTCCTAAAATACGTCTTTTGACAGATCATAGTACGCAAACTATAAGACAGACCCACGTTGTTTATCATATATTTTTCAACTTGGACATGTTCTCAGTATTTCTCCCAAGTTTGTGACACCAATAACGGTGTCTTATGATGATCTTTCGATGGTACTAACTTTAGGATAAAGAGAAATGCTTTTCCATTTCGAACAAGAAAGTATATAGATCGGCATTTGTCATGATTCCGACTCTTGCTCATATTTACGCGTATATTTTTGACAGTAATGAAATAGCTGCTCAGAATTTATATGAAAGATGCGCAATAATTGTCTTTGAACTTTGTAATGTACGATACTATGTCAACTCACTACACACATAAATTATTTGTACCATTAGTACCGATGATATACTAAGTTATAAATGTTAACCCTAAATCGTTTCATTTCTTATTTAATACGTCGTTATATTTTACGGTTGTATATTGTTCAAAAGTTAGTCATATTAATTCATATTATTACTTTTTACTAGTATACCTTTATTTTGAATTGTTAATTGAAGTTCATGTTTGTCTAAATGCCTTAATTTTTTTAAATTATTTTTTTCCAGCTATTTATACTCCAACGCATAGGTTCTCCAACCCTTAGAAAGTCCTAAGATTTTTTCGATATGCATTCTTAGATATGTGGTTAGTTAAGAATAAGTTAAATATTTTTTCAAGCATAGCTGCCATAACCAAGTCCTTGGTT
Organism: Mytilus coruscus; assembly: GCA_017311375.1. Classification (NCBI taxonomy): domain Eukaryota; kingdom Metazoa; phylum Mollusca; class Bivalvia; order Mytilida; family Mytilidae; genus Mytilus; species Mytilus coruscus. The sequence continues at coordinate 47,399,424 of CM029596.1, read as the reverse complement.
ACTTAGTTGACTTAGTAAATTATCGTTATAACTAAGGATTCACTTGTAGTTGGTTGAGTTCAAATTGTCACATTGCAGGGATAAAAGGAAAATCTCCTACATTTCTGTCCGATGAAATCGGAGTAGTTCAGCTTTTTGAACGTAAACTACTGTTGCCTCAAATTCATTTCTGTAAAATACATTATAAATTTAGGACTAGCTATCCTAAAACCCCTTTGATAAACATAGTCGTGTAGAAAATATTGATTTTTAGAATGATATACGATAGTTACTGACATACATAAACTGCTTAGACATCTCATAATTATTGGATATCAATCTGAAATATAATTCATGTTGCATGGAGTGTTAAATGCAATTCTTAGATGCATTCCTCTTAGATGTTGTTTATAATGTTAAAAAATAATATACATCAATTATTATTTACATCTCCAAGACCAAAAACTATAATACACACACATATCATATAACACAATAGGAGAGGAATTAAGATTAAGATTCCACGATGCCGGTTTACCAAAGCAGTTTAAGCTGTCTCGGACATGGGGTGGGCATGAGTAAGGATAATCTTAGGACTCTCCTGTGACATATCTTTGAAGCATTCTAAGGATTATTTCAGCTAAGATTTCCGTTTATCGCTGTCCTTGGGATATATATATTTTCAATATATATATATATATATGACCAGTCTAAAAGGGTACAACATCACCAAAAAATGACAATAAATGTCATTTTTTGGTGATGTTGTACCCTTTTAGACTGGTTATATATCATATTTTGTAGTGTACTGTATCATATTTATATGATCCATCGCCCCATAAGATTTATCGTTGACTATTATTCAGTCATATATATATATATATATATATATACATATCTATGGAAGTCTATAAAAGGACCAACCAGCAAATTTACTATGTACCGGATCGTCTAGAATAGACGATACTGTGCAGATAAGGAAAAATTATATAAGTCTAAAATTTGCACAACGATACTAATATAAGATGGTATTATACGAAGATGTTGTTATTAAATCGTGTTGACAAATGATTTAATTTTTGTCAACAGGATTTAATAACAACATCTTCGTATAATACCATCTTATATTAGTATAGTTGTGCAAATTTTAGACTTATACATACATATCTATATATATTATATGTGTGAACTAAATGAAATTGTTTCATAAGAACCATTCAATATAATAATTATAGTAATAATGTTTTAAATAATATAAATAAAAGTTGTACATGGTTACTTTTAAAATTAAATAAAACATCACAATAAACAACCACAATGTATTACAGTAAATATACATATGTATAAATATGAGCAAGATTCGAAATCTTAGTTTGACCAGAGACATATAATACAATACAATACTTGTATTATATGTCTCTAGTTTGACAAATGCCAAGCTGTGAACTCTCATATATGGAATAGAAAAACCTAAGTGAAGACCATTCTATTTGATGTAAAATGTTTGAGAGCAACAAAAACAAACTTTTATAAATCAATACGTGTATATCTAAACAATGGCATCACATATCTCCGTAATATCAAATGGAAAAATTTGTGTAGTCCAAATCATATCGTGTCAATTAACAATTGTTTGTTCGAACATTTATTTATGCAGAATTTGGCTTAAATATTTGCATAGAACATGGTGAAGATTGTCCAAATGTACCTGAAGCTTGACAACAACCTACATCGTTCAAAACACAACTCTAAGGCTTTATACTATTCCCATGGTACAAAATGTTAATACTTAAATGAAAAACAATTATACAGGTCCTTATATAATTTATTTACAAGTATTTTGTTAGCATTGTCTTATCAATATATACCCTTCAAATAAACATATTTTGTTTTGAAATATGAATAAAATTTTATTTTCTAAAAGAAAAAAGATAATAATTATTGGAGTTCACAGTCTATGTACAATGTTTTAAGCAAATCATTTTTTTCCAGATATAACAATGTTCACAGCTTGTTTTCAGTCCAGTCATAATTGAATAAATGGAAATCATGAGAGCAAATATTTCAGAAAAAAGACACAAAATAAAATCATGGTGTCTGTATTCAAATTGACAAATGGAAATTGGTAAATTATGAATTGAGAATCAATCTAATGAAGAAAAAAGTTTTTAAGTGATTTTGTGCAAAAATATATTGGCATAATGTGTGGCTTAACATTTTTCTAAGGATCGTGATTGCATGACCTTTAATGGCGCTATGATCGTTTCTCATTGATTTCCGTGCGCTAACTACTAATCCAGTTAAATGCTGTTTTAAAAATTTATTGTAATCCTTACCCCAAATAGATTTTTTTTACTGATTTGGCCTTTAAGTATTCCTTATTACATTTCTTAAATGATCAACAAGTCAAGAATACCAAAATGCGTAGGAAAAAAATACAATAATTAATCTAGACAAATTACATATCACGCATATTTACCATAAAGGCATAAAGTATATTTGCAAAAACTTATCATAAAGTGAGTGTTTTAGAAAACGATTAGAATTGTAAATGAGTGTTTCGAACCTAAAATTCATTCATAATCATGATTTCAAACAGAGTTGGAGTCTATTCACTTGCTGTGACTATTGATAAAAGTTAGGTGTTCTGAATTTGTAAACTAGTTCAACTTAATTCCTTTCTCCGTTTCATTATTTTTTTTTATGTAAGTAGCCCTATAAATTTCATTAGTAGTCGAGTTAAAAAGTACAACCTAATTTATTTACGCATAATCTGTATCTATGCTGCATAAAGATAAACAGCGACGGGTTATCGAAAGACGTGCACAATCAACAAGTCTACAATCTTTTTAATGGACTTTGAAGTGGTGCATGTATCAACAGGCATTAAATTTACATTATATTCGTCTAAACTGCAGTTAAATCTACGCAACGAGAATCAATAATGCACATTATAACTATCAAACATCGTAGATAATATTTAGCAGCATATTATATGTTACCTTTGAATATTACATTCGATTGTGACGCAGCTGCTAAATGCAGTACACTTTATGTGTATCAAGAAAAATTCTCCCTCATTAGCAGGTTAATGTGTGCAGATACATTGTCTTGATGTAGTTTGATTGGTATTTATTATTCATCAATTTATTTCAAGTGTTGTATATGACGCGTTTGTATTGTGATTAGTGAACTTTTGAATGTATAGATAATTGATGGCGTTTAAAAATATCGTTTGGCGTACAAAATGTTAAGCCTGGTATCTATGATAAGTTTATTTATATATAAAGTATCTAGCAGTAATATATTGGAAAGATAAACATATGTTCAACTCGCCAAAATTGTCCATGAGCCTGTCCAAAGTCCAGAACCTCGCGAATGGTTGCCGTTTGACATATTTTAATGTGTAGTTGTCTTTTCCGGGGGTATGACGTTGAAGACGGATCTTCGTTTGTCCACTTCTTTCTTGGAATCGGCCTATCTAGATGTTGACAGTCCCTTTGGGTCATATATCACAACTCGTATTCACCATTTGGTTTCTGAAAAGGTCAAATAAAGTACGAAGTTGAAGAGCATTGAGGACCCAAAATTCCAAAAGGTTTTTGTCAAATAGCTGAGGTAATCTATTCCTGGGGTAGAAAATCCTTAGTATTTCGAAAAATTCAAAGTTTTATAAACAGTTAATTTATAATTATGACCATATCAATGATATTGCATGTCAAAACAGAAGTGCTGACTACTGGACTGGTAATACCCTCGGGGAGAGACCTCCACCAGCAGTGGCATCGACCCAGTGGTTGTAAAAAAACATCATCATAGATACCATGATTAAACTTTTGTATTAAATTTATTTATCAATAAGGAGTTGAGGTCAGTTCTTCTGTATTTTCCGTTTAATTTTTGCACAGCTTATTGTCTAGACTCTGTGCAATTTAGAGCTTGACATTTACATAGACCATTCTATGGCTAAACATGGAATATTGTGATCTCTAGATATATATCTTAGTTGTTTTGTTTGGATGCAGTGTCATTGACTCTTACCAAACATGTTTTATTGAAGGGGCATTAGCTGTCAAATGTCACCGATTTGACTGAAATTCTCATATTTGATTTATAACATTATATTATAGTTCGTTTCTGTGTGTGTAACATTTTAATGTTGTGTTTCTGTTGTGTCGTAATTCTCCTCTTATATTTGGTGTGTTTCTCAGTTTTAGTTTGTAACCCGGATTTGTTTCTTAATCGATTTATGAATTTCGAACAGCGGTATACTACTGTTGCCTTTATTTATATATCCAAATATTAAAAAGTCTGAAATAAACAATTTACGATGCACGGATTCGATAATATGTATCAACATTTCGTGTGTTTTCGTCTCTACGCCATCTAATTAATTATCGAGATGACCTCCGAAGACTGACGACGGTCATATCATCCGATATAAACATAAATATAGATATAAATAGGTAACGAACGCGTGCAATTGGATTTTTCTAGGTCTGTTTGATTTTATATTATAGGTTAAAAAAAATATGTTAATCATCGTTTTTACCTGTTTCTTAGCTTATTTAGACAAAATAGAACCAAACTGGCTGCTAAAAGCGAATTATTGTTTCACTATTTCACTTTCATTAATGATTGAACAAAAAAGCCTAGAAAAAACAAAAACATATACAGATCGAGCAAGACGAATCACGTCTCAACCCACGAATCAAGTCTTTTGGAAAGTGTACAACTATATCAAGCCTAGATAAGTCGCATTCGGTAATATCACAAACTAGACAAAGAGGACGATATTGGGCATGGCTACGATAAATGGAACTTCCCGGGATCATCTGAGACAAAAAGATCCCATAACGATCAACAATATATAAAGGGCGTCCGTAAAACGTTCAAAAAGATAACTTCAACTTTACCGTTAAAACCTTTATTCATTAATTTCTTGTAGGCCGCGACCCTTTATATATACCATTATAATTGATATGAAACTCAAGCCCTTGGATGTCGTATATAACCAGGTATATTGGCTCCATATGTGCTGCTGGATGTAGCTACATAAAAATGCAAAGTTTGATATAAAAAAAGGTAAATAGATTGAGGTAAAAGATTTTGTGTTTCGTACAGTGTGACAGCTGTAAACGAATATATATAAATATTGATCTCCGTTTTCAGTATGTGTACTTAGTTTTCATTGAATACCTTTACTTTTTTTATTGTATTTGTTCATCAATTTAAGAATTTGATGGGTGCATTTGTTAGTATGAATCTTCGACAACCATCATTAATTTGACACCATTGGATTTCAATTCTGCACTTGTAGTGGCAAAATATCATCAGTAATCGAAAAAAAATGCAAAATTCAATTATTATGTTGTACATCATGTCGCTTTATTTCATTGATAGAAATTGTGACTTTCTTATTATATTTTCATTCTAGTATTTAAGAAAGATATCGATACCAACTGTTTAATTTAGCTTTGCAAGTTTATATGAAACGCCTTATACCCAATTTGTTTAAGTACACATGTAACTAGATGCAGTGAAAGTATCATGTTTTGATTCTGTTTCAAGAGAAAACGATGTAAACAATCCGGTCTAGTCGAGGACAAGGTATAATAGATTCCTTTATATATATTTTTTCTGATACAATACGATAAATAAAATGGGATGAGGATTGATGTCAGTGAGACAATATGAATAACAAACCAATATACATCTAAAGGTCAACAACAATACAAAGGTTTCTATACAAGAGAGGCGGATGCTATCATAGGGATGGTCAAACTCATAAGTCGAAACGAACTGACAAACGCCAAAACAAACAAAAGACTAACAACAGTCTACAATACAAAACACAACATAGAAAACTAGACTTTATACTTAGATCGCCCCGACCCTAATAAGTCGTCAAACATTAAGCAGTTACTATAAAAAAAAAATAAAAACTGCCATTAGCATCACATTGTACAAATGACTAAAAACATTGAGAAATGACAGAAGACAATCTTTAACGAGTTTCTGACTTATGAAAGGTACATATTGCGGGTTCAACTAGTAATTATTCAACTTGGTCAAACTAAAAAGTCATCGGTGGCTTCAAGTTGGAAATGAATAGTATTTGAACGATATTATTTGCATGATTTTTATTTCACTCGTCAATTGCGTCGTCCGTGATTGTATTAGTAATAATCGAAACACTGAAGTTTTTTCTTCCCCAAGGCATAGATTGCCTTAGCCGTATTTTACACACCTTTTTCGGAATTTTCGGGTCTTTTTTGCTCTTTATCTTCGCATTTGAATTGGCCTGCCAAATTTTTGATTTTAGCGCCACTGATGAGTTGTGTAGACGAAACGCGCGTTTGGGTTTCCAATTTACAACCAATGTGTCGCTGTTGGTAGACGTTTCAACACGAGGGTATTACAAGCCTAGTAGTCAGGACTTTTGTGTTGACATGAAATATCATTGAATGTTCATTTTCTGTAAATTTACAGAATATAAAATGTTGAATTATTCAAAACACTGAGGGTGTTCTACCTCAAAGCATAAATTTCCCTAGCCGTATTTGGCAAATCCTTTCCGAATTTTCGGTTTTAATGGTCTTCAACTTCCTATTTGAATGGCCTTCCAATTGTTTTAATACGAGCACCACTAATAAGTCTTATGTATAGACATAACGGGCGTCTAGCATACACAACTATTAGCCTGGTATATTTGATGATTTTCTGTTGCTGCGTCAAGTTTACCTCTTATTTGCAGCTACTCAAAATAACAGACTGAAATGTAGCTCGGAGTTTCTGCAAAATAAATTATCTTTGTGCATTTCATTTTCAATATTTTAAAATATAATATCTTACAAGGGATGTCTCACAGTGAAACATGCAGTAGAATTAGTACTCATTTATGAAGCATATGCGTGATAAATTGAGATTGGCGCCTACATTTTCCCTTTAAGTGTAAAAGAGAAATATTTCATTAAATCTGTCTCAATAATACATTGTGCATTTTTTATTTTTTATTTTAATCAGAATGGATGGTCCAGAAAACTCATGGCCTTTACCATTTCTGCAATGTACGTTTTGATCGTACAAAAAGACACCTGTTCAAATCCTGTACAAATCATTGATTATTCTATAGTATCATACTTAGTATTAGGATGTGTAGAAAATTAATAATGACCAGATATCCAGCGATGTTTAATAGTACTCTTCTCTAGTATAGAACGGTCTTTTATCTTATAGTGCACAAATACACAAGCAACATCAGACAAAATTCTGAATAAAACATTTTGGTGAAAGGTGCAAAATATTTTTGCGAGGCAGACGGGCAGAATGAAAATAAAGTTTTGTATAAAACTCTGCCATCACTACAAATTGTAGAAAAATGTCCAGAAATAGAAAGCAATTTAATATTTTAGAAATAGTTCTTTTTTGTCATATTTTTTCCCAATTAAAACAAAACAATTTTGGGGTAAACAGCCACTTCTTTCTAAGTCCTCAGATATGAATGGGTTTTCCTTGGCGAAATGATGTTAAAAATACAAGTGAACCTATAATTGCTTACATTCACGTCATTTGGTCTCTGGTGGATAGTTGTCTCATTGGCAATTATACAACATCTCCTTATTTTTATATTTAGATATTTTTTTTGGTGTATTTTTTTTCGAGAAAATACAAATGTGCAAATCGCTCATTACTGTAACTTTTCGTTTTACTTTTTCGTCATAGCAGATGCTTGCGGACTAGCGAGTAAGTATTTTTGCATTTTCAATATAAAAAGATTGGAGAAAACACCAGAAATATTAAATATGGTGAAAAGAAAAACTGTTTTCATAAGCACCAAAAATTAGTTTGTCTTCGATAACTTCATATTCCTTAAGAGGTCGTGTTTAAAACTAAACTGAAACTACATAAAAACCAGGGTTGTAAACTATCAGATCACTTGTTAAACCCACTGTATATGAATACTAAACGAAAGAGAAATATTTCTTCCTCTTTTTTGTTATTTCTTTTATGTTCTTATCCGGTGAATAAGTTCACCTTTCTGGTTTTTTTTTTAATTGCACAAATTTGAAAAATCCGACAATGATTATATTATCGTAATTTTTGACAGATAACAACAACAAATTAATTACGACGAATTGTATGTCCGAAATACAATGAATAAAGGTTTTAATTTTTTTTTTCATATTTACTACATTTATATGTTTTACTCGGAAGTATAGTATAATAGAAAGTTCCGAAAAATTTTGCTAACATATTATTAATCTTATATCGATTTGTATGGTACTTAATAAACTAATAAAGTTCAAATAAAGATTTCTCCACAAGCGATCATTAGATAAATCAATTTTTCTTCAGGTAAACATGTATATGAACCAGAGCAGAACAAGCTTTGACAAATCTCTTTGAATTATTGATTTACCTGTAACACCTTGATGATACCCACGTGGTCTGACCGACACTATCCAATATTTGTTCTTGTCACGGAAACATCTATGAGATATTGTGACATGCCGTTTTATAATTGGCAGGTAACATAACTATTTAAACTATGCCATTTATTGGAAAATAAACTACACACTTTGTTACCGTATAACAATGAAGTAGATTGAATTTTAATACAGGTAGACGTTTTGAAAAATAATATTGTATATTTGAGCTGCATGTTATTTTAGTTTTTACAACAACCACCAACCCATGAAGAGAAGATTTTATCGTAATATAAATATTTTTGTTAAAATATTTTCATAAACATTTAAAATGTTTTGAAGTAAGTATTGTACAAACGCTAATTATTTAACACATTTGAAAACTTTTCCCCCGTACTAACTTTTATAGCGGAAGATTATTCTCCTCAAAAGTAAACGAATTATAAATGATCTTGCATAGTCATCGAATGCACATGACGTCATAGTTCAAAGAATTCCATTTGTATAATTATTTTCTCTTCTTGTATTTTTTGTTTTGGTAATGTACTTTTTCGTTCATTTAATACAATCTATCGAAAAAGCTTTACTGTATATGTTATTTTTTCATCATCTTTTACGTCATCATAGAAAGGAACCAATCAAAGTCATTATATAATTCTACGTGAAAGTACAGAAAGACGAAATACAGGTTCTTATTTGCAAATATAATTTTTGTATTAGATTAAATATGATAATAATGTCAATTGTCGTTTTTCTATGTTTTGGTTTTTGTTGTTTGTCTTTTGGTCGTTTTTCGTTTTGTTTTTGTTTTGGGATTGCCAGTTTTTTTTAACTTATGAGTTTGAATATTTGGTATCTTTCGCCTCTCCTTTAAACTAGTAAGAGCTAATAGAATATACAAATGATTATACAAATTCTGACAAATTATGAATAGTCTTCCATTAGAATAAAATAACGCTTCTAAATCGGTCCAGCGTGTCTTTGAAAATCCACAGAGAAGAATGAGAATGTTTATATTTATCCACTGCCTACCGCAATAAGTGGCCATACCTGGTTTATATTTATCCACTGCCTACCGCAATAAGTGGCCATACCTGGTTTATATTTATCCACTGCCTACCGCAATAAGTGGCCATACCTGGTTTATATTTATCCACTGCCTACCGCAATAAGTGGCCATACCTGGTTTAATTTTTTTGTATGAACGATAGGTAGTCACAGGTGTTATGCGAATATTAATTCATCGACATAAAATGTTTTTGTATTGCACGAAAACTAATAAATCATAACACGTATTTGTTCTCAAAAATATCAGCAAACAACAGTCTGATTTATATCACTGGTGTGTTCTGTACGAGACGACTTTTGGAAAAATTTATCATTAATATGTCATTTAAACTGCAAAGGTTATTATTATAACAAAATGTATGCATACAGTTTACATAGTACGATTAAACAACGATCAAATTAATAAAAGATACTATCGTATGAAATCAGTATACTTCGTTTTTCATACTTTCAGAGCATTCTAACTAAATTGGTATTTTAACAAAAGGAGCAACAGCGAAATTTTGAAGAGAAAAGTTAACAATGAACAAAAAACTTAATAAAAGTTAGCTCCAGAGCATTTGATGAATTTTTAAGGAAACTCATCGCCCTATTAATCTACACAGATGTCGCATGCAGTATAGTTGTTATATTCGTGGATGTTACAGGGTTGATATTTTACGTGGTTTTCTATACACTGTTTTCTTCGGGGTAGAGTTATACGGCAAAGGTTCATCGGTTTTTCAGTTTCTAGTATATAGCACTGACAGCGTTGAAGTAATACATTTTTTAATTTTTTTAACCTAAATATAAGAAAAACAAAATAACGTGGACCTCTAGAATATGGTGTGTTTGAAGTTTATGATATTTTTTTAATCAGTTGAAGGTCCTGTGAAAGTGCATTATAGTAAATAGACCCCATTCAATCAACTAGAGAAGGAGTATAGAATATCAGAATATAAATGTCAACTTAGAATGGTTATAATATAGTTCTAAAAGGATGCCAAATACCGTGTGTTTTTATAGTTAAACAGAACTGTTGATATGTGTTTTGAATAAACAGTACACAATAATGCAAATACCTATGATCGTCGTTATTAATAAAAATATATAAACCATTTTGTCTAGATTTCGAAAAAAATAATTGTTTGCGCATTTGAAGATCGTTTGACAGACGTAAAGAGTTTTGATGAAACTTATTCTTCACTATTTGTACAATTGTATATATATAGATCTATGTATATATATAATAAGCAGTCTATGTTGTAATTCATTTACCTTCGTCAACTTTGAAATCATAGAATTATTCTATTTCAAATCGCACAGTGTTATTCATTTGGATGTATAAATATGCAGTCTCTGTTGTAATTCATTTACCTTCGTAATCTTTGAAATTGATGAGTTATCATACCAATTCAAATCGCACAATGTTATTCATTTAGGATGTATAAATACGCAGTCTCTATCGTAATTCATTTACCTTCGTAATCTTTGAAATTTTAGAATAAAACCTGATCAAAATACACATTACTATTCATTTTGGGTGCATATCTATGCAGTCTGTGTTGTAAATATACTTGACGTGCGTCAACTTAAAAAAAAAAAAAGAATTATACAAGCGTGGTTCGGTTTTAAATTTGTATTACGTTACAAATTTAGTAAAATCACAAAAGATTGATATGATTCATATACATTATCATGATCATACTGATAAAGGATATCTGTTTCACATTCATTGATATTTCCTTTTATTGTTTCCTTTTTTAATATTTGACGTGTTGTTTTGTACACATTACAGAAATATGTATATAAAAACAGAGTACACATATCGTACTGTACAATTAAATTGTTTATAAGCGCAGTTACACTTTTGACCCTTTATCTTTTCGAAAAAAAAATCTAAACCATTTGTCACCAAAAAAAAAATTTCAAAGATGCAAATGAAACTGATAAAAATATGTTCACCAAGTATGTACGACAAAGGTAGTGTAACATTGTCCATCATAAGGTATATGGTATTTTGGCGTTTTGTGATGACGTGATACATTACTTAGTCTCGTTTTCGGAAATGCATTTTAGATATAGTTCTAATATGTATTGTGTAAATTTCATGTTTAATGCGTAATCAAGTTTGTTTTTCTTGTTTTGCTGAATTTTAACAAAAGAAATGGAGATATCCTATTTCCTAATGAGTGAATCGGGAACAATCGCCATACTTATTTCATAAACAGACAATTTTATCTCATTGTTGATGATTATGTATAGAAGTATTAAACTACATATTAAATCCAACAATCAATTTGATTCCATTTAAATTTGTTTTGTTGTGCGGCTTGGACATGCTCGACAAGGTTTGCATATACTTCCAATATCTTATTTGTGCTAAATATATGCTAAATATATGAGCAGGCAATTGACAAATTTATATGGAACTAGTTTTTTTTTCAATGAAAGTTATATAAAAAAGGACCCAAATTTCGATAGAATGTCTCATTGCACAAGAGGAACATAAAGTTACATTAAGTGAAAAGAGCCATAGTTAATTTTATTGGTAACCGAATTGAATGATATAATCTGGACAATTAAGTGCAAAAACGTCATTTGTGATATCAAAATGAAGTCAAAACCAATTTGGAAATTGATTTATTTGGACTTAAATTGACATTATATTCCTAGTTTTTGACCAAATTAGAAACGAACTACGACTTTAACAAACAAAACATATTTTACTTACATTAACATCTTTGTATAAGACATCTTGTAGAAAAATATCATTTTTTGGTAAGGCCTTGAATCATTCTGTATAATAGTTAAAAGATCTCAAAGTTAGGTCATCTTGACAGTTTTCACAGATTTTCATTAAAGGCAAGAAGTTTGAAGCCCTATTGCATATATGTTATACAAGATTCAAAAATATAGAAACTAATATCTATCTAAATATTGTAATTTCAAAGGTTTACAATAATTTTGATTTTAGAATGTAAGGGGCGAAAAAGAAGCCTAAAATTTTCTTCTTCTATGAAAGAAAAATAATTCTCCAAAGGTTTTTGGATATTAAATTTTTGATATTTCCAAATATTTATTAGAATAATGTTGTAATTGACATTGACATGACGACAGTCAATGGGATGCAGTTATCACGCTCTCACAAACACCTCCCGATTTTGGTAGAGTTATATTGTTCAATCTTTATTTATTAAAGTGTTTTTGGACTGTTGTTTGTCGATGTCATTTATTAAAGTGTTTTTGGACTGTTGTTTGTCGATGTCATTTTCTATAGCAATCTTTATTTATTAAAGTGTTTTTGGACTGTTGTTTGTCGATGTCATTTATTAAAGTGTTTTTGGACTGTTGTTTGTCGATGTCATTTTCTATAGCAATTGTGTTATCAGTCTTTCTTCGACTTTTTATTTAGTTTTATTTTGAATATTTTGTTGTTTGTGATTTTCCGTCACTAAATAATTCTCTACTTTTTTAAAAGAAAATGTATGATATTTGAAAAGCTGTACTATGAAAAAAGCTACCATCAACAGCAAAATAACAGGTAAAAGCATACAGAGGAGTATATTTTCAATCTGTAATATTGATCAAGAGCTTAAACTATTACAAAATGTGTAGTTTAGAAGCAAACAAAAAAATATTCAATCATATTAAAATAATTAAAAACAAAGATTATGCAACATTAACCCGACCAAATCCGGAGGTGTCTTGGAGAGCGTAATAACTGCATCCCATTGACTGTCGTCATGGCAGTGTTAATTATAACAGTAAACGTACTGTTCCTTAGATATGATACTAGTATTCAACTTAACATACACGATTTGAAATAGCCACACCTAAGTTGCTTACCTTTCTTGAGAATTGAAGTTTGTTCCAGGCTCGCTGGGGTTCTAGATGATTTTGTTTTCTGTTTTGTGGTCCGTTGTATTTCATGTGGTCTTGGTTTTTTCTGTTGGTCCCAAATTATTGTTTATGGTTGGCCTATTTTTATATTCTCCTGTTTTTCCAATGGTCATATGTTGGAAATACAATGTGAAATGCTTTTACAACGTTCAAAACTCAAAGTTTCAAAATGCTTTTTGAATACTTGGAATTTTGAGATATTCAAAACTTTAAATATTTGTGTTTTTGATTTTAGACTTAAAAAATGAAATAAGCGGGAAGTGAAAACTAAAAGAGTTCAAAACATTTTTGAGTAGGAACGAGTCATAATCCATTATATAAAAAAAATAATTAATTTAAGTTGTTATTTATATATAGATTAAAAAATGAATAGAAAAAACACAATCATATTTTGAAATTTTAAATGTTACAAAAAGCTAGATTGATTTGGATATGTAGTGTAAAGAGTTTAAAAACAAAAGTCAGGTTTGAAAATGTTTGAAATTACTTAACGATAATTAGGAACCATCTTAATTGGTTTAAAATTGGTTGTATATTTATGCAACCTTCACATCCTTGGGAATATGGTCATCTGGATGTCTTCCGTTTTTTTGGTAAGATCCATCCTGAGGAGGTGTCTTTATTGTGATATTTAAATTCGTCGTCACGGAGCTTTCGGAATTGGCGGCTTAAATTCGATACTCCGACAGGGGCAGTGCAACGCCCTCTGAATATTAAAACCATCAAAACATAACGTTGTTTATGATTTAAAATAGAGTAAACTTTTGCGACACAATTCAGTTATGCGGAATTTGACGAAGAGCTGTTCTCTGAAGAAAATCACAAAAGAAGTAGGAAACAAAAAAAAACATGACTTAGATTTTCATGTTTATTTTTTTCACAGGGACAAAATGTACCTTCTCTTTAGATTATGTCTTAATTTTGTAAAGTGCCTTCAAACGTTGAAGTCATTTATCACTTATTTGCAACTACTTTCATACACGTTTAGATCAATTTATAAAGGTATTTATATTCTCTTTTTACACAAAGTGCACTTGTTGTAATATAAAAAAGTCACTTTTACAGGTAATTCCTTTCATCTTCATAGATAGTTTGTTATCTTATGACGTAATACTGAATTGCACTCAATGTAAATGCACCTAAATGCGCATAATGATTGGTTCTAAGTGTATTATTCATCTAAATGACAGTAACAATTTATTGCACATATTGTTTAAGGCTGTTGTGTATATTATATGGTTTAAACACACACACACAAGACTATAAACCTGTTTAATTGGTTATTGTTCAATTTCCCGCCTATACCGCAACTGAGCTTACCATCGTTCTTTCGACTTGGAACAGAGTTCCGGTTTTTCAATCTAATTTTCCTGTTCCCGTTTTTCAATCCAATTTCCTGTTAAGTACACTAGATATTACCCGCGCAAGAGTGTGTCTGATAAAAACATACAAAAAGAATTTGGAATCACAGAATGTAGTTATAGTGAAAGCCTTGAACTTGATATTGGACATGTTTTGTAATTACCTGGTATTGCTGAGTTGTGTTGAAGTGGACAATACATTCACTGTCTTGACATTTGGGGTAGAAAAGTTTACATATAAAACGTTTTCCTTCCCGGAGCTGGTTTGTATCTGACTGAAGTATCTAAGTTGTCTATTAAGTCTAAGTATTATTACAAGCAATGCATCACATTCTGTAAACGCAAATTGAGGAAGGTATTAGAAAATTTGGCACGTTGCCTCGTTTAGCAGTTACAAGACAACCTGAACAATTTTTACTTTTGGTGGGTCTTGCAGACGAAACGCGCGTCTGGCGTACAACATTTTAATCTCGGCATCTGTGATTAGTTTATTTTGTGCCATGCGCTTCCTTAATAAACAGTAAGTTCGCCCCTTCAGTTATATAGTTAGGTAAATTTTTTACCTTATGTATTTTTATTTTTTTGTACACATACTTTTATAAGAAGGATAGATTGATTACTGTATCCTATAAGTCCTGTGGCAAATATTTCTTGTCTATTCAGGACTATACCAAATTGACCATTCATCCAAAAGGTAGCTTCTGTAAAAACTCACCAAAGATAAAAAGCTTATAATATGGTACGCCAGATGAGCGTTTCGTCTACACAAGTGGTACTCGAATAAAAATAGCTGAAAAATCAAGTACGAAGTTAAAGATTTTGGAGACCGAAAAATATTTTAAAAGTTCACCAAAATAAGTCAATGGTTATCTATGATTGGGGTAGAAAATCCTTATTGTGTTTTGAAATGTTCAACATTTTATAAACAGTAATAAGGTAAAATAACAAAAATACCGAACTCCAAGGAAAATTCAAGACGAAAAGTCCCTTATGAAAACGCAAAATCAAAAGCTCAAACACATCAATCGAATGGAAAACAACTGTCATATTCCTAACTCGATACAGGTCACTTGGTAAATGTGCAAAGATGACCGTTTCAAAGATATTTCATTAAAATGAGTCGAAAAGGTCAAGGTTGGGAAATTAAGACTGCCACTGGAAAATGAGGGAATGATTGGTAGGGTCAGACATTTTGCTTTGCAACGGACCCTTGAGTGTGTTATGATAAAGGTTATGTATTGTTCAAAGAGCATGTTATATTCCTTCATGAGGCATCATATTTAATGCCCAATTGTGACTGGACGTGGCTCCATATTTATCCTTTAGCATGTGGTATACTATAGGATGGTTAAATTCAGGTGACCATATCTCTATTGCCCTGTTAATCCTTGAGTTTTAATAAAACAGTTTAAAAGAAATGCAACGAGACTGACAACATAAAATACAATTTCACGAATTCTAATTACAATAGGTGGCTCCCATTTTTAAATCAGGAAAAAAAACCAGGAATCAATGATAAAACATTTTGGGAGAAGGGAATATAGATTTAAATACATGCATTATCTATATTAATTCCCTGTGTGAATAGGAAACAACAAATGTACTTAACCCCATCGTACAATCTGGGGGTTTGACGATCAAACAATGGAATGTATTGTTGATTTAAAACAAAGCTTGAAAAGTAATGACAATGTCATAGTTTGAAAATAAACTTATGACTGATTTAAATTAGCATACGTTTAATGTGTGTACACAATGTTTCAAATAAAAAGTTTCACAATTTGTAGGCTAATCGGAAGTTTAAAATCCTTGGCATCCATCACCTTCTTTTAAAAATCCCACCAAAATAAAAAAACAAAAGGGAAAACAATAATATTCTTTTAATGTTCGAAAGTTTTAAGAAGTTAGAATAAAACATATACACCATATAAACACCTTAGTATCAATAGGTGAACAAAATTAATCCTGACATCTTGATCTGCCATCAGTCAAAATATCAGATAAGATCGGGTCGCATTATACGTATCCCTTTGTTAAACATTGAGGCGGAAGATATTTTTAAGACCATTGACAAAAGGAAAGAACAAACATATATGTGATACTTCTTTTCAACTCCTTTTTTTATTTGGCTTTTTGAATTTTTTATTCTAGCGTCACTAATGAGTCTTTTGTAGACGAAACGCGTGTCGGGTGCACAAATTTATAAGCCTGGTATCTTTGATGATTCTTTTATTGCTTTTACATGAAAACAGAAACATATTTATGAAGTTCAGCTTTCAGTTACAATCCATCCAATATTTTTCAAAATTATTTATGGAATAAAAATAGCTCATGAATATGACACACGCATATACATATATAAAGGCATAAACTGATAATATATATCGTGTACTCAGTCATTAACTTCTATGTAGTGGTTTTGTGGACGTGTTTTTGTCTTTTCGTCGTCTTTGCCATGGCGTTGTCAGTTTCTCTTCAATTTATGAGTTCTGATTGTCCTCTCCGTATCTCTCGCCTCTTTATATATATATAATTGGGATTTGAAAAATCTCTTTTGGAAAATTTATTAGATCATTGTGGCTTCTGTTGTTGTTGATGATTTTGAGGGAATCACGGACCTATGCATATGATTTATTTATCAATCGACTGTTGTGGAGTCTTTGGTTTCTATTAAAAATAGCAAAAAAGATACTGAGGGCAATCATAATTCGAAACCAGGCCGACAATAACACATCATAGCCAAAATGATAAGATGCACATACAAAGGTCAACAAAACATTAAACTAAATACTGCTTGCGCGACAAAATCCCACCAAAAACCGGGGTTGCGTTTATGTGCCCTGGAAGTTTCGAAAGGTGTGACCACTTCCTATAGTCAACTGTCATACAAGTAAGAGGTTAAAGCTAGCTGTAAAACCAGGTTTGTCCCAAGTCTGCAGCATGTCATTCAGTGGTTGTCGTTTATTGCTGTATATCAGATTTGGTTTTCGTTGATTGTTTTTTACATAAATCGGACTGTTAGTTTTCTCGTTTGAATTGTTTTACTAGTGTCATGTTGAGGCATTTTATATCTTGTTTGCGGTATGGGTTTTGGTCCTCATTGTCGAAGGCCATACGGTGACCTATACAGTTGCTAACTTCTACGTCAATTAGTCTCTAATGGAAAGTTGTCTCGTCGGAAGTCTTACCACATTTTGTTTTATATCAACCGACCATTTTCATTGGAACCAAGGCAGGAATATTCCAGTTGTTTTCCAGTCGTTCTGTTAATTGATATAGTTTTGTCAGATTTTATGGACTTCCCCTTTTTGAATTTATCATGGATTTCGGTATTTTTTGTTATTACATTTTTGCATGTCATCGAATGCCTTCATTCAAAAAATTGAAAACAACACGTTAAATAATTTCATGCGTCCGAAGCGCTTTTCTGGATTTACCTTCATCAGGAACGCTCAATGCCAAACATTTGAAATCCGAGGGATGTATAAGTACCGAAACAGTTGAAGAGCTATATGACAAAAATACCTAAAACAAATAGCCAAATTCATCTAAGGTCAACTTTGCCTGAGGGAGTTGAAACCTTAGTTTCTTTATAATTTCAAAATTTATAAACGGACAATTTTAGAAAAGTTTGTTATAAATCATGTCAGTACCGAAGTACTGACTACTGAGCTGATGATACCCTCGGGGACTGATAGTCCACCAGCAGAGGTATCGACCCAGTGATGTAAAAAATTGAAAACAACACGTTAAATAATTTCATGCGTCCGAAGCGCTTTTCTGGATTTACCTTCATCAGGAACGCTCAATGCCAAACATTTGAAATCCGAGGGATGTATAAGTACCGTAAAAGGTGAATTATAACTGTAAAAGTGCTGGTCATTTGAAATGATACATACTAAACTGTTCTTACTAGATCTGACCTTTTATAAATTCATATACATATAAAATGTGTTTTACTTACACCTTTACAGCGTTCAAAAACTCAAACGTTTGAAAAAGGATTTTTGTTTTTAGTAAAATCTTAACTTTTAAGTAAACAATCATGATTTTCGACACTTAATAAACATTTCTTAGTTGTTTTTTTTTTTTTAATTAGCTGAAATAAAATAAGACTAATTCAGTTAAGATGTCAGATTAAAAATAAAAGTTTTAAACTTTGAATAAACTTATATTCCTGAGTGAAAATTTCTAAAAAAAAAAAAAAACAGAAATCAATTTTGAAATTCTCAGTTGCTCAATGTTACATAAGTCTAGTAGGATTGGCATCATATAAATGCAGTAAATTTGATACTAACGAAAACAAGATAAAATCAATAACTGTAAGATGAAAGTTTGTCTTAAAAATACACTAAAAAGGTCCTGAATTTTTTGAGAATTTGGTACATCTCAATCGGTGGAAAATTAACTGTGTATATTATGCAACATGTATGTCTGAGGGGAATTGGTTGTATATTCATCAACATCCATGAATATTGAATATTTTGCGTTCTTGTTTTAAAAAAACACCTAAGGCGATTGGAGTACGGAAATATATAAAACTAGATTGAATCCACCATTTTCTACACAAGGAAATACCAGTACCAAGTCAGAAATATGACAGTTGTTTTCAATTCGTTTGATGTGTTTGAGCGTTTGGTTTATCCATTGATAAAATACTTTCCGTTTTGAATTTTCCTTGCAGTTCGGTATTTTTGTTATTTTACTTTTTGTTATGAACTTCGTTCATCCAGTTGAATGACCGATTCTGAATTTGCAACTGTTCGGCTATGAAAAATAAATTGACTCGGCCACGGAATGGGACGGCACGATCCGATGTCAACCTTTGCACGTTAAAAATCCTTACTTTGCAGAACATGAAAAGTGCTTCTCGCCTTGTGTATAGATTTTCCATTCTAGTTCACTTGTCATGTTGCTAATATTTGATCGATTTCTTAGTCTGCTTGTAACATCCGATTTTATATATCGTTTTTTGTTTTACTAGTGAAGGTCCATTTTGTGTTATGTTAAGTAACTTTTGTCTTATAAGTAAGCTCTTTGGTGGATATGGATTTGATGCTGACATGGAGGCTTTGTTGTAAGAAACGAAGACTTCGACTGACTGTTCATATGCCATTGCTTACATGTTTCCCCTCATCTAGATCACTTGCGATACTGCATCCCAGGTATTAATTTGGGTTTTTTTTGGTCCAGTGTGTGGGCGTCCTTTTTTTTATGTTAAACTTGATTAGAGTTTTCTTTTCGGGACTTTTTAAGCGCCATTTTTTAAAGTTATCTTTCTAATGTTTGTCATATTTGTCTATGTATTCTTTTAGTTAATTGTGGTTGTTGTTTGAGAACGTTTTAAGAAAAACTACAGTATCCTCCGCAAACTTTCTGACTGTTACTTAATTATAAATAAAAAAAAAGTAAAAATTGAGCCTCATAATACTGGCCCGTGTGACATTCGGTATTCTATCTTCTATTATTCAAATGTTTCACTGTTGACTACTACTTGTACTTGTACCAATTCAGGAACATGACAGTTCTTTTTCATTCGTTCCAGAGGTTGATATAATCGAACGTCTGATTTGTCAGTTTTTATGGACTTCCCCTTTTTTTCTTTTTTTTTCCTTGGATTTTGGTATTGTTGTTAAGACTTTTTTGTGTTCAGATCAAAAATATCCCTTAATCCTATAATTGTTTTTAAAACTTCTGATTCTGTAATGATGTAGTTCATGTAGGAAGACTTTGTACCACCGTGAGAAAGTTCCGGAGAAAAATAGAATAAGCAGATGTTTAATATCCTTTTTCCAGGTTTTTGTAATATTGTCAATACATTTAAGAGCTGTGTTTCAAATGAACCTTTTTTTCTATAACAATGTTGCAAAGGGTATAGAAAAATGCATGTTTCATGATACTACTGGTGACTTCATTACATATGTATTTACAACGGGTGTACATAAGAGATATGGACCTATGGATTTCTGGTATGTATATCTGTCTTGTATGCTGTAGTGCCATTTACAGTTCTCCAGTCATCGAGTATTCCTGTCTCAATTTAAAAATTGCAATTGTTGATTTTTCAGCTGGTTTTGGTTCACGCCGTTACTAGTGGTGATTACATTTTCACTCTCGGTTTAATGTGTTGCTGATGGTGACAATTCTTTCTGTAGTATTTTCTCTTACTGACAGGGCATGCAGAGGAATAGATATATTGGATATGATCGTTTAGTATATTTGCCATATTTATTGGGTCAGTTTCTAATTTCTAATTTCTTCGTAGTGGTTCGTCTCCATAATTTATTTTTGCATGTTTAATGTAAGTGAAGAATACGTTTGTTGTTGTAAGGTTATCTTCATTATCCTCGTGAGTAAGTATGTCCTCTATTTATTTCCAATAAGCTTGTCGTGATTTGTTTAAAACGGATTGTTTCAGTTGCTTAATCTTTTTATATCAGAAACGTGATTTGATTTCACGTATGTAGGTTATCTATTTGTTTTGTCCTTGGTCTGTCATACTATGTATGGTTGGTGTGTACTGCTTTCCGATCCTTCCTTGTCCGTACATAAATATTTCGGAGAGTATTTATTTTTGTATTTTTTCCAGGATTTCTTGTTTAATTTGTTGTTCGAAATATTCATATCATCTTTAACACTGTCCCTTTTTAGATACAAAGGAATTGCTCTTTGGTTTTGATTGTTTGATTATTTGTCATTGGATATTTATCATTTCCGCATGCACAATATCATGGTCTGAAATTCATCATTTTGAAATGAGCAGTTGGTAATTATAAGATCTAGTGTAGTGTAATTCAATTTCTAGTTGGTATTAAACTAATTTAGAAATTAGTTATTAAATTGGCATAGTGTTTTGTTCGACCAATTCATTCTTTTTGAAAAAAAAGTATGTACCAAGTCAGGAATATGACAGTTGTTTTAAAAATATCGAACTCCAGGCAAATTCAAAAAGGGGAAGTCCATAAAAACTGACAAAAATAAAACGCTATCAATCAACGGAACAAGTTAAAAACAACTGCCATATTCCTGACTTGGTACAGGCATTTTCCGAATAAAATGGTGGGTCATAGCTAGCTAAACCTCCAACTGGTATGACAGTTGTTTATATTTCCGTTATACTGTAAGTTTAAGTAGCTTACGACCAAAAGAAACAATAATAGCACAAAGACAAATAACGGTGGAACTAAATTGAAATAAAATGATAAACAACTTTAGCACCTAGAATTGACTCAAGACCATCTTGTAGTATTTGTGAAGTAGACACTGAATATTTATCTATTAAGTCTTGGTACTTTCCGATGAATGTTTTGAAAAAATGGACGAGAAATTCTTTGACAAAACCCTGGCTCATTAATTTAAATAACATCGATGACGTTTTTCAAAGTCTGAGTAGCAGCTGCGGGCTCTTGAATATCGTATGAGTTGAGAAATGTATACTCCATACGCGGGTGAAGAAGGTATATTGCTGCTAAGGTGAGGAAAATTTATGGACATGTTGTTGTTTATTTCTTATTGACAGATAATGTATAGTAAACATTAAAAGTTCTTAGCGGTAAAAACGTTTCATTTCTGAGTGTTTTTGTTGTTACTTTTAACGCTTTGGAGTTGATGTGCGCCTCAGCTTTACATTTTCTTATTCAATTGCTCTATTGATATAACTTCTAGTAGTGAGTTAAGACATTTGCTTGTTGGAAAAGCATATGAAATTGTTACTTTTAATAATTTGTCGTGATTTCTTTAAAACGTTAAAACGTTGTATCGCGTTCTGAATAAATGTCGTTGGCAAATACTTTCATATGCTAGTTGTAGTAAGTTTCGATTTTGTGATCCGTCTTCACAATCATTGACCAGAATAATTGAATTTCTAGAGTATGACTATTTTTCGGTTTTCAGTTATGTTCAACGCAGTACATATGGCATGATGTCAACTCTGTTCATTTTCCTTGACTTTTCAAGAATCCGTTATAATTTGAAGTATTTTATATATAATGATTCGGGAATACATGTATATATTTAACGAACGATGAATATATTGCTCTTTTTGCCAGTGATAAGATGTCGAAATATAGGTTCATTATATCACCAATGCAAAAGAGTTAGAGATGAACGAGAATGAAGCAAACACTTTTTTTCGTTGGCGATTCTATTGTTTATCATTGACTATCATTTATTTACAGTTTTGTTTTAAAATACATCAGAATCTCAATTTATGATAATAGACAAAATATGTTTAACCCGTTGGTAACATGACTGAGCTAGCGTATATTATTTTATTGTTTTAGATTTAAAACATGTTTTTAAACTTAACAATATACTTTAACTGCCTGGTGGTTCAAAGCCCTTATAAAAAAGGAGGCAAGTCATTTGTTATCACCAAGAGTACTGAGGCTGCTCATTCATACGAGTACATATACATATATATTGTTTGTATTTGAGCGCAACAGAAATTTTAATTTTTTCGCTTATTTTTATTTGAACTATAACTGAAAACCGAAAAATATTGCATTTATCTCTTTTATTTTCTGAAATATTACTGATGGAATTTGTATAGAAAGTACATAAAATAAGCGAAAAAGTTCTTCAATTTGTCTTAAAATCATCAAATCTCCAATTTGATTTCTATATATTTTTCTAATTGTTTGTTGTTGATACATTAATGTCCGTTTTAATGGTGTAAAATAATCATATGGTATACGACCTCGTTCTTGATGTATTAACTAATACGTTACCTAGTTGATGGTGAAAAACGTCAAAAATCGACGTTTTACGGTTTACAACTTGATGACAATTACGCTTATTTTGACGTTTTGTGGTATTTTTTTCACCTAACACACCACTTTGAATAATGCTTACCTTAAAAACGAAGTCGGTGAACCTATCATTATTTTACATTATTAAAACGTAAAAATGTATGTATCATCAACATATATAATTTTCAAAGAAATATTTATGAATTAGAAATTGGAGATTTGATGATGAGTTACACACAATAATCCAAATTTTTAAAAGCAGTGTTAAAAAGTATGTGTATAATTCCACACTTAAAGACGATGATTAAGACGACGTTACGCCAAGTAATGGCAATGGCTGACATGGCCTATCTGACCAGGTGAGCCGAACATCGTTTGTACGGTTTCTAAATCGTTCAAGCAACTATTAAACTTGAACAAATGATTTTTTAAACGAACGTTTTTCTTTTTGTGTCGTACAAACAAGTTTTAAAATTGTATTGACTACCTTTAAAATCTTTAAAAAAAGTTTTTGGAATATCGTATAGACACGATTTTATTTTTCCCTGCATTAAAAAATGAACGATTACCCCGTCGTTTATATTCCACAATTCTAAGTAGATAAATGAACCATCTTTATAAACGTATAAACCGTATATATAAAAATCATTATCCATTATTCTGGTTTAATCGAGAATTTTGAAAAGTTATTACGAAAATATAATTGAATTTGAAAAAAAAGTATAGAGGAAGATTGCCGTGTGTGTAGTCAGTGCACATTTTCACTCGTAAGATGTTTTGGAGTACCAAAACCAAAGAAAGAGACAAATAAACATTATAAATTTGGAAAAGGGGCGAAAAAAAAAGAAAACAATTATTAAATAACTTCGTTTAAACTTTTCCTAAAACAATTAATAATTTACCTAAAGTCACGTTGATATTTAAGAAAAGTTTCCCATTAAAAATTTCATCATAACGATAAGTTCGACTTTTTTTTTTTTTTTTGAAAGTTTCATATGTCAAAATCCTCAAAACAACCAAATGATGGTTTTGCTTAAAAACCATACATCTAAAGAAACTAGTCTCATAGAATATGAATCAGACAGTTGCTTTCCGTGCCAGTGTAATTTTGTTATTGCCCTAAACATACAATATATACGATGTCGTTTGTGAAATGACAAATGTTACCAAAGAAAACAAGAAGTTTATTTATTCCTTGTATTTGTATTAGTCTGCCGTTTCATTTGTCAGTTTTATATATGTTTGATCCTCTTGGCATTTTTCTACGTTCTTTTAACGTTGCTTCAATTGGTTTAATGGTGGAAAATAAGTAATGACAGCCTTTGAACTTATTTTTTTTTATCCAAATTTAAAGAATATTGGGTAAAGCTCTTTTCAATGAGAGTTGGTCAAAGGTTTTTATCAAAGGTGTCCTTCATGGTTGATAAGATTATAAAATTATTCAATTGTTCTCGTTAAGAAAACATGCATAGTGTGTCGATTAATCTTAATAAGACTTCATGGTCTCTTTTTGGTTTTACCATCAAAATATGCATGCATTTATTTTTGGTGTAAAAATTACATATACATCTATGAATTTCCATTCATAAATTTTTTATCGATATATTTCAGTAAAGAACGATTTGGAAGTCTTCTCAAGTCAAGAGAATATAACTGGACTTCAAGGTATATAATCACTGAATTTGAGAATTAGGTGAAAAATTATTAACTTACTGCTATTTTATATGCAGACGACACTGTAGTCATATAGTGTTATAGTGTATAAATACGCAGAAACTGACCTAAATACAATGTAGTTGTATTTTCTAAATGTAGACAAACACAAAATTTATAACTTTTCAATAATTTATTCTGAAATAGAAATTGCAAAAAAAATCAATTACTTATGAACTCATCTTTCCATGACTAGGAGCTTAGTTTGGAAAACAACATTTTTAGTTAAAAAAGGCAACAAATGCAATATATGACGTCCTTGGGAAAGAACAGATATCGAATGAGACAATATCAAATAGATCTTTTTGATAAACTAGTAAAACCCACATGCAACTGCTGCGAGGTCTGTGGTTTTGAAAATATGGATTTATTGGAAAGAATGCGGCCTAAATTTTGCTTATTACTTTAAATATACATTAAAGTAAGAATGATTTCTTGTAGGGCTAGAATATTTGCAGAAAAAATAAAATAAATGACTGAGTATGATTTGAAAATTGATACTGATATTGTCGGCGGAGAATGGTGCTTCATATTATTAAGAATACATACAATCTAATGGTTTACTTTTATAAATTTTGACTTGGATGGAGAGTTGTCTCATTTGCACTCATACCACATCTTCTTATATCTAAACACTTCGCCATGATTCTGGTCTCACTTACATTTGGTTAGAACAAAACGTTCCTTTTTGAACAATTGATCAAAGCAACAATAAAAATTGATACTGTCAAACCAATTTAAACAACTAAGCATATTCAAATATTCAAAACTATTCCAAAACAGTTAGTTATCGTATCTTCAAAACTGAATGTGCTTTTTGAAAATTATTTTAACATCCTAAATGAAAAAGATATGTATGTGTTTTTGAATTATAAAGTTCCTATCGAAACTAACAGATGGTAAAATGTACCAAGGGAACACAGGGTTTGTGTTTTGTGTAATGAAAATTCCGTTGCGGATGAATACCATTAAATAATGAAATGCAAATAATCGGAAACTAAAAGGAAAACATGTTTTGACAGACAGTTTTTATAATTCAATTAACAGTACGCTAACGTTTAGATTGTAGTTGAAAATTAAGATTAAAGAGATTATGTTCCTTAATAAAAATCATCAAAAAAGGTGAATTAACTTTATCGGAAGACCCTTCATATTCTAAATTCATTAGCATTCTTAAGAGACAAATTCTAAATCAGACCTTTAAATGTTCGTTGTTTTTTTTTTATATGCTAAAACATAAGGAACATTACTGCATGAAAATATTATAAATTACTATTAACAATTTCGACAGCATTTTTATATAAAAGTCAGTAAGGTTTTATTTTCACATAATATTTGAAGCCAAGTGTTCCTCTCCTTTCGTTTAACATAAATTTTTAAAGCAAACAAATGACTATAATATGATTTTAATCCAGATACCCGAGAAAAGTTTCAAACATATTGTTTCTCGAAGATAATTTTATGTCTTTGCTCTACATTAAAGCTTCAATTCATAAGTGAAATCTAAGTTTACGGTAAAAAAAGTCCCCTTGTAATATACTTATTTTGAACAAAGCATTAAATGTTTGCATCTTTCTATTTGAAATTATGTGGCAAATATTTGATTTCGCGGGAAGGGGTGGAAGGGAAGGGGGTAAATCCTACCCAAGACAGGATGAAAATCAATATCAATATCCTGTCGTACAAAATGCAAGAACTAATTGTGTGCAACAGTGTAAATAGATAAGCTTTGCTGCGGGTGAAAATGGTATTCCGTCCGTAAAATATCCTCCTCCCCTTTCACCGAAAATCAAATGGTCTCCCTAATTAATGTCTCGAATAGGGTGTATCATTTCATTAAATAATATAACGTACAGTCACAGAGAAAGGGGTTGAGTTCGTGTGGCCAATATCGTGTTATAACTCCCTCTATGCACAAAGAACAACACTGTCTTGTCTGTGGTTAAGGTAATTTGTGTATATTTATACATAAATTCCTGAATAGCAAATCTTGATTTAAAGTGCTTTTATACTTAAACAAATATTATAAAGTTGCCTCGTACAAACATATTAATTAAAACAATAAATAAAAACTCAAAATCCCAGAAATCAATAGACAGTTGTATAACTTGCACAACTCTTTAATTTTCTATTTTTTAATGTTCTTCATTTTATTTCTTAGGTTTTTTTAACGTTTTTTCTTTTTTCTTCTTCTTTTTTTTGGAGGGGAGGGGTGGGTGGGGAGATAAAACAACTTAACCGAGTTCATATGACGAAGTGGAATAAAATATATTAACTGTAGGAAATAAATTTGATTTTACTATTGACTTTTGCATAACATATCGTGACTATCACATATTTTTTTCTCTTGTACCGTTCCCCGAAAGAATTCTTGATGTTATACAATAAAGAATAAACGGGAAATTCAACATGTACGTACTTGGATTATACTTACAGGACCTATCAGACAGTGTATTTCACAGAATGTTCCAATCATGAAATAAATACTGTACTTTAAGTCGCAGATTAATTTTTATTACATGTTCATTTTGAAACAAATCTATACAGTCAGGTTAACAAATACTGGCCGCTTTTTATCATTAATTGGAATAAAAGAAAGTAGCAGAGTAGAAGAGGTTTGAATTTATGTTCTTTTTATTAAATACCACTATTTGATAAGGGACTTTCCGTGTTGAATTTTCCTTGTAGTTCGGTATTTTTTTTATTTTACTTTTGCAGATGTATACCGAAATATTTAATTCTATGCATACTGATTAATTAACAAATGCAATGACTAGATGTATCTGATTAATTACCGCCCAATCTTACACTTTTCATGCATATCACATATATGCACTCTGTATATATAAGTTTTAAGAAAACACGTTAGATACTTGCTTTCGTGCCAAATAAAGTCCTCTGTGTTCCGTAATTCAGAGTCAGAAACGTAATAAAAATATTTTAAACGATATGGTTTCGGTTGTTCATTGGAAAGCTATATTAAGTTATTAATAATCATACAATTTTCTTCCCTTTCGAGGATTTTGAAATACCATATTTCAATAAAGCACTGCTATTGCGCCGAAGGGGAACTTTATTGTAACGACTGCGAATTCAAATGCAAAACGGTTTATATATCTATTACATATATATATATACACATATGCATTCATATAAACAACATGTATTACCACTGAAATGTATATTCCAATATAGATTAATTACATTTTGTAACTCTAAAATGTACCACTAATGCACCAATTCTCGCTTAATTGCTTTCAGAAACTGTACTGTTGAAGAATGCGATGAGTTTAAATGCAGTGTTGATTATTTTAATTCAATCAAAATTTTTTAATCATTTTCGAGCAATTCTCACGAAGAATCACAAAAAAAAAAAAAAAAAAAAAAAAAAAAAAAAAAATAAGTATTCTTGCTCGCGAAAAGTTCAACGCAATTTTATTCTTCAGTTTTTTCTATGTCATTTATTCAAATTTTAAAACTGCTTACAAATTTACAGGAATATTTTCTTTTACGACTCCCAAAATAGATGTTTGAAAAAAATTCACTATTTTTGTAATTTTTAACAAATTATTGCTATTTTCATTGAGAATGTTTTTTTGGGCATGATAAATATACATATTCATCTGTAAATTGGAATGCTTTAAATTGATTTCTTTTATAAAGGTTAAAGCTTAAATTTGTGAATTTACAATTTTCTTCGATAAAGATAAACATTGCTTTTGAAAAGAAAATGATTTAAAATTTATCGTTGGGAAGAAAATCAATCACAAAGCTCTTTGAAAACAGGTTTGCATGACTCTATAGACCAATTATGAATTTTTAAACGAGCAATATATATCGTGGATAATTTGATTTTCGATTTTGAGATCACGTTTGAAGCAATGCGATACTTTTCAATCTGTTTGAAATACTATAATACAATAACACAGCATGCATTCTTGTTAATATGTTTAAATCACGCTCGAATGACAAGAATAATAATGCTTTAACATGCGTTACAAAAATTATTTGTACACATAGTTCTATTCTTATCGAGTTGAAGCTTTGTAAATTACTGTTGATCACGTGACCACAGCTGAAGGCAATACAGGACGACGTACGAATAATACATCTGAAAATAACAGTATTTTGATGACACTGTGATATATTTTAGTATTTCTTTTCTGGTGAGTACACTAAAATTTTAACTTTTTAATGTCGTTAACAGTTTCCTTGCGAATCATGCAAAAAATCAGTTGTTTTGATAATATTACGAATTTAATGGGTTAACTCAGACGATGAAAACCACAACAACATGGCGGCCATGTGTAATTTTCGTCTGTATTATTTAGACCAATATGTTGGAATATAATATATTCTGATGAATGAAATATTGCACTTTTCTAAGTATTATTTTATATAATATTTATCCGTCATAATTTCGATTAAAGGTACATTAATAAATTGTAAAAGTGTATAAATTTTAATTAATTTATCAGCTATATGTAAATTTACTGGCACTCTGCCACTAGGTAGCTCCGCCCACTTGAAGCAGACGATATGTTTCATGCGGCGAGCTATTTTCCGACATTGTTGCAAACATTTTGGTGATACATTGATAATGCATTTTACTTTGTAATTTGCACCAAATGTGAAGGCTATTGATAAAAATATTTCAAGGACTGCACAATATACGTGTGAAACTCACACAGGAAGATAGATTTTATGTGTGTGGGATCAATCAGAACGAACAGAGATAAAATTGTCTGATCACCACACGCAGTGTTCATCAATCAAAACCTGTCATGTGATCAAGGTAGTAGAAAATATCGGATTAAAGAAGAATAATTGTAATAAATCACAGAGGATTAATTAAAAATCCCCTTGTCATTTATTTATTCGTATTTGAAGGAAAGCATGTAGTAGCTGTATGAAGTTTAATTTATGAGAATTTAGCTTCTTATTTTAAAAGTAATTTTGTTCAATGCATTTGTCAAACCATTTAATTTTAATATGAAAGAATATGTAAGAAGTGAATAAAAAAATGGTCATGAATTATTAATTAGATAATTACATATGAAGTTTAAAAAATTGCCAACTAAGATAATGAGCTCCCAATACAAATTAAATAAAAAATGCATTAAAAATAAGATGACCAGTTAAATACAATTTTTTGTGAAGTGAACTGCAAAATGCTGATTTGTATCTACAAAAGATTAAATTATGCATAACGCACTCCAACTTATAGAAATAAAGCAAGGAAATATGTGTACTTTTATCAGGCGATCATTTTACAGAATATAGGAAAACACATTTGTAAATTCCCTCTTGCAGCACGTAGACAGAAGGCTTCGCAATTAGATTGATCAAACTTTAGTTCGTTGTTGCAAGAGAGAAGTTATTGATTTTCTGGCAATACAGGAACTTTTCTTACAGAGATGCTGCTGTTATTTTCTGTATCCATAGAGAACTTACACATTTCCGTCATTAGATGGAATACGTGTGGGTATTTTTAAGTGTAGTTTTGCATGTGATGTCTAAATGTTACAGGGAAATCATACAATATATCTTTTTTGGTATTTGTCATACTTATTATGATTTATGATACGGAACTACAAGTGCATGACGTAAAACAAGATTATATTTATGTATTCTAAAAACACACATGCACGCTGAAGCTTTATCGCATTTATAGTCAAATTAATTTATCCAGTGACGTGGATGTTGATGTTTTATTATAAGGACGAAACGTTTATATAGCTTTTATAGTTTTAAGCTATTTGTAAGAAGTCAACTGGGAATAGGCAAAATGTCACAACTTAAGAAGTGCTATATTTAGTTTCTAATTCTAGAATTCATGAAATAATGACGTACAGGCGAATGTATTAATTTCGTATGATTGAATACGAATATACAAATTTTCTTAAATGATTGGAAAACCGTTGCGATTTTTTTTCCGTCGAAAGTAATACTGAGAATATAATTGGAAATTGTTTTCCCTGAATTTTAAGTAATAATGAGAGAATGAAAAATAATTACTTTGACGAAGTTTATAAAAAACGATATGAAATATATATAAGACCCGACTAGATTTACCGTATAAAGTATTTAGTTTGTTCATTCTTTTCAAATAAAAGCAGTTTTAAATAACGAACAATGATAATGTGCATAAAATTAGATGCTATTTTTTGTTATTCAGTGAAAATACTTAGTGCGTGAAGAATAATCCTCTATCCAATACATTTTTCTTGCAATCCTATAAATGTAAAAAAATAAAAATGTTACAATTGTTTTATTGAGAATTGCATGGCTTTATAACTCATCAATGTTAATGACTTAAAAAGTAAATGACACACATTCATCTGTTAATGGTAAGTGACGTTCGCTGTAGACAAATACAACATTAACTTGTTCATGTGAATCCTGAAATCAATTTGATGATAAACGATGGAGATTTTTGTGTTCAAGCGAAGGTATAATACACGTGTGTTAACAAATTGTTATAATATCAGATGAAATATAAAAACAAATATATGTTAAAATTCTTCAAGTACTGATTAGAAGAATTATCTTAAATTAATTGGATTGTCATTATTTCCGAAACTGTGATGACGTCTTTTAACCTGTACAAACAAGGACTGTTCGCATCGACATCTAAATACACAACACATTTGACTTCAGCGGAATTTGTATTGTGAAATTGAGATAAAATAACGGCAAACAGGTTTAACGTTGGTGTTTCGAAGTCGGAGTGCTATTGTTTGTATGCCGAATCAGCAAAATATAAGTCAAAAGTTGAGTCTCGCATTTTGAATGTCTGCATTTATGAAAATGGACCTGTTCAATTATTTTAAAAAAATCTGTAAAAAAGTTCATGCATTAATAATTCTGATATGAGTTTTTAGTTTTATAAACGTGCAAAATTATAACGGTACACCAAAAATGGCTTTTCTAAAATGACTGCATGCATAGCATTGTGAAAGATCGCGTTTGTTAATATAGCGTAAAATATAACAATGTACTGTAATAGCCTTTAACCCATACATGGATGTGATAGACATTTATGTAAATTGGAACGTGTATTATACAACAGATTAATTACAACTGCAAATTTTTGTGTTTTTTTAACCTCACTGAATAAACGATACATAACATTTGATTCTCATGGAGAAAATATCACGATAATATTAATAATAGTATATCCGAAAGAACATGTATTAGGACGAAAAGGTGTACGATTACATACCATAGCTAGGGATGTCGTAAATTTGTCAACTCGTGCAGAATTTGTTTGGAATCCAAGACGTTTAATTAAGCAGAGTCATCTGGTTGGGCCAAATCCACTTAAGATTCATTTCACAGAAGGAAATATCGTTTTTTCAATGTTTTTATATTTTTTCACTTAATGAACTTCACAAGGCCTTACTTACACGATAGGTGTAAATTAGTAAACTACAACACATACGATATAGAGTTAACAATAACTTCTTAGCGAGATATGTAAAAAAGTCTTTTCATTTGAATTTTTGAATAGAAACAAACTGGATTTGGGAATGTTTCCTGAAATCAGTACGTTGGTTAATTCATAAGCACAATTCCTGCTGGTTTATTGATTGCATATTTTACGTTAATGTACTTCGCGCCTCATTTTACATCATAACGTACTGTATATACCCCACAAATCGTTTTTAAAATGAACGAACAATAACGGATAAGTAAATTATATTTTACTGCACTAAGGGGTATCTCAAAAAAATAATACTTGTGTCTTGGTTGGGGTATTAAGATTATAAACGTTTTGGATTACAGTGAATTTGAACAAACCTGAAATAATTAAAAGTATCAAGACACTATTAGTTTAATTTTTAACAAACAAGGTTTTGATTTTGTATATAAAGTATTAAATTTCTTGCAAGTCATTTGCTTATTCAAAGCATATAGTGTGTAAGGGGACATGACATTAAGATACCCCTCTTTTAAAAGAAACGTTTTGTTAATGTTATATTTAGGAAGAAATTATGGTTTTACATATTTGTCCGTGTTTTGGTGTTCTACAAGTATTCCCTAGGTATAGAAATCTCGTTAGGGTTGTCGCTGTCTCTGTTGTATTTATGTAGAAATGTATTCCTTGGATATTAGAATTCATTCAGAACTTGCTGACTCAGAGCTATTTACATGAATCTTTGTTGGGGTTCGTGTTTCTCAATCTTTGTTTTTTGGGAAAGACGGCTTCAAGCCGTCAATTCCCTATGTGGCTGGCAAGACTTCCAAGCCCCTCACGTCACTCATTTTGTTTTTATAGTTGGGGAAAACACCTCAAAATTTCATACTGAATTGATGAGAAGGAGTTGGAATTCCACACTAGGTAGAAGCAGGGATATCCTTTCCTCATTATTAAAATCATTCACAGAAATCGTGTATGATTTGGAAATCGGTATAAATTTATTTAAAAACAGATTTACGTTTGAAAAGATGATTCAAACATGCAATGCTTTGATTTGTAGGTCAACTTTCACGGTAAACAATGGGGATACATGGGATTGGGGAGAGAAACGTCAGTTTTCATTCTTTTCTGTAACTGTATTGAGAATCTCTCCTCCAATACAGGAGCACCTCAAATTGATGAGTAATTATCCACCTAAAGAAAAGTTTCTGTATCTGAACACTTAAAATGTGATATTTATTATATGATAAGTAGTTTTCTATTAAAACAAAATTTTATGTACCAACATAATCATTGTAATGGTAAAAAAAAATATAAAAATTTTCAAATGGCTTTTTGTAGTTTAAACATATTTAAATGGAAATTTAAAACTGAATAGACTTTTCAGTCCTCACTTTATGCCCTAGCTTGCAGTTCAGTGGTATACAATAAAAAAAAAATTATTGTTGTAGTTATTAAATGATAGAATTCAATTGAATTTTAGATAATTAACTTTCAACTTTAATGAAATGTTTTGAATTAAAAGGTGCCAATCTCTTTATTGGTCCAAATTGATTCTATGATGAATTCTTGGCTAAGGAAATGAAATTACATCATTAACCAACAATTAATTTCAATATTTTCAATCTTTCTACATGTTTTTGCTTATTCTTTGTATGAAGACTATCAAAAGATACAAAAAAAAAAAAAAAAATAGGAAACATTTGCCGTCTTTTCCCTCAGAGCTTTTAAGCTCTTTGATTATGTAGTGGTTTGTGGACTGTTGTTAGTCCGTTTATCTGTTATGTCAATGTTATTATCTGTTTTTCATCGGTTTGTGGTAGTTTATTGTCCCCTTGGTACCTTTTCGCTTGTTATACCAGGTTTGAGGAACTCACGACTATCGTAAAAAACGCAGACTGAACAACCTTTAGATATATTTCGTTTTGACCACCTTGTGTTGGTGAGTTGCTGTTTCGTTGACGTTGACCCAGCATCCCTTTTTATTCGTTGAAACTTTTGAATTGAATGCTACACGTTGTTGTCTTACTAGGCTGAAAAAGCGATGACCAAAGCACAAGAGTTGTGCACGGTAAACAGTTTTACAACCCTATGAAATTGACTGCTTGCCAATCAAAAGTATATATGGAATATTTATGACAAATCTATGAAATGTATAATTATAAACTTATAAAAGCAGTATTTATACAAAATCTTATGTTCATTGTTTAGTGAACTTGTTTATCTTTTCGTAGTATTTTTTGTTTTCCATGGCGTTGTCAGTTCTCTCGACTTATGTGTTTTGAATAACCTCTTGGTATCTTCCGCCTCCTTTTATTTAAAATGAAAGACCAGACGAATACACACATGCACATGTGTGCATATACACTTTCTCTCTCACACATATATTATATCGTTTGATATGACTTTCGGATTAATTTATAATGTCCATTTTACGCTATAATCCTTATTTCAGTAAGTACTTTTTTAGTGACCTTGAAATTATGGATACTACAGAGATTTTTGTTAAATTAACGCGGAATAAAAACTTGTAGCTATAGGATCTATAACAAAAGGTGATTTCTGCTTGTCATCTGCCAAGCAACCTTCTAGTATCAAATACATCTATGAGGGCGTTAGCCCGATATGGTGTATCTAATTTACACCAAGATATTATTGTTTTATGCAAAATGATAGTTTTCAATAATTTAGGAGTGGGGTCTTTCAGCGATTTGACCATATGATATTGATAAGCATGATAAATGCAGGGTATCCAATTTTATTTAACGACATCTTGGTGTAAGTAAAGTAACACACCATCTACGTCTGCAAATGACTGTATATGACAGTCGTTTTCCATTTGTTCCATTGATATAGTCTGAAGTTTGATTGTGTCAGTTTTTATGGACTTCCCCCTTTTTGAATTACCTTGGAGACTCAAAGTTGAAGTTCGGTATTTTTGTTAATACTTTTTTTCATATCCGAGTTGACACGATATGCCGCATCGTGTGTGTTCTCTTTGGGACAATTTCACGAACAGGGTTATACTTTTGGCCCAAAGACGTGATGAGATGAGGAACAACAACTGGAACTGTGTATGAAATGTCAAAAACCTCTACACTGTCACGGATAGGTTGGATTTATATAGTGTCTCAGATTCTCAATTTATAATACCTCATTATAGATTCAATAGTATACATATTTATTATATAATATATAATATATAATATAACGATTAAACATAGTGTTCAATACCTAAAAGATAGCAACCGATGATATGTTATAATTGGTTAAGTCAACCAAACGATTATCAATTATGTAATCGATTGTGTTTTTAAAGAGCCAATAGAAACACGAATGACCTTCTCAATATTCTGAAAAATAGCAATAGAAAAGTAAAGCTTTCAGAGTTCACTGAATATGCAACAAAAGATCTTGCTTAATGATTTGGAACATATTTGCATCTATATCTATACTGCAACTATTCAGTAAAGTGGGCCAAGTATTCATTTAATAACTGAACATAATCAATTATGAAAATTTACAGTAGATAATCACGTTGGATTGCCTCAACTGACATATTTTTGTTTATAATATATTAGCTCAATCGATCATCAGAACATCACCATAAGATCCAACATACCCACCATTCCTTATATGACATCATTACTGGGCTTCGTCATGATACAATCTCTGACTATTGCCACTGAATATATATGAATTTGGAATTAATAGGGAATACATGCACAGTAGCGAAAAAATATGATACTTTAGATATCAAAAGTAAATCGATTTCAATATAAAAATTGACCGAAATAGAAATTATCAAAATATCGCACTTTTTGATAGTCATTTTTAACTTATTTATTGAGTTTAGTTGATTAATATTCATACAGACTGTCAATATCCCAATGAGTACTGACTGTGCACTCATGAAAGCCCCTTGATTTTATATCCATTTGAAGTAAAATTTATACACATAAGTATATACTAGTATTAAACCGTCTTAACGTCTAGTTTTTTTAATGAAAACCCTTTAATTTCCCTTTCAGATATATCGACGATAGATCTTAAAACTCAGTGCAAGACTTCCTTTTGAATTCTCCCTTCATTTATATCTATACTTATTCCTTCAGCAGAGGGTATTCAAATGGAAGTCTTCCCCAAGCCAACTCATGTCAGTGACATATTAACTGAGTCGTAGATCAAACATGCCTATACTTATGACAATATGACATTATCGGTTTTTTCATGTCCTTGCTTTGAGAATTATACTACTACATGAATATGACTTTGGAATCATGTGACGGGTGATGTGTCTGCCCTAAGCCAGGAACCTTCTCATGAATGTGACTTTGGAATCATGTGACGGGTGATGTGTCTGCCCCAAGCCAGGAACCTCGTCATGAATGTGACTTTGGAATCATGTGACGGGTGATGTGTCTGCCCCAAGCCAGGAACCTCGTCATTGGTTGTTTACTTTTATTTTATTTTCTACTAGTATTTGGAGATCTTGATGTTGATGGAAGATGTTTATTCTAAATTGGTTTTAGACTCGGGACGGTTTAGAACTACACATTGTATACAGAAGCCTATTGTTGAAGACTGTATGTTGCCATCTTGATGCATTTTGATTGTTTTTTTTGTCGTTTGGTTGCTGTCGCATTGACATATACTCCCCCCTCTCCAATAATAGGAGATGCTTAGCTATATTTGACGTACTTGGTCAAACTCTTTTGGTGTTTATGTGATTTCGATTGCCATTTGTCTGGGTTTTTTTTGTCCGGATTTATGATGTATTTATTGAAAATATAGGTATATAAAACGCAGCATATAAAACCTACATATTTTATACCATGCCAAGGTGAAACATATATTTTTTTTCTGCGTTCGATACGCTTAACGCAGTATAACTTTTTAGCCTGGTTTCTTATAGACGATTTTCTTTACCGGGAATTTTAGCTTGTGATTCCAAATTTAGTGCGCACGAAGTGCGACCAAAGGCTTTGGAAGCCAAGTACACAAGTTAGAGGTAACAGTATATAGATTACCGATGTTCAAAACTCTTAAATTCAAATAGAATATACACAAATCAAAGGTAAAAAACCGAGGGAGCGTGAACACAAAACGGAGCGAGTTAGGGCATATCGACAGGGTAATCGTCTCCTGCAATGCTTTCATCACCCGCCATGCGAGTCCACACTCATTGAAATTGTCGTAATAGGGAATAAGAAATCATCGGAAAATTTTCAGATCAGATGACTATTCTGAATGGTATCTATAGATGTAAAGATTTTAAAAACGACTAAAATACATGCTTCTTGTAAGTTGCGACACAGCCACATCGGTCAACCAATTTGTAATGGTGACAGTAAAACTTATGAGGTTTCGATTTCTTTCGTTCTTACTCAGCTGATGAAGCAGTTTCATGCGTGAGGACCTAGCCACCTGTTTATGAAGTTTGTATAATGTGATAACATACATGTAACACATCAATGAAGATGTGTTAAAGCCATACGATAAGGCATTGGGTATACTGATGCTTAGACATTTAGAAATTAACAATGGGAAAGCTGAATGCATTATGCTTGTCATTTATCCCAGTTTGAAGTCATCCTTTAACTGTGGCCATTGTGTATCCTACCTTTCTTCGATTATTGTTTTTGATTGCCATTTGTTTGCCTTAGGCTTCCTTTTAGTAGAGTTGTCCAATGTATGAGATATTAAATGCAACCAACATGATTTGCCTAACAGTTATGTTAACTTCTAGCGATTATCAACAATCCACCAGCAGTGATACCGAAGAAATGGTAAAGATACAATTGTTTAACATGTTTTTGCGTGCTACAGCACTATATGGAACCTCGAAATGTATACTATTTGTAAAATGAGATTGCAAAATACAGAGAATGAAGATAAGTACCAGCATTAAATGCTAAAGCCGTTTTGTCAATTATAAATGATTAGGACATTAATAGGGACCATATAGCGTATAATTAAAATCGCGTTATTAATGAGATCTATACATATCTACCAAAATGCATTTTATGAACTATATTTATGTACCATAGAAGGGAAAGCGAATTTTTCCACAACGTCTAAGTGATGTCACCACTGTCTTCAACCATGCAGTCTTTGTCCTCTATATTTAGTCATCAGGGGCGGATCCAGGATTTTAGGTTGGGGGAGGGGGCGCAACTTAATTTTTTTTGCGGTTAAATTATCGAAGTATTCTTTATTAAGCTGAGGACAACCCATGCTTTGCAAATTTTAAGGGGGTGGCGCACGCCCGCCACGCCCCCGCCTGAATCCGCCCCTGATCATTGCTGTTATCAACCTACTATAGTAATATTAATATATATCTATATTTAATGAAATTGTATACCACACTTACATCCAACTAAAAGGAATTTGTTTACAGATTTATATAGATTTCATTTTACATTTTGATTATTGAATAAGGTGAGGGGACAATTTTAAAACCATTATGTTTATCCACATTGAAGTTGTAAGCATATATGCAAATCCAAATATCTGTAAGACTAATCAATAGTTTTATTTATTTACTAAATTGTTTATCATATGATGATCTTATTTTGGAATAATGGGACCGGATACTGGTTAAACTCGATACATTCAATTTGCTCGTCCAAACTTACAAGTTACTGACATTCAGTGATTGTCTTTGTTGTATATATTTCGTATCACCTATATTGTTTGTTAGTTAGATAGTTTTGTTTTGGGTTAGATAGATTTTCAGTCATGCGTATATAAATCTGATGCACGCGAATCAAATGGGTCTTCAGCTTATTGCCCACTTGCAACTTGTCCTCATCTATAATACTAAGCTGGGTTTCAGTTATTTTTACTTTATTACTTTATATATTTTATTGCATTTTGACAGGGACATCTTAACGATTGTGAGAATGTATTTGTTTTCTTTGCTTTACTTTGATATTACTTTTAATTCTTTGGTTAAAACTTGTACAATGCATTTCTTTATTTGTGGATAGGTGTATTGTTCCATAAATTACAAAAATCAAATATCAATTAAGGAAAGCTTTTTTACATTTATTTAAAGCATGTATCAACATATACAGATATGTAACAAGACATTGACATGACTGTATACAGTCTTACATCTAAACCCTTCAGAGTGAAAATTTCATATCTTCTCTCAATTATAAAAAGGTTAATTAGAGCTGTAAATCTGTCATCTCATGCTGATAAAGGAACAGGTAATATTACTTAACAAACAGATGTTTAAAAAAAACAACTGTTTTTTAACAGTTGAGATGATAATACACAATGGATCCAGTTTTTTCCTATATTATCACTCCAGGACAGGAACAATGAAATTAATTGAAATTTTGTTTATTTTAACATTTTTATAAAGTTCTAATCATGGAAATTAAATATTAAAAGGTTGAAGGAAAGTTTGTGATGTTATATTTCCTACACGTTAAAAAAAAAATGAAATTTTATTTGTCTTCCTATAATTTTTGATTTGTATTGCATGTTTACATTTGTAATTAACTAAATATTCAGATTTGTAATTAACTAAGATATATTCACATTTGTATTTACTATTAATTCATTCATGCAACAGTAACCACCTATTATCAAGAACCAAAACATGTGGTATTCATCAACTAACAACCTTATATTTGGAGTGAAAAATTTATTTGAAAATTTGTGTTTTCTGAGTGATATGGCTGATTAGCTGATTTTCAATCCAATAAAATTGAGAATGGAAATTGGGATTGTGTCAAAGAGACAACAACCCGACCAAAGAGTAGAAAACTGCCAAAGGCCACCAATGGGTCTTCAACACAGCGAGAATATCCCGCACCCAGAGGCGGGCTACAGCTGGCCCCTAAACAAAAATGTGTACTAGTTCAGTGAAAATGGACGTCACACTAAACTCCGAAACATATAAATGAACTAAAATTAAAAAAACACATACAAGACAAACAACGGCCAGAGGCTCCTGACTTGGGACAGGCGCAAAAATGCGGCAGGGTTAAACATGTTTTGTGAGATCTCAACCCTCCCCTATACCTCTAGCCAATGTAGAATAAACAAACACACAGCAATACGCACAGTAAAACTAAGTTTAAAAGAAGTCCGAGTCCAACATCATTTTGATGCAATTTCTTGGGCATTGATATAGGACTGTATGTTCTGTTACAAGATCCAGGTAAAACAAGGGGAAATCTTTCACCACTTAAGTTTTCTATTTATTTAAATGATCAGGAATTTAAATGAAGGTAAATATTACTCAAAGCCCCGGAAAGATTTCAAACTCACGCGAAGAAAAATTGACCATGTATTTTAAACTATTTGTTATCCTTTATTTCGCTCACATGGTTTTATTGTCATGCAGGAGGGAATGCAGGAAACAATCGTAATTTTTTCTATGACATTTTGAATTATGGAAGCTAAAATTGAACACCATAAAGACACGAGTTGTTATCTTAAACAAAGGAAAAAGTTGTTTGAATAGCAGAATTTAGAATTAAGAATGAATAAATAAATGTCGAGGACAGGGGACTGTTTTCATTTATAACGGGGGGGGCCTCGGTGGCCGAGTGGTCTAAGTAGTTACTAATCACTAGCCAGTCAACACTGAAGTTGTGAGTTCGAACCCCGCTCGTGCGGGTGCACTCGACTCCAATCTTAATTGACTAGGATTGCCAGTTTTCCTATCGAAGGTCGGTGGTTTTCTCCGAGCACTCTGGCTTCCTCCACCAATAAAAACTGGCCGCCACGAAATAGCCCGAAAGCGGTGCTTAAAAGTGGCGTTAAAACACCAAAAATCAAAATCAAATCAAATCATTTATAACGGTATTCGTTGTACCTGCTTATAGATAATGGAAAATTATCTTCCATAATGTAATAATTAATGTATGAATTACATGATATTTCCTGTTCAAAATTCAGACGAATCGCATTAATTAAACGTATTCTAGACAACTGCGACTTATTGATATGACAATATAAAATTAAAATCGACAGATTGTTATTCAAGCCAATGATCATCAAAAATTATTGATCAATTTATTCATGACTGGTTCTAAAAAAAACTATAGTAACGCGTCAAGAGTAAAATTTTATTCTAACTTCAAGAATGTTTTCTGTCTTGCATCTTACTTAATTAAACTGAACCAAATTGATCCGCATGCAAATAATGATGTTAAGATGTTTTACACATGAAGTTTCCTATTCTAAAACATGTCGCTGGTCAGGTATCCCTGCAGAGAACAGAATTTGCCATCTTTGTAAGAATTTTGTAGGATGAGTTTCACTATTTAATTATATGTAACTATTTAATAAAAGCCGAACTTAGAAATAAGCTCAATTATAGCAGAAATCCAAATGAAATTACTACAAAAGGCATATTATAAGAATGTCACACACAGCTGTATATATTATTGTTATGTTTTAAAAACAATTAGCAATTTATTGTAGCCTCAATTATGAATCGTTCCCCCGCTACCGTTCCATTCTTCTAATAGCGTTGTTATCTGTTTAGTTTCTATATATGATTGATTGGTTTTTGGGTTGTATATAGTATGTTTCTCTTTAAATTTGTAAACTGCAATATTGTATGTATTCTACACACCTATAAGGGCGTTAACCAGATTGAGTGTATCTAATTTACATCAA
The DNA here is from genome assembly GCA_017311375.1 of Mytilus coruscus. NCBI lineage: Eukaryota > Metazoa > Mollusca > Bivalvia > Mytilida > Mytilidae > Mytilus > Mytilus coruscus. The sequence goes on along the minus strand of CM029596.1, from coordinate 47,357,171 downwards.
GATATTATTGTCAATGCAGAATGATAGTTTTCCAAAATTTAGGAGGGGTCTTTCATCGATTTGACCATATGTTATTGAAAAGCATGATAAATCCAGGGTATCCAATTTCATTTAACGACATCTTGGTGTAAATATATTTATATAACATCTTGTACACTGATCGTTATCTGGTCTTGTTTTATCTATATACAATACCTTTTATATTTTCAAAAAACAATAAAATAAATTAAAAAAAATAACAATAAATAAATGAATAACCAAATTATCTTTTTGCACGTCAAGCTCCATTAAGTCAAGAGATTTTTTTTGGGGGTGTTTTTGTTTGTTTGGACTGTTTGATAATGTATTTATGACCTAAACTCATTTTTGCACTGTTCCAACGAAGTCTAGTAGATATCTTTTTACGTATTTAATAGACAGAATCTTATTATACGATTAAGCCTGATAAGAAAAGAAGAAAAAAGAAAGCAGTTATTTTCGATTTGCTACATATAGAATAGGTACAAATATAACTCAAATAAAACGGTTGTTTTGAAAATATGGACTGCGGCTTAGCTGTCAGCGTAAAAAGGAAATATATTTTATTCGTGAAACAATTAACAGATAAATCACTGCAAAGTGTGCATTCCTTTCAAAATATGCATCAACTGAAAAGTGCTTTGCCTTAAACAATATTTCAATGAAGTGGAGACACACACATAGGCACTATGCCAGTAAACTAATGAACTAAGCGGTCATGACATAACAAAACAGCACCACGCGGTTTGCCCTAGAGTAAATATTTCCTATTTAGATGAATTTATTTATTATGCAATGGAAGTTCCTAGTTATCAATCACGTTGTCGTGAAAATCTGTTATTTGGAAAGATATTTAAGTCGGTAAGAGGTCCCTATTTGTCGCGGCTGACGAATAACTACACCCTTTTGTCACTGTTGAAAGAAGAAAAGTCTTGTCAGATGGTATACAACAAAAGAACTTATTTCAAACCTTATTTTTTCAACCGTCGATTGTCGATTATTATAGTATTGTAAGAAAAGAAAGTTTCGCATACTTGTTTAATAGATCACAACATACAAAAATAGATTTAGAAAATGAATGTTGGAAGTGTATATTATATATATATAACGATCAATGACTAAACAATTAACTAAACTATGCTTAGATCGTTTACGTAAGAAGTGTTGATATGAATTTTGGAAATGAAAAGTATCTAACCGTCTCCAATTGAACTGTTAAATATTTTGAACGTTTCACTATAGGAAGCTCATGATTTTAAATTCATACAAATAGCAATAACGCTGAAAATACAGATATAAAAATGTTTCTTCTTACGTTAACAAAGAGAAAAGTGCATATGAAAAGAGTTTTGTAAAAAATAAGTACAATGTTCCTTGCGACAAAAAAGAACTAAATTTATTTTTCTACTGGATACCAAATTACAATTGGATATTAAGTTGCTAAAGGCAAATTTAAAGCTACACCAATGCGACTTGTAGATTCTTTCAAATATATATAAAGACTATTTTAAAGAATAATTGTTCATGGACCATCACAAAAACACTGACAATTTATGAACGGAAAAAAACTTTAGATTATCATGTAATGTATTTGATTTTCACAAGTTGTTTTTGCAATATGCAAAAGAGATTTAATTATCTTAAAATATCATTTAAAAAATTTCTAATAGATTTTCCTCGATAAATCATGAAAGTAAGACGACATGAGTTTGCATGTACATGTTTAATTTAATTTTTAACAGACAACTTAAAAAGTACTTATTCATAGTTTCGAAATTACTTTTATTGAATATGCTTACAAAAATAAACAAACTATTGACGTTTTAACATGTCCCAATAAGAGTGACTTTTCTATTGATCTGTATTCACCGGTCACCACACTGTAAATCAAGTCAACGTAAGCACAAAAGTACAAATTGATTCAACGATTATTTACATTGTTTAAATAAGCAACAAATGCACATCATGTCATCGACAGAACAACAATGATAAATATATTTTTGTTCTCACAGAGAATGAAATGAAGCCTTGCCTTATGTATGATTGCTGCATGGATTCAAGGGTATCTTGTTTTATTTGTCTTCAGATCCGGTTTTATTTTCTTAATTTCTATCATGAACCAACCATTCTTCTAATTGGTATTGAGTGTGTAGAAATCCTTCAATTGAAGTCCAAATAACAGCACCTTCTCACCAGAAAGGATACAGGTAACGTTTTATTCACGGTGTCTGAGGCCATCAGATACCAAGTGTATACTGTCATGTATCTTATCTATGAATGGTACTATTATAGTCCCCTTACTCCATAGTAGGTCACATAGGCAAACATGCCATTTAATTAAACATGTCGTCGATGTTAATCAAATGAAATTACTACAAAAGGCATATTATAAGAATGTCACACACAGCTGTATATATTATTGTTATGTTTTAAAAACAATTAGCAATTTATTGTAGCCTCAATTATGAATCGTTCCCCCGCTACCGTTCCATTCTTCTAATAGCGTTGTTATCTGTTTAGTTTCTATATATGATTGATTGGTTTTTGGGTTGTATATAGTATGTTTCTCTTTAAATTTGTAAACTGCAATATTGTATGTATTCTACACACCTATAAGGGCGTTAACCAGATTGAGTGTATCTAATTTACATCAAGATATTATTGTCAATGCAGAATGATAGTTTTCCAAAATTTAGGAGGGGTCTTTCATCGATTTGACCATATGTTATTGAAAAGCATGATAAATCCAGGGTATCCAATTTCATTTAACGACATCTTGGTGTAAATATATTTATATAACATCTTGTACACTGATCGTTATCTGGTCTTGTTTTATCTATATACAATACCTTTTATATTTTCAAAAAACAATAAAATAAATTAAAAAAAATAACAATAAATAAATGAATAACCAAATTATCTTTTTGCACGTCAAGCTCCATTAAGTCAAGAGATTTTTTTTTGGGGGGGGGATATGTGTTTTTTTGTTTGTTTGGACTGTTTGATAATGTATTTATGACCTAAACTCATTTTTGCACTGTTCCAACGAAGTCTAGTAGATATCTTTTTACGTATTTAATAGACAGAATCTTATTATACGATTAAGCCTGATAAGAAAAGAAGAAAAAAGAAAGCAGTTATTTTCGATTTGCTACATATAGAATAGGTACAAATATAACTCAAATAAAACGGTTGTTTTGAAAATATGGACTGCGGCTTAGCTGTCAGCGTAAAAAAGGAAATACATTTTTATTCGTGAAACAATTAACAGATAAATCACTGCAAAGTGTGCATTCCTTTCAAAATATGCATCAACTGAAAAGTGCTTTGCCTTAAACAATATTTCAATGAAGTGGAGACACACACATAGGCACTATGCCAGTAAACTAATGAACTAAGCGGTCATGACATAACAAAACAGCACCACGCGGTTTGCCCTAGAGTAAATATTTCCTATTTAGATGAATTTATTTATTATGCAATGGAAATTCCCTAGTTATCAATCACGTTGTCGTGAAAATCTGTTATTTGGAAAGATATTTAAGTCGGTAAGAGGTCCCTATTTGTCGCGGCTGACGAATAACTACACCCTTTTTGTCACTGTTGAAAGAAGAAAAGTCTTGTCAGATGGTATACAACAAAAAGAACTTATTTCAAACCTTATTTTTTTTCAACCGTCGATTGTCGATTATTATAGTATTGTAAGAAAAGAAAGTTTCGCATACTTGTTTAATAGATCACAACATACAAAAATAGATTTAGAAAAATGAATGTTGGAAGTGTATATTATATATATATAACGATCAATGACTAAACAATTAACTAAACTATGCTTAGATCGTTTACGTAAGAAGTGTTGATATGAATTTTGGAAATGAAAAGTATCTAACCGTCTCCAATTGAACTGTTAAATATTTTGAACGTTTCACTATAGGAAGCTCATGATTTTAAGTTCATACAAATAGCAATAACGCTGAAAATACAGATATAAAAAATGTTTCTTCTTACGTTAACAAAGAGAAAAGTGCATATGAAAAGAGTTTTGTAAAAAATAAGTACAATGTTCCTTGCGACAAAAAAGAACTAAATTTATTTTTCTACTGGATACCAAATTACAATTGGATATTAAGTTGCTAAAGGCAAATTTAAAGCTACACCAATGCGACTTGTAGATTCTTTCAAATATATATAAAGACTATTTTAAAGAATAATTGTTTAAGGACCATCACAAAAACACTGACAATTTATGAACGGAAAAACTTTAGATTATCATGTAATGTATTTGATTTTCACAAGTTGTTTTTGCAATATGAAAAGAGATTTAATTATCTTAAAATATCATTTAAAAATTTCTAATAGATTTTCCTCGATAAATCATGAAAGTAAGACGACATGAGTTTGCATGTACATGTTTAATTTAATTTTAACAGACAACTTAAAAGTACTTATTCATAGTTTCGAAATTACTTTTATTGAATATGCTTACAAAAATAAACAAACTATTGACGTTTTAACATGTCCCAATAAGAGTGACTTTTCTATTGATCTGTATTCACCGGTCACCACACTGTAAATCAAGTCAACGTAAGCACAAAAGTACAAATTGATTCTACGATTATTTACATTGTTTAAATAAGCAACAAATGCACATCATGTCATCGACAGAACAACAATGATAAATATATTTTTGTTCTCACAGAGAATGAAATGAAGCCTTGCCTTATGTATGATTGCTGCATGGATTCAAGGGTATCTTGTTTTATTTGTCTTCAGATCCGGTTTTATTTTCTTAATTTCTATCATGAACCAACCATTCTTCTAATTGGTATTGAGTGTGTAGAAATCCTTCAATTGAAGTCCAAATAACAGCACCTTCTCACCAGAAAGGATACAGGTAACGTTTTATTCACGGTGTCTGAGGCCATCAGATACCAAGTGTATACTGTCATGTATCTTATCTATGAATGGTACTATTATAGTCCCCTTACTCCATAGTAGGTCACATAGGCAAACATGCCATTTAATTAAACATGTCGTCGATGTTGACTGCGAAGCGTATTGTATTACTAGTATATGGGAGAATAACGCTACCCACCAAAAGTGGACATCAATTTGATCAACATATGCATTGACTCTCGTGTTACGTCCGAAACCGGTGTTCAGTTACTAAGTACATTTGTATGATCAGAAGGATGCATAAAAGGAAATATAACTACATTCTTACAGATAGAAGGTCATCTAGACTTACTTTTGATGCTTCATTGACTTGGATATTTGCACAGCGAGAGTGTAGAGTCTTAGGAAACTAAATAAGTTACAACTAAAAAACCCTCGTATAAAGATGCATCTAATGAGTAGAAGCCTCCTTCTAAGTAGCTCATCCCAAAATCCATGCATTTTTGGTTACTGTTGCCTCGCCAACTTCAGTTAATTTTGCATTTGAGTACTTTTGACAAACAATGATGTTAATTGGTAGTTGAATTCATCACTATAATATTGAATAGATCAAACTTAATCATTTTCATTTACGTTTGACGTAGTTTTCCCTTCATAAAAGTTACAATAACTATTTAAAGTTGATAGACTACTTGAGGTAACAATTCAGTTGTCGAACTGTGGTAAGCAGCTCATTATTTACCAGTTTCACCCAAAATATATATTATAATTATATCAATACCATTGTAAAGAATGCTGTTTTTCATACCGAAGATGTTTAAGCTGATTTCTATTAAAGGTTGTTCGTGCCTCTGTTTCAAAATAAAAAGCTTTTCAGAAGACTAATAAATTTATAGTATATACATAACGGAACTTAAAAAACAGAAATAATGAAATTCTGTGTCCTTGATTTTTATGCCCCACCTACAATAGTAGTAGGGGCATTATGTTTTTCTGGTCTGTGCGTCCGTTCGTTCGTTCGTCCGTCCGTCCGTCCGTCCGTCTGTCCCGCTTCAGGTTAATTTTTTTGGTCAAGGTAGTTTTTGATGAAGTTGAAGTCCAATCAACTTGAAACTTAGTACATATGTTCCCTATATATATATATGATATGATCTTTCTAATTTTAATGCCAAATTAGAGTTTTGACCCCAATTCCACGGTCCACTGAACATAGAAAATGATAGTGCGAGTGGGGCATCCGTGTACTATGGACACATTCTTGTTTATAGATATAATTAATTGAAAATTTGGAAAAAATGATTCTCTCGTGAATTTTCATACAGTTAACATTGGCTCCTTTTTTCTTTCAAAAACTATGAAATTTGACAAGGATTTTTTACGATTTTCAAATTTGGCATTTTATACTATATGTAATAAAACTATGAAAAGCAAAGTAGGGACTAGCGGGCAAACTATGTATTGGCTATATACATGGATAAAATTAGAGGATTCCAAATGTCTGACCAAAATTCAAAGACAAGAGTAGCGAATATCCTTAATGCACTGAGTTGGAGTATACAGAAAAGTTTGAAAGATTAAGTTGGAATCTATTTTGATATTTATTAAAGAAAGTCTTAATACATCTTGATTTATTGATATAAATTTTATAATTTTTAAATGAATTTTATACACACGCTGGCATCGAATTAAAAAAAAATACTATATTAGATACTGATATAAGTATGCATGATGCTTTTCAATAAATAACAGATTGATGATGGAAATAATAAAGATAACCATCGTCATGATAATAATCATTTTCAATATGATATTTTATTGTTCACAACAATAAAGTTATATAAATATGGACAAAAAGGTATGATACAGATTGTTGTCGAGCCTGCGACAAATGTCATGAAAGCGCGATATATAGCGATCCTACATTTCCGTGATTAGGTTCAGTTTGTGGTTAAAGTTTTTTTATACATCAGTAACTTTTTCAAACCTTTATGGAATTTTATGAAACCCGAACAAAAGCTTTTTTATGATTAAAAGACAGTATCTACAGCAAACTTTTGAAAATATATTTTTAATTTTTCCGTAAGTTTACTTATTACAAGATATAGTTTTTTCCAGTTAACATTTAAGGGTTAAAGTTATTTTTAGACAACACCATCTTTATTAAACCATCATAGAATTTTATGATGAAACTTTGGCAGAAGCCTTTTTGTGTTTACGAGATAATGTTCGGATTTAAATTTTGAAAACATATTTTTACTTTTTCCATATTTTTTCGTTTTTTTTTGCAGTTAACATTTACATTCAGTCTCGAATTTTTACATCAATAACTTTGTTAAACTTTCATGGAATATTTTGTGAAACTTGGAAATTTAGCTGTTTCATGTTTAAGAAATAGTATCTGAAGAAAATCGTTTGAAGTTTTATTATTTTCCCTGTATTTTACTGATGAATGGACTTTCTGGCGATCATCATAACACTACAGCAATTAGACATTGATCAAATAGGATGTCACCATTCATTGTTAAACCGAGACTTAAACATCTCTATTGCTTCCAGTTGTTACTTCGAATTTCATGATATTTTAAAAACTATTAAACTGTGATTTTTATGATGATCATTTAGTTAAACAATAGTTTGCGGTAAATTTGAAGACAAAATTTGAAGACAAAAATATTTTGACTATTTTATCTGAAAATTCGGTTGAATTCCCCACTGTCGTTCATTGCAGTATAAAAAAAATCAGAGAGAGTAAAACAAATAAATAAAAGCTTTATATAATTTATGAAAATATTCATTCTAGATGTCGCAGATGGTAATGCATTGATACACATTAGTATATATATATTTGCAAAGCTCCATGTTTTGATTTTAATTTTACCTTAAAATACAAGAAGAAATTAATGATTAATTGAGGCAAAGTTACATCTCAAGTTTGTCCGTATATTATCAAGGAACGACATCCATACTTTTGTATTGTCCTCACCATATTATCTGAAGTTCCGCATTATGTACGGTGTGTATTTGGTGCGGAACTAATAATACAAACATTTACGTCAGTAGCTGGAGATCGCATTACATCTAATGTGTACAATATTGTTAGATTTTGTATAGTATATGATATCGTTCAGGTAACAACGTTCGATGAGTGCACTACCCGTTTTTGTCGTTATCATTGCACTGCCTATAATCCGCTGGAATGTAAGGGGCAATCAATCATATTGTCCTTCTAATCTGTTCTCCAGAATTATAAAGAAAAGGATCAATAACCACACTGAATGGAAGTGATGTTTTACGATTCGACTACGTATAAAATCAATTAGAGAAGCGGATTGAAGGCGATATGTTACACACGATAAAATGAAATGTATTCCTTTATTGAAATACATCTTCACCAGATGCGCATACAGATGCCATTTCTATTTCCTTTGATTACATCACTGAAAATGATAATGTACAGCAGAAGTGCAATGTATAATTCACCAATTACCGACACTATCTTATTTTACAAAGAAAGAACACTTAGTACAGTGTGTTATCTTTTATTTTGTACACGAAGCTACACTTTGACTGTTATTGGATAAAAGAAGATGTAAATAATGATTATTGTGATTTATATTGACATAAAATATATACAGTTTATTGACTGTGAAACTAGGAAATAAATATAAATTGATTGACTGAAACAGCTAACAGATAAAACAATAAATGCATAATGGTGCAAAGCACTGGAAATAGTAATTAAGATAGGGAAACTTTAAATTAAAATTAATTTTATGTATAATTAATAGTCGTTCGCATATTTTCTGAAATTACTTTTCTCATTTATTCCTGTTACGGAAAATAGAGATACAAAAGCATGTTACATGAAAAAGAACAGTCATTAACAAAATAGTAAATTATTAACCGACGAGGAAAAGGAAAAAGGTATGACCCAAAACAAAATAGACATTTTTCATCTCATAGTTTTGTTTATAGTGAAATGTGTATTAATCAATTAACTTATTTGTTATTTATTCAATTTAGTTGAATTGTTTATTCTCATATTTTTAATTTGAACAAGTCAGTAGATCTAAGGCCCTTGATAGACGTACTACATGTATTTAGTCGTTGGTTGTACGAGATTCATACTAGATTTTACTCTCCACACATTTCTGAATTGATATTTTTTGTGTGTTTAATTGACTTGACTACTGTCTTGCAAAAATACTTTTTATAGCTGATCGTGGTTTAAAATATATTATCTTTATTTTACAATATCATTTTTATCTTTTGGGTTTGTAATGTGACCTATAATGACTAACCTTGACCTTTAAACAATTGTTAACCAAGTTACGTAATGTTGATATGAAATATTATTGTACCGCCCACATTTTATTACACGCTGTCAGTTCTTGACACCTTTGGTGGTCATTAATAACATTTTACTCGTTGAACATGTTACCTTCATTTAAAAATATTATTACACATGCATTACACGAATTAAAATGTATCATATATTTCAGCTTGCGCAATGGCACATCGACCAAAGAGGACAAGTCTTCGACATCTGCGAGAGCATTTGGTGTGCGTGCTGTGTGGAGGCTATCTGATTGATGCCACTACGATCGTAGAATGTCTACATTCATGTAAGTTTATCTGTTTTGACATTTTTCCAATATTGTTGGCGCAGACGATAACGGTACGTAGCAATGCCATAAAGGCTTTCAACTGTTATATAGTGAAGATTATCGTGATATTGGAATTCTATAGCAGATTGTAAATTAAATTATCGAATAAAAGCTATTTGTATTGACGATGATTATGATTTTCAAGGGATTATTATAGCTGTTAATAACTAACATAGATAGCATTAGGAAGTACTGTCCTGATATGTAGAATAATTATTACCTATATTGAAATTCAAAAGATGGATATTGCCTTGCCACTCAGTTCGTCCATAGTGAACATAGGAACATCATAACTTTTTTATGCAATATTTATTTTGTTGAACATTTCTATTAGTTTTAATGACAATTTCATTTTTTTTAAAATTTGTGTACAAATTAACTGCAAATAGGAAAAACACTAATTACACGGACGTAGGAAATGAACTTAGTTTGCAAAGTTTTACGTGTCTACTTCCATGGATATGATTTCAAAAATGACAATATAAAAATATGCCCCTGTTTTAATGGACTATGGCACATGAAGAAATCACAAGACCAATAGGCGTAAATATTGCTAAATATAGAAAAAGTAGTTCGAAATTACCAAGGTAATTAGGAAGTGATATTAAGTAAATATTAGCGATAATAATCCCAAATCTCAAATTTAGAATATTTGCATGAATTCATATCCGCATTCCGATAAAGTAAGAATAATATGTTTAAAACAATTAGTGTCACGAACGGTATAGAAACCCATGTACAAATACGGACAGTTCAACCCATAAAAACATATATAGTGAATACGCGAATAGAAATTCACCATTAGACAAACATGAAACTTTTATTGAAGATTTAAACTACGATCGGCTTTATGGTCTGGTCTTCAGTTTAATTTATAATTCATGTGTAGTCACGTTCTATAGAAAACACGCATGGGTTTGAAACATGCAATTTTCCATTTAACAACCCTCTAAAATACACTAACATGCATCACTTGTAGCATATGTAGTTGGTATCTGATGAAGTTCTAAGTGACTTTATAAATTGCCAGATACTTGGTTCGTCGCATAGGTGGAAAGAGCATGTGATACAAGTTACAGGCAAGGTTTTATATCTGTCCAATCAGAGATTTATGTTTTCAGATTAATACAGGTTATATCATTATTTAGCAAAAGCATATGTAAGCGGTAAATAAAAACATGGCTATAATAAAAGGAAAAGAAGTGGAAAAGGTGAAATGCCGAACGGAAAAGGGAGCATATGTAAGACATTCTTCACGTTTATGTCCAGAGACACTTTTGCCACATACCTTAAATCAAATAAATCAAAACTATTTGAAATTTTAAAAGAATTAAAAATATTAGGGTAACTTTTCAGAAATGAAATGGTGTTTCTTGTCTTAAGTTAAGAAAAAAGGATATTCATCTTACCGGACTTATTTTTGATTCTATATTTTGGTTTAAACTTGTGTGAACTAACCATGCACATAAATTGATAGGCAGTGTCAACTTTGAAGGAATATATATAGGATACACAAGTTACATGTCGCTGATGATAAGTAAGCATGGATTTTTTGGGAGTAAGTATTAAACCAACTGTTCTAAATGTTATTGCAAAAAATAACCCGATGAAATGACCCTCTGTTGAACTACTTATCAAGGTAGGATACATGCATTATGTGGGCTGTTATATTTTTCTCTGTTTTTTTCGCCACCGATACCCGATTCACTACAAAATATACAATTTAAGAATGTTTTCCACTGTCTTATATTATCAGGGGTGGATTCAGGCGGGGCGTGGCCGTGTCCCCAAAAAAAATTGCAAAGCATGGGTTGTCCTCAGCGTAATAAAGAATATTTCGATAATATTACCTCAAAAATATGGTGCATGTTGTTCAAATGAATAATGGCTATTCACAAAACTTAAATTAAGAAAGCGATAATACAAGCAATAGTTAACTATAATGTCTATCTATCATTTATACTTGTCTTCATGGTCTTCATGTAATTGAGTGATGTGATCAAGTAATATAGGATTATTTCAACATACCATAATCATATTTAACAATCATCACTTCAAAGAAGCATAGTTTTGTTAACATGTATTTTTCACATTGCAGGGATAGTGTAATTATTCAAGTAGATCGTTCTGTATTGTATTAATGTTATTTTAATCCCAAGAGATGATTTTACAACACCATGTTTGAAGATTTGATATATATAGTATTCTAAAGTTAATTAAACGACTCCCGAAGATAAATTCATTCCTGCTATTTATACTGAGCAATGGCATTCTTTTGTATCGTTACCAGGAATATATATTTCTTTTTATTCATAGTTTAATGTACATTTTCATTTTTTTTTTAGTTTTAAGTACTGCTGAGAAATAATAATTTTCAAAGTGTGCATATGGTGCATACAATTATTTTCGTAATCTGGAAATTTTGTATTGATATAACTATGCGAATGGAAAGTTTTTTATTACATGAAACGTTTGATAAATGTCGGTACAGATTTGTATATGCAAAATAGTTAAAAATCTAACCAATCTCTTAGGTGGAATTTTTTTTTCTTCAAACTATATTCTGAAGATAAGAAAAAAATTAACATTACAAACTTCAATGTTAGCTTAACCTCATACTGATTAATTTAACCTGTTGATGCTTGATAAACATTGGATGGTAGAAACTATGGTTTAAAGTTTCTGCGTAAAATGGGTAACCTCAATGCTGTTCATACTAAACAGTGACCAGGATTTCAATAGTATCGTTAGCTTTAGTTTTTGTCCGTTTTTGAACTATTTAGTATTAAAAAAAATATTACAAATCAAACAATATAAATCACATAAAGTACTGAAAGAGGTTATTGATTCCGAGTGAAAAAGCAAGACATTTAGATAATTTTATAGGATTTAATATTTTCAATTTTTTCAACCAACTAACGTTACAACTGATTAAGATCCCGTTCTCTCTTGCATTCCGTTCACACGACAAAACAAAATCAAATTCGACAACAATCATGACCGGTTTGCATTCAAAATAGTCCGGATTAATACCATTAACGGTACCAATTTTTAACTGTACAAGATGCGCATTTCAACAAATAATGTCTCTTTATTGATACCCGAGGAAAAATATTTGAAAGTCCAAAACCTAATACCAACGTTCAAGAGCTAATACCAAACAAAAAGATTAAATGCGTATTTGTGAATACGGGGTCAGACCATTTTAGATAGGTAGTTTGACATCCGATTTCAACTAACATCGGATTTGAATCTAGAATAAATATACGTGTGAACGCAAATAATAATCTAATCCAGTATATATCAGCTCAAAAGGCTTTTGTTTACATTTTTTGCACCAGAAAATCACGTGCATGCATGTATATTATTTCACTCGTATATACATGTGGAATTTGATCAATAGATATATAGAATGACAATTACACATTACAGAACCACGAGTGAACGCAAACTAGATTTGAATCCGATAGGATTATATTCAGTATACATATTCGATTTGTTAACAGGGCTTTTTTTTTACTGTCCTTTAATGATCAATGAAATGACCGTCTGACCTATTGTCTGCGTGCATTAAGTATGAATGGAGATATTTATTATTCTATGCTGAAATAAGATTAAAATATTCTTGTAAAACCTGCTAGTATACTGCATACTTTTTTCTATAGTAGCCTTTATGTGCAGTGTTTGAAATAAACATCTGGGAAATTTATTTAAATTGCTTCACACTTTAATTTGAAACTTTGGAGTATCGTGTTTCATGCAAAAGACTTTGGTAATTTTTCGTTTTCCCATTTGAAAAATCCCACTTATGCTGCGTCTTTCCTTACATCCTGTTATAGATTCAGACATTTTTTTTTCTCAGCCAATACAGCATGAGCTGTTGATCCAAATCTGTAATATTCCCTTTTGAAATTGTACACCAAATAATATTTATGAATGCATACATATGTCAATCAGTTTCTGTGGTTGCTAACGATCATGCATAATCTAACCACTCTGTTCATTTCTAATTTTTAGTTAAAAACAAAAGCGATAATATATATATTGCCAATTACATTGGTATTTTATAGAGAATGACTGCGTATACATCCTTTACAAACTTCATAACCGGTAGTCATCACAAGTACACTTCAATTCATAATGATTGTGATAAGCTTTTTTCTCATGCATTTTTGATACTTATGATGTCAACACTTAATCCGGGGCATTTTTCTGAAGATAAATATTGTATAATGACTTATTTGTCAATTTATCAGACTTCCCAATCTATTTTATATCCGGGTTTTAAACATCAGACCTCCTACAGTATCCTTTCGTAAAGTGGCCATATCCGAAAGATTACTTTTGACTATTGAAACAGGAGGAGTCGAGTAAAAACATAATAAACACATTTTTATTACGCCATAACTGTTTGCTTCAAAGTTCTCCATTAGGTTGAATACAGAGGTCGGTTGTATAAGAGGAATTAAATTATATAAATTTAATTGAAATTGTAATTGAAATTACTTTAAAGTACGATACATTGAGAAAAGTTGTCTGTTTTTCTTATATTTGACAAGAAATATAAATACGTTGATTAAATCGTTAACCATATCATTGATACTGATGTGTAAACATTGCTACCCTATACCATCAGTTTTGTTGATATATAGGTATTTTGTTTTGATGGTAATCTTCTGTATAATATCTGTTGATTTCACTCAAAGTTTGGGCCACTTAAAGTAAACATTTAGGATGATGCTTGTCTATAATTGACCTCAAAATGTCTTTAAATTCTGTTGTTAATGTTCTGGCTCCTCCCCGTTTGTTTTTATTAGTGCGCTGTCTCATGGACATTCATCCCTTAACCCCTTCGTTTTGTTGGTGTGCTGTCTCATTGATATTTATGCCTTATCTCATTTCATCCATTGCTTTATTTGTATAGTAATATACCAATTTAAAAAATATCTGCTAATACGATTGTTCATGTCCGTTGTTGTTTATTCTCTTTTGTGCGTATTTTTCCGTAGGGGTCAGATATTGGTGGTTGGTTTGGTCAGTTTTACTAATACACTTGGTAATAGCTGAGATTCTTAATGTATTATTTTGTTTTTAAAAAACTTTTAGAACCAGTATATCTCCTCGAGTTCTCGAAAAAAGAAGTTTGGGCGGTCTGTATTCTTGGTAAATAGAAAAGGGTACAAGAGGGACGAAAGATACCAGAGGGACAGTCAAACTCATAGATTGAAAATAAACTGACAACGCCATGGCTAAAAATAAAATGAAAAACAGAAAAATAATAGTACAGAAGACACAACATAGAAAACTAAAGACTAAACAACACGAACCCCACCAAAAACTGGGGGTGATCTCAGGTGCTCCGGAAGGATAAAATACAATTATGTAGTTTTCACCTGTACAATATATAATATAGAGGATGCCTTTACCTTTATATTGAACAAAAGAAAATTAGCGAGTTATAAGATGATTAGTTAAAGCAAATCTGGTTTTATTAAAATGTGCTCGTATATATGTAAAAAAACCCACGGGTTCAACAAACAATTGTAAGGAAGTAGTAGACACAATTATTTACGTAAAGAAAACAAAATGTAACTAAATGTCACCAATAAAGGTAAATGCTGATTTTTGCAAAAGCAATATAGGAAATAATCGATGTAAGCTAAGCATTGGTACAGTAATGAGTTATATTGAAACTGATAGTTCTGATAGTGTCCATAGTGTCTCATAGCCAAGAGGACTTATCCTATATTTATGTGTGTATTTATATATAGTATCTGTCAAGGTCAAGTTTTAGATATAGACACAATGTATTGCACGAACAAGAAAATATTGACATTGGCTTTGTAATGATTGCTGAAAGTCAAATCCTCAAACAATAAGAGATACTTATCCAATGCTGCATTTGTAACACTATTTATGATTTATCTTCTAATTAATTTTGTGGTAACTATGAATTCATATTTGATATAATGTAATTGTATGCTACCGAATACGAATGCCCAAAGAAAAAAAGTTTGTTGCGTTTTTGATTCACGATTATTTTACGTTTCATGACATATACTGTATATAGTAATACAAACTTATAGTAATGTTTTTTTCTTTTTTCAGTTTGCAAGACCTGTATTGTACGATATTTAGATAGTAGCAAGTTTTGTCCAATATGTGACGTTCAAGTTCATAAAACAAAACCACTTGTTAATATTAGGTTTGTATATCCGATAGGATTATATCAGGTATACATATTCGATTTGTTAACAGGGCTTTTTTACTGACCTTTAATGATCAATGAAATGACCGTCTGACCTATTGTCTGCGTGCATTAAGTATGAATGGAGATATTTATTATTCTATGCTGAAATAAGATTAAAATATTCTTGTAAAACCTGCTAGTATACTGCATACTTTTTTCTTTAGTAGCCTTTATGTGCAGTGTTTGAAATAAACATCTGGGAAATTTATTTAAATTGCTTCACACTTTAATTTGAAACTTTGGAGTATCGTGTTTCATGCAAAAGACTTTGGTAATTTTCGTTTTCCCATTTGAAAATCCCACTTATGCTGCGTCTTTCCTTACATCCTGTTATAGATTCAGACATTTTTTTTCTCAGCCAATACAGCATGAGCTGTTGATCCAAATCTGTAATATTCCCTTTTGAAATTGTACACCAAATAATATTTATGAATGCATACATATGTCAATCAGTTTCTGTGGTTGCTAACGATCATGCATAATCTAACCACTCTGTTCATTTCTAATTTTTAGTTAAAAACAAAAGCGATAATATATATATTGCCAATTACATTGGTATTTTATAGAGAATGACTGCGTATACATCCTTTACAAACTTCATAACCGGTAGTCATCACAAGTACACTTCAATTCATAATGATTGTGATAAGCTTTTTTCTCATGCATTTTTGATACTTATGATGTCAACACTTAATCCGGGGCATTTTTCTGAAGATAAATATTGTATAATGACTTATTTGTCAATTTATCAGACTTCCCAATCTATTTTATATCCGGGTTTTTAAACATCAGACCTCCTACAGTATCCTTTCGTAAAGAGTGGCCATATCCGAAAGATTACTTTTGACTATTGAAACAGGAGGAGTCGAGTAAAAAACATAATAAACACATTTTTATTACGCCATAACTGTTTGCTTCAAAGTTCTCCATTAGGTTGAATACAGAGGTCGGTT
Organism: Mytilus coruscus; assembly: GCA_017311375.1. Taxonomy (NCBI): domain Eukaryota; kingdom Metazoa; phylum Mollusca; class Bivalvia; order Mytilida; family Mytilidae; genus Mytilus; species Mytilus coruscus. The sequence continues at coordinate 47,340,387 of CM029596.1, read as the reverse complement.
GTATAAGAGGAATTAAGCATTTGTTTCCCTTAATTTCAATTGAATTATGTCATATAGCAAAATGTTATATATATATGTTATATGAGAACATATGTTTTTTCTTTCTTTCTAAAACTTTAAAAATCGGGAATGGTTTTGGTTAATCAGCAGTAATATGGGCTGCTATATGTATATATATGCACTGAAAAAAATAGCATTTCGGTTTTATCATATGATCGACAATCTTTGAAGTTAACACAAGTCTTTTTGAGGAAATTTTCTCGGGCTTGCGGATTAACAATCAACGTAACCAAGTATAATAGATACGACTATACCGACTCATATAATTGTACTTCGACAAATTCATAAAGTCAATTGCATGTAATGATAATGAATCAAATCAAACACACTTGGAGTAGTCCTGAGTTAGCTAAATATCCAAAAACAAAAGGTTGGTTTGTTATGTTGGATGCTTGTTTCTCAGTGCTGTAAATGATTCATTGATATGTTAAGTTTAATAACAATTCGTTTCCAATTATTTCATTTGCAGTTTTCCATTCTATATTTGTCGAAAAATATTTTTACTTTGCAGTGACAAGTTGTACAATGAGTCAAATGAAACTCACTTGGAAACGTTAACAAATTCTTAAGTAGTTATTGAATGGGTTAACTGCATGGTGTGATGTTGAATAGGCTATCTGGTGTGATGCTTAATATAGGTTAATCGGCATGATGTTTAATAGGTTAAACCGGTGTGATGATTAGTTCAATTGGTGTGATGTTGAATGAACACTTGCTTGATTAGTTCATGGAAGTAGAATGTCAATATGATAATTCCATGATTAGTTTAAGGCAAATGTGAAGTCTTCTCTTTTACAAAACACTATCTCTTTGGCTAATAAATTATATTGTTATTTTTTAACTGCTTTTTCCCTTTCTGTTTTAATTGCGTCTTTAGAATAAATGATCGTTCTGTATACTTTAAGCAGTGCTGTTCTTTTTACTTAAATTGTGATGTGTTGAACGTAATTGTTTTTATAAATTTTGTTTTAAAGAATACAAATTTTAAGTCATTGCACAGTCTCTGTAAAAACAAGTATCCACTACAGCAGTCGTCTGCATATCCGTGTTAATTATAATTAATTATCTATCAGGAAAATTATTCAAATTGTCTTCATATGTTTCTCTGTCTATATTTGGTTTTAATTGTTTTATTTCTGATAGAGCATTTTAAATCTCCGTTGTCTTAAATGGAAGCTTAATTGTGTATAATTTTCACATTAAAAGGGGCTAAGAATAATTTCAATAAGACTATGGTATATATAAAAATAAATAAATAAATAGATAATTAAATAAATAAATAAATAAATAAACTGATTGAGTAATTGATAAATAAATAAATAAATAAATAAATAAATAAATAAATAAATAAATAAATAAATTAATTAATTAATTAATTAATAAAAAAAATTAATTAATTAATAAATAAATAAATAAATATATAAAATGATTGTAAATTGTCTCTGAATTGATTACTTTAAAGTACGATACATTGCAGAAAAGTTGTCTGTTTTTTTTTATATTTGACAAGAAATATAAATACGTTGATTAAATCGTTAACCATATCATTGATACTGATGTGTAAACATTGCTACCCTATACCATCAGTTTTGTTGATATATAGGTATTTTGTTTTGATGGTAATCTTCTGTATAATATCTGTTGATTTCACTCAAAGTTTGGGCCACTTAAAGTAAAAATTTAGGATGATGCTTGTCTATAATTGACCTCAAAATGTCTTTAAATTCTGTTGTTAATATTCTGGCTCCTCCCCGTTTGTTTTTATTAGTGCGCTGTCTCATGGACATTCATCCCTTAACCCCTTCGTTTTGTTGGTGTGCTGTCTCATTGATATTTATGCCTTATCTCATTTCATCCATTGCTTTATTTGTATAGTAATATACCAATTTAAAAAATATCTGCTAATACGATTGTTCATGTCCGTTGTTGTTTATTCTCTTTTGTGCGTATTTTTCCGTAGGGTCAGATATTGGTGGTTGGTTTGGTCAGTTTACTAATACACTTGGTAATATCTGAGATTCTTAATGTATTATTTTGTTTTAAAAACTTTTAGAACCAGTATATCTCCTCGAGTTCTCGAAAAAGAAGTTTGGGCGGTCTGTATTCTTGGTAAATAGAAAAGGGTACAAGAGGGACGAAAGATACCAGAGGGACAGTCAAACTCATAGATTGAAAATAAACTGACAACGCCATGGCTAAAAATAAAATGAAAAACAGAAAAATAATAGTACAGAAGACACAACATAGAAAACTAAAGACTAAACAACACGAACCCCACCAAAAACTGGGGGTGATCTCAGGTGCTCCGGAAGGATAAAATACAATTATGTAGTTTTCACCTGTACAATATATAATATAGAGGATGCCTTTACCTTTATATTGAACAAAAGAAAATTAGCGAGTTATAAGATGATTAGTTAAAGCAAATCTGGTTTTATTAAAATGTGCTCGTATATATGTAAAAAAACCCACGGGTTCAACAAACAATTGTAAGGAAGTAGTAGACACATTTATTTACGTAAAGAAAACAAAATGTAACTAAATGTCACCAATAAAGGTAAATGCTGATTTTTGCAAAAGCAATATAGGAAATAATCGATGTAAGCTAAGCATTGGTACAGTTATATTGAAACTGATAGTTCTGATAGTGTCCATAGTGTCTCATAGCCAAGAGGACTTATCCTATATTTATGTGTGTATTTATATATAGTATCTGTCAAGGTCAAGTTTTAGATATAGACACAATGTATTGCACGAACAAGAAAATATTGACATTGGCTTTGTAATGATTGCTGAAAGTCAAATCCTCAAACAATAAGAGATACTTATCCAATGCTGCATTTGTAACACTATTTATGATTTATCGTCTAATTAATTTTGTGGTAACTATGAATTCATATTTGATATAATGTAATTGTATGCTACCGAATACGAATGCCCAAAGAAAAAAAGAAGTTTGTTGCGTTTTTGATTCACGATTATTTTACGTTTCATGACATATACTGTATATAGTAATACAAACTTATAGTAATGTTTTTTTTCTTTTTTTTCAGTTTGCAAGACCTGTATTGTACGATATTTAGATAGTAGCAAGTTTTGTCCAATATGTGACGTTCAAGTTCATAAAACAAAACCACTTGTTAATATTAGGTTTGTATATTATTCAAATATGCATTTGAGAAAATTATTTGCATTGACAAATTAATAACTTTTCTCGACCCATCCATATTTATACATATGCGTCATGTTTGGTGATATGGTGAACGTATAAATACGAGACGATGCACAAAGGTACGTTCTATGGCTTATATGACTCTGTACATTCACCAAAAATTAAAATTTGTATAATAACATTATTAATGGTATGTATATGATATTAATTTATACAATTTTTGTTTACTTCTGAATTTAGACTTACTAAATAGTTTAGGCTTTTTGTCACATTTGAATGAGTTGCATTATTGAATTGTCTTGAAGAAGATTTGTCAAATTAGAGAAAAATGTCTATTTTCAGGGGCGTCTTGGATAGTTTTTAAACAATTCAGTGAAAGTACTGTTTTTGTTGCTATGGGAGAATAGAACAATGTGACGACACCCCTTCCCAAACAGAACTGTTGATATTTGGAACGTTCTTCTTCAGGACGCTTTTTAGTATTAGTTCACATAAAATGTTCTGGTTTATATAGGTTTAATTAATAAAAACAAATAAGTCACCATATCACGTTACCGTTCGATTTCGTGTTCTGACATTGGGGGAACTTTACTATACAACTCTCATTCTCATAAACCTTTCGGATATATAAAATCAATTAAATAAAAAGAATACTGTTATATAGGAGATTAAGAATAAAATACAATTATATAGTTTTCGTCAAAAGTAGATCCACTAATTGTAAAAAGGTTAAAACAATGAAACGGAAAACGGAATTCAATTCAACTGTTTTTGAAAGTTTTTGCTTTTGTATACTTGGTGGTACCAGTTCTTTATTTTCTTTTATAGCTTGATCAGAAATAGTTATTAAACTTGTCAGTTTGGATGTCCATCTTAACGCCTATTTGTATTTATAAATCCAATCAATAGCATTATGTTACACGTTTTACAAACTAATTACTTCTGCTATAAGTCATAAAAGTGCCTTATACAACATTTTTCTAATACCCAGCACACACCTAATTTGAGATCGAACAATATACGCATACTAAGTATAATAATATTTACATCGAAATTGAATCCATTTGTGTTCATGCGCTTTTTTAAGTTGTGTATATGTGGAATACGTATTCTAATTCCCATAATGGTATTGATAGTTTGCGTTTAGGTATCGAGATGAATGTTCTCTCCTATTCATGTATTCAGTGTATTGTTACACATTCAATGATTGAAAAGGCGTGTGAGAATGCTCAAAAAGTGACTTGAACACGCGCTGTAATCACCAACCGTTATATGCACATGCATTGAACATTGACACGCACTTGCTGTTTCATGTCAAATTAGTTTTAGAAGACGACCCTTGGTGTTCTCTAATGTAAAATGTATTGATGTAAATCTAAGAAATCCTCTTATCGATTGAATTTATTATTAGAGATGATTACTTCTTTTGGTTAAATTTAATATCCATTATATTTTAGAGTCTGTGCTTGCGTGAATAAAGTAAATGATTATTTTAGTAATAAGTGTGTTTAAATAATTTTTGTTCATACTAGACTGTATAATATTATAATAAATAATGTGTTTAAAGATATTAGTAATACTAGAACACACCCGCAACATCGCGGATCCGTGACTTATTTTCAGCCTGGATTTTTAGTATTCGTATTGTCTTTTGATAAAGTCATTCTGATTATAAGGTGCACAGTTTTGTCTGCTTTCAAAATCTTTCTGTTTGAATCCGTCTTGGTTTTCTTACTACAACCCGAAACTACTTGTATATATATTTGTTTGGTCAATGATTGAATTTAGTAGTGTTAATCCCTGTATATTGACGAAGTTCGGGTGTGATTATGACCCGTGTATATAGCAAATCCCAAATACACCGTTTGGTGGTGCGCCTGACAGAGGCGGAACATACAGCTTAGGTAACAGGTAACAGGTACTATTGGTATCGGTATCGGATTTGACCCGGAACTTGTTAATTATTGGTAACATTAAGTATGTGGTAAACAAAAGGGCCTGGAATGGTGTAATTTTTAATCAACACTATTGTCCTATATTAGTTATAAATCAAGTTGAATTCTTTGATTCGTCGTTTTTACATCATGGCGGCTAACAAAGTGGACCTCGTTATTTTAGTAGTATAGATATTTAGAAATGATGACCCTTTCAAACGTGTAATTCAACTGTTATTTTTTAGGAGAAAGTATCAAACCATCATAAAAAATGCATCCTTTGAATGTAAATCTTAGTTTGTTAGTGTTTTACATTTATTTAAATGCGACGTAATACTCCACGTCATCACATAAACGAAATGGTAAAGGAAACTATATAAATTATAGATTTGACACAGATATACATACTGTGCTTATGGATTTGACACAGATATAAGTAATGTACGTATGTATATTTGACACAGATATACGTAGTGCACGTATATATTTGACACAGATATACGTAATGTACGTATGTATATTTGACACAGATATTCGTAAGGCGCGTATATATTTGTCACAGATAAACATAATGTTCGTATGAATTTGACACAGATATACGTAATGTACGTATGGATTTGACACAGATATACGTACTGTACGTATAGGTTCCGCGTTTTTCCATTCGTTTGATAAGGAATGGGTTTTTCATTTGTGTTATATATATGATATTTACATGCCGTATAATATGATATTTACATGTGTATATTACGTGTCGTAGGTATCTAGTTTAATTATTAAAATCGTGTGCAAATGTAAAAGATTCTCAAGCAATGCTTATAAATACTCAGTTGTTTGTTCTTATTTATCTTGTTGTTTTTCTCCATTTGACTTCAAAAATGTTCTTTTTTATTTCCTCAGAATGTGGCTTCCACTAGATTCCGTTGATTTTACACGAAAGTGGTGGTATTTATCATACATGCATACAGAAATCCTTTGTATACAAAATACCAGCTTATTCTATGGTGTTGTTGAATATCTGGTAGTGTCCCCATCTTCCTTATTCGGGAGAAAATCCGATAATATTGGCAGCTTAATTTGCTCTGTCATTTAATTGTAATCTGTTTGGAGTGGATTGATATGAATTATACATGCGGTGTTCAAAATGGCAGGAAATTTATTCATTGATTTTCCACGTCGACAAAATTGAATGAAAGTGCTATGTGCATTAAAATGTGCTCGTATATATGTAAAAACCACGGGTTCAACAAACAATTGTAAGGAAGTAGTAGACACATTTATTTACGTAAAGAAAACAAAATGTAACTAAATGTCACCAATAAAGGTAAATGCTGATTTTTGCAAAAGCAATATAGGAAATAATCGATGTAAGCTAAGCATTGGTACAGTAATGAGTTATATTGAAACTGATAGTTCTGATAGTGTCCATAGTGTCTCATAGCCAAGAGGACTTATCCTATATTTATGTGTGTATTTATATATAGTATCTGTCAAGGTCAAGTTTTAGATATAGACACAATGTATTGCACGAACAAGAAAATATTGACATTGGCTTTGTAATGATTGCTGAAAGTCAAATCCTCAAACAATAAGAGATACTTATCCAAAGCTGCATTTGTAACACTATTTATGATTTATCTTCTAATTAATTTTGTGGTAACTATGAATTCATATTTGATATAATGTAATTGTATGCTACCGAATACGAATGCCCAAAGAAAAAAAGTTTGTTGCGTTTTTGATTCACGATTATTTTACGTTTCATGACATATACTGTATATAGTAATACAAACTTATAGTAATGTTTTTTCTTTTTTCAGTTTGCAAGACCTGTATTGTACGATATTTAGATAGTAGCAAGTTTTGTCCAATATGTGACGTTCAAGTTCATAAAACAAAACCACTTGTTAATATTAGGTTTGTATATTATTCAAATATGCATTTGAGAAAATTATTTGCATTGACAAATTAATAACTTTTCTCGACCCATCCATATTTATACATATGCGTCATGTTTGGTGATATGGTGAACGTATAAATACGAGACGATGCACAAAGGTACGTTCTATGGCTTATATGACTCTGTACATTCACCAAAATTAAAATTTGTATAATAACATTATTAATGGTATGTATATGATATTAATTTATACAATTTTTGTTTACTTCTGAATTTAGACTTACTAAATAGTTTAGGCTTTTTGTCACATTTGAATGAGTTGCATTATTGAATTGTCTTGAAGAAGATTTGTCAAATTAGAGAAAAATGTCTATTTTCAGGGGCGTCTTGGATAGTTTTTAAACAATTCAGTGAAAGTACTGTTTTTGTTGCTATGGGAGAATAGAACAATGTGACGACACCCCTTCCCAAACAGAACTGTTGATATTTGGAACGTTCTTCTTCAGGACGCTTTTTAGTATTAGTTCACATAAAATGTTCTGGTTTATATAGGTTTAATTAATAAAACAAATAAGTCACCATATCACGTTACCGTTCGATTTCGTGTTCTGACAGCTGACATTGGGGAACTTTACTATACAACTCTCATTCTCATAAACCTTTCGGATATATAAAATCAATTAAATAAAAGAATACTGTTATATAGGAGATTAAGAATAAAATACAATTATATAGTTTTCGTCAAAGTAGATCCACTAATTGTAAAAGGTTAAAACAATGAAACGTAAAACGGAATTCAATTCAACTGTTTTTGAAAGTTTTTGCTTTTGTATACTTGGTGGTACCAGTTCTTTATTTTCTTTTATAGCTTGATCAGAAATAGTTATTAAACTTGTCAGTTTGGATGTCCATCTTAACGCCTATTTGTATTTATAAATCCAATCAATAGCATTATGTTACACGTTTTACAAACTAATTACTTCTGCTATAAGTCATAAAAGTGCCTTATACAACATTTTTCTAATACCCAGCACACACCTAATTTGAGATCGAACAATATACGCATACTAAGTATAATAATATTTACATCGAAATTGAATCCATTTGTGTTCATGCGCTTTTTTAAGTTGTGTATATGTGGAATACGTATTCTAATTCCCATAATGGTATTGATAGTTTGCGTTTAGGTATCGAGATGAATGTTCTCTCCTATTCATGTATTCAGTGTATTGTTACACATTCAATGATTGAAAAGGCGTGTGAGAATGCTCAAAAAGTGACTTGAACACGCGCTGTAATCACCAACCGTTATATGCACATGCATTGAACATTGACACGCACTTGCTGTTTCATGTCAAATTAGTTTTAGAAGACGACCCTTGGTGTTCTCTAATGTAAAATGTATTGATGTAAATCTAAGAAATCCTCTTATCGATTGAATTTATTATTAGAGATGATTACTTCTTTTGGTTAAATTTAATATCCATTATATTTTAGAGTCTGTGCTTGCGTGAATAAAGTAAATGATTTATTTTAGTAATAAGTGTGTTTAAATAATTTTGTTCATACTAGACTGTATAATATTATAATAAATAATGTGTTTAAAGATATTAGTAATACTAGAACACACCCGCAACATCGCGGATCCGTGACTTATTTTCAGCCTGGATTTTTAGTATTCGTATTGTCTTTTGATAAAGTCATTCTGATTATAAGGTGCACAGTTTTGTCTGCTTTCAAAATCTTTCTGTTTGAATCCGTCTTGGTTTTCTTACTACAACCCGAAACTACTTGTATATATATTTGTTTGGTCAATGATTGAATTTAGTAGTGTTAATCCTGTATATTGACGAAGTTCGGGTGTGATTATGACCCGTGTATATAGCAAATCCCAAATACACCGTTTGGTGGTGCGCCTGACAGAGGCGGAACATACAGCTTAGGTAACAGGTAACAGGTACTATTGGTATCGGTATCGGATTTGACCCGGAACTTGTTAATTATTGGTAACATTTGTTATATGGAAAACAAAAGGGCCTGGAATGGTGAAATGTTAAACAACACCATTGTCCTATACAAAATTCTTTGATTCGTCGTTTTTACCTCATGCCAGCTAAAAAAATGGACCTCGTTATTTTAGTAGTATAGATATTTAGAAATGATGACCCTTTCAAACGTGTAATTCAACTGTTATTTTTTAGGAGAAAGTATCAAACCATCATAAAAAATGCATCCTTTGAATGTAAATCTTAGTTTGTTAGTGTTTTACATTTATTTAAATGCGACGTAATACTCCACGTCATCACATAAACGAAATGGTAAAGGAAACTATATAAATTATAGATTTGACACAGATATACATACTGTGCTTATGGATTTGACACAGATATAAGTAATGTACGTATGTATATTTGACACAGATATACGTAGTGCACGTATATATTTGACACAGATATACGTAATGTACGTATGTATATTTGACACAGATATTCGTAAGGCGCGTATATATTTGTCACAGATAAACATAATGTTCGTATGAATTTGACACAGATATACGTAATGTACGTATGGATTTGACACAGATATACGTACTGTACGTATAGGTTCCGCGTTTTTCCATTCGTTTGATAAGGAATGGGTTTTTCATTTGTGTTGTATATATGATATTTACATGCCGTATAATATGATATTTACATGTGTATATTACGTGTCGTAGGTATCTAGTTTAATTATTAAAATCGTGTGCAAATGTAAAAGATTCTCAAGCAATGCTTATAAATACTCAGTTGTTTGTTCTTATTTATCTTGTTGTTTTTCTCCATTTGACTTCAAAAATGTTCTTTTTTATTTCCTCAGAATGTGGCTTCCACTAGATTCCGTTGATTTTACACGAAAGTGGTGGTATTTATCATACATGCATACAGAAATCCTTTGTATACAAAATACCAGCTTATTCTATGGTGTTGTTGAATATCTGGTAGTGTCCCCATCTTCCTTATTCGGGAGAAAATCCGATAATATTGGCAGCTTAATTTGCTCTGTCATTTAATTGTAATCTGTTTGGAGTGGATTGATATGAATTATACATGCGGTGTTCAAAATGGCAGGAAATTTATTCATTGATTTTCCACGTCGACAAAATTGAATGAAAGTGCTATGTGCACGATACCACTGGTTATAATAGGGTTATTTTACGAGCAAATCCTTACAACGATGGACCATTAGCATATTTTATTATATTATAAATAATGAGATATTCAGTTTCTTTGTCATTATAATAAAGTACATGTCTACATGACGAGAAAAAGAGACGTATTTGTTCACAAAGAGGGGTACTCTACAATGTCCGAAATTTAAAAAGCTTGTTTAATTATTTTATATCAAGATAACAAGATATAACAAAATTAATGTATATGGGACCTATTTGATAATTATGTCTAAAATCTGCCCAAAGAAGTGTCATATACCACATCTTAAGGTCATCTATAACAGACTCAACCGTAAGGCATGTCAGACTATTTGTTTTGTTTCGCTAAGATGGTATTTTGATAGACATGAATAGATAAGGATAAAAAATTTTTTTTCATCAAAAATGTTTATGTTTTATTTATTAATCGCATCACTGTCCACTTTTCCTTTCATAGTCCCAACATATGTGTTTAGTTAAATTCATTTGTTCATGTTTTGTTTTTAAGATAACGATCATATATATATAAACAAGTCTAAATTGAAAACAACGTTCAAACCTATGATTGCGTTGGATAAAACCGCAATTTTATACGTGTGCATGCAAAACAACTTTCTTGTTAGAGGGTCTAAATACAGCACAAACAACATTTTCCAAAAGACAAAAAAGTGACAAAAGTATATTTTAACAAAACGCATTTGACTAACAGGTCGAACAACAAATGTTCTTAAACCCTGCTGACTGCCATATGTACGTCTGAACCAGTGACTATGGAACGCCACAGCTGTCTTATGTGGAACTCTGATATTACTTTATGTTGTTTTATTATTACTTGATGATATTTTGTCTTTACTTAATATGGTTTTGACATTACGTAATGATGTTTTGATATAACTCAATATGGAATAGTCATTACTTAATGATATTTCGATATTACACGATATGGTTTCGTATTGACTTGATATAGTTTTGTCATTACTCAATATGGTTTTGTCATTACTCGATATGGTTTCACCATTATTTAATGTGGTTGTGTCATTAGTCAATGTGGTTTTAACATTACTTGATGTGAATGTGACTTAACGTTATGTAGTTGTTTCATTACATGATGTGGTTTTGTTATTTTGTAATGATGATTTGCCTATTCTTTATATGGTTTTAACATTACGTAATGATGTTTCAAAATTTGACGATTTTACACTACATGATGTGTTTGTTTCATTATTTGATGTGGTCCTGTCATTCTTTGATGTGGTTATCCCATTACTTGATGATGTCAAATCACGTGACCAATTCGGAAAACCTATTCTATTTTTAGATAGATTCCCATGTTGTATGTGCCTTGGATGAGTGTAGCCATCCATCGAATTAGAGTTCAATTTAAAGTTCGGGTTACTGTTTGAGTTAAACTTTGAGTTAGTCTTCGATTTCGAATTCAAGTCATTATTAGAATTAAAGTTTTAGTTAGCATTGAGTTTCGAGTTGGACATCGAGTTTGAGTCACATTTAACTGAGGTAGAGTTCTAGTTACAACATAAAATTTGAGTCGTTTTTGAGGTAGAGTTTGAGTAAGATTCAATTTAAGTCTCATTTAGATTAATTAAGATTTTGAGTTGAAATTGAGCTACTAGTATCTTATATGAGTTCGTAATTAAATTTTCTATCGCGGAACAAGGACTTTGCTCGGGCTTCCGAAAAGAGGGCTCCGGGATATGCGTACAAAAGATAAACAATGTTACAGTATACAAAACGCAACATAGAAGTTGAAATAAAGTTAGATGTGCTGTTATTGACAATGAGACAACTATCCATCAGAGTTTAAATGCAGTGGATGTAAGAAATCATATATAGGCAACCGTACAGCCTTCAACACACCGTATAGTCAGCTACAAAAGGCCACGTTGCAACATGTGAAAAATTCAAACGAAAAACAAACGGTCTTATTTATAAATAAACAATCTACAAAAAGAAATGACACACATTTATACAACGACAACAATTGAACTTCATGCTCCTGACTTGGGGCAGGTACATAAAGAAAGTGCACGTGGCGGAGTTTAACATGTATGTGAGCGCTAAATCCTAACCTTACATCGGACTGTTACAGTTGTGTAACAGCACAACACGTAAAAATGTAAACTAGACAAAGTGATGCCCCGCACTCAACTCATTTAACCGCTTATACCCCAAAATGACAAAAATGTTCATTTATCTCCCAAAGAGCAAAAGATAATAAAAATAAAACCCTGACCACATGCACACCTTCAATATATGTACAAACAGACAGTAAAGAAAACTTCCTAGGATTCAAACTGTAGGAGGAGTTATGCGGAATAACTATATACCCATAATGGGACGGACAGACGGACGGACAGGGTAAACAATATCCCCAACTTTCAGTTGCGGTGGCATACAAAACAGTTTCATTTGGCTGTTTCAATAGATCGGTATGACTGGTTAATATAAATCCATCAGGGTGATCTCGGATGCTCCAGAAAGGCACCCGTCGTGTTATTCGAGAAAGTACAAACATTCGTTTGATAAGGAATGGGTTTTTCATTTGTGTTGTATATATGATATTTACATGCCGTATAATATGATATTTACATGTGTATATTACGTGTCGTAGGTATCTAGTTTAATTATTAAAATCGTGTGCAAATGTAAAAGATTCTCAAGCAATGCTTATAAATACTCAGTTGTTTGTTCTTATTTATCTTGTTGTTTTTTCTCCATTTGACTTCAAAAAATGTTCTTTTTTTTATTTCCTCAGAATGTGGCTTCCACTTGATTCCGTTGATTTTTACACGAAAGTGGTGGTATTTATCATACATGCATACAGAAATCCTTTGTATACAAAATACCAGCTTATTCTATGGTGTTGTTGAATATCTGGTAGTGTCCCCATCTTCCTTATTCGGGAGAAAATCCAATAATATTGGCAGCTTAATTTGTTCTGTCATTTAATTGTAATCTGTTTGGAGTGGATTGATATGAATTATACATGCGGTGTTCAAAAATGGCAGGAAATTTATTCATTGATTTTTCCACGTCGACAAAAATTGAATGAAAGTGCTATGTGCACGATACCACTGGTTATAATAGGGTTATTTTACGAGCAAATCCTTACAACGATGGACCATTAGCATATTTTATTATATTATAAATAATGAGATATTCAGTTTCTTTGTCATTATAATAAAGTACATGTCTACATGACGAGAAAAAGAGACGTATTTGTTCACAAAGAGGGGGTACTCTACAATGTCCGAAATTTAAAAAAGCTTGTTTAATTATTTTATATCAAGATAACAAGATATAACAAAATTAATGTATATGGGACCTATTTGATAATTGTGTCTAAAATCTGCCCAAAGAAGTGTCATATACCACATCTTAAGGTCATCTATAACAGACTCAACCGTAAGGCATGTCGGACTATTTTTTTTTTTGTTTCGCTAAGATGGTATTTTGATAGACATGAATAGATAAGGATAAAGAAAGATTTTTTTTTTCATCAAAAAATGTTTGTTATGTTTTATTTATTAATCGCATCACTGTCCACTTTTCCTTTCATAGTCCCAACATATGTGTTTAGTTAAATTCATTTGTTCATGTTTTGTTTTTTTAAGATAACGATCATATATATATAAACAAGTCTAAATTGAAAACAACGTTCAAACCTATGATTGCGTTGGATAAAAACCGCAATTTTTATACGTGTGCATGCAAAACAACTTTCTTGTCAGAGGGGTCTAAATACAGCACAAACAACATTTTCCAACAGACCAAAAAAGTGAAAACGTATATTTCAACAAAACGCATGTGACTAACAGGTCTAACAACAAATGTTCTTAAACCCTGCTGACTGCCATTGGCGATTGCCAAATAAACGGATCACCGATGTAATAAATGGATCTTAATTATAAATTTAATACTAATCAGAAAACGATGAACTTGCGGAAAAGATGGTATACCGCAAACAAAAGGTGCAAAGGTTTTTGTACACCATATCCGGATTTCGACAATTAATGTCTCTTCAGTTATGTTAGGAATCGAAACGGTATTTGGAAAGCCACACAATTTACCTCAATTTAGGATAGACTCTTGAATTTTGAGGAGTCAAAATAGGATGAACGGATCATATAAACTCGAAGGCAAATATAATACAAACCCAAACGAAAAAATATAAACAAGTCTAAATTGAAAACAACGTTCAAACCTATGGTTGCGTTGGATAAAAACCGCAATTTTTAAACGTGTGCATGCAAAACAAATTTCTTGTTAGAGGGGTCTAAATACAGCACAAACAACATTTTCCAAAAGACCAAAAAAGTGACAAAAGTATATTTTAACAAAACGCATTTGACTAACAGGTCGAACAACAAATGTTCTTAAACCCTGCTGACTGCCATAAGTACGTCTGAACCAGTGACGACTCTACAACATATTTTATCCATCGGATCACCAGCAGTGATGGTGATACAAGGCTGAAAATACATTCTGTATATATAATTCGTCTAAACATCAGCCCAACAATGTTAGATCTGTAAATTTGCTTTCGCAAATTTTTTGTTCTTCCCTCGCCGGGATTCGAACTCGTGCTACTGAGATATCGTGGCACCAAATCGCCTTGCACTATGCCCGACGCGCTAGACCACTCGACCACCTAGGCTCTAAATAATAAAGCTTTCGGTGGCCGGGTGTTACCTTTCCTCGTCAGTTTTAAAATATATAAGGCATGGAGATGGAATTGTTACATATATATACACATATCTACTATCAATGAGAGCAATATATAGTTATACTCTTTTTTCTTTTGAGCTTGTGTCAAAATGTTGTTACATTATTGTATATATATACACAATAAATACAACCTTTTCCTTATGAATATTCGCTGTCTTGTATTTTAGTTTGTTATGGTTTGAAGTTCTTATTTCCTAAGATTATCTTCAGATGTGTAGTATACTGATTGGTATTTTAGTCTGGGAAAACATGATTTTATTAGTTGAAATTGTCTTGGACGGCCTTTTATAGCCGACCATGCGGTATGAGTTTTTCTCATTGTTGAAGGCCGAACGGTTGCCTATAATTGCTTACATCCACTTCATATGAACTTTGGTAGATGGTTGTCTCATTGGCAATCATACCACATCTCCTTATTTTTATTTTGAACTAACTTCCAGTAAATTTGAGTACTCTTAGCTCGGTAGTGTGTCTCAAAATGTCTTCTGTTAGTTGTTTTGTCCTCGTCAAGATCAAAAGTTTATGTTTGATCTTTTATGGCTTACTATACGGTATGGGTTTTGCTCATTGTTGTAGACCGTACGGTGACCTGTAGTTGTTTTTAGGTCTCTGGTGGATAATGTCTAATTGGCAATCAAACACATCTCCTTATATTTACAGTGTGTCTCTTGTCTCGTTTTTCAAACTGCGGGGAAGAATTGACGGATACATTTGTAATATTGCAAATTAGAATTATTCAAATAACTCAATTTAATAACTACAAAGATATTTTATAAGACAGTTATAAGACAAAATTAAGTTTTATTTCTTATTCACTTTTATAAAACCGGCTATTGAATGCTTTACCTTGCATACACTATGTAGTAATTATCAATAAATAATATATATATGCAATATCACTCGTGCATTTCGCCTATGAGACTGTCTCGATATGCTTTAAGGCATAAATTCCAACAATTAAAGATCTCTAAGCAATCTTCAAACCAAGGAACAGTAATAACAGTTCACCTATTTTGTAAGTAGAAGCCTATACCAAGACGACAAAACAGGATGTCGAATATACCTTACAAAGTTCATCACCAGCTAGGAAATGTACATAATCAAAGAGTTGTAAGTAATTGTTTTTGTTCCTTTTCAGAATGGACCATACTTTACAAGATATGGTATACAAACTGGTGCCTAATCTATTTCAGGGTAAGGTTCATTTACTTCTATAGATATAATGTTTTTATTTCAGTCCTAATAACAGGTTGTCAGGTTAATTTGACATGTTAATTTTATTTTAATTGATAGAATTACAATGATTGTTTTATTTGCATATCCACTACATTCATACATCATATCAAACAACCGCGAAAAATCAGGCGCATCTGTATTAAAAAATCCATAAGCTGTGTCTCGCCTGCGATTGCTGCTGTCAATGTTAAAGTGTAATTTTGATAAAAAGTGAGTCCATTTATCAGTAAAATACAGAATTTAAAAAAAAAATTCAAACTTTTTCTTTAGATGCTATTTTTTGGTCTTGAAGATGAGCTTCTGTACAAGTTTCATAACAATCCATGAAGGTTTACAAATTCATCATGTAAATTATTTTTTATCACAGACTTTCTTTTAAAAAAAACTGTAAAAAATGAAGTCCATCTATCAGAAAAATACTACAAATGAAAACAATAAATTTTCAAAATTTTGCTTCAGACATTATCTCTTAATCATTAAAAAGCTACTGCCAAAGTTTTATAAAACTCTATGAAGGTTTGACAAAGTAATTGATGTGTAACAAACTTTAACCCCAGACTGTATCTACTTGTTAACTGTAAAAAAGACTAAGTCCATTTATCAATAAAATACGAAAAAAATGGAAATATATATTTGCAAAATTTTATATTTTGGTCATAAACAAGCTTCTGTCCAAATTTCATAAATTTCCATGAAGCTTTGACAAAGTAATTGATGACCGAAAAACTTTAACTTCAGACTGAGCCTGAGTGTTAACTGCATGTAAAAAAAGCTAAGTCCATTTATCAGTAAAATATGAAAAAATGAAAATAAATATTTGCAAAATGTTGCTCTGGATACTGTATTTTGGTCATAAACAAGCTTCTGTCCAAATTTCATAAAATTCCATGTATGTTTGACAAAGTTATTGATGTCCAAAAAATTTAACCACAGACCGAACCTAATTGTTGAAGCCGCCGACGCCGACGACGGAATCCAGGATCGCTATGTCTCGCTTTCGCAAGCTCGACAAAAACCGCAGGGTTTCAATTAAATTTATCATGGAAACCCTGCGCAAACTAAGTTCATTAGCATTCATTATTATAATTTGCTAAACAAAAGATGCTTTTTATCTATAATTCGGAACCATTCATGTAGAGGCAATGACCAGAACGACCTTTTGTGCATGCATTTAAGTGGTTCTCAACAGCACATTTATTTACACGCATTCATAAGGATTTTTACGTGTTTGTGTCTACAATTTAAGAGAACTGATGGATATTTATATATTTATGTGCAAGTACTGATTTTGTGTCATGGATAGATACCCCATATCTTTAGTTTTTCTATTATAATGGTCATTGACTTAAATCTCAATAATTCAAACAGGAAAAACTCTAGAAAAGAAATTGATTTGTTTTCCGATTTTAAAACTCTTCCATGATCATTGCGTTTTTTTCTTATATTCCCTTTCCTGTTAATAATAAATATTGAATATAATATATAATTATACGAGTATTCCATAAAAGTCGGCTTGTGCATAAGCTTCAGTGACTCTAATTTGACGTCAAGTATTTATGCTGTTTTTTCCTCAAGGTTAATCTAAGTCAGATTAACAGAAAGTTATAGGATTTATCAAGAGTGATAATACCTTTTGTCTTATTTGAAAATGTTCCAATCGTTTATTATCGAACATCAAAAGGTTTACGTGGGTGCTAGGTAGGAGACGATTACTCTGTTGACGCATCCGGTCTCGCTCTGATTAGAGTTCATGGATTCTTGCAAGATTTTGTCTCTTGATAAGTATATAATTTTCGATTTTTGAACATCGGTTAAATACTGAAGCCTCTCAATTACATGGTTTTTTAAACTGAATTGTAATGTTGAAATACACGCCTATGGTGTCTGCAAATAGTGGAAGTTGTAAAGTAAAATTTGTCATGCTGTACGCCAATGTTGACTTAGCGGGTTAAAATTTTTCAAATTAGCTTCCAGTCCATTTGTTAAAATTTGCCATATTTTCTGTCTCCACCAAGTGATGTGCAAGTCCTTAATTTGTATAAAATACAAGTAGTATCTTGTGGGAAATAACTAACAGGAAAACAATTAATATCGCATCACATCAAACTACTGACACGGTTCCCAAGTCTATAAAGTCGTGTATCTTTTCGTGTATATCGATGACTCTCTCAATAGGAAAATTTGCATTCCAAGAAGTGAACTTTCGGCCATTGTTGCCAGCTGTAGAAAATAACTTGCACTATAACAGGAGGATTGATTTTGATCATCATTATTTCCTTCTTTTTTTTTTGTATTTACAATAATCAGACTTTTTACACCTCTTTTAAATGACAAAGAAAATTTTAAATGGGCCTAAACCATATTCAGACAGAAGATAATATCCGTTTGTAACAACATCCAACATGCTTGACCAGTAATATAGACTTTATCACTGATATTTAACTGTCAATGTTTTGTATATGCTTGCATGTCGACTTCGGAATATTCATTGCATTTTCCGGTAGTAACATGTTTAAAATGTGATACTTGAGATATCACAATTACAGAGGCCACGATAATACGGTTCTTGAAATCTGAACACCAAAAATATCGACTGTTCTCGTCTAAGTCATTATATGTTTTATGCTCTTTGTTCGTGTTGTTGTCTCTTTGACGTATTCCCCATTTCCATTCTCAATTTTTATTCTGTCCGATTAAGCAAGAAAAAAACAAACAGATAAATAAATTAAAATAAAAACAAAATGATATATTAATATGAACGTGTGATACATGTAAATATTGAAAGACAGAGATATTCGAAGAGGCATCTGTTGGCAAAACTCAAATAGTCCTTGACTGATATGGACCAGAAAGATATGGTAGAGTTGATCCTTTCGACAAAGAAATTCCTGAAACGAACGATAAATTATGGCAGTTCTTTGAATTATACATATATTCATCAGAGACTATATATATATATCCATAGAAGCTCTCTAAAATACGATGTCGGTATTCGTTATCTAATTCAGAAATGTCTTATATATGCAAAACATTTAATTTCATTGAATAGCTCGTGACTGATTTGGACCAGAAAATCAGTGTTTATTTTACCCTAATGAAAGAAGTATTTTATAGGTAAAAAGTTAATAAATAGAGGAAGACGACAACTAATATTTTCAATAATCAGAAACAGGTGCTTGTATTATTGTTACAGTGTATTCTGTAGTTGGATGAACATTCAAAATTTCTTATATCAAACAAAAAAGTCAAATATCAGTATCTATTGCAACAATGAAATTCACTTTAGGCTCGGGATTTAATACAAAAACTAATAAAGATTTAACGATATTCATTTGTAAACTTTACCTGTGTTAAACATTTTTAAATATTTTACTAGACTATACATATTATTTCAATAATACCCTTTATAGAAAAAAAAAAAAATACTAAATGAAATTTTAAACTTGGTTAAAATTTTATTTAAAGAAAAATTTGTCATGGATTTAGTATTATATTTAGTTACTTTTCCTCAAATTTATATGCCAGATGTTCATTTCTTTCCTCCATATTCCAATCTATATTATTCATTGCATTAACAGCTGAACGATATATTAACACACACGCGGATAGTTACTTTAACATATGTATTTTGTTTAATATATTATTAATGCAAAGCTGTAGGAATTCTTCGGTAATCATAGCTGACAGACGTACTTCTCGTGTGCCAAAATATTATTTATACTACAGCAATTTAACATCTTTTATGTAAATGAACACTAAAATATATCATATTATGCGTGAAATGATGTGCGGTATTTAAAAATGCATAGATCCATTTACTAGTATATCTTACCCAACTATACCCCTAATACTACCTATAACCGAGTACGGCAGAAAGTGATTTTCCCCCGATTATAGTACTGATTTTCCTCGATTTTGTACTGATTTTTCAATTTTACACTATAGTTCGGTTATTTAATTTAAGTAGCTTGAACTAATCAATTGGTTAAAGATCATTTATAAAACAAAAAAAGTGATTCTACAGAGTCTGGTCAGCAGTCATTCGTAAGTGATATCCTGAGGTAGGATTGCTTTGAAGTTACATCATGACCTTCCTTATTCTTTGTTTTGATGCTGTTGCAGCTGATTTGAGTAAAAAAAACTGTTTTAGTCTGCTTTTAGAAAACTGGGAGTATAAATTAGATTTTTTTTCATGAAATTTTTTTCAAATATAATAATCTGAAAAATGCAAGTAGAAATTTGGACAAAATAAGCATTTAAATGGGAAAAAACTAGCAATTAAACTTGAGCTTTGGTGTACAGATTGTCCCCGATCAGCTTGTGTTGATTAAAGATTTTCCCTGATACCTATACAGATTGTCCCCGATTTAGAAAAAGCTAATCCTTCAAAAATAAAGCTAATATGTGGAAAATCGGTACTGTAATCGGGGGAAAATCACTTTCTGCCGTACTCGGTTACAGGCAGTGCCTGATTTGTGCATAATTATATATCTGATATATTTATTAGTATCTATATTCTTTTTGGCAAAAGTGAAACAGCGATCATATATTGATTAATGTATAATTATAAAGTATTAACGAGTCTTATGCTGTTTTGCAGAGGAAATGAAAAGACGTCGAGAGTTTTATAAAGAAAACATCGACGAAGAAGGTTAGTATGAAAAGTGTTGGTTCTTGTGGTATAGCAAATATTCCTTCAGTTGCTCTAATAATTGGCAATTATTAGAGCAACTGAAGGAATATTTGCTAAGTTTGTCCTACAACCTTTAATATCTTTGAAGTATTACAACTGTGAATTAGAAGTGAATCAAATTCATATTCACCTGAAATTGTATTTTATTGTGATAACTGTTCGATTAAAATATATGCAGCTCTCTTACTTGCACATACTGTAGCCAAACATGTGTATTTCACAACCGATGACGTCTCAGTCAAATTGTTTCTACCAATCATGAAGATCTTTGATCATATATTATTTTTTATCCGAATAATGCTTGAAGTATTTGACAATTTATTGTTAAAATGCAATATCCAAAACATAAGTGTTTGATTCAATGTCTTCGTTCTCGGACTTGAGGGTTTAATTGTAAAAATTCATGGAATAAGTTTTTAAGTCTTACAAATGTGATACTTTCATATAACGAAAACCTAAATGTATATACAATAGCAGTCTGCAGTAGAGCAAATTATGCCATTTACATTTATATGTATATTTTAAATTTATCACTGAAATTTTGCAGATAGTCCGGAAGGACCATGGCCAGAATATTACATAGATGATGATGGTGAAATACAACGAGAACGTGTCATCTTTTCTGATGACGAACAGATTAGTTTATCGCTTCAACTAAGTGCCGAGTGAGTTTATAAAAGTATATGGGCACTAATTTCTATAGGCTGAAATAGTAATGTTCATTTCTATCAAGTTTCAGAATATACTCGTAAAATATTGTTACATTTATTCCTTGTGCTTCATCTAAACCTGTCTGGAACGTTTCCAAATCATTTACTTCTTTCAGACATTTCGTTTTTGTGTTTTAAGGGTGTTGATGTGCATAACATTCAACACTCTCATACGTTCCTTATCACAAGTGCACCATATTAAATTTCATTCTACAGTAGTTAAAATGTGCATTAGATCAGAAAAAGCTGCACAAGTTATCAAAAGCCTGTCATATTCTGTTAGTTTATAATCTATTTGCATTCCTTTCATCGTTAGTTTCTAAATTCAATAACAGAACTATCAAATATCTTACAGCGGTAAACCACCCAAATCACCTGATAAAAGGGATCCCAAGAGTTCAACAGAGGTCAGTATGAACATAGGATTTAACGTACAAAATAATAATACACTATATCAACAATAGAAGCCCCCTTGATACCAGATTACGTTGTGTATAATTTGTTTGAACATACCAGGTCATATCGATTTGAAGCGATTTGATTCTTGCATATCGTAACAGATATCTATATAATATATTATATTGTTTGACTTAACTGACATATTAGGATCTTCCTAGATATCAAGCGATGGAAGCGGTTACTAATATTTACTATAAAAAGCGTTTCTTATTGTCAAAGTCAGATTGGAACTATTTCCTTTGTATTTGAATTTTTATTCATACAGCTTCTTATGTTTAGGTTTAACTAATAAAATATGTTTTCTTTACCTCTGATTAATGAATACTATAAAATGTACACATTTTAAAATTTAAATTTCTGACTAATTTTGTTTCTGGGTTTTCTAAATAGTTTAATATTTGCAGTGATTCACAGAATTCATTTAAAGAAAGTCTGTAGTTCTATCAAACTCATAAAATGAATATTAGTAATAAATGTAGTATTTATATATATATATATATCAAGTTTTAATACCGCTGGCATGTATCTAGTTTTGGGATTTGGAAGTCGTTTTTTTAAATGATGACTAGAAACTGATAACCCAAACATTTACAACATAAATATTTCAGTTCTTGAAATATAAATACTACATTATCATAAATTATACTAATATTTTTATGATAACATTTATAATTATTTTTACATGAAACCTTGGTGCTTATAATAAAATAAAATAAAATAAAAAGTCCGTATACATTTGCCTGCATTATAATTTTTAAATTATTATGAATTATTTTAGTTTTGGGTTGATAAAACGTTCAAATTCTTCCTTGATAAATGATTACATAAACTAGTTGATAATGACTTTATTTGACAATGAATTAATTTGCCTTTTTCTTTCCTTATTTCTCTCTAAAAAAAGCCTTATGTCACGGTAAAGTGATATTTTAACTTTTGAATGGAGTAGAGTTTACAGTATGACAATCGATTACAACCAAAAGCGTCAATAAATTAAATAGTTAACCATCAGCTTAATGTAGGCCTTTGCATAATTACGAAAAATTGTTCATGTGTTGAATAGAAACATAAATGGTGACAAGGCACAACCCGATCCATAAATCTGCGTCTAGGGTCATCAAGGTCAAGGTTGCGGTCTGATGACTCTTTTGTTTCTTTGTTTTTGCCGAACAAAAATCAACACAATTGTTTTTATGGTGAGATTTAACATGGTTATGGAGAAAAAGCTTTTTTTTCAGTGCTTTGTTTCACGTTTTTTTTGTAGATGACGGATTGTCGTTATTTGTTGTGTCCTGCTGCCGTAACCGTATCACATTTGAAGAAATTCATTCGCCTGAAATTCAATCTGTGTGACCGATATCAGGTATATATATATAAAGTCAATTATCCCAAACCAACCACGTGTAAATAACCTGTATTTCTTAAGGAATATAGAAGTATTCATGAAGTGTAATCAGGCTTTTAAAATTTATTTCTTGCGGTTTTCAAATATTAAGTTTATTGTCAGTTGTAAATTAAAAGATTAAGATTTGACAAGGATATTTTTATAGTTATCAGATTTCCCCCATACATGTTTATTTCTATATGTCTGACCTATTTATAAGACAAAACTTTAAAGGTATTGTACTCTTATTTGTTTACAGTTCGATGGAAGTAAATATTGATGGAATATCTGGTCAATTGTTAGTACAGGAGATTGACAATCATCATATTTAAAAAAAAGTGAATTCCATCCTTTTAATTGTAATTTTGATATGCATTTTACGTGGCAGTAAAATAAATATAAATCAAAGTTAACGAAAAGGACGTGGCAAAATTCTGTTCTGTTTTAAGACACTAAGAAAATAATGATAAATCACTATTATGATACTCATCACACACAAACAGTACGTGCACTAATAAGCTCTTTATAACTGAAAAAGAAATAGTATATTCATATAAATAATCTGACGCATAGAAAACTTTTTTAAATACACAATACATGTCAACGAATGCAGTTTCCATGAGTTGTAAGTTCTAAACTTGACAGTGTTCCAGCTTGAATCTCAGGGCAGAAGGGTGCTAGTTGTCTGAAAGGGCACTTTAGCGTAATAACCTAGATTGTAAGGGCACTGTTGGACAGTGTATAAATAACCTTGAATGTTGCTAGGCTCATCTGGAGAACATTAGTTGTATTTAAACCATATTCAAAATTAATGTGTTCTTGATGTTGGTTTCAGTAAAATTTTTATCAAATTAACATACCATGAAGCAAAGCATATCATTTGATGTTAATCTAAACAAACTAGTACATTTGGTAAGGAAAATATAATCATCAGAAATTTCAATGTTTTATAACTTTATATACCAGTCTATAAAAGTAAACAAGTAGTTTTGAAAGATGGAGTTATACATGCAAAATTGAATGTTTAATCTAATTAGATTATCTACATTTAAATTGCTTGATCAAATTAAACATATAGTATATTGTTATTAAAGTTATTTATTATCATTTCAATTGTTACAAAAAGTATTTTAAGTGCACATCAAAGTGCTCCTAAGTAAGGAGTTTTATAAATATAACAGGTGAGACAGGAGATGATCATATTATATTGATGCAATAATATATTGCATATATTACAGGAGGTATAAACATTTTACTTTTTTTCCATCATTGTTTAAAAAAAAGGCATTTGTTGAGTGCTCCTATAAAAGGAGGATTATAAAATACAAGAAGTAAAACAGGAAGTTATGTTCAAAGTACAAATTTCTTTGATTCTTTTTTAAATTTCATACTCATGATTATAAAACAAAACATGTTTTACCAATTTAGTCAAAACTATGTATGCCTTTAAAATTGTTTTAGATTTTATTTTTATATTATGCCTACTGAAATAAATTTTTCAGGTGTACATGCTGTACATAAACATTGCAAATGGATAACATGTGGACATTTAATTCTGTATTAAATATCTAGTATGTTCAATTATCTTAAATCCACTAATTAGCAGTAAACAATCATTAACAGAGGTGATAAAACTGCCAAAGGCAATAGGTATTTAACTTAATCCCATTGTCAGTTAATTAGTGTTACACAGTCAGGTAACAATTTTACCGGAAACGTCAATAGGCATGAAAATTTGAAATTGTATTTTTAAAAGGCAGAGGGTGCATTCTTTTGCTTTGGAGGCAGAAGGGCGGGGTAAGGGCACCAAGGGCGGGCCGCCCTTCTATTTAGGGCAGGCAGGAACACTGAACTTGATATTGCTGGATATGCAACATCAATATATTGTTTTTTTGTATATTTGAAGATCGATGTTTATCACTCTGATGAAATCCTTCAGGACCATTACACAATTATGGACATTGCGTACATCTACGCTTGGAGACGAGTAAGTTAAATTTTCCTTTAATTTGATATTTAGTACTAAGAAAAAACCTTATCAACATTGATTTATGCCAATATCCTCATCTTGTATGAAAGAAGATCCTCATTACGGATAATTTGATTCGTATTTGGTAACACATTTTATTCTCTGTAGAATAACAATATATAAAAAGAGAATCAAACATAAGATAAATTGCATCTTTTTTTATTATTATTACACGTTAGCACAGTTTTGATTGCAATACATTTGAATCATTGCATCAGAAGATATAATTTTATTCATTTGAAATGTTCAAATTAATGTTTGAATTAGAATTATTTTTTTACCGTTTACCGATGCGTTGACGACACGAAGGGCGTTGATCAGAAAATGTCTTCTTAACTTTTCAAATATCATTTTCTCATATTTTTGAGTTCATATCAAAATGTTCATAAAATGCCGCTACCTTGAAAACATCTTTTGAGTAAACTGAAAAATATGTTTTTTCGTCATGTTTCGTCGATTTGTAAGGTGTCATTTGAACAAGGTGAGTACATATCTGAGAATATCTGTCTCATATATGACCATATTATCTAATTGTAACCGGATTCGCGTCACTTTTTCCTCGATTGTCACACGTACAACCAAATGTGTACTAACCATGAGCAACACGACGAGTACCACGTGTGGAGCAGGATCTGCTTACCACTTTGGAGCACCTGAGACTCCCCCGTGGATCTCAGTTGTTTAGCTTTGCATTGTTTTGTAGACTGTTGTTAGTCTTATAGATGTTTTTCGTTTTTGTCATGGTTTTGTTGGTTTCTCTTCGACTTATCAATTTTGATTGTCCCTTTGTATCTTTCGTCTTTTTTAATAAAGATTGGCTTTCCCATTTCATGTCAATATACAAATTAATGTAAGGATGACTACCATTTAGATGTAAAGTAATACAATATGTTTATATCTACGAATTTTTAAGTCAATGCGTATTCTATTTTTGTTAAGTCTACATGTATATATCACGGAAGTGAGACATAGTGATCCTACATTCCGTCGACGACGTCAACATGTAGGTTCAGTCTGTGGTTACATTTTTTTTTAGACATCAATAACCTTTTTTCTGTAAGTGGACTTACTGTTGTCAGGTCATTAAAGATGGCATATTTTGGCTTTAATATTGATTCACTTATAGGGTCTTTGCATCAGAAATAAACACATTTATTCTAAAACCAGTTGTTGGCATGATACGGGTTATGTTCTTCTCATATATTTTATGATGGTAAGATACTAAACCCCTAACGGAAGGGATTGTGCCTGATATTCATATGATGAAGACATAATCTTTTAATCAATTTAATTGAGGTCTGGATCTGGCATGTCAGTAACTGCTAGTAGTCCTTTGTTAATTTATGTATCATTGTCATTTTGTTTAGTTTCTTTTGTTACCTATTCTGACATCGGACTCGGACTTCTTTTAAACTGAGTTTTACTGTGCGTATTACTTTGTGTTTGTTTTTTCTACATTGGCTAGAGGTATAGGGGGAGGGTTGAGATCTCAAAAAACATGTTTAACCCCGCCGCATTTTTGCGCCTATCCCAAGTCAGGAGCCTCTGGCCTTTGTTAGTCTTGTATGATTTTTAATTTTAGTTTCTTTTATATATTTCGGAGTTTAGAATGACATCCATTATCACTGAACTAGTGCATATTTTTGTTTATGGGCCAGCTGAAGCACGCCTCCGGGTGCGGGATTTTCTCGCTGTATGGAAGCCCCATTGGTGGCCTTCGGATGTTTTCTGCTCTTTGGTCGGTTGTTGTCTCTTTGACACATTCCCCATTTCCATTCTCAATTTTAGTTTTTTTACATTTAACATTTAGATACAATATAAGATTTAAGTTATTCAATCATCAATAAATTCATGAAATTTTATGGAAAAATACCCTAATTTGACAGAAGATAAAGAAAGTATCCAGAGCATTTTAAAAAATATTTCCGTATTTTACTGATAAAAGGATTTGTTAGACATCCATGCATTACTTCGTCAAACCTTCATAGAATTTCATGAAGCTTTTTTACAATAAAACGATAATGTCTGAAGCAGATCTCTGAAAATTATTTATTTTTTCATTTTTTCCGTATTTTACTGATCGATGGACTTTATTTTTTGAAATAAAATTTACGGACAGTTTGGGATTAAATTTTTTGACATGTTACATTTCTTAACATTCATTGATTGTTATGAAACTTGGACTGAGGCTAATCTTATAGATTAAGAAATAGCATCTAAGAAAAAAGTTTGATTTTGTTTAAATTTACGTATTTTACTGATAATTGGTCGACATTAAACTTTTACACTGACAGCAGCAATCGCAGAGCGAGACACAGGGTTCCGCAGAACCCTTTACGAATTTTTAGAAATACGTAACCAAACAAAGATCAAGTGTTAACAGAAATGTTTTTATATATTCCCGTATTGATACTTTTCTTTTTGGAAAAGGGTTAATTACAATATTAGCGAATATAAAATGATATTTATTGATTTTATGCCTTTTTTATTGCAGAGAGGACCTTTAAGACTATTTTATACCGTGTACACAAATCCCGCAAAACGGATAAAACGCAGTATATCTGCTACAGTAACATCAGACATAGACACAAGTATTGTTGAAATGCCGTGTACGACCAAACCATCAGAGAATGCTGACGATACTGATAAGAAAGTGGCATCTCCCGTTCAAACATCAACCAAATATGATGACCAATCAAAAAGTGAAACAAAGAAGCCTGAGATTCCTTCATCTACAGTCAGCTCCAGTAAATGTACAGAAACTGTTAGTTCCACAGTAGATTTTTCAAAACAGGAGAACAAGGTACAAATGCCAACTAATGAAGTCGTCACACAAAATTTGGAAATTCCACAGAAAACAGACAAAAAGAAAACTTCTGACATACAAAAAATGACAGAAATTCCAACATGTACTCAAATCAATGTGCCAACTCCTCACAGATCGTTCTTATTAGGACCGAAACCAAAAGAAAAAACGGAAACGAAGCAAAAGGAGTTGTCAAGTTGGAAAACTTCTAAAGATAAAATTCTTAGTCTACCAGTGAAACATCCAGATAGTAAAATAACAGTCCCTCATCCAAAACCTATAGAAAATGTCTCGAAAGTCTCGACTACTTTGAAACTACCAAGTGCTTCATTTACTCATAGCAACGGCAAGACCACGAACACTAATGCTAGTAGCCAAATAATGAAAGCAAGCAGCAGTAGCACTTCTACTGGTAGCAAAAATACGAATTCAGTACACGACAAACAGACAAAACGAACTCACGTCGATTGTTGTGTTTCGCCCGACACAAAGAAACCAAAATACAATACGGAATCTATTGCTAAAACCGGGATTTATAAAAATGGTAAGGATAACCATGTAAATAAACCTGTCAACATCCCATATGTTACTAAATCTCCAACAAGTCTTGTTGGTAGTACATTGTCGTCTGCTGATAAAGCACGCAAACTTCTTCATATACCAGAGAGGCCAATCCTTCCGTATGCCCCTATGGCAGCGCATTATCAAAGCATGAATGGTTTCTTCAATTATAGATCCCAAATACAGGATTACGGTAATGATGCACCGCAGGACCTTAGCATGAAAAAGAAATCTAGCGACGCTAATGATAATACAAAGAATCTACCGGATTCAACAAAACACTCACCTCCTGCGCCAAAAAGTGCTCCTGATAACAAACAGAAAAAGGAAAAAAACGGAGAAATTGACAAGTACGCGTTCACCGATGATGACGCAGCTACCCCAGTTACGTCACGTAAACTGCAACATGTAAAGTCAGAACCTTTGACTTTGAATTGAATAATTATTGTATGGCTTCAATGGATAAGAATTTTTTATGTGAGTTTGGCAAGTAGGAATTTGTATTGTCATGACAGGATAAGTTCTGTGGACGTCATGCTTATGTCACAGAATATCAGTTAGTGCTAAATTGTTTGTTTAAGTAATGCGTGAAAAAAGAATGTGGCTGTTATTGGACTGCTCCATGAAGCACTAAAAAAGGAAGTAAATAACAACTGGAATTAGGTTTACAAAGAGACGAATTATGTTATTGAAAAGTCAATGCTTATAGTGCGAATTGCATTTGTAAATGCTAGCTGCTTCAAACCGACAGGCTGTATGTATTATTTACAAGCTTTATAGGTAAATATTTGACCAGGATTGGTTTCAGGGGATATAGGTGATTTTTCTTCATTCCATTTAATTCGTTTTTCTTTTGGGACATGATATGTATTTTTTTCTTTGACTTATGATTGCCTTGACCTCTTGGTTCTTTTCCTTCTTTTTGATGGTACAAATAAAAAAATATAAAATTTATTATAATTAAATCATAAGGTGTTTTTTAGAAATATTTTAAACACTTCATGTGAAAATAATATACTTTTACAACATAATTTTTATTCATATAACTAAGAAATATAAACATAATTTTATTGTCAGAATTAGTATACTTAAAAATTAAGTACAAATAATTTTAGTAAACAAAAGAAGAATACTTCAATATACAAAACAGAGAACAGATACCAGACTGACAGCAGTGTTATTTATTTACAAAATGTTTGATAGACATCAAGCAAAACAAAAGATAATAAGTAATCATTCTATTATGTATGCAATGCCATCATATAGAACATTAAACAAATATACACAGCACAATAGCACCAGTAAACGTATAACTCATATACAACGGAGTCTCAGTGGCGGATCCAGAAATTTTCATAAAGGGATGGGCACTAAGAGGGGGCCCATTCCGGTCATGCTTCAACAGTTTCAAGAAATCAAACGTGTCTTAAAAATTTTGCTAATGACAGAACTAAAACTAGTGAATGTTCCTCGTCAATGTCCTACTTAAATATTTCATTTATAAAATTAATCTTTAAAATAAAGAGAAGAGATCAAAATACAAAATATTAAAAACCATAAGCACACAGTTTGAATTATAAATTTGATTTTGATTGAACATTGGACACACGATTTAAAAAAAATGATGTAGTCTTTTTTTATTATGTTCGCTAAACGATTTTAACAATTTCATTATACTTCATATTTTACATAATTATATTTTTCATTTTCGCACATTCATAACAATCATGTTTATATTTACAATCATACATTTCTGTACATAATCACTCCTTGAATTGTTTTTAAGTTGGTAAAGAAAATATTTTTTCTTAATATTATGTATAACATAATTAAAAGTCATGGGTATCAATTTTACTCTTTTATAATTTGTATTGAAAGACAAATCCTAGATATTAATTGTATTATTAGTGTTAATTGAAATGATAATAAAAACTAAAAAAATTACCTGCTAAAAGGTCCAATAGAATTAAAAGTCGTGTTAAACATGAACAAGTTAACAAATTGAAAAATTATATGGTCTTTGTATTTTTGCCCCAAAGTTGTTTATTAATTCCATTTAAATTCGATCTAAATATTGCACTTTGGTGATGATATTATATTTCATAACTGGTCAAAATTTAAAGAAAGGTATATCTCTCTCTCTCTCTCTCTCCTCTCTTTATATATGAAACAATGGAAGGTACAAACATTTTTGATAGGTGTTGATAAAAATGTGTATTAAGTGTTATGTTTTTACTTCATATTGTTTTATTTGAATTTAAAGCTATTTATTTTAAGGATACATATATTATATCGAATGAAATCCTTGTGAAGGAGTTAATATTATTTTATGTTTGGTTGTATGAGATACAATCTGTTAATGTCTGTTGTTGTAGAAATAAAAAAGTTTATGTGAGTTACTGTTTATTTAGGGTCAGATTTATGGCCAAATTACCCTTGATTGTTTTACATTCAGTGTTAAAATTTGAAAGTCATTGAAACCTATTGGAATTTAAATAGTAGAGAGTTGAAATGAAATACATAAAAGATAATTTCAACAGTTTTACATATATCCATGCAATCATTGTGTTATTAAGCGCTATGTGTAGTTGCATGTGGAAGACAATTTTGATAAAAAATAGCAAATTGTTTTTATGGTAAAGTTTTGAAATTTGAATCGAATGCATGGTAACCTGAAAAAATTAATTTGTATCTGAAAGGCATTACATAAATATACTACAAATATAATTTTGCTCTAGTTTAAGAAAGGCCTTCAGATAAATTTTATAGAAATATACAAAATATTTGCCAAAATCTACCAGTTATGGGCTATCTAAAGACATTTTTAATTAGTGCATGTGTTCAAAAATACAACATTATAATGTTAGACTCTCAAATTACACTAACGACGCTGTACTACGATACACTTTAGTGAAAACTGGAATGAAAAAAAAAGGTCAAAATAACAAAAATACCGAACTCCAAGGAAAATTCAAAACGGAAAGTCCTTTATAAAACGGCAAAATCAAAAGCTCAAACACATCAAACGAATGGAAAACAACTGTCATATTCCTGACTTGGTACAGGCATTAACTTATGTAGAAAATGGTGGATTAAACCTGGTTTTATAGCTAGCTAAACCTCTCACTTGTATGACAGTTGCATAGAATTCCATTATATTGACAACAATGTGTGAGCAAAACAAACAGACATAAAATGTAAAAATGTCAAAAATTGGGGTACAGCAATTTAGCCTTTTTGAAAACGGCAATGTGATGGGTATAAAATCGGGGAAATAGGCTGTTACTTTTTTTTCGTTAAATTTTGATCCCGTGTTTCATTACATAATCAAAGGTGGCAAAAAAGGTGCAAAATGAAATAAAACAAGGCGCACAAAAATAACACAAAAAAAAAAAAACGTCTTCAGATATTTCAGTTGGATATCATTTATTACTATTTGTAAAGGTCATAAACAGCTTACCATTTATTTCATTTACTATAAACAAAGGTATTTCTGTGTCATTACTTGTGATCACTTATCTAACAGTTTCACACACATATATATGTTGTGTACAAGTTATCATTTTGTATAAATTATGATTTGTACAAAAAAAATGTACAAATTATAATTTGTATTTTGACTTTGTACAAATTATAATTTGTACAAAAAGTGTCTGTACAAATTACAATTTGTACAAAATTTGACTCACTTATAACTTGTACAATAATTTATAGTATGGATTTTGTTATAAAAAAGCAATGATACACACTATAGAATTTTTATTCAATGACCACACAATAAACCTTATTTTTAAAATACAAAAATACCCAGATGGAGACAGGCAAATGTAATTGATACATGCATGCCAGTTAATTCTGAAAGTATAATAGAAATTGGCCCATGCAGTGACAATTCTGATAGAATAATAAAAATTGGTTCCAGTGATAATTCTGATAGTATAATAGAAATTGGCCTCAGTGACAACTCTGATAGAATAATAGAAATTGACCCCAGTGACAATCAGGATGACACTGAAGTTGAAACAACAATCATACGTGCCAGGAAGCTTGCGCTGTCTGGCCAAAAGATCCAAGTCGAATATCTAACCAAGAAAACGAAACGGAAATTATCATAACATGCTGTGGGGGATAATGTCATTTTACCATTTCCGCAGTACGATCGTGCCCCAACTGATCCTCGAAATATCTTAGGTGTAATTTTTTAATCTGGAGAATATTTGTACTGCATTTGAACAGCTGTAGGATTTAAACAGGATATTTGTCGAGAAATCAAATTGAAGCTGTTAAAGACCCATCTTTATTCGCAGCAACGGTTCCTGAGCTTTAACTTTCGCTACATGAAGCAGCTTTCAAAAATGGTGGTCAGGGTTTTTCTTTCATGTAAATGCAAAGGGCGCAGCACTTCTAAATGTAAATGTAAAAAGCAAAAGTTGTACAATTTCCAATGCCATAATTAACTCGCATGCTCAAACAAATGATACAGAACTATTTTTGTATTTTGTAAATAAGGTTTATTGTGTGGTCATTGAATAAACATTCTACAGTGTGTATCAATAGATGTAAGAAGATGTAATATAAGTGCCAAGGAGACAACTCTCCATCCAAGTCACAATTTGTAAAAAGTAAACCATTATAGGTCAAATACGGCCTTCAACACGGAAAATGACCAGTGTAAAACCATTCAAACAGGAAAACCAAAGTTTTTTATAACAAAATCCATTCTATAAATTATTGTACAAGTTATAAGTGAATTTTAGTCAAAAATTGTACAAATTGTAATTTGTACAAGCACTTTTTGTTTGTACAAATTACAATTTGTACAAAGTCAAAATACAAATTATAATTTGTACAATTTTTTTGTACAAATTACAATTTGTACAAAATGATAACTTGTACACAACATATATATATATTTAGTTTACTTATACTGTGGATTATTTATTATTCGTGGAGTACCAATTTTCGTTGATTTCATGGGTATATGGAAACCACGAATTTAATTGTTCAACAAGTTTAAATTTTCTATGTGGTTGTATACAAACTTTTGTAAAACTACGAAATCAAATATCAATGAAATTTTTTACCCATATCTACGAAAATTGGTACCAACGAATATAAATGAATCCACAATATATCAAATACCGATCACAGAAATCTTATGGCCTGTTCGTACAGTTGTACAGATCGGAAATAAGTAGACTACTAGAGATACTTCGTCGTTTTTGTCAATATGATGTTATGAATCGTCTTCTTTCTTCAATTCAAGCTTTTTATTACCGCTTTTTTTAAGATACAAAATGAAAACAACTCTTTATAAATCTAATGCATCCGAAACGCTTTTCTGGATTCACCTTCATCAGGAACGCCCAAAGCCAAGTATTTGAAAGGCAAGGACGAATAAATGTTCGACAAAGCCGTCCGCGAACTATCAAAATCAGCGAGCAGAGCACTCGGTGCGTTGTATGGCAAATTTATAAGCGCAGGTGGAATGACACACTCCGTATACCCCAAGTTGTATTCTACTATGGTTGAACCAGTGTTATTTTATAGTTCGGGAATATGGGGCACACAAGTGCATTCAGTAATAAACTCTATTCAGAACAAAGCAGCTAAATTTTTCATGTCTGTTGGAAGATACACAGCAAATACTGCGATTCGAGGAGATATGGGTTGGACCTCGTGTTTTACGAAACAAAGAACTGCATGTATACGATTATTAAGTCGGATATTGCGATCTGATGATACGCGTTTAACTCGAAAGATTACCGAGTGGACTAAAAATCGACGTAAAGGATGGTACGTTAAAGTGAAAAGTTTTGCGGAAACCGTTGATGCCACTGCTATTCTTAATGATACATTAATTTCTACAAAACTGTTATGCGAACAATAAAGGAACGCTTGGATGTCGTTGATAACGATGAATTCAAACAAGAGTTGTTTGATGATTCGAAAATGTAAACGGAAATAAATTAAGGACATACGGTTTATACAAAACAAACGTTAAAACTGAACGATACCTGAAGCTACAGCTCCCAAAAATGTGCGTCGAACTGTTTCCCTGTTCCGTAGCGGGT
The DNA here is from genome assembly GCA_017311375.1 of Mytilus coruscus. Taxonomy (NCBI): domain Eukaryota; kingdom Metazoa; phylum Mollusca; class Bivalvia; order Mytilida; family Mytilidae; genus Mytilus; species Mytilus coruscus. The sequence goes on along the minus strand of CM029596.1, from coordinate 47,305,439 downwards.
CTCTGCCGCTGACGATCGAGACAGGACGATATGCCCGACCGCGAACACCAGTAGATGAAAGACTATGCCGATTATGTAATAGGAACGATGTTGAAAGTGAAAACATTTTTGTTGTTTTGCCAATTATATGACGATATTAGATTTGAATTGTTTGCTAAAGCTAGAACTTTAATTGATGGTTTTGATACTCTTGATATGGACAGTAAATTTATCGAAATAATGTCTTGTGAAGATATACAAACTTCTTTGTCATATGCAATTTTTAAATCTTTTCAGAGACGAAAACTATTTAGCACATGAGAATTTATCAAGCAATAATATTTAATGTTTTTTCTATTTATATTTATAAGCAGTGATTTTAACTCAAATACTTTAGTCATTTTGGAAAACCTTTACTTTTTGTAAGTTTGACTGTGATTATTAATATTTCTATTTTTATTTCTTATTTTAAAGCTCAGTGTGATGATAAGTAAATCTTTTAAATCTTTTTAGATTTTTAGAATTTGAATTTTACACATATAGAGTAAAATGACTTGTTTAGTGAATTTCAAATATGTGACACTATAATAAAATAAATCATTATTAATAATAACCGAAACTGACCAAATAGAACTAAAAAGTAATAGCCAAATCCAGCTAAGTCCAGGTTTCTGAGGGAATTGAAACATTAGTTTCTTAATTATTTATAAATTATAAACAGACAATTTAAGAAAGGTTTGTTATGAATCTTGCCAGTACCCAAGTACCGACTACTGAGCTGATGATACCATCGGTGACTGATAGTCCACAAGCAGTCGTATCGACCCCGTGTTGTAAAACAAATTAGTGACTTCCTTAAATGATTAGTCATTGTCACATAACTTAAATTTTGTTTCTGTCACATGTTCGATACCTCTGCTGGTGAACTGCCATTCCCGAGGATAACATTAGCTCGGTAGCCAGTTCTTTGTTTTCGACATGATTTATAAAATAGCTTTCTTAAATTTCGCCGTTGAATTTTTTAGAAATATAAAAGAAACTAAGGTTCAAACTCCCTCCGGCAAAGTTGACCTAGGGGTATTTGGCTATTTTAGTCTTCTTTGGGTCCGTTTTTGTCATATAACTACCGAGTATTCAAGTATTTAAACATCCTTGGCTTGTTTTTTTTTTTTTTTTGGGGTTGAGCGTTCCTAATAAAGGTAAATTCATTTCGGACGCACCAAATTTAATAAAGTGTTATTTTCATCATCTACTGTCGACACCACGTGTTGGTCGATCGTTATCATGTGACGTTGAATTTGTCCAAAATGATCATAGGCATATTTCCCAGTGTACTTTACGTTTACCTTTCTTGTGGAATATATTACCACCTTTGACCTCTGTTTAATGCGGCAGGTGTGTTTTACGAAGCAGGATATGCTTGAGATTACCTACATGGTTTGGTGGGAATTATTAATGCCCAAGATTTACTTGTTTGCTCTTCGTATACCCCATTTCTTGTTTGCCCATTCCTCTGTATAGTCCCTTTTGATTTGTTTCGGTAGAGTATTGTCCACTTGATACTGATTTCTGTATGCTTGTTGTAGCTATATTCCATCTTTTCATGTAAGGAACACAGTCGTGCATGTATATACAGCGAAATAAAACTTCTAATAGCGAGCAACCAGAATTGGGTAACATTGACGTTAACTGTTTCATAACACTTAAACAGGATGACATGTCTCATTGAAATTGATTGATTTGACCTATATATTGTGTGAACGTCAATTAAGCTGCAACAGTACAGAGTGCAATATATATGGGTCATTATGCGGTTTTAAACTATCATAAAGATGCATATGTTCTTCATTCTCTGACATGCATCAAACAATTGAATTTTTGAAATGGCAAATATTGAACGGGCTTTGAACTGGAATATCAAAACTATTTCTTATGGTAACTTCGGAAATTTTAAATTGAATTTTGTAAAAGTATAAGAAAATACAATACTTACCTAACAAAATTACAAGATGTATTGCCAAATTTGAATGCTTTAAACAATAATTTAAGGAAAACCTGAGCTAAAAAATATTTTATTTAAAAACCTCTAATAGATACTGGAACCCCTGATAAGACAATAATGGTGTCTTTTTTCTTCTTTTCAAGAAAGTTTGATTTCAACACCACAAATATATCCAAGAAAGAAAAAAGAAGATCTCTTTAATTAACCATTTATGATTTACCTAATGTTATACAATAATATATTCCATAGTTGTTTTGATTTTAAATTTCCTATTTGTGAATATGTCAGTCTGTTAACTTTTGTTAAAACCTCTTTCTAAATTATTAACATCTATTTTATTTGAACCTCTTTCTAAATTATTAACATCTATTTTATCAGCAATCAAAGCCGGGCTCCAAAGTTATTGTGAAACTGCCTATTCTAGAGGTGGCGTGAATCAGATGTGGATACTAAAAAATTCCAAAGATCTTTTAGAGTACATACAATCTAAGACTCTCTCATCTTGCAATAGTATTAAAACATTTGACTTTTCTACACTTTACACAAGTATTCCCCATTCCAAACTAAAAGACAAATTGAAAGAGTTGGTATTACTTTGCTTCATATAAAAGAATGGCGAACGTAGATACAAGTATCTTGTCTTGGGAGGATAAATCCTACTTTGTAAAGAATCACTCTGATTCAAACAAAAAAAGATGCTTGATTTCTTGATTGACAACATATTTGTTACGTTTGGAGGACGTGTTTTTCAACAGACTGTTGGAATTCCAATGGGAACCAATTGTGCCCCTCTTCTTGCCGACTTGTTTCTTTATTATTATGAGGCTGACTTCATACAGGAACTTCTTAGGAAGAAAGATAAGAAGTTAGCAATATCCTTTAACTCTACGTTCCGCTATATAGATGATGTTCTCTCACTAAATAATACAAAATTTGGTGACTATGTTGAACGAATCTATCCCATCGAACTAGAGATAAAGGATACTACAGATACAGTTAAGTCTGCCTCATATCTTGACTTACATCTAGAAATTGACAATGAGGGTCGGTTGAAAACAAAACTTTACGACAAAGAGATGATTTCAGCTTCCCAATTGTGAACTTTCCATTTCTATGAAGCTACATTCCAGCAGCGCCTGCATACGGAGTATATATCTTTCAATTGATACGATATTCCCGGGCTTGTGTTTCCTATCATGATTTCCTTGATAGAGGATTGCTGCTCACAAGGAAGCTATTAAACCAAGAGTTCCAAATGGTGAAGTTGAAATCATCCCTTCGTAAATTTTACGGACGCCATCACGAGTTGGTTGACCGTTATGGAATTACAGTTTCACAGATGATATCGGATATGTTCCTTATGTTGTAACTACAATACCCTTCCCTTTTCACGAATGTGACTTACCGAATTAGACTATTTACCGGATTTGTAATAACATAAGCAACACGACGGGTGCCACATGTGGAGCAGGATCTGCTTACCCTTCCGGAGCACCTGAGATCACCCCAGTTTTGGTGGGGTTCGTGTTGCTTAGTCTTTAGTTATTTGTCTGTTTGTCTTTTATTTTTGGCCATGGCGTTGTCAGTTTGTTTTCGATCTATGAGTTTGACTGTCCCTCTGGTATCTTTCGTCCCTCTTTGTGCATACATGTCGTGCCAGTCTATTGGTTTTAATAAGGCAAATTCATTATAGAAAACATGAATAAACGATCCGTTGAAAAAATGCATGCAAAACAGTCTACAAAAAAGATGCGAAGGATACCAAAGGGACATACCAACTCAAAGTCGAAAATAAACTGACAACGTCATGGCTAAAAAAGAAAAATACAAACAGACAAACACAACATAGAAAACCAAAGACTGAGCAACACGAACCCCACCAAAAACTGGGGGTGATCTCAGGTGCTCCGGAAGGGTAAGCAGATCCTGCTCCACATGTGGCACCCGTCTTGTTGCTCATGTTAGTACAAACCTGGTGATAAGTCTAATTCGGTAAGTCACATTCGGGAAAAAGGGGACGGGATTGCAGTTACGACAATTGGAACATATCAAGTTTTCAATTTCCCCTGCTCTAAAATGTAGTGGCGGAACTTTACAGGTATGACCAAAATGTTCTGCAAATGGATTTAATCATAAGGAAACAGCGACAGACAAACACTGACTTCGAGTCCTGACTTTGACTTAAAAGGCTAAGGGTATTATCTTATTGTGGCGTCAATCCTACCGTAACAAAATATGGATTCCCCATTGGCCTTCCATACGATTTGGAAATCAAAATACATTTGTAAAAATGAAAGGCCAATTAACGTTTTTTATCAACTAATATGCATTTTTTTTCTTTGCTAAGATGTATACATAGGTCAAGCGAACTGTATTTTCCCGGGAATCTCGTGGTAGCGTGCTGGAATCGAGTGTGGAAGGTCTTATGTTGGATCCAATGTCGAGTCAAATGACTAAATAACACTTACATTGTTGGGTGAAAACTGATTGGCTTGGAGATTAAAATAATATATGCAGTTGAAGTGACATGTCTTTCTGTGATTAAATACTTTGTGACATCTCATATTTAAAATTTCCCTTAGCTTGTCCATTCCGATTACAAAGAAGGCCTAATACTACCTGATACTAAGAGGTGCTTGTCCAGAAAAGTTTTGAAATGTTGCCTTTTAACGTTTTATATATCTATTGATCGGTCATCCAAATAGAAAGATCAAAAGGAAAACTCTTAAGTATAATATAAAAGATAAATTCTGTCAAAATTTCAGCAATTTTACGCCCCAAGGAAACTGCGGTTTTGGCTGTTATATTTATAAATCCTTCTGGCTTTAAAACTCGTCAACGTCTCAGTACTGTTACACCACTGCCCAAGGTTAGGGGAGGATTAGGCGCCCGCTAACATTTCTAAACCCGCCACATTCTGTATGTGTCTCTCCCAAGTCAGCTAGAAGCCTGTAATTCAGTGGTTGTCGTTTGTTGCTATATATCATATTTGTATTTTGTTCATTTTTACTTAAATCAGGCCGTTAGTTTTCTCGTTTGAATTGTTTTACATTTGTCGGAGCCTTTTATAGCTGACTATGTGGTATGGGTTTTGCTGAATTGTTATAGGCCGTACGGTAACCTATAGTTGTTAACTTCTATGTCATTTGGTGTCTGGTGGAGAGTTGTCTCATTGGCAGTTATACCAAAACTTCTTTTTATTGTACTGAATCGTTTCTTTGTTGATAAGCTTATCATCTTTATCTTTTTCTTTAGTCCATATTCCAAGTTTTGGGTAGATTTGTCGAATTATGATGCATACATTTATTGAAAGAAGGTTTTTATAGCTTTCTTTTAAGATGTCTCCAACATTAATCTTAATTTGCAATGACAGGAAAACCCGTTGTTATTTACTCTGTCTGGGCCATGTGTTTTTCGTTGTTGTTTGCCTTGGTTTGTGTGTCAGATTTTTCGGGGAGTCGAGTGTTTGGTGATTGATGTAGCATGTTGTGTTGTGTGGTGTTTTGGCGATTCCTTTTAACCCTTTTTATGTATTATATAAACTGTTAACACAGCGATATGTCTCGCCTATTTGTTATTTTGATAATGCAAATGTTGAAATTAAAATAGCAATACTTTAATATGTAAGTTATGCAAATATTCAAAGTCAATAAACCATGACTGAAGGTACAGGGCTAAACAATCTCCATGGAAATGAGTTGTGCCAATACTAATACAACTGTATACCAAATACCACTGAAATTTCATAAGTCTTTCCTTTTAAACAAACCTAAACACAAACATTAACTTATAAACTATGTAAAAGTTTCAAAGCCAATGAACCATAACGAGGATGTGGGGTTATATAATCTCCATGGAAATAAAATTGCAAATGCCAATACATTTGCATATCAAATATCATTGACTTAACATTAGTGGTTCATCTTCAATTGACCTAATCAAAAACTAATACATGTAAACTAAGCAAAAGTTTCAAAGTCAATGGACCATGACTGAGGGGGCGGGCCAAATAATCTCCATGGAAATGAGATATGCCAATGCTTATACAACTGCATACCAAATATCATTGACCTACCACTTGTGGTTCACCATAAACTGACCTAATCACAAACTTATACATGTAAACGAATCAAAAGTTTCAAGGTCAATAGACCATGACTGAGGGCGGGGCCAAATAATTTCCATGGAAATGAGATATGCCAATGCTTATACAACTGCATATCAAATATCATTGACTTAACATTACTGGTTCATCTTCAACTGACCTAATCACAAACTAATACATGTAAACTAAGCAAAAGTTTCAAAGTCAATAGACCATGACTGAGGAGCGGGGCCAAATAATCTCCATGGTGATGAGATGTGCCAATGCTAATACAACTGCATACCAAATATCATTGACCTACCACTAGTGGTTCACCATAAACTAGACCTAATCACAAACTAATACATTGTTGACGCCGCCGCCGACGCCGGAAACAGCATACCTATGTCTCGCTTTTTGACTCCGTCAAGGCGAGACAAAAACTATTTAAATTCCAGTTAAAGTTAAATTTATGCACTTTTTCAGTGCCCTTTTTGACTGACGTTTCTCGACAGGGTACATTGTGAGAACAGGAATCAAATATAAATTTATAATCTCAATATTTCACCCTCCAAGCAAAAAAAAAAAAAAAAATATCAGCATTGTTGTTAACATTTACAAACATTTTGAAATAATTGAATACAGTTTTCAAGTCGAAGTATAAATTTGTGTGTCGGTTACCGTTTCTAGGCCGCTGGTGTACGTAACAGCGTATTACAACTCTTTACCAAAACGTCCGTCATTCCAACATGCATTGCATGCTTCATGGATATTGCTTCGGTTTAAAATTACAGTTGAAACACCGTTAAGGTAACACGATACCGAATGGCATATCTCCCGATTTCTAAATGTTTTGGCTCACTTGTACTTTGATTCGAGTTACATCGGAATATTGAATTAAAAACGTGGGTCACCATCCTTATTTTTAATTTTTTTTTTTGTAATTCTGATTAGTAAATGTTAATTTTGGCGCCAAATTTACACAGATATTTAGGGAAAATGCCATCAATTTCATCAGTGGATGTGGACAACAGCAGGAACGATAACTCGTGGCGTAACATCATTCGGTATCGGGTAACGTTAAGTAGGTAACGTTTAATCGATCAGATGTCTTTGTTAAGCCTAATAAAGGACTTCAAAAATAACAACGAGTGCAGATTTAATAAACATTCTTTGGACGTTATTTTGCAATCAACTCATTTTTGAAGCAACAGTTGCGGATACAAAATGCCTATCCCCATTTCTATGTATTGAGGGTCCGTTTGTTTGCTATTGGGAAACCCCCAAATCGGACAAAAATAAAACAGAAGTTAAACGATTTCCTAAGATACTGGGGATTTTCTGAAAGTTAAGGAAAATGTAGAAATGCAGTGGTTTCGGAGGAGATACGAATACTAAATGGCCATAAACTTTATGCTGTCTTAATCATTTCAATGGTGGCTATATGGTTATCTCCTTATAGTGGTTATGTTTGGTTTAGAAAACGGCGATGGATGGATATGTTTACATGTGAGTCACCGCTAAGAAGACACATTACGAAGAACGTAAATTAACATTATTACTTCTTAACAAAACATTTTATAATACGACAGATATGACAACAAATTATAATAAATCTGATCGAAATTTGTACCCGTATGCTTTTCTATTCAACCTATTTGCCATTCCAAGGACAACATCGATATCATTTCCTATTTCTGTGGGAATATTGATCAGATCTCATGCAAACTACTGTTGACAAATACAACTGTTAATTTGGTCTATCTGGAATATTGCTGATAAGCGGGTTTAATCATACCAAAGTTGTCATAATTTAAGGTTTCTTCTGCTGATTAGATTGAAGTTATTACTAATTAGATGCTTTTAACTTTGATTTCTGTTTAAGATATTGAAAAGCCAATATTATTTTGCCTGGGGTTCAATATCGTATAATGGAATAACAAAAACGTATCTCTCTCTTTTGGATTTAATATGCATTAATCTCAAATGTATACACGTCGTTTTACTATTTTTATCGTATTTTTATGCATATGTTTTTTTTTCTGTTGTTGTTTTTGTTTTGTTTTATTTTCGTTTGTTTTAATGTTTTATTTTTTGTTTTGTAGATTTTGTGCAATATCGATTGAACTTCATTTGAATTTACAATAATATTATACACAACAGTGAATGGAAATGGATTCGACATACTTTGTTTGTTCTTTATAGCATTTCAGTCGGTTAAGATTCCAGAATTTCAGTCGGTTAAGATTCCAGAATTTCAGTCGGTTAAGATTCCAGCATTTCAGTCGGTTAAGATTCCAGCATTTCAGTTGGTTAAGATTCCAGAATTTCATGTCGTTGGCCAATACATAGCATGTTTTTCTATGGGAAACTGGCAGATTTTCTTGTATACTACTAATTGTATTTGACATGTATTTAAATGTTTTAACAACAACTATATAGAAGCAACATACTATATGTTTTGGTTTTTTATTCATTCTCGTCCCTGAATATGGGTGAATTATTTACCACTGGACTTTATTGAATTTAGTTTGTTGGCATTCCTGCCTGGAACATATTTGCCTTAAAAATGTGCCGGCATATTTATAATCCCCGCCTATTTTAGGACATGTATGACATAAAATCAGTCGGGTTGATGTTGTAAGATATTTTATTTTTGAAATCAATAACGAAAAGACGATATTTTTTAAATCAATATGCTAATAAATGAAAGTATGTTTTTTTTTACCCCTATACCCAAACCTCTCAAAGCAAGTTGTATGAAAATTACCTCACAGATCAGTATAGCTGGAGTGTGAGTCTCCAAGCTTAGATTTCATCGCAATTTAGCACTTGATTGATAACGTTTTCTAGTCTCGAATATACGCATGAAACGTTTGCTACTTGACGTTTAGAAAACTGCAATGTATCAAACGACTTTTATTTGGATAGAGAAAAAAAAAATAATAAACAAAATGATGTGCAATGAATTGCGTTCTTACAGTTTACTTCTTTTTGTTCAAAGATTATTCTATCCCTCTTGATTTAGGGGATAAAGCATGGAGTCTTCCTTCAACAACTCTGAAACATAAAATTAACTATACTTGGAAAAAAGGTTATCAGATTATTCACGACAACTATATATATACAGGTTAATAGCGTGGTCGTCACCATTAGCAAGAAATCCGTCTTATTTCAAAAAAAAATTATGAAAATACAAATCCAGTGAATAGTGATAAAATAGTCGTTGAGCCTTAAATACATAAGTTTTCTTAGATAGATTTGAATAAAAAAAGAAAAACGGGAGAGAATCTACCAAGAGGGGGAATCGGAAACCACAAGTCGAATTACAACAAACACAACATGATGGCCAAATGAAAAGCAACGAAAGACAAACAATAGTCCACAAACCACTTCAAAGAAAACTAAAGATTGAGCAAAACGAACCCCTCCATACAAAATCCAGGGCTGACTCAAGTGCTCGGAATGGATAGGCAGATCCTGCACCACTTCTTCTACCTGTCAGGTTGTTCATGGCAACTAAAGATTCTGTGATAAGTTGCATTCGGTGATGTCACAATCTAGAGAAGAAATGTCTACGCTAATTGATACATATATATACGTGGTCATCTGTGAAACAATTATTCAAGAACGGTCAATCAAATCATGAATGCGTCCGTAAAACTTTCGACGGGATGAATTCAACTAGGAACCCCTGGTTTCAGAGTTTCCTTATTAGCAAGGTAATCACGAATCATTGAGAGCAATCGAAAGTTCTTGAATATCGTGTCAAATTGGAGATACACACACATATATATATATATTCCATATGCTGGCATACATGTGTTTACGTAAGCCTTCCAAACACACGATTAACCAAAGGGAAAAGGAACATGACAACATACAGTAAGGTATCGATCTTTTTTTTTTAATGACTGCCTCGGTGGTCTAGAGGTAGCTTGCTTGCCACGAATGTGGGAGGTCATGGACTCGATATCGTATGTTTGATCAAACCAAAGATTTAAATCTGATATTTGCTGTTTCTCTATAAAGCATGCGGCTTTTAGGTGATGGATCAAAGACTGGTTTGCGCGGAGTTAGAATAATTTGATCGTTATGAAACAACCAATCAATGAATAAATTTTATGAACAACATACACACAAACATAAGTGCATACTTTCATACCACGTATTTTTCACAATTCAACGTACAAAAGTAAACCCCCTGAAATTCACATCATATGCTAATATTATTCATTTTAACCATGCATAATTTTGAACAGCGTCTTTATTCAAATGGGACAAAAAATTTAAATACACAACATACATAAATTACGAGACGATGAAACAACATCAATCATATAACTATTATTATCATTTAATATGGCGTTTTTATTGCCTTTTTATGTGAAATTTATGTATTAGTATAAAAGTACATAACAACGATGTGTACAACATATAACACTTCAATTTAAGAAGGCTAATTACAGGAAACTGTTTATTTTTATTGTTAGACATGTCGTTGTTATTGAAGTGTATGACATCCGACACTGCTTTGATATTTGAAATTTTATTTGTTCAAATTTTAGTTTGATAAACAATGTTTTTTGTAGATTGCATAATAATTGTGTTTTTATTTTTAATGGTAAATTAAACTGGATGAGTTCCAGTAAGAGTAAAAGAAACTTCCTGAAAATGAAAATATAGATGAATTTAATGAATTTATTTCGATCAGTGGTTCAACTTAACTAAGAAGCAGATTAAATAAAATTGAGAATGGAAATGGGGAATATGTCAAAGAGACAACAACCCGACCAAAGAGCAGACAACAGCCGAAGGCCATCAATGGGTCTCCAACGCAGCGAGAAAATCCCGCACCCGGAGGTGGTCCTCAGCTGGCCCCTAAATAAAATTGTGTACTAGTTCAGTGAAAATGGACGTCACACTAAACTCCAAAACATATAAATGAACTAAAATTAAAAAAACATACAAGACTAACAAAGGCCAGAGGCTCCTGACTTGGGACAGGCGCAAAAATGCGGCGGGGTTAATCATGTTTTGTGAGATCTCAACCCTCCCCCTATACCTCTAGCCAATGTAGAACAAAGAAACACATAGCAATACGCACAGTAAAACTCAGCCTAAAAGAAGTCCGAGTCCGATGACAGAATAGGTAACAAAATAAACTAAGCAAAATGACTATGATACATACATTAACAAAGGACTTTGTCCGTTCTGAAATGATTCCTGAATTCGTCCCGGTCATGACGTTCCTGAAGGAGAGTGTTGAAGGTAATTCTCGGTCTCTCTTAACAACTTATTTCTTGTCTCCAGTCTTCTCACTCTTGTATCATTTCTATTTCGCCTTCTGATGAGTTGGGTAATATTTAAAGCTGAGTTTTAATTTGTTCTAATGTTCTGCTGTCACATCATTGCCCCAGGTTTCGGAGTGCTTACGAAAAAAAGTAAAATAACAAAAATACCAAACTCCAAGGAAAACTCAAATAGGAAAGTCTCTTATCAAATGGCAAAATCAAAAGCTCAAACACATCAAACGAATGGAAACAACTGTCATATTCCTGACTTGGTACATAGTTTTTCCTCGAGACATTAATTGTCGAAATGCTCATCTCGTGCAGTAAAATTGGTACCGTTAGTATTGTTATTGCCTACATATATGTAAGGGTTTCTCGATTTGTTTGAATGTCCGAATAAAGCTCGTATTAATTAGTCTTAATTCTAAAATAGTTAATCTACTTTGCTGGTTATATTGTCTTTAACTTCTCTGGTCTAACTTTATTTATTTTTTAACCCATATCGTGTAGTCGGCTGTAAAAGGCCCGACATGAGAAATGCGAAACAATTCAAACGAAAAAATTAACGGTCTAATTTATAACAAAACGATCTACGAAAAAACAAATATGACAGACATGAACCAACAACAACCATTGTATTATATATATATATATATATACTGGAAAGTAGCCTTGCGGGTAATGTGTCAACATGGAGGATATCTTTTTGAAAGGGAGATATTGTTTACAGAGGTGTGTAAAAGAGGAATAATATCAATTGCCATTTACAATGAGAACGTTTTCCAGGAAAAGAGAAAGTATGTTTAAACCATTTTTGTCCCTTGAATTCGAAAATCAAAAAGTATTTTAAGTTTATCAAATGACATGCCTCGTAGATGGTGACAAGACATTAACTTTGTCGGACATACTTGATCTGGGGCTTCAAGCATTTTGTATTTACTAGAATACTGCAAAAAGTGCCAAAAAAGTAGCATAGTTTTAAATTTTTATATTAATATTTAGATGTGAACCTGACCAAAAAATATATTTTGCCATAAGATGACTTATTTTAAATTCTTAGATACTTTACTTTTTATTAGTTGTCATTTGCTTTCAACAAGCTTATTTCAGTGACTGCGAGTATTCTCAGATCTATATACTTTGTGTCTATAGTGTTTTTGTAAATTGTTTTCTGCTTTGTATCATTCTGACGAGTTAAGCCCATGTTTTACATTTGTCTTTTTGGGACCCTTTATATGCGTGATGGGTTTTGCTCATTGTTGGAAGGCCGTACGATTACCTATAGTTGCAACTTCTATGTAATTTGGTCTCTGGTGAAGAGTTGTCTCATTTGCAATCATACCACATCTTTTTATTTCTATTTTAATTACAGAAAAGATAGTAATTTGCATTCAGGGAGGCCGTGGCTCACATATATAATTTACAGCGCAACATTAAAACAAACATTAACATCAGTTGAAAAAGACTTGACTCGTCAGTTCGACACATGCAACGCACAAAAAAAAACAAAAAGACGAGACACAAAGTACCGATCTAGGAGTACTTGCAATTATCAAAAGCTAATTCAAAGCCAACTACAACTAATGAAAAATAATGTTTCTCATAGATGTTTATTTATATATAGTGTTTTGTGAACAAAGGCACATGGTTCTGATGAAAGTTCTGCTTTTAAATTATTCGCCACTTGTCTATAGAATCTGGAAGATTTAGGGATTGAGAGTTGGTGTAGACATAGATATAAGAAGATGTGGTATGAGTGCCAATGGGACAACTCTCCATCCAAGTCACAATTTATAAAAGTAAACCATTATATAGGTCAAAGTACGGTCTTCAACACGGAGCCTTGGCTCACACCGCACATCAAGCTATAAAGGGCCCCAAAATTACTAGTGTAAAACCATTCAAACGGGAAAACCAACGGTCTAATCTATATAAAAAACGAGAAACGAGAAACACTTATGAACCACATCAACAAACGACAACTACTGAATATCAGATTCCTGACTTAGGACAGGTGCAAACAATTGCAGCGGGTCTAAACGTTTTAATGGTACCAAACCTTCACCCTTATCTGAAACAATAGTGTAACATCACAACATAGAAAGACACACTATAAAATATCAATTGAAATGGCTTAACTCAATCAAAAGACATATTAACACAAGTGAACATACACTGAACAAATAAGTTTGATCTATGATACAAAGCAAATACAAAATCAATAAAATAAGGGATGAATAATTAAAGTAACAGTATTATACCGCTGTGAAATGTTAAACAATTTCAGAAAAACAAAAATCCGCCATTTACAATAATATTATCATGACACATGTAAATGAAAATAATTTTGTTGTTAGGTATACAGTTTAAATGGAGAAAGGAAATATTTTTACAAAATAATAATTTTGATGTTCATAGTTCGAAGAAGTGAAAATTTATCGTCATACCAAACACTTATTAATGCTTGTTTACATCACACTTTCCTTTGTCCTCAAAGACATTTGGTTTTTATGATAAAACTGTGATAGTCTATTTTAAACTATTCGCAACTTATCTAGACAAGAGACGGCTTGGGGCTTGAGTTAAGGTTGATGTGAGCACGACCGGAGAATGCCTGTTGATGAAGGCTGTAATTGTCCTTTAGCTTTATAATGTTGTTGTCTCATTTACTTATACCCCATATCGATAGGATCTCGGTTCCGCATTCTCCGTATAGAGACAAATCGATTACTTTAAACTTACACAAACAAAATTTACTTATTATAGAACTTTGATTCCCGTTCAATGAGTGTTTCAAAATTCTTACAGGATTGAATTTTGATCGGCATATGAACACCATGCTATAATCATTATCGTCTACATTTGGATATTGTGCAGAAATATTCAATTGGCAATACATGTAATCGTTTGTTACACTATATTTATGAAGCTACTGCTATACGAAATCTACTTAGAACTATTTCAAAAAAAGAGTTTACAATCCGTATGATTCCATTATGGACCAATAAAGTATTTTAATTTTGCTTTCACGGCACTACAAGTTATATTTGATTGAGTACTATTAAGTACTCGGGTAGCTGTTGAAAGACGGTTTATTTGAAGAAAACACTTGGACGCAGTTCACTGTAGTGTTAGACAATTATAACAAATAGCTTACATTTACAAAGAGCTTACATTTACAAAGAGCAAAACGGGAACATAGGAAAATTCGGATCATCATTTAAACACTTTTTTCAGTCAAATTTTTGACATTTAAAATCTTAAATTTCGACTTTAACTCGAAATATTAACTTTTTTCAAAATCTCGAATTTTCGACTTTAAAAACTCAAAATTTCGACTTTTAAAAATTGAAATTTCTACGTCATACTCAAAATTTCGACTTTTTAAATCTAGAATTTTCTACTATTTAATAGTCAGAATTTCGGTTTTGCAAATTTCAAGATTTTTGAAAGTCAAAATTTTGAGTTGAAGTCGAAATTTTAAGAATTTAAATGTAAAAATTTTGACTTTGAAAACAAAGTTCAATGCTACTATGTCACTTCAACGCTACCGCAGAACAATATACAGTAAAGCAACAATATTTAAAATTACCATACATAATTGTCGAAGGTCGTTTCACCATCGATGCACATGGCAGAATATCCAAGAAGTAATTTTTGTCGCCTGTGAAACCACCGCGTTGAGCGTTTTCCTGAATTTCTGGTTGTTATCTGTGCTTTTATTAAATTTCTGGTTGTTAACTGTGCTTTTATTGAATTTCTAGTTGTTAACTGCTTTAAATTGAAATTCTGGTTGTTATCTGTGATTTAAATTGATGTTCTAACGACTGGTTGATGTCATAAAAAATTTATGCTGAAACTTTTCATTTCATGATTAAAGATTTAGTCAGTGGTCTGTATTCCACATAAATATTAATGAAGCATCATGTGCAAGAAATCAGTTGAATTGTGAAAAAGATTTGGCCAACATCAACAATTATATTATTATAAGAAAAACAAGGGAGAATACATTGTAATTTCTTATCTAATGTATCCGATGTAAATTATTCATATCGTGTAACCAGTAGAGACCAGTTTGTAGAGTAATACAGAGTTGTTAAGAAAATCGTCAATAAAGCCAACTGTATCACCAAAACACTTTACTTGCATCAGTTTTATTGATTTTCATATTCAGTATTTAAGTGCCAAATAATGACCTTCTCGCATGTTAAGACACATGTCAAGACAAACAAAACGTAAGGCGCGGCCATAATTTGACCGTTTAACCTCATCATAGTCTGTCTCGATCGATAGTATTTTGTT
The DNA here is from genome assembly GCA_017311375.1 of Mytilus coruscus. Lineage (NCBI taxonomy): Eukaryota > Metazoa > Mollusca > Bivalvia > Mytilida > Mytilidae > Mytilus > Mytilus coruscus. Next base: position 47,289,778 of record CM029596.1, on the reverse strand, counting down.
ATAACATGAGGCACGATGTGGGTATTACTGTTAAATCAGACAATAATTTACACGTACATATAGAATGGAATGTTGTAGATAAATGACGTATTTTAGGCAAAACCAGAGTTGATTGTATGATTTCTAAACATACAGATATATGTCGGAAAGATTCACTTAAAGTAATAACAGACATTCTCTAATCTTTCTTTGAACTTGAAGAGAAAAAAAAAAACCAATCTATTTGAACAATCAAATACAAACCTTATAAATTATTTGTTTTTCGTTAATTTCTTTTACATAAATCACGCTTTTAATTTTCTCGTTTGAATTGTTTCACATTTGTCATCCAAAACAACATTAAATGAACAACACTTAATCAAAAGCCTCAACCGGGTATTTCTGTACACAAATATGGTCACTAAATTTCATGTAGATGTAAAAATACCCCTTTCCCCCAAGCACAAATATTGCAGATCAAAAATTTCCAAATTGCAAACGACGAAAAAAACCACTTAAAATATAACTTGAGACAACCACTGAGGAGACAGCTGCATTACATGTAGCAGGGTTAAATTGTATATATATTTTTATATATCGTTCTTCCTCCTTTTAATCCCGGTCAGTGGAAAAACAAATTACATTAAAAGAAGATACAAAAAAAAAAAAAAAAAAAAAAAAATGTTTGTCTTAAACTAAGACTTCAAAGACATACAAAAAAAACCCCAATACCCCAAGTATGTAACAAAATGATATATGATATAATCAAGAATATACATTATTAAAGAATGTTTGCATGTAACTGAAAGCAATTGTTCCGTGTATTTAACCATGCATACAGCTGATACGCAAGCATGTCAACATACAATGTTATATCGGCGACTGTTCTTTAGGGTAGATTTCACACAGCGCCGTTAAAAAAATAGAGGAAACTTGTGCAAATCCAATTAATATACAATTGTAGGAAAAAAAACAAACATTTTGTTTTACCTGTTAATAAGCGAACGTGAAAGTGCCACAAAATGCCATAAAGTACCAAATTCAAGCCCACCGAATAGACTCTAACTCTCAAATTTGATTTATAACATACTTAGCATATATCAGTTTACAAAGTTCCGCAGGAAATAATGAACAACGCATGCATGGTGTCGTTAAAAAGTATCGTCATGTCGTGTGTATTTTGGACTTGATCTCATCTAATTAACAATCAACACGACCTCCGAAGATTGCCGATTTAAAAATATACACTAAAATGCCGATTTTCCTTGTTTTGATCAAGGACAACCACTTGTTTTGATTGACTTCATATATCATAAATTATAAAAAAAAAAGTAGTGGATATCATCGTTTCCCCTGTATAAAAATTATTGTATTTTTGCGGGTCAAATCAGTCAATGATATTTGCCTTCTCGCTGGCTTGCCTTTAGTTTTTTTTTAGCTGACATTCCTTTCAATAATTGAACATTATGAAAACATGCGCACTTAATATCCAACTGAGGTCACATCATAGGTCGCATGCATACAGATCCAAATGAGATCGAATTAATGTCTTGCAAGACAATTATGTAGCAGCTCAGTTTCAAAGTTGGCCTTATTGTGACCAATTCTAAGAAAGCTATCTGCTTATAGCGAATTATTATTTAATATTCCGTTCTAAAAAAAAAAAAAAAAAAAAAAAAAAAAAAAACACCAAAACAAAACACAAAGCAACATATAACAAAATAAAAACAAACAAAAACATTTCTGATGTAGCCGTTATAAATAAGTCTATTATAACTTAATACAAAAGGATTTAATACAATTCCTTAATGTGTTTGTTTATACAAATTAAAATCTTAAGAGATGGCCACTTGATTTTCATATATATATAGGTCTTGAATAAATTCTAATTATTCTTTTATAGATTTTCGTTTTGGACAAGACATCGACATTTAAATTTTTTTATGCCACTAGGTAAATGCAAAAGTAAAATAATAACTCTAACCTATGTGATTTTTAACAAATATGGCGTAACAGTTTTTTTAAAGGTCCTGAAAACTGAAAGGATAACACATCAGACGTGATTTAGAGTGTGGTGTAATGAAAGCATATTTGAAATGTATTGAGTCTGAATTTGATACCAAAATCTTCCTAGAAACATGAACAATTTAAACATCAAATTACCAATCATTCAGACCAAATAATAACTCATATTTCTGATAAGGAATGAATGATTTATATATAAAGATTCCGCTCTACGATCTAATTCGTATTTTAAAAATGTTTATTACATCATTTCTTACGAAAAAAATGCAACTTTAAGAGGTTGGACCAGTTTCTTCTGTATTTGTTGTTTTTACAGTAACAAAATCTGGGGCCTGTTTATCGAAACTTATACACTTGAACGCTCACAAACATTCTTTATGTGCCTGTTCCAAGTCACGAGCCTTTAATTCAGTGGTTATCGTTGGTACATGTCTGTCATATTTGGTTTTTTTTTGTTAACTGTTTTGTTATAAATTAGGCCGTTAGTTTTCTCAATTGAATTGTTCCATATTTTTCATTTTTTCATGTAGGGACCTTTTATAGCCGACTATACGGTATGAGTTTTTCTCATTGTTGAAGGCCGTTTGGTTGCCTATAATTGCTTACATCCACTTTACTTGAACTTTGATGGATAGTTGTCTCATCGGCAATCATACCTCATCTCCTTATTTTTATATTACCGTACATGTCTAAGCATGCATATCGAAGCTATCTGAGGACTATCTTAGCTAAGATGACCTAACCTCTGTTTAACGTGTTGGCGTAAAAGAACATTGGAAATAAAAATTCATAAAAATGCATTGATTGTTTCAGAAAAAGGGTGAAGGTTTGGTACCATTAAAACGTTTAAACCCGCTGCATTTGTTTGCACCTGTCCTAAGTCAGGAATCTGATGTTCAGTAGTTGTCGTTTGTTGATGTGGTTCATAAGTGTTTCTCGTTTCTCGTTTTATATAGATTAGACCGTTGGTTTTCCCGTTTGAATGGTTTTACACTAGTAATTTTGGGGCCATTTATAGCTTACTGTTCGGTGTGAGCCTAGGCTCCGTGTTGAAGACCGTACTTTGACCTATAATGGTTTACATTTATAAATTTTGACTTGGATGGAGAGTTGTCTCATTGGCACTCATACCACATCTTCTTATATCTATTGAATTAAACTAATAATGATAATTATAAGATTAATAATTATATTTATCATTAGTATTATTATAAAGGTAATACATATTATTGTTTAAAAAATAAAATGATATAGGTATTAGTATAAAGTTTATTTTTGCTTTGCAAGCCATTTATTCAAATATAGAATGTTGTGTTCGTGTGAACAGTTACACTACTGATTGCTTTAGTGTTAAAACAAGGATGTGTTTTATCCACAGTCATGTTTAATATTTTCATTAATAAGTTAATTGATGATATAGACATTAACGGTGAAAAGGTTGCTATTTTGTTATATACAGATGATCATTGTATTTTTGTCTGAAAATACAGAAGATATGCAGAAATTGATTGATGTATTAGGTGTATGGTGTAATAATAATTGTTTAAAAGTTAGTTTAAGTAAATCAAAAATCATGCATTTTAGAAATCCCTCTGCGATAAGATCAGATTTTGTTTTTAATATAAATGGTGAGGTCATTAATTATGTTTCTAGCTATCAATATTTAGGATTGGTACTAAATGAATTTTTAGATTCTAAAGTTATGACAAAGGCAGTTGCAAAGTCAGCAAGTCGAGCATTAGGCCTTCTTATTGTAAAATGTACGGCACATGGTTGCTTCCAACACAATATTTTCACCAAAGTGTTTGACACTTTAGTTTGGTCAGTCATCAATTACGGCTCAGCTATTTGGGGTACGAGTGAGGGAGTTGGAAAGTATACTCCCAATGATGCTGTTTCAGGTGACATGGGTTGGAAGCCTCCATATGTTAAACAGTGGACTAACATTTTAAGACAGTGGGTTAGATGTACAAAAATGGATAATGACAGAATAAATTATAAAGTGTATAAATGGTCAATTAGAAAAGGTAAGTATAAAATTAAAATTGGGAGTTAAATAGATATAGGAAGATGGTGAGTTATAAAGTTATGGAAATGTTGAAACTTTACAATATGGACAGATTTTTGTAATAAGGATAAGTATATACTGGATAAAAATACAATTTACCAGTTAGAAGAAAATATTTTTGATAATAATTAAACTGATTGGAGTACAAGGCTTGATTCTTATGGTCAAGGAAATAAGTTGAGAACTTATAAATTGTTTAAATTTTCATACTCTACTGAACAATATTTGTTACAAAACATACCTTCTCGGTGTCGCAGTGCATATGCTAAATTTAGATGTGGAGTAGCACCTTTAAAAATTGAAACCGATCGTTACGAAAGATTAGATTTAGATAAAAGATTGTGTTTCAATTGTGATAATATAGAAGATGAAAAACATGTATTGTTAACATGTCCATTATATGAAAATCTAAGACAGTCTTTATTTGTTGATATAATTCATCAACATAATAATATGTTTTTAACTTTATCAGAGGATGAAAAAATTATATTTTTATTCAAAAATGAAAATGTTTGTAGTTCTGTTGCCAAAACCTGCCATAATATTTTATTGCGACGAAATAGTATTTTATATCGTTGAAATTTAAAGATGATATTTTTATGTACATGTATCATTTTATCCTTGAGTGTGCATAGTGATATTGCACTTTTATGTTTTGTGTAAATAGGAAAACTATGTTTTATTCTGATGTTTTAATATTGTATATAACAGTCTCTCATAGTTCTTTTAAGAATGGCACATTCATTCTAAATTTTATATTGCTTATTAAATGTTTTATTGTATTTATACTTGTATGTATGTGGTGAGACTCTAATAAACTATTGAACCTATTGAACCTTGAATCTATCTAATAATTGTTCATTTAAACTTTATGAAATTAACAAAAAAAGTTATAATTACATTTTAAATGAACATTTAATGAATTGACAACTAAATGTAATCGGTATACATTTGGAGTGAGTTGAATTCGAAGTGTCACGTTTTCATACTTTTCACAGTTCAAAGGCAAATCTCGTGCATCTTTCATATAAATAAGGAATACTTCAACTATTTTATTACGAACGTGATAATCTATACTTGCATATAATGTTATACAAATACAGTCTAGCTAGGGCCGTGTCAACGTAGCGGTCTTGCGACTAGGACGTGTCTTAGGATGGTCTTAGGACACGTCTTGGTCCTAAGTCAGGTTATCGAAAATTAGGATATATATACATATATGTGTCTTAGGATGGTCTTAGGATAGTCCTAAAAGTTACAATGTTCTAAGTCGAAATAAAAACAACAAATATGGGCCTATTTATCGAAGCTGTCCTAGGAATTGTCCAAAGACCTTTAGGAATAAATTAGGATAATGTTAGGACCGACTTACGACATGTCTCAGCATGCACACCGAAGCTATCTTAGGAATATCTTAGCTAGTATGTCCTAACCGCTGTCCTAAGTGTAAGCGTAAAGAAAAATAGAAATTTTAAAATTCTAAATGTTTAAGAATGCACTGAATTTCACCAGAAGTAAATAATTACAAGATTTAAAATTAGAATATTATTAGTATTATCATAAAGAAAATAAATAATATTTATCTAAATAATGGTACATTCAAACTTTATGATACAAAAACACTGAAAACGAAAAAAATGTAACAACGTTTTACATTATACTTGAAAAAAATGTTTGCAAACAGCAGTTATAGTGAAAATTAATAATAAACAAACGGAAACAATCATTAAATATGTTTGAGTGAGTTTAATTCGGAGTGTCACGGTTTTATACTTTACAGAGTTCAAAGGCAAATCTCGTGCATATTTAAAAATATAAAGAATACATAAATCATATCATCACGGATCACATGCGCTTGGGTAATAGTTCCCCTTTTTCTGAACTTTGTTTCAAAGTAGATATTCTTTAATATTTTAACCTATGTACATTTATTTTATGCGTATTATATATATACGATGCCCCTCTATTCTTATTCTCCACGTGGAAAATGTGAATAGAGGGGTGTCATATATTAATATAATGAACTACTGTTTTTATCATTTATTTTGGATAAGAGCAAGAACACATTAAATAAGTGAAAAATAGAAAAATATTTAGAAAAGGGAGGATCCATATATAGGTGGAAATCGTATTTATTTACAAATTAACCATCATAAAATATATCCTAAAGTTAGGACCAACCTAAGACCATCTTAATATACCTCTTTATGTGTCCTAAAGAGTTAAGACATGTTTGATAAACGCACTTAGGACTAAGATACGTCCTAAGTTGATCTTAGGACATGTCCTAGTCCTAAGAGAGCTTCGATAAACAGGCCCATGGCCTTCAGTCAGTATTTGGTGAATTTATCTTTGTATAGATATACTATCCAATGTCTTATCCTTAATATTATTCGTCGCCACATTTGATAGCTTGCTGAATAAAACTCTCCTATGCTTGTTTACCTCGGCAAGAGGAATTTAATAATAATAATAATAATAATTAACTTTATATCAACAGAATAACATATTTAGTCCAAATAAGTTTACAATAATTTCCTGGGGCCTGTTTATCGAAGCAGTCTTAGGATTAGGACGTGTCCTATAAGACCAACTTAGGACATATCTTAATCCTAAATGGGTTTATCAAACATGTCGTAACTTAGGAAAATCCTAGGAATTGTCCTAACTTTAGGATACCAATTTAGGTGTCTTAAGATGGTCTTAGGATGGTCCTAACTTTAGGATATATTTAGGATGGTTGTTTTATAAACAAATATGGCCTGTATTGGTTGCATTTACTTTAGGGAACTACCATTTGATTTTTATGACGGGAGTAGGGGTGCCTAGGATGAAAAATGTTGTTCTGCTTTTTTTATTGTTGTAATCTCTGTCCTTCCTTTTTATTTTTCACTTTATTCGGTCCTGCCTTTTTTTTTATTAGTTTTTCCTGACTTTTTTTACATACATGTAAATTGTCATCCTACTTTTGTTTTGGCAAAGTTCCTCATCCTGCATTTTTTTTTACTTCCAAACTCCTGTCCTGCCTTTATTTTATTAGTTTATCCTGACTTTTTTTTACATAAATTGTCAGCTTGCTTTTTATTTGCAAAGTTGCTCATTCTGGTTTTTTTTTTACTCCAAACCCCTGTCCTGCCTTTTTTCAAATTTAAACCTAGTCATCCCTATCCCTCTTTTCAGCACCATTTGTTGCAACATTTGACAATTTACCAAAAAGCAAAGTGTTACTCTTGTCCACGTCGTACAGGAGAGTCTGTAGTTTTGCATCGGTAGATATATATGGAAGTTTTTAACGACCTTGACTGGCTATGCAGCCCTTGCACGGTCGGGCATCAGTAGAATTCGAATTTCGTCTCTTATATTCACACCTATCATCGCATGTTATTAGCAGTAATAAAATAGTTGAAGTACTCAGTATTTATATGAAAGATGCACGAGATTTGCCTTTGAACTTTTAAGTATGAAACCGTGACACTTCGAATTCAGCTCACTCAAAGCATATAATGATTTTACCGATTATATATTTTATTTTAACTATTTACAATTCGTTTGTTTCAATTCTTATATAAAGCGTAGTTATATTTTTTTGTCTTATGTTTTGTTTCATGAGTTTAAATGCACAATTATAATATAAAAAGTATTTATCACCTTTAATTTAAAACTAATAATTATTTTCTAATTATTTATCTTTTATTTAAATTATAGTTATTGGTTAAATTTGATACATTTTTTTCATTTTTTCATATTTAATTTGTTATTTTCTTTAACACCAATACTTAGGACAGCGGTTAGGACATCCTAGCTAAGATAGTCCTAAGATAGCTTCGATGTGCATGCTGAGACGTGTCGTAAGTCGGTCCTAACTTTATCCTAATTTCTGTCCTAAGAAATTCTAAGGACCGATCTTAGGACAGTTTCGATAAACAGGCCCCTGGGGTGGTGTTCTCGAAAGTATCCTAAGATTCGTCCTAAGACCCATCTTAGACCAATTTTAGGATGGACTTAGGATCATTTTAGGACACTCTTAAGTTGTGTCTCGAAGCTATCTCAGACGTATCTTATGTTAGGACGTCCTAAACATATCCTAAGTCAAAATTTTAAATCGTTAAAGTATTTTTTTGATAAAACATTTATTAATGACGAAACCATTTTATAAAATTGTTTACGAATTTTATAATAACATGTATAGAATTAAATACATGATTTCACATGTAATTATATCAAAAAGGATTGTAAATTAAACTGGAAAACAATTTGTTTTGAAATGATAATTGAATTTATAGTGTCATCGTAACGTGAAACACGAAGTTCAAAGTTTAAAATCATGCACAATTTCTTTATATACGAGTTAATAACCGATGGTGCGTTTCATTTCATGTTCATCTTCACGTAAAATAATGAGCAAAACTCGAAATCCAAACTTTTATTATGTTAGTATGAAGATAGGATGATCTTAAGAGACCTTATTAGGTGTCCTAAAGTTAGAACGAAAAATGAGATATATCCCAAGTTGAGAGAGCTTCGAGAACACCACTTAGGACAAAGAAGTGTCATAAGATGGTCTTAGGACACGTCCTAATCCTAAGATAGCTTCGAGAACACCACCCCTGCACTTTATAAATATAATACAACATAAAGTATAAAAATTCAATAATAAAAATACTAATACACAATTAAATTAAACTATTAAACTGTTATTAGAATCAAACAAAAACATTCTTCAATATATGTATTTTTTAAAGATTCAGTTGTGTTACATTGGTATAGATTTTTAGTCAAATTGTTCCAGATATCAACAAGGAGCGTTTATAGTATTGTGTTAGTTTATGGAACAAAAAGCATATTACAAGTACTTTGTCTGGTTGTTCTAGAACTAATCTGCTGCACATATCTAAATACATTGAGATAATCCGGAGCCATTTTTGGTGAAGTACTTTCAGAACTAAAATTGCTTTTCTATATACAGAATAATCTGAAATGGCTTCCATCGCAGCTCTCCAAAAAGTATGTGCGACTATATCATATTATTACGCTCATTTTAAATATTTCGTGCTGCCTTTTTTCTAAGCTTAAACTCTATCAATTTTAGCAACATTGTTTGCACCTGATCACATGGTACAACAAAAATTGAAATGTGTAAAACATTTGAATTCGGTTTCTTACTAAGCTGGTTGAATACATGTAATAAAATCAAGTGGACCTAAGGCCACACCAATTTGATTTGTAGTTCTTCGGACAGAAGCTCCAAAAAATATGGGGCGAGCGAGCGAAATTTTTTTGATTGTATTTATTTCTTGAAAATGAGTTTTTATGAGGCGGGTGCTCTACAAGTGAAGCGAGCGGTATAATTTTTTTTTTTAAATTGTGCAACTTAGAATTTATGTACATGCTAAAACTGGGTTAATTCATAGAAAAAGGAGAAGAAAACATGCTCTAATGCATATAATTTGATGAATTGGCGCATGAAACATACCCAACTTTCTTGTCTCGCTGTGGTTTAGTTAATTTTGACTATTTTCGTCAAAAAAGCTCTGTCTGTGTGAATTTGCATTGAAATTTATGCATGTGTATATATTAAGAAAGCATAGCAGATGCAGTTTGACAAGAGGAATTATGTTAGTTAGGTAAATGACATATGTTGAATAAATTTAAATATGTGTATGTATCTAAAAAAATGTCCCTGGAAAATATTAAATATATTGATATAGTTGTTTTCATTATATCAATATATGGTAATGATTGTTTATCGGCTGCTTGAAGTCCACTTGGAACTATTTATCCATACTTACTAATGATCAACATAATGAGTGAGGTGAATATTTCAACAACATCATGATCATATGAGTAAGAAAGTTATATTGTTCTGCATGTAGATCTCAGTGTATTAAAATATTCCCTTAAAATACGTATACCTGTCACCACATTCACATGCATTATTCTGACAGCAAAATACTCTTTCCATTTGCTCCTAAAAGCTGCAATGCATTTTAAACTCTTTAGCTTGACTAGAAGTGGTTGAACCAAATACACATCCCTAATTATTATGAGCATGCCAATCACAATACCACCTCTTTGGTCTCGAACGTTGGAACTGTTAAATTTTTCCTTACAAAAGAGTTCTGCTTGCATGCCAATAGACTAACAAGGGCATATGGCCATTGGGTTTCATCAAAATAAGATAAATCTGTGATTTTTCTAAAATTCATGGGAATTTAATATTAATTTCATCCAAGATAGATAGATCTATAAAATAACAAACATTGTAGATTAATTTGTACAAAACAGCATCCCAAAATTCCACGTAGCAAATCTGAACAATATAGAGGTCAATATAAACAGTCATTCTTTGTAAGAACAATGTTTTATTTGAATAGACTACCAAACAATCTCGTGTGTGCCAAGACAATTGAGAGCTGTAAAACTTCGGTTGCTCTCACATCGTGGGACTAATTTTCCATCGCCTCTCTTCCATTGCCATTGATGCCATATCCTAGCCTTGCAACGTACTTATTCAGATTCAGGTCTGTGTCTGTTGAAACAATGATTGGGGATGACGATGGTTCTAACGAACATTGATATAATCGTGGTCATCTAAAGACAGATTTTTAATATTTGTCTCCTAGAACAGGTCTTCATAGATAAAACGAGTTGCATTTGGATAACTGTGTGTTCAGTAACTACTTCTCCACGGCAATGAGCTGACACAACTACATGTTTGCATCCCGATTTTTGACCTTTTATTTGGAATTCGATTTATCACACGTGCGTTTGAATCGATCGGAGCAATATATGCACAAGAAAAACGTCTACGAAAAAAAAAAAAAAAATATTTAAAGAGAAACTAAATTTGGAGTTGCATGCGGCCCAAAAATTTGCGGAAGCGGTAATTATTTTTTCTTATTCAAAAGTCAATTTCGCCAAAACAGGAGCGGGAAAATCCAAAGAACTATTAATCAAATTGGTGTGGCCTAAGGACTAGTTTATATAGTTTAAATTACAGTACGATAATAGCCTTTAACAAAGTTTTGTTACAATTTAGTTTAGTTGTTTATTTTCAATAGTATATAATTATATATCTATTAGTATTACGTTAAAACTTTATTTTGCATTATTTTTTTTTTTCATAAAATATGCAACCTCATGCCCTTTACGTATATATACTGATATCCATTAAGATATATTTCATTTATTTCTCTACATATTTTTATCAATTAAATAAATGTGTTAGTATGGTCCTAGGACAATCGTAGTTAGGACTGTCCTATAATATAGCTTTGTTTTACATCATAAGACATGTCTCAGACACGTCCTAAGACCATCCTAAATATCGTCCTAAGACATATCTTATAGGACATATCCTAGGATACTTTCATTGACATGGCCCTGCAGTTGATTATCATAGTCCCTAAGCAGTCTATTTCCTGAACGGAAATTATTTGCCCTTCTTAAATAACTGACGATTATAGGCGGCGGCCGTATTTTATTTTATTATACTTCATGTCAAAATGCCAGATTTTTATTGTTTAATACGAGGGAGACAATTTATTCTATCCCATGGAAAATACTCTATTTCCCTTCACGGAGACTCTTGCACAAGTGTGCGCTTTAATAAATACGGATGATTGTTATGTACAAGGCGACATCGTTTATTACTTTGAATTTGAAATTCAATAGACAGTAATATCAGTAATAATTCAGTATAATAAATTAAATAACACATATCTTAGAGGGTGATAGAGCAGATTGTTACCCTCGAAAAGACATTGTCAACCTTGGCTTCGCCTCAGTTGACAATGTTTTCTCGGGGTAACAATCTGTTCTATCACCCTCTCAGCTAGGTGTTATTTATATATTAACAAATTAACCATCATGAAATATTTCTAAAAGTTAAGACCATCCTAGGACCATCTTAAGACACCTGGGGTGGTGTTCTCGAAGCTATCTTAGGATAAGGACGTGTCCTAAGACCATCTCATGACACTTCTTTGTCCTAAGTGGTGTTCTCGAAGCTCTCTCAACTTGGGATATATCTCATTTTTCGTCCGAACTTTAGGACACCTAATAAGGTCTCTTAAGATCATCCTATCTTCATCCTAACATAATAAAGTTTGGATTTCGAGTTTTGCTCATTATTTTACGTGAAGATGAACATGAAATGAAACGCACCATCGGTTATTAACTCGTATATAAAGAAATTGTGCATGATTTTAAACTTTGAACTTCGTGTTTCACGTTACGATGACACTATAAATTCAATTATCATTTCAAAACAAATTGTTTTCCAGTTTAATTTACACTCCTTTTTGATATAATTACATGTGAAATCATGCATTTAATTCTATACATGTTATTATAAAATTCGTAAACAATTTTATAAAATGGTTTCGTCATTAATAAATGTTTTATCAAAAAAATACTTTTAACGATTTAAAATTTTGACTTAGGATATGTTTAGGACGTTCTAACATAAGATACGTCTGAGATAGCTTCGAGACACAACTTAAGAGTGTCCTAAAATGATCCTAAGTCCATCCTAAAATTGGTCTAAGATGGGTCTTAGGACAATTTTAGGATACTTTCGAGAACACCACCTCAGAATTGGTGTCATAAACATTTCCTAAGTTTCAACATGTTTGATAATCCAACTCAGGACAAAGATATGTCCTCAGATGGTCTAAGGACATGTCATAATCCTAAGATCGCTTTGATAAACAGGCCCGAGATTTTTTCCAATTGAACTTATACTTACTTATTATACTTTTATCACGCGCACATAATATGATCACACAAATTATCAACAATTTTACCCAATTAAATATAAATGCTTTGTAATACTATACATATATTGCTGTCGAAGACAATAAAGCAAATTTTACAAGTTTTTGTAATATTTTTCATTGAGGAACCAATATAGACTTTTTTTGTATTCGATGGACAATAATCATAGCTTTACTTCTCGCACAATTTTGGTCATGGTTTAGGATGTCCTTCTGATAAATTTTTTTTATTCAATTACACAAAATTTTCCAAAATTTATCAACATTACAGTTTTTTGCCGTCTGTCGGCACTTATAATTTGGATACATGTTCAAAATTACAAAGTGTACCCATTTGAATCTATGATACGGTGAATTTTAGAACAAGATTCAAGGATTTTTGAAAAATGGCCTCTCGTATATGAAATAAATTAAGGAACATTGTCCTTCCTCTTTGACTCCCACTATTTGATGAAAGGGGGTAAGTTGGATGTAATAAATTAGTTTTGGTTATGTTTTAGTGCACATATCTGCCACTTTTAACTGCTCTAGTATTTTAAAAGTTTTACAAAATGAATTTCATCGAAGTTCTAACATATCTAACATATCCATATATATCTATAAAATAACTTATACTTTCACTGCATTACTTTCTACATCACTAAGAATTTAAGGGAAAACAAGCAAGCATGTTGCAAAATTACGAAATAAATGATAAAATATGAAATTAAAAAAAAAAAAAAAAAAAAAAAAAACTATGGTTAACTTGAATAATTAATTATCCTGTATCCTATTTATTTCACTCTCGCTAAGAAACGGAGCCCCAATTCGTCGTCTACTTTTCCGCAATATCCTTCCTTTAAACTGTAAATACAATTCAAAGAAATCAACACATCTTTTGTGAACCGATTCTTATGCTTACGTTTCTGAATTATATACGTACGGGTTTCTCATAAAAATTCATGAAGTTTGCTTAACATTCTTCGTAGGATCAGAGACATGTCTCTGGTAGGATTAAAAAAAAATGGATATCACCCTCGTGCTGTATTAATAGCATGATTTATGCCCAATATATGAAAAATATTCTGTATTGGAAAGTAATTACAATATCGCAAGCCATCTTAGTAGTTACATAGATTGAACTGTTTAAAGACTACTCGGTTGGTTGCTTATACGGACTGGCAAAAAATCGTTTTTATATAGATGTGCGGTTTGTTCCAAACCTCTGTAAAATGAACGACTATAGTAAACGATGCAATGAAAGCATCAATTAAAATATAAAATCACACTCTTCTCTCGTGAAAAAGTAAATTTAACCAGCTACGTTGTACCTCTATGCAACAGCCTCCAACAATTCAGTATCGTTCTTTGCACTCTTATTTATATCTTGTAATATGCAAGTTATTTTGGACCAATTATGAATACAACGACCTATGACGAACATGTAGCAAAGGTCAATCAACTCCTGAATGTACAATATAATGCAACCAAGACATAAGTCACTGAACTAAATGCATGACTGCTTTCTTCTGTATAAAAATAACTTGTACATATGCATGTTAAGAATGAATTTTTTTTTTTTGGTTATCTAATACATTTTATAAAGAAACTAGTTGATTAGCTATACATAAAGAAGAATAACAAAAATATAATTATATACATATTTGATTTATCCAAGAAAAATCCGTGTGTGGATTAAATAATGTTGTGAGTTTACAAAACTTAATACTTGCAAGGATTTTCACCAGATATACATTACAAATATACAAATAAGTCGTATCCGTATTGCCATCCAACAAACAATAAATCGATGCATGATCTATCGTGTAATGTATTTAGTAAAAGTAAAGGAAAAAAGATACGACAATCTATAATGTGTTTCTATACAGAATAAAAAAGAACAACTTTTTATACAGAATTGTAATGTGTATATTTGACTAAAAGCCAATTATTTTTACGGAGTGCATTTCAGATTTAATTGATATTTTTATTTTTTACTTGATTTTTACTTTTTCTTTAAGTGGTCACAGCAATGAAACAATTCATTTTAATTTCTTACCCATTAAAACCTCACGCGTAGAATATAGGTTATGACTTAAGAGTCTCAGATGACTTCATTCGTATGCCATGATTTCTATTTTGCTCCTGTAACGCAGAAAACATACACATTAAAATATTTATATATCTGAACTATTTCTACCACCTTTTCATGGGAATAAAAATATACACAACTGTCCACATAAAGTATAAAATGTAGGTATAAAATGCATATAGAATTTAAAGATTTTGATTTTATGGAAAAGAAATTAAAATATTAAAAAAAAAAATAATAATAATAATAATAATAATAATAATAATAATAATAATAATAATAAAAAAAAACAACTTCAAGAGAAATACCAAAAGCTCTGTGAAATACATTAGTATTGTTGCTGGAAATTTATTGTAATAAAGATAAATAAATTCTCACTCTTTCTAGTACACTTTACTTTATTTATACATATATGTCAATCTTTATATATCAATTCTCAACTTATAACATGTAAGTCATCACAGTCTGTCGGGTATATCACACTAAAGATTCATCTTTGATTCGCGTAAATGCGCCAAAAAATAAATAAATAAAAACTAGATGAATAAATAAAAATATTGAAAAACATAAAAATGATTCACGTATCCGCAATATAACCGCTCACCAAGACTCGCCATAAACAAGCAATATACACGCAAAACAAAAGTAAGAATACAGATTAACAAAATGAAACAAGAACGACAAAAGAACAAATGACATTAAATACTAAAAATTAAATTGAAAGTGAGAAATTGCAAAGAATGTACACTTCCTAATGGATTTATTTATAAATAAGTTATCTTTCAAACCTAGCCGAGTATTATAAATACAAATTATAAGCTATATTGAGCGACGTTGAAATTGCCGAGGTTTTGTGTATGCCAACAAAATAAACAAAAATTGAAGAAAATGAAGAAAGAAAGAAAAAGAAAAATATGAATAAGTAAATGATAAAATAACACTATAAAATATATAAAACAAAAATATATTGTAAACTATAATTCATATTACTATTTTTTGGACACATTTCGGCTCTGTGTCGATCGATGTTATGCATATGTTTCATGACTTGAATAAAAATAATTACATTTGTCTAATTGATATGTATATGTATTTATTCACAGAGTTATAACGATGTGAAGACTACATTGAAAATGCTAGTTCCTCAATTCATTCATAATAAGATAAAAAAAAAAAAATAAATAAAAAACAGTTCTGGAATGTTTTCAAATTAAACAATGTAGATATATACATTTAATTCCCTACTGTGAATCTTGAATTCGTCAGATTCAATATATATTATTTTTGTGCAGTGTACATTTAGAGAATAATTTCTTTGGTCGTTTAATTTGTGTTTAACTTCCGTGAATAGATAAATTGGTGACTGTATTTGACGTGGTGTAGGAAAATTAATTTAGTGTAAAGAAATTAATTTATATATGAATAAATGGAGTTGGAGATGTAAGAGATAAATCTAGCTAAACATGTATATTAATTTTAAGCATGAAATATGCTTGTAAAGGGACACAAGACAACTCGTCCGTAATAACCATATTAAGATTTATTATGTAAAATAATTTTTATAGTGATATGCTTTCAGTTGTCTCAAGATATCTTTTTATATTTGAATATCAATTCAATTTATCATCACTCTACATGATTTTTATTCACAAACAATATTTACAAAATATGACACAATTTTAAAAGAATTTGATATGCGCTTTATTTATATTTCTAAACAGGTATAAAAATCTTATCATTCTTTAATTTTCGTGTGTACGCCATGTTTCTTGAATAACTACAAAATTATCGGTATTTTTTCTCTCGTTCTCCCGTATATACAGTGATATCAGATGATATTATCCTTTTTTTAGCTGACAATTGCGATCGCTTATTCGGCTTTAAACTGGTGATGTAGGGATTTTTTTTTTACTAAGAATTGAATGATGTGTTAAAACGTACTTCAAAGTAATTTCCCAATGTTTTTTGTTTAATTTGAACTTTTGATTGCTTCATTTAGTTTCTTTTTATAATCTTAATATTGACTACTTGGGAAATCTTTTCTTTACAAATCAGTTTCCAAATGAAGTTCCAGATGTTTGGAAAATCTGGGTCAATCTCGAATAAATTTCTTTTGTGTGTCGTTTTTCACAAGTTCACAGAAGAAAGTTATTGATTGTCTGGTTTTTGATTGGCCAGAATGATCTGTTACTAAAAATAAATGAAAAACTACACAATGCGACCACCAATGATATGTCACGTGATTACTCATAGTTGCATTTTAGCGTCGTTACATTTATTTAATATTGCAAATAAACAAGGGATTTTATTTTATAATAGATAATGATACAGCTGTAAAGGTAGGTTGAGTTTTATCAACTTTATATACGCAGTATATATTCGTTAGATCGTTGTTTATCACAGTGTATACATGTATATAAACGGGTCGTAAGTTTTGTTTGACCTCACACATTAAATGAGATACATTCAAAATGGCGGTCGTTAAATCCCCCCGACAATTTTGTCATAATATAAACATCGTTTTTAGTATTAAACAATCAGAGCTAAATTAGAATAGTGTTGTCTTTGATTTACAAATTGAATGTGGTTTTGAACGGAAGCGTTTGTTCGACAAGTTTTCTATCAATTTACACAAATAGCTTATATTGTGATGATCTATGTTTTGCCAGTCACGGGTCATTGTGTAAAAATAATAGGCCCCAGGGTTCACAATTGAATAATCAATAATATAATTTTGCATATATTCAGCTTTTAGATCATGTTAATATTGGCATTATTTGATATTTGTTTACACATATTATTGTAGAAGTTGTGTGGTTTGATGTGTGTTAATATCAGAAAATAGATGTATTGATGAAAAAACTATTATAACTGCAATAAACAACATTTATATTTATTTTGAAAATAACGTATTAGTTTTATTTTAAATCACTGTTTTCAAATTCACTTTCAGGTGCAAAGTTTTTCATTTTAGTTTGTACACATCTTTAAATATTTAATTCTCAATATTTTAATGTTTATAATAAACCAATAACTGTTGTTACTGAATTTTAAAAGAATTATTTATATACAAAATCTGCAAATAATTTTGTTTCTAGACTTGTCTTTTAAGTATTAAATCTCTTTTTCCTGGAGAATAAAAACAATTCTAAAAATAAATTTGCTTTAATGATAAAATTATATTTTGATAGATTTAGTTGTGAAATCATTATGACTATGTGATAAGAATATTTCAATTCATATGTTATTGAGAGGGGATTATTTGAAACCTTGTTGAAAGGAAATCTTTCAATATTTGAACACAGACTTCGACCTCTCACGGCAGATGTTCAAAATTTTACTGACACACCAGAGAGACAAAGAAAAAAATGAATTTAAATTGTACTAGCAGTCGCCGGAATTAGTTGATGAAGAATGTAGAAATAAACGTTTATATTAATGATTAATTTTATTTGTGATTAACCGAGCATTAAACCTATGAACAGGCTACATATATATTTATAAATATTGGCCAGAATACCCTTGACCGCAATACACACAATCACGTGATCCAGAACAACCAATCAGCAGTAAGAACATTTCACTGCAAGAAGATTTGTCATTTGTGAAAATGTAAGTTACTCTAATGGATTTTTTTGTAAGCTTGGTCAAGTTTAACTGCAATGCGACATCGGCATCAGATTTAAATGGGTTCATCACTTTGAATGAAAAAGTTACCATGGTTCTTTAGCATAATGATATCACAGATTATCACAAGGTTGCCAAATTTGCTGACGAAATTTTACAGTAAACAATGAACCTGCAACGGTTAAACGTGAAATTTATGAGTTTTGCGATTCATGTTGAAGGTAGACAAAGTAAAAAATATAATTTTACTATAATGTGTTCATTTGCCTAGGAAGACCGTGTAATTGAATATATAGTATAGAGGTATCTACAACTATAGACGAAACTATATATATCAGTATGGAATACAGTTTTCAGCAATTAATTTTATATTATTTAATACCAATAGCATGTACATAATATATATTTTATATGTTTTACGGTAATGATAAGGGTAAACGTTGATGAGCTCTCATAACGGATACAATGATATGTGCATTAATATGCTACATGCAATATATCTTATACTAATTATACAGTTATATAAATTAAGAACTCACAATAAACTCATTCATTCTTTAATTTGGTTGCATAATTACTTGAATATGTTGCATATTTTTATGAGTGAAAATTATATACAAATGTGATAATACACATTCAAAATGTGTTAAGCTATGAATACCAGCCATATACATATACTGTTGAAAAACAAGTTCAGAGTAAGATAAGTTAAAAGAAAAATTAAAATTCATTTTCATGAAGAAAAAGATAAAAAAACCAACAAAGAATGTAGTATTTTTTGTGAACCATAATCTTTTTTTGTGCAGCGGTAATCATTATTCAGAAGTTTTCTGCAAACAATTTGTTAAAAACAACAATTCGACATGCACATTATATACATAACTTACTTATATAATTTGTATGCCAAATGCTATAAGTGGAATATAATGTGAAGGTATAAGCATGGAAGTATTATATTAACAATGTAATACTTCCATGATATAAGTGATTGATACAGACCAAATAGTTAAATTTTATGATAATTCGCCTTTAAATACAAAATCTTTTGTCATGAACTTGACAGTGCCGACCATTCAGTTTCCCTTTAATGGGCGAGTTTGTTTTTAATGGACAAACAACACTGTTTTTGAAATATATACACATGTTCCTTATCTATAAGCAAAATCGCTGACGAAACTATTTTTAAACCACCAAAAAGTACATGTTTCAAGTATTATATATATATATATATATATATGTGTATAATCGAGGTCACGGGAAATTGTAAACATATTTTTGATCAAAGAACATAGCTCGTTTTTGTATCAAGAACTGGCGATAGAAAACATACGATGCACATTGTCTAGTTGTAAAATTTAATTCTGGGGTTCACACATTTCAGTGCACGCGGGCATTGATAATCAATATACAAACGCTCTCAATGGAAAGCGCTATATTAATCTTCTATATGTTCGTTTTCCCGATTTTTTTTTAACAGTTCAGAATTTATATGATTATGAGGTTTGACAAATTGAAATATTCAAGAAAAGCTAGTTTTGTTTATTTCGCTTCAAAAAGTCTTGGTGTGCATGATAACATTATCCAATTAAAATATCTGTTTTTTTTTTGACATTTTCATTGCAATGAATTAAAAGTAAGACATTTTTATGCTTGTTGTTACTCTTGTAATAAAGAAATGCATGCATTTCCGCAATGCAAAGAATTTACCTGGATTTTATTTTTTTTATCTGTAGATGTATAATTATACAAAAAAGTTTTACTGTCCCATTTTTTCCCAGTGAGATTTACATGGACGTTAAGATTTTGAATACATGTTTTAAAAACCTCAATTTTGGACTTGATAATTACACTTGAGCAAATGAATTTTAGAATAAGTATTTCGGAAACTGGATAAGACGTTTACATATTGTAACCCTATTACTTCAATTACTAAGTATCATATTAGAAACATAACGGAAATACGTTATCGTTTTCATATTGTGATTATAAATTATGGCTATGATCAATCAAGTATGCACATTCACCATCATTTGCAGTAAGACCATATACTTTTGTGTGGTATTTACCCACTTCTATTTCACTAAGATTTCAACATTTGATATAATTGTGAGTGAAATATAATTAACATGATAAATCCATTTATCATTTTACATACAGTTAGCAAATCTTATGTTATACCAGGAGCAATGTGAACTTTATTGTGTATGGAATTTCAGTCGCTCTCTGTTGTAGGTAAATGTCAATTTAATAACGTTCTTCATTGCATCTCTCTCCAGGTAGGGAATGATGGTCGCAAGATAAAATACCCTTGTACCTTGGATAAAGCCATCGCAGCGCTGTGCGATGTGTGTTTTCAAAAGTACAAATTTGTCATAAATCATAATTTTAGGGCGGTCTCATTACGAACATAATTACATCAATGAGATGGATATGTTTTCTTGCCTACCTTTTTGCCGCTTGTAGTTTTTAAAAGTACACCAGTCCACATCTGACCAACTTTTTAAATTTTCAGATGCATAGAACCCTGAAAATAAAGATTACGGAACTGAACCCGCAGTTGATTTGTGTGTTGTGCGGTGGTTATTTGGTAGATGCATCCACAATTGTTGAATGTTTGCATTCATGTAAGTATAGTATTAATTGAAATATTGGTCATGCTTAAGTAATAAACTTTGATGGAGTTCACATTAATTATAATGAGTCATCTTTACATGAAAAAATTGCGGAATAAATTTTACTCAAAAAGGTAATAAATTAATCAAATTTATATGTGTTATTATTGTATTTACTTTAGTAATGATAGTTAAATTGTTTATATATAAAACTAATTTAAACTTAAGTAATTTATCTACACTACGATGTTAAAGTGTTGATTTTGACAATTTAATATCGTTTGTTAAATTTTGCATCATTTTGCCTTTTGATATCCGTTAATAAAATAAAAAATCCTTAGTTTACATCTTGAATTTTGCATATTTATTTTTTAATGTGGCCAAAAAATATGAATGTAATTATTGCAATTGCACACGAAATATTTATTTGACATTTTTAAAAATATTTTTGCAGTTTGTAAGACGTGCATTGCACGATACTTAGACAACAGTAAATGTTGTCCAATATGTGATACCATGGTGCACAAGACTAAACCCATGCAAAATGTCAGGCAAGTACAAAATAATGGTATTAATGGTCAAAAGTTCAGTTTCATTTGACCACAAGTTAAACTTATATCTTAATTTAATATTTTGTGGTTTGTCTTTTTTATTTGATGGTAATAGAAGAAAAACACGTTTATATTACAAATTGTCGACCTATATTTGTAACAAATAAAATGACACTATATGCAGGTCACACTACTTGTAATAAAGTATTATTTATGGAAATATGTGTGATACATTTCAGATTGGATAAAACCTTGCAGGATTTGGTTTACAAGTTAGTCCCCGGTTTGTATAAAAGTAAGTAGTTTGTAACTTTTTTCATAAGCAGGGTTTTCAATGTAGTGACGAAAAATTCATGGTTTTTCTTTTACAACTTGTAAATACATCTGATCATACGTGAATGCAGTTAACCAAACTGCAATTGGAACGTTCTGTTGACAAGTTCTGAAAAAGGTATGTGCATCCGATCAGATAACTATAGATTAAATCGGAACCCTCATCATGGGAAAGTGTCCAGTTCCCCTTGCAAGACGAAACTTTAGTCCAAGAAACAAATGAATCACTGCAGTCGTTCAAAGAGCTTTTTAGGGAACATATATTATAAGTCTCTAAAATTGTAGATGTCTGCGATTCGATATAAAATTGACTTTTGTATAAACGCTATTTTTAAACTAGAACATTCTTTGTCTACATCTAAGCGCTTTTCAGCGGAGGGGTCTTATTTTTCTGAATATAGTTTATAATGCCCTTTGTATGCTATTTGCCACCGGCAAACAATTAAATTGAATATTACTAGTATGTACATTTTTTTTAAATAAAATTTTGTAACATAGTATTAATTTTCTTTATTACCAGACGAGATGAAGAGAAGACGAGATTTTTATGCAGCTTACCCAGTAGGTAAGTCACCATACCAATTGATAGTTTTATTTAGCGCAAGGTTCAGCGCTTGATTTTGCTGTACTATATTGAAGATTGGAATAGCATAATCGTATGCCATACTATCTCCCACTATGAACAAGGAAAAGAGACCAATATTATCAAATAATTCTCAATTTCATATTGTTTCAGTAATAATTGGCATAAATATGTGCACGTGTTTCATAAGACTTTTACAACTTACTTTTAACTAATATTTAAAATTGCATTATACGTAGGAACTAAGCCTCTTATGCGATTTTTAAAGAGATCGTTGATTGAACAAAAAGGGATTTTCTCTTAAATACAAATAATGGGAATCCCTTTGAAGTCAATGTAGATATTTTCGTTATTAATCTTCAGAACAAATAGTGGGAATTCCATTGAAGTCTATATAGATTTTGTCGTAATTAAACGAGTACAAATAATGGGAATCCCTTAGAAGTCGATGTAGATATTGTCGTAACAAATACTGGGAATCCCTTGGAAGTCGATGTAGATATTGTCGTAACAAATAATAGGAATCCCATGGAAATCGATGTAGATATTGTTGTAACAAATAATGGGAATCCCATGGAAGTCGATGTAGATATTGTTGTAACAAATAATGGAAATCACATGGAAATCAATGTAGATATTGTTGTAATTAAACTTCAGTATAAATAATGGGAATCCATCGGAAGTCGTAGATATTGTTGTAAGTCGTAACAAATAAAGGGAATCCCTTGGATGTCGATGTAGATATTGTTGTAACAAATAAAGGGGACCATAATGTCGAAAGTAAACTTCAGTACAAACAATGAGAATTCGTTGGAAGTCGACGTAGATATTTTAGTAATAACACTTCAGTACAAATGATGGGAATCCCTTGGAAGTTATATATAATAATTTTGGTGTTGTGTCACAGGATAAGAAGATCTGTCAAATGAATCAAACAGATCCTTCGATTCTTTGTTTTGTGCCGAAGGGTTGACGTATCAGTGGTATAATTATGATTATACAGGTCTTTGTTGAAATGATGCAGAAATCACTTTTACCTATTCTTTTCTCAACCAAGTCAAGTGGAATATTATGTGTTTCAAACGAGAAAAAGGTAATCTGAAAAAGGTCGCTTTTAAAGGTCTGTTCCGACCAGACAACCCATGGTCGTCAGAAGAAATATATTCTGAATTGGTATTTGTTGCATGATTCTTCGTCAAGCATGCGGTATTTATTTCAGAGTAGGAACAAATAACTGCTCGGCTCGCAGTCAGAATAATGTACTAAAAGTACTACTCAGCGTGTCGATCATACAAAGCAGAATATTTGTTTATTTATTAATAGGTTATTGTCATCAATATGCTTGTAATAATTGCTGCTGGTCAATTCATCAATCAATCTTTGTTTGCATGGGAATTCTGACATTAATCTTTACTCGTATATACTGAGCATGAATTCCACTGAAGTTTCGTTTTATTAACTGACGTCAGGAAAGAAACAGATGTGCCAACAGTATATGCTAGGTCACTATTGCCCTATGGATTGGGCTATTTTTCCTGTGGTGATTGAAAGTAACGGAAGATGACTGTTGAATATCCGTTGTAGCTGAAAGCAGACCAGTATAACATATTTGGAACCAAACTTTATAAAGAGGTTACGTTGTTGTGATACATTTTACACCTGACAGTCAACAATCTGATTAAAATAGAGATCCTGTGTCCAGACTTTGCTTACAAAGATCTGAAAACTTCCCGTTCTGTTTTAAAGACCTTTCGGGATCCTCTGATTTTGTCGGATTAATACACACCTTCAAAACTCTGAAGGCTGAAATTTCATTGGCTGATGTAATGATTACCAGAACAGAAAGTAAAACGGAGTGTTGTCGTATCATTGTTAGCAAACCTTGGACACAGGATCTCTATTTAATGAGATGGTACAGGCAATTACTTCTCATTTGACATATGGTACTGTTTTGCAATAAAGAGGGTTACATTTGAACAATTTTAGAAGTGCACTTTACATTTTTGTTTCAGTTTGCCACTTATAATTTTTACAATCGAAGTCATTGAAGAAGGAGAGGTTTGGACATTCTCAAATTGATACCAGTAATGAATGCAATATCAGATATTTCTCCTAATTTCTGTTGGAATATTTTTGCTTTGAATTCCCCAATCTGTTTAATGTTGTGAATGACACCATCTCCATAAAACAATATGGCTACTGATATAGAAAGTAAGAGAGAAAGCGAATGATTTACATCGATTCTTTGTTTTTCGAAGATAACATAATACGTGTTTCCTTTTTTCTACAGACCCAGACCGACCACCTGGTCCTAGTGAAGATCGAGGTAACGAAGACCACGATAGATTGATTTATACGGAAGACGAAAAGATCAGCCTAGAGCTAGAACTATTTGCAGGGTATAAACAATTTCACATGATTGTTTTTAGAATTGAATAAAGAGAAGAGTCACTTTCAAACGCCAAGTTTGTTATTGTACTCTTGTGAGGTAGCTTCCATGCATTATCAGTTTTGGAGGTGGAAGTATTAGTTATTGCTATGGTGTTTTACGAAAGATCATAAAATATACATATTATGAATAAAATTGAAAAAAAAACAACATTTTTTTAATTTTCTGACACACGAAATAACTTTGATTAAATATAAATCATATACGGTATATATTGTACATTTAATAAGGATTCAGCAAACGAATGCAAGTAATAAATAGATATATCAACAAGATCAATTGTCTTCCTAATTGTAATAAATGTAGAATTAGGTAGGAAAGGGTTAATTAACTTCTATGCCAGTTGTCAACTTCTATGTCATCTGGTCTCTGGTGGCGAGTTGTCTCATTGGCAATCATACCACATCTTATTTTATAGCTCACTCTCAAACGGGAGGAATATGTCTTTTGCCCAAAATGATTCCGTCAGAATGTTTTAAAAGTATGGTACAAAACTGAAGATGCTGTATTTTGGACTTCGAAGCCCATGAAATTTTGAAATCTACTAATTCACATCATGGGAAATGTTTTTTTCTCGTTGTTTTTTGTTCATTTTTTTGAATTATAACGTTACTATTGCTTTCTTTTTCCCAGCTTCAATCCATCTGAACACCTAGAATCCACAGCGGAAAGCGATCCAGATAAGCTCAAGGTATTTAAATTATTATGCTATATATAAAATTTAGCTTTAAAGTTGAGATAAATTTTACACTTAAGATATTGAAATTGTATTTATACTTTTATATCAAGGATTAATCTTTCAATCCATATATTTTCACATGATTGTAGTGCAATCTCCCCTGAACAATTTTCACAGTAATTTTAAAACACAGTGTAACCCTCTGCTGTCATTTGCCAGGTGTCTCATAGCCAGAAGGAATATGTTTTGTTGACAGTTGAATGTTCCAATAATAATAATTCCCAAGAATGACTAGTATATATTCAACATTCATTTAAACTATACATTGATGTTGAGTACGTTTTTTATTCCTTATTTGTTGAAACCATTATCTTTCAGGAAAAGGATATTCGCTATTTACTTTGTCCAGCAGGCGTATGTGTAGGTCATCTGAAAAATTTGTTCGCTTGAAGTTTGACATTCCAAAAAAGTACAAGGTAAATTGATAAAACAATACAACATACCCGTTTCTACTGTTTTTCACAATGAGTTCTCATATTTGAATCTTTTTTTTTCTTTGACTTTGTATATAGCTGTACTTTCATTAGTTTGTGTTTTAACGGGGAAAACATTTTGTTTTGTAGTTTTTCTTATCTTGTTTGATATGCAAATGTCAATTCTGAGCTAATTGAAGCGAATTAAAGAACACAAAAGGTCAATTTAACGTTTTAATCGCTCTCGAGTTGGAGTCTGCACAGACACTTATTAAACTTTAGCCAGTAGCCT
Organism: Mytilus coruscus; assembly: GCA_017311375.1. NCBI lineage: Eukaryota > Metazoa > Mollusca > Bivalvia > Mytilida > Mytilidae > Mytilus > Mytilus coruscus. The sequence continues at coordinate 47,263,259 of CM029596.1, read as the reverse complement.
AATTATTGTTTATATACTATTGTAGATTGATGTGTATCATTCAGATGAACCGCTAAAAGATGAACTTACATTAATGGATATTGCATACATTTACACTTGGAGAAGGGTAAGACACACCGATTGATAAATATATATATATACAATACAAAATAAAAAAATAGAATGAAAAGACAATCAATTATAGGAAGAGTCGTCAATTATTTATAGCAAGCTTTCAGCTAATACAATGCTAATTGAGCTATTTGGACCTAGAGTTTATTTGAGAAACTAGTTTGTATCTGGTTTTCGATCTGTTACATCACAGTTTCCAATCAGCATATTCATGGTTTTGTCTATAACAGGTTGCAGTGTCCAGCAGTCACCATTCTTACCATTTAAATACATTTTTTTCATTTTTGTTTTGGCTTTGTGAAGAAGATAAAACAATTTCTGTGGAATGTCTTCATATTTTAGAGTTATACTTGTAAGGGACAACCATTTTTTTTTTACATCTGTTCACTTCATGATTGTAAAATGCAATAGATATTTTTCGTTTCTAGACAAGTATAAAGTCTTACATTGACGTGAAGTTGTATACATCTTTGTGCTTTGTCCTTGTCTTACATTGACGTGAAGTTGTATACATCTTTGTGCTTTGTCCTTTGGTGAATAGTTGCCTCATTGGCAATTGTACAAAGTCTCCTACTTTTTATTATAGTAGGTTTAATTATAACCTGATGCAGTTTTTTTCCCAAAACTGCACGTTGTTTGATTTGTTTTTAAAATTCATGATTTCTTTTTTCAGAATTCGCCACTAAAATTAATCTATAGTATATATGAAGTCTTAGGAACAAAGCGGACAGCTGCGTTTGAAGAAACAGCTACAGAATTGACCAAATATCCCAGACTTTCTTCAGACACAGAAGAAACGGATGCATATAGTGAATCGGAATCTCAAGATAGTCTGTCACAAGATGAGATAACCAAGAAAGATACAAACGAAAATCACATTTTTCACAATGAAAAAAATAACTTAATAGCCGGTGTTAATAGAATGGAAAATGGAAATGACTGCAAGATTAATGGATTTTATCATGATAGTGATCTTCCAGTTGATTTGTCCAATCACAAGTTAAAGAAGATCACATGTGACAATGAAGTTTCAACAGATGGCAAAAACGATGTAAACGGTTTTATTGGACACCATTTCTTACAAAAACCCTACACTGTTAATAGAAACTCCCCAAACGAATTTTCTTTCAAACCAAAGAAAAGAAGGAAAAAAATGGAGGACTGTATAAAAGAGAAAGAGGTTTATTCGAACAAAAAGACATTCACCAAGTCTGAATATGATTTCAACGAGTAGATCTCATCGTATTCAATATGATAATATATATCAGGAAGGCTAAGATTTATCAGGGTCCGTATATTCACAGGAACAGTAAAAGGCAGCAATATACCTTTCTTGTCTTTTCTCACTCTCACACCAGTTCAATTATATGAAATGAAATTTCTTTACTACATGTATCAACTTTATGTATGCTATTTCAGAACACAAGAGAAAGGGGCTGTAAATGTTTCCTTTTTTATTTAGGACCAGCTGAGAATTAATTTTTTTATGTTAGTGCTTAAGATGAAATCGAGCACTTTGGATTGTTTTTATTATTTTCTGTTTAATTATAAACGGATTATTGTACTGATAAGCTCAGTCAGATGAAATGTATTTAATGGTGCTATATGTTTATATACTATGCTTTGTATTGTACAAATGTATTTTAATTGAAGAAAGCTGCTTTGAAAAAGAACATGATTGCATTTGAAACATAAGATTTGATGATCTATGTGAATGGTTGTCTCATAGTCAATCATACCACATCTCCATAATGTTTTATATTTTCTGTTCATATTCAAATTGTGACCAGAAATTAATACAATTTATATAAATTTCTGGTAGCCGTTTTTCAAATAAAAACAACTTTTTATGGACATGATGGAAGGTAGAACTAAATATTGCTTCAGATAGTTCTATATAATTCTACTATATTCTACCTACATTGTATGTGAAATTTTACACAAAGGTTCATTTTGTTACTTAATTAGTTGTTGATATATCAGAAAATTATTTCTAAAATAAAGCTGAAAAATGGTCTGAATTTCACTACACTAGCTTATATCGATTTCTCTTAATAATCTGTCTGCTATAAAAATGTTTTTAAGAGTTTAACAATGACTTGTTCTTGCATGTATTGCACATAGTAAGAAGTCTGAATTTTGTGATCAGATGAAGCTAAATCTTAGTTTAATTTAGTTATTTGAAATACAAAAAAGACCCTAATAGATACTGATAAATCGCTCACTTGTTCTGTTCTCTTCTCACATGATGCAGAATTATTCATAACTGACTTATATTCATTTTGTCTCATAAAAAAACAAGAAACAAAATGTTCAGTTTTACTATCAAATTCATTGATGATGACTTGAAAATGATGGATCTACATTTTAATCAGTGATTATTACGTCTGTTAACAAAAAAGTGAAACTTGTTTTAAGGAAAAAAAGTTAATTGCTCCATAATTACTCCTTGGGAGTAATAGATAGATGTACGGATGGATGACTAAAAGATTAAGAATTTGTAATTTTTTTGTAAAGACAGTTTCTTATACTTGATTATTAATTTATGCTGAAGGTAAATCCAGAAAAACCCTAGTCAAAAGGAAAATGAAAATAACACCTTATTTATTTCGTGTGTCCACGAAATAAAAAAGTGTTATTTTCTTGTACCTTTTGACATATCCCTTGTAAGTTTACCACTTGTCAGTTGAAACTAATAGAGTAGATCCTCTCTTCGAGATCATCTCTTACAGAGATGAATTGTCCAAAACAGCATCGCCATCATAGTCAAAAAAGCCCAAATCAACAGTTCTTAAAGTTTTCTTTTTTTTTAGAAAAAAGAATGGACACATATCTTGTTTTAGGAATTGATAAATCGTACTTTGTACAAAAAACGCTGATTCGAACAAACAAATCACTAAAAATTGACATCCACATGCTGGATATTTTTTATTGACAACATATTTGTTACATTTTGAGGACCCGTTTTTCAACAGACAATCGATATTCCTCCTACGGAAACAAACTGTTCTTTGACGACTTGTTCCTTTATTAATGTAGGGCATATTTTATACAGGAGGAATGAAACGGAGCTTGCATTATGGTGTCCCCTCACTTAATAATGAGAATGTTGAACGCATCTATCCAAGCCAACTTGAAATAAAGAATACCACAGACTTAGTTTAGTCTAGTTCATACATCTAGAAATTGACAATGAAGGTCGGTTGAGACAACACTTTACGAAAACAAACGATGGAGTCAGATTTCCAATTGTGAAAATTATTTTTATGTAGCAACATTTCAACAGCGACTGCATATGGGAATTATATCTCCCATTTTATACGTAATTCCAGAGCTTTCGTTTCCTACACAAGTTTCCTTGATAGAGGATTGCTACTTACAATAGAGCTATAGAACCAAAATTTCCTATTGGTAAAGTTGAAGTCATCCCTTCGAAAGTCACAGATGACAACGGATATTACCACAATCCCGTCCTCTTTTCCTCGATAGTGATATTACCAAATACGACTTTTCACAGAATTTGAACTTGTTACGGGCGACAGGATGGTTGCAACATGTTGAGCAAGATCTCTTCATCGACATTGAAACAGATGGCATTCAAACTAGAATCTGACAAACGTGATTTCAACTTCCCATTTCTTTAGAGTAACATACACTGCCTCATCGTATGGCGTTTACACATCTCAGCTGATACGTTACGCTGGTGCATGTTCACACTACTAGCATACAGGTTTCATTGCAAGGGTGTGATTCTTACACTAAAACTGCTCAAACAGAGTTATGAGTTATTAGACAGAACGACTGATATTGTTCCAATTGTCGTAACTACAACGTCCCCTTTTCTCCGAATTGACCTACCGAAGTAGACTTATCACCGGGATTACACTTACACGAGCAACTCGACGGGTGCCACATATGGAGCAAGATCTGCTTACTCTTCCAGAACACCGGAGAACTCCCCCAGTTTTTGGGGGGTTCGTGTTGTTCAGTCTTTAGTTTTCTATGTTGTGTTATGTGTACTGTTGTTTGTCTGTTTGTCCTTTTCTTTTTTAGCCATGGCGTTTTCAGTTTTTTTCGACTTGTGAGTTTGAATGTCCCTTTGGTATCTTTCGCCTCTTTTTTACACAAGTTTACTTCACGAATTGGTCGAACGATAGAATAATCACTAGCGACATGTTCTCGCAGTCTTAGATCTTTAGATACAAGAAGAGTCGTCTAACCTGTAATTTTAAAGATTATATCCTATTCCTGATTGTGACATTTTGCCAGTGTGGATTCGCAAATTGGTGGATGCATGCATATCAGGAGACGCTTACCTTATCAACGTACTGGTCTCGCTCCTTTTGTAGTTCATGCGACTCTTTAAAGTTTGTGTGTAACTCTGATTGTCTTCTTAAACAGTTAATTAGATTTGAACACCGATAAACAACTGCTGACCTATCTTTTCGGTTTCTCTTTGCTTCTGAAAGGTAATTGTCAGCACATTCAGATTATTAAAAAGTAAAATAGTTATTGAACGTATGTTTAGATAAACTATAAAAATATGATTTTCTCTATAACTATGTGAAAGTAATTGATTCTAGTACTATATACTCTCGCTGATCGGTAAACTGCATTTATCGTGGCGTCTGACGGCCATTCTTAGTTCTTTCACTCAGCGTAGATCTTCCAATGCATTTCAGTCCAGATGATAAACAACATATATGATGTAGTTACTTTCAGATGGTCAATTGTCATGTTTAGCCACCCGATATTCGTTCATTTTACGGCTGGGTGCTTCAGAATAATAAAAAAAGGTAAATTTCAAATGAACAATTTTCACTATAGTTATGCAGAATTTATACGAAAACTGAACTTTACTTTTTACACAAGAATCTATCTTTGATTCGGTTCCTTGTATTGATATATTTAACCAGCAGTTTGATAATAATTGTCACTTGACGTTAAACAAGTGACGTATTGTAATTTTACAACACGGGGGAACACCTGGGAACACGGTCGATTTGAATAAATAGAAATACACAGTTTGTACTTTCAATGTTCTATTGTTGAATCCAAACTAAATCAATACAATTACATAAAACAAAGTTACATATGGAAGTCCATAAACAATAACAACGGCATAGTCCGATGGAAAATCCTTAAATGTAGCAATACGGGGTCCGTATTCTAACGTTCGGAAATCCTCCTACATTCTCTTAATGTCTCTCTTTATAACAAATGTTGAATTGCTCGAATATAAAATGACACCAATTAATATAATTTTGACAACTGATCTTAAGTCTTAATTTGGACTATTCACAAGTACTAAGCGTAATCCGTCATGTCAAAATGACATTGACTCTTTAAGTTCTATTTTACTAATTGAACTTGAAGCAGATTACGACATATGGATTTGAGAAAGATTGTAACAACATAAAACAGTATTGAAAAATTATGAAATAAAGTCATAGAAATTTACACCATGACACAAGTAACTATCAATCAATTCATCAGGTTGATACTTGCGCAATTATGATTATTTGAGACGGTTTATTTATTTAATTCATAAGTCTACAGAAAGTCGAATAAGCAGTAGCAAAAGGATATTTTTCAGAACGAGTTATTGGGATTGGTAAGATCCATGTGTTTACAAATGCTTTCTCTCTCATCCGTTGATGACCATGCACCTTTCAATCACGAATCGATATTTATGAGAGAGCAGGCTTATATACATTCCAGTGAATTTTGGATAACTGATAAGAGAGAAAAACGGACTGCTTCATTTGAAGCCCTTTGGAGGAACTGACATGTATGGATGACAAAAAATATAGGATTTATGATTTTCTATTGCCAGGTTTTCATTATTAATTGGTATCTTACTTTTTGTTCTTTCCTTTGGTACAAACAGATCTCAGTTGAAACGGTACACTTAAGCATATTCACGTTGCAGGGACTTCTCGAAAAGAGACTTATAATCAACAACACATCAAAATGATCACAATCAATTATGGAAAGAATTGAAGACTTGTGTTCATAACTGCAAATTGTACTTTAGTTTATCATTAGGGGGAAGGGGCATTGAGTTGAGCCGAAGACAATAAAAAAAAAAAAAAAAAAAAACAACCAAAAATACAAAAAAAGAAATAACTATTGAAAATAGTTGCATTATTTCCATTCCACAGAAAGATAACCACATTGGACAGTAGATAAATGAGCTTAACAAAATTGAGAATGGAAACGGGGAATGTGTCAAAGAGACAACAACCCGACCAAAGAGCAGAAACAGCCCAACATTTACTTTTCTTTTCTTTGAAATTTGATATTATAATCAGTTTTAAGTTTTCATTTTTTAATGCCTGAAGAAATGAAAAAATAGTGATTCCCCTTAAAAATCAGTCATTTAACTTATCCTTGTAGTTCCGGTATAAAACATGTATTCGAAATGTTACACATCATATCATCTTCAAGTGTATAAGGAACAATTGACCTCGTCCAATTTTTCTGTATCAAAGCAAATACATCCGCAATATTTAAAACTTTTTAATAATTCAAAACCACAATAATGGCATGCATTAATTTTATTCCATTTCAAGCTGAAGTGCATATCCTTTTTACAGTACTTTGGCTTTCTACGTTTTAAATTTGAAACTAATTTACATGACTATTAATCTCGGTTCCAAGTAAAAACATTTTGAAGATAAACTAATACCAAAATTGCTTCCATTTATATGCTGCAACACATCTTTTTATTTAAAACAGAGTCTCCTTTTATCTCTACTTTGCATCAAAACTTGAGATTTCCACGCGTCACCCATGAGTTTTATGTAGAAGAAACGTGCGTATTCTTAGCTCTTTCACTCAGCGTAGATCTTCCAACATATATCATATATTATTATCTTCAGATTGTCTTTTTGTCAGATTGTGCTATGGTATTTTTTTGTATTCTTGTCTTTCAATTTTGCTTATGTGCTTTGTCTATATGCCATTTTGAATTTTTTCCTTATCTGCGCAGGATCGCCTTTTCAGGAATATGACAGTTGTTTTCAATTCGTTTAATGTGTTTGAGCTTTTGATATTGCCATTTGATGAGGGACTTTCCTTTTTGAATTTTCCTTTGAGTTTTTGTTATTTTACTTTTTGCCATATATACCCATCCACTATTCTTTCGTGTCACTGCTGGTTATATTATATGCCTGGTATTGCTGATGAGTTTTATGTCAAAAATGTACATATATACTTCTTTGCTAGGTTTATATCTACGTCAAGCAAGAATCACCTGACCTTGACCTCATTTCACGATTCAGTAGTCAGTGTAAAGTTTTCGTGATAAGACCAATTTCGTGGATACTAAAAGTATTATGTCAACTATATATATTTGATGTAGATAACGATTATATTACACGTGTACATGTCTGTCTGGCCAATTAGGGAATATAATAAAAATGAACCATAACTTATTGTATCCGAGCAATAGTGAAGTTCGTTTACGTTTCTAAAATACTAGATCAGAGGTTATGATCAATGTAAATATCTATTCAGTTTTTTATTTTGTTGTTCGACAAGAAGTGAAGGCGGCTCCACAGTAATGGCAGATATAGTACTTCGTTATTTTTTCCTATTATCGGTGTTGATGTTATGTTATATATGTCTTATGGAGTGCATATTTCTCATTTGGTTTGATGGGAGAAGGGTTGCAGTCAGGTCTCTTATTTCAATGAAGATAGCATTTTCATACTAGACACATCAGGAATAAAAATAAAACATCATCAATTGGTCAAAACATCTATTGATATTAACATTTAACTAAATTGTATCACAACTACAGATATTTATTGTAGAAATATGGCTCCATCTACAGGAATTGTATAAAAAGATATATTTCCAACCCAGCTTGTACATTGATGTTATCTATAAAGCTAATACTGTTTTAGGAAATGACTATTAACTTTCTTTATGAGTTAACATACTTATTGATATCGGATAAAATTATTCTGTTGAAGTTCAATCATTGCGTCTTTTCTAAAAATGTAGATATCGTTTGAGCCAAATCTAAATGGTTTTTGTTTTACTTACAGTCCTTCCCTTATCAGCAGCAAGTAAGATATCAGTGTGGTTTCCTAAATGCAGCTGACAGCAGGGGATGATACCTCAAAGACAGACTGGCATGCTAAATGTTTATGTGGAAAACGTCTTTATCCTACTTGTATCAAAAACATAATAGGTAGCAGCATAAGTAACTTATATGCAGTTGGCACCAGGGGATGATGCCATAAGGATATAAGAACATTTTTATTTATAGAAATTTAAAAAAAAAAATGTTTTAATCAATGTATGTCTTCCATTTTCATTTTTGTAAGGACGAATATGTGTTTGACCTTTAAATCAATAGGTAAATACAGCCAAAATTTTAAATATGTATGTATACAATAATCTTAAGGAATTAGATGTGTGTGTATATAATTCCATTTATTTTAAGTGAATCAACATTTTTTTCTACAGTAAAAAGCAGAATGATTCTGGTTTGGCTGTTCAAATCATTAAAATAAGTATTAACTTTAGCATTGCAGACATCATATCACCTCTTTCATGCTCAAATTTTTTGCAATCAAAATGAAAATGAACCTCATCTTCAGTAGTACTGAAAGTACATTTATTATATATTCTGCTATGTCGGAGAATACCTTGATATCTACCCAGTTCTATTTGTAACCTATGTTAAGAAATACGTAACCTTGGAAAACTTCTTCTTAGTTCAAAATTTTTAATCAATGTGAGAAATTTCTGAAAACCAAAAGTTGATTTATATGCATGATATGTTTTCAGTCTACCGTCAGGACATTTATCTAACTGTTGTTCCCCAGTAGCTAATGAACACAGTTGATAGATTGATCTGAATATACTTCTTAAACCGTAAATAATATAGGAACATTTAGCATTTGTACATCAATCCCAAGTAACTTCAATATAACATTTATTGAACCATACCAGAAAAATATAACATTATATAAAGATTCTTTGTTTATTATTAAATACTGAAAATATTGATTATGTTTTTAAAAGGCTCATTAGCATGGAAATAGACATAACATAAAGTGTTCAAATATATTTCCTCTGATGTAATTTTTTTAATATTTAAGAAGGGAAGTTGCTGCAAGAATATCAAACGTCCGTATATGTTTTAAACTCGTATGCATCATCTGCATTTTTTACATTTTATATTTAATTTTTAAATGCACCTGGACAAAACTTAAATTCGTCGCCATTGTCCCGTTAGGTGTTAATTTATTACGGTGCGTGTTGTCAAAACCGACGCCACTGTTGTCAGTTAACAGTCTTATTATCAACACTATGATGTATGTAATGTGTCATAATAAACGTACATCATGGCTTATCGGTTCATCTATTTTCGATGGGTCCCTATGCATATTCATAGTTTTGCCGTAGGAAGGAAATCTTAATTGAATACATAATGTATAATCTATCAGAATTATTGGACAAAAATACTTCTTTTTCAAAACAAAATCATTTTCTGAATGTATGCATTCGATATGGCAAGAGGAGAAAAAAGTTTTACTTTCATCGGTTTCGTATACCGGTATTATCATGATTTTTGAAAAGAAACACAAACAAAACGGTTGGTTTATTTTGTAATCAACCACTTTAATACAATGTAATTGATATTTGCGCACAACTTCAATTAATGGAGGAAAAAGATCGATGCATCTCTGAACTTCAATTAATTTTATAGAACTGTTCTCTCACACATTTCTTAATTCTTACAATGATTGATGTGCCTGCCAGCTAGAAACCAACATTCAAGCATTCTTTTAAAATATATAGTATCTTCAAATTTTATCTATCAAACAGGTATAATTAAGAAGAGTGCCAAAGGATTTGTTTACATAATACAAAAAATAACCAGATATAAACGTGTTTCTGAACGAGTAAAATAAAATAATTATATATGGAAATACCCTGTCTGTACAGTGCATGTAATACATTTAAAAGTAGAAAAGTGGACACCAATTAAGTACAATGCTGTACTGCATGCATGGCAGAGGTCAAAGCAACTCTATTGATAGATTCTTTTCCGTATGGTTCATATACCGTCATTAAGGAATGTTCCTTTGATACCTTGACATTGTTATAAAATTGAGCGTAAGTTTTATATATATATATATATATATATATATATATAATTCGTCCAAACAACAGCCTAACAATGTTAGATCTGTAAATTTGCGGAAGCAAATTTTTTTGTTCTTCCCTGGCCGGGATTCGAACTCATGCTACTGAGATATCGTGGCACCAAACTGCCTTGCACTATGCCCGACGCGCTAGACCACTCGACCACCTAGGCTCTATAAAAATAAAGCTTTCGGTGGCCGGGTGTTACCTTTCCTCGTCAGTTTTTATCTAGCGTCGTAACACAGTACATGATATATAAGGCATGAAGATGGAATTGTTACAGATCAGCTGAACTATCTATTGTAAAGGATCCTACAAATTAATGTAAGATGCAATCACAGAAATAATTATACTATAAGTACGTCTGAACCAGTGACGACTCTACAACAGATTTTATCCATCGGATCACCAGCAGTGATAGTGATACAAGGCTTAAAATACATTATTTATATATAATTCGTCTAAACAACAGCCCAACAATGTTAGATATATATATATATATATATATATATATATATATATATATATATATATAATATATATATATATATATAAACAAGTCTAAATTGAAAACAACGTTCAAACCTATGATTGCGTTGGATAAAACCGCAATTTTATACGTGTGCATGCAAAACAAATTTCTTGTTAGAGGGTCTAAATACAGCACAAACAACATTTTCCAAAAGACCAAAGAAGTGAAAAGTAAATTTTAACAAAACGCATTTGACTAACAGGTCGAACAACAAATGTTCTTAAACCCTGCTGACTGCCATTGGCGATTGCCAAATAAACGGATCACCGATGTAATAAATGGATCTTAATTATAAATCCAATACTAAACAGAAAACAATAAACTTGCGGAATATATATATATATATATGTATTAATTTTACAAATACAGTTATTTGACGAAAGATTTCCTTTTCTATTTCATTGTGACGATTATATCAACTGCAACGGTAAAGACGCTCATACCACGAAAAAATACCTTTTCCTGTGGCAGTTTTAGTCCTGTAAACAGTTTTAACATGTAAAGCAAGTAGTCCGTATTTCAACGAAAAGGTGAAAGGTAATCATAAAGAAGTTTAAGCATTTTGGTGTTTAGGACCTTTGAATTGTTATGATACTTTATTTCGCTGAATATTTCTATAACACTTACTTACATATAAATAGGCAAACAGGAAGTCACACCTTTTCTTTATCTAAATGCAAAAAAAAAAAAAACTACTTTAAAAAAAAATCAAAATATCAGGAAAAATTAGGTTTCCATTTTTTTTCAACTTAACATAAGTGCCTCTTACCCTATAAGTAAAGACATATATTGCCCTCTTTTAATTGTAAAATGTTGTTCAAGGGTATGGTGGTGTAACGAATAATTGGCAAAATCGGTGATTGAAAATAATTGAGGAACTATATATTTCAATGGTCGGGTAAGGTAATAACTTAGTATTTGTTTTCTTTTTAAAAATATGTTTTAAAATGAAGTTGTAATATATCAGTATATATTTTACACAGAAAAAACTAATTATCATAAATTTATGTAGATATGTACTTTTAATGTTGTCCAAATATTCAATGTTCAAAATTCAAACGCTTTTCGTTTACAATTACATACTTATGCCTATTTCAAAGCAACAACTTGGCCATCAAACGTTTGTAACTGCTAAATCAAAATGCACTGATAAAAACTCATAATTCTAAAATGATTTAAAGACTTTTTAATGAGGTTTTAATGTAAAGCACAAATCTACAAGTGTGTGGCGAATCTTAAAACGCCAAGATAGTTATCTTCGCTGTCGGTTAAGACCCACAACGCTTTACGAGTAGGTGGCCATTATATGATGAATAATGCAAGAACCAGTAATGCATGACTCGTGATCCTAAGTTGAAGGCGTATGACATATCCATCATTAACAAAGCGTGAAACACCACTAATAAAGCATATCATACAATATTCCAAACTGAACAACAAAATACATAAATGCTATAAAATCCGTGTTTGTTAGCATTCGGTTGTATTTCAATTTATGCTTATACAACTTAATTCATGTTTTAATACATTTTATTTTTGATTGATATGTGTAAAATTTCTAGAAAAGGTACAAAAAGCTTAATCGGTATAATTCAGGCCAGTACTACTTTGAAATCAGGAAAACATCATATATAAAGGCAGTTATCATTTCGGCAGATGTATAACGTTCAGTTAGTGTCGAATTACATTTTTTTTATATATAAAAGGAAACTAAGCACATTTATCACAATTAAAATTAAATATTTTCCGACAGATGAATGTAGTGGTGTTGATATTTCGGAGCCCTTTATTTCTAAATTGTTAAAAATAAAATTATAAAGCCCCATAGTAATATTTATAATACAGGTATATGGTGTAAATGTACGTGGGATAGATAACTTGCGAGTCGAGACCAATAGGAAGGTGACTCTTTTTGCATTTAAAGTAAAAATAAGTATCAAGTTATTCTATCTAAAAAAAAAAAAAAAAAAAAAATCACTACGATTAATCACCATTTTATATATGTCTAAAGTATCTATTATTTTTTTTATATTTCAAATAAAATGAAAATACATGTGCAAAACATACTGTCATACTATTTTCCAAGATAAAAAATGCTAATATTTAAGAAAATGCGATAACATTTTTTTAAAATTATATACAAACAGAAGATCTTTCCATTTATACATTAATGTTACTATTTTGTTACAATTCAACGACATAACTCTGAAACAATTATTGCAGAATCATCGTAAATGAATCTTGACCAATTTCATGTTAGGAAGTAATACTGCTTACTTAAAGCGAACTTATTATTTTATAAGATGCCTTCTGGAAAGCAATTTTAGGGTCTTAATTCAAGGACAACACTTTAATGCGACAGAAAACAATCGTCGACATTTTAAGTACGTAGTAATGTTGTATAACTAGGTTCTACTCCTATTCGCAAACAAATGTTAACGATGTTGGGACAGTTCAATGGGAATAAATCTGAAACAACAATTAGTCTAACAGTGAAAACCATAATCGACCTGTAGTTCATGATAGGTAGAATGATGTTGTAAAACTATGATGCCGTTAGTTTCTAAGGAAGTTACCATTCAAACTATTCGGACGGATAGATATACGGACATAACATTGCAAAAACTTTCGTGCAGCGTATCCATCTCACAGTTTGAATATCGAAGAACAATATGTATACGTTAATAAAAGTATAGAATTTTATATAAATACATAGCTTTGAACATATCCAATCTGTATATTGAAACAAGGTTAAAAGTTCGTATTCGACTAATAACGTAGTAGTCATGTCTCTATTTTTATGACATGTGTCAAGTTCCACTGCTGGTTTTTGTAGGTGTGTATATATTAACAAAATCTCAGAGGGATTTTTTTTCTCACATTTTTGAAGTCCTTCTATCTTTACTAAAAATAACGGTATAATATATGTTCATATGAAGAATTCTATATAAAATTATATTGGATGCATTACATATATTTATCTGTTGATTGGTTGTTTTATTTATATATATAGAAGTCTATAGAGGCCTCTAAAAAGGAACAACTAGTAAATTAAATATGTTCCGGATCATCTAGAATAGGCGATACTGCGCAGATAAGGAAAAAAATCATAAAAGTCTAAAGTTTAGCGCAACAGTACTAATATATGAAGTTAATATACGAAGATGATGTTATAAAATCGTGTTAATAGTGTACACATTGTGACTTGGATGGATAGTTGTCTCATTGGCATTCATACCACATCTTCTTTTTATAATTAATAATTTTAACAATACGTTTATTATTAAAAAAAAACAAAACCAAAACAACGGTTTTCACACTTAAGTTTGATGTTTAAACGAATACAAATGTGACTTAGACGATATTGAGACGTTGATCAAATAATAAAATAAAAAGGGAAAAAGTTTCTAAGATTCAATACAAGATTTAAAAGAATGGACGGAAAAGGGAGACACATATCGGGAAGCGGGTAGGAGTCAATCAAATTCATATGTCTAAACACGGCGGGCAACACAATGTGTCATAATCACATGTCAGACTCTAAATCGCCTCCAGTCTAGAAAGGTTTCTATTGTAGAAGTTAACTGATATTTGAAAATGTATGATATTATATAAAATCAACGATAATATTTAACAATTTATTTAAATTATTCTACCACAAAAAAACAAAAAAAAACATATCAATAACAAATAACAACAAATAATCATCTGAACAATTTCATCTCAGTCTGCTTTTTGTTGTGCAAAGACAAAATGAATGACATAATATTGTGTCAAATAGTTTGGGAAAAAAAAGAGAAAGCACAAAAAAGAAAAAAAAAACGAGCCAGATGAGATTAAAAGTCATTATGAGAAACTGGAAAATCATATTTTACCATATTAGAATTATGGTATGACAGAATTGTATTCCGTCGTCTTCAATTTTTAGAATTTTTTCTTTAATGGTATATGATTGTTGCTTTATTTCACTTGGATAGATTTAAGTAATACTTCGTCCAAAAAGTATTTAAAATCTCATTAATAACTTCCAACATACTCAATACAATTTGTAGAAATTTCACATAATTTTTGATGCTCAATTCCACAATGTATCATCGTAAACACAGCTGTCTTAAACGCCTATGTACAGCAAATAAAAAGGGATAGAAAAGATGAACAATAAATACAAATATACACAGAAAAGGATGTATTCCATGACTCCAGTTTAAACAGACACTGTAATAATCTTTTTTACTCTAAACAGTCATCTGATATTTTTCGTATCTACATTTACAGATTACATATTATAGTTGTCTTTTAAACAAACCGAGCTCCATATCCGAATGTTATGTAAAGATCACATTCGTCATCAGTTTAAAAGTACTTGTGTATGCATAAATGAGTTACTACATCTTGTAGAAATGTGCTGAGGAGAAGGTAAGATTTTGGTGTCAAATTGGCCCCGGAAAATCAAATGTAGTTCAAAATTTCACTAACTCGCAGAATTAAATGTTTATCTGTATATTTTAACAAAAAATAACCAAAAAAAATTGCAGTTGTTGGTTAAAATATTTTCTTTTCACGGTTTTATATCCCCGAGGTTATCAAAAGCATAGTTGATTCCGTAATTCGAAAAAAAATGAGTTTTGTTTTTCTATCACATAAAATTGAGAATGGAAATGGGGAATATGTCAAAGAGACAACAACCCGACCAAAGAGCAGACAACAGCCGAAGGCCACCAATGGGTCTTCAACGCATCGAGAAAATCCCGCACCCGGAGGTTGTCCTCAGCAGGCCCTAAATAAAATTTATGCATAGATTTGGCACAACTGTTGAGTTTCAAATGCTATTCAACTTCGTAATCGGTGTTGTATTCAAACTGTTTTGATATGAGCGTCACTGGTATTTCTTATACAGACGAAACGCGCGTCTAGCGTTATAAATTACCAGCCTTGTATCTTTGATTACTTTATACAGTCATGAAATGTAGTAATTCACTACAGACAAAATTTCATACTCCGTTGACTATTTGACTCATACATTGTGAGGAATTATAGAGATTACAACAATCGATCAAAACTATTTTCACACCGGAAGTGTATGTTGTGTGTATCTATTCACAAGCAAAAAATCATTTTAAGCTCTTTGCTATTTTAGTCAAAATGATGCTGAAATTTGTCAATTTCTTCAGACGAATATGCATGTTGATGCCAGAGTCAAATTGTGTTATCAACTAAGAATTTATCATTGTTTCAAGTGAAGTTTATAAAAATGTGATGGATTATTATTGTCTCATGTAATTTTTTTAAATTTTGGCCGAACAAACCCAAAATTGTAACTTCTCCTTTGAAAGGTGTGTTGTTGACCTGCATCAGTGACATGGATCGGGATAAACTTCTGTTCAAATATTAGCACCTATATGTAGTAAATAGATCATTTCGTTTTATCCAACATATGAAATATTTTAAATCCAGGAGAGAAAAAAGGAAAAAAAAAGTTTTAGCACCAATCATATAGAAATTATTCAAGACATAGACGCAGTATAATTGTTTGAATCGCCATCTCTGCTCAATCGTAATAATAATTTATCACTCTTGGATTTCACTGCATTCACTGCATGGCCGTTACAAACTCCTATACATTTAGCATGTTTGTCCCCAGACATTTCGAGTTCTGCATTATCACTTTTAGACGCGTCAAGGTCACTACTTGGTTTCCTTATTTTTAATGTTAATGGTTTATCTTGAACAGTAGTTTTATTTGGCAATATCATATAATTGTTATTTTGTACAGAAAGAGAAAGTGGATTTTGTTTGGAGTCATCACTAACATGACCGCTGTCATCTAGGTTACTAGTTGAAATATCATCGATGGGTGTGGAAGCTGCAGTAGGTGATCGGAGCGGAAGCTTCATTGGTGTATTTGAAGATGACACCCGTTGACCGAGAAAAGTTACATATGATGTCATGTACGACTTTGAAGAACTTTCACTCTGTTTTGAAGTCGGAAACTCATCAGCTGTTGCATTGCTATTACTGCTAGTAGCTTTTTCTCTTCCAATGTTTTTGTTCATTGTTTTCATAGACAAATCAATACCACAACAAGTTTCTTGCTGATCTACAATATCTGATAAAGCTGATTCGTCATGTGATATTTGAGAATCATTAACTTCACAACCTGAGTCTTCGAAACATTCATCATCAGAGCCAATGTTTGTCACTGATGACACACAACCATTACTACAAGTATCATCGGAAACCACCAGGAGTTGTGCTGTGTCAGATACACTTGTACATGGTCGTTTGGCAGGATTTCCGTAAAATGCATAAGTAATCTGAAGTACACTATCCTGTTGGTAGAAAGAGTAAGATATTGAATGTTTTAAATTGTCAAGTAGATTAACTTAATATTAATAGTTTTGAAATGTTTACCTTTAAACAAATATTAAAACCTTGCTTTTAATAAATCACATTTAACAAAGATATGCGAAATGGCTAAATACTGTACTCATGAAATGATTAAAAAGCTTGGAAATATCAGCCAATTGTCGATCTAACTTTCTTTCTGTAACAATACAAAGGAATGTCGACTGTAACCGGCAGACTGACATTTTTTCCCTTGAATTCCTTGATTTTTTTCTCTGGCGCTGGAACACATATCATTCTTCGTCTGTATTAACTGAAATGGGTGTACAGGTAATCAAAGGTCTATTCAGGAATGTGGTCAGAAATTGGACAGCTTAATCCACCTTTGAGTTGTAAGCAATTTACAGGAAGTGCAAACAAATATGTATACATGTTGCAATACAAGAGTTTAGATATACTGCTGAAATCAAAGCCTTCAGCGCCAGCGTCAAAGCTTAATGACCAACTTGTAACATTTTAAACATTTGTTTAAATGCTTACCCTCTTCCATCCAGTGATATATGCTACATCTACTAATGTGTAATAATCATTTAACAACTCCTCACCACAGAAACAATCAACCTGAAAACATGTAAAATATACCTGTTTATAGGCAACACAAGAAACATATAATAACTATTGCCATTGGTATTATATAATAGTATGCCAAATATATGCAACAGCCAGGGGCGTAGCTGCCGTTAGGCACTTTAGGCACGTGCCTTTACATAATTTTTTCACAAATATTTTTTTTTTATTGAATAAAATAATAAACAACGTTATCTGTAGATGCACGCCAGTGAAGTCGTCAAAACTCTTTTAATTATCGAATGTGTACACTAGTCTATCATCCTTAGTGAATGGAATATTGGATAGAATTGTATGTCATTATATTCCCCCTTTTATAGAAACTATAAACTAGAACTTTGGTTCAGATCATTTCACTTCTATCAACAAATACTTGAATGAACCTCAACTTTGACACATGATTTTTTTTATTAGTTGTTGTTGGCTTTCAACTAGCTTTCCACTTGGTCTTCATCCGACCTACAATAAAACCCTTGCCAAAGTTGGGCGTCCGTTTGGCTGTGCAGGATATATAAATACGCAGTCACGTCTGGTCAGAATGGGGACGTTAAATCCGATGCCTAGTGTAGAGAGAATGCCTCGCTCTCAGCACGTTAAGAAACTTGCAACAACTCTTTGAGGGGTTCGTAGGTGGTCTACTGAAAGGCAAAATTTCTGTTCCTATCTGATAAACCCTCATTTTCCAATGCATGGCGTTTCTAAATTTCCAGACCTTCGTCCTGGACGACCCCTTTTACAGGACCTAGCTACCTGTTGTATTTATTGTAAATTTGTTTTTGTCCTGAACATGCATGAACTATTTGCCACTGGACGTTTAGCAATCAATCAATCAACCAACTAGCTTTCAGTAACTTCGAGTACTCTCAGATCTGCGTGTAATGACCATAATTATTCAAATTCCTAAGCAGGTAAGGATTTAACAGTACAGGATATAAGGAAATATGAATTTCTTGAATTTTGTTCGATACTAGTAGTATGAACAGAACAGAACTTCTGCACGAGGCATCGACTGTGTGTGTATGTGTTTGTGTAGCCAGGGGACGGTGAAGGTTTCTTTTAAATGTAGGATCGTCAATGTGTACTATCGATTGACGTATATATCAATTATCCTCAGTCAGAAAGGAATAGATATGAAAATACTAAACAGGTTGTTCTGCTAAATAAAGGGATACGCTGATCCACGCTGGGCAATGTGTATTGTAAATAATTTCCGATTGTACTGCCGGTTAATTCATCAGTCAGATGTAATTGTAAAATTATGTATACTAGTATTATAATTTCTTCGAATTTTTTTCATGTATATTATCATGATAAAATGACCAGTTTTCATGTTTTTTTTGTACACAAAATTTTGCAACTAAAATGCTGAAAACCGTTTTCCGTCGGGGGGCTTTGCCCCCCTGAACCCCATACCAGGGCTCTGCCCTGGACCTGATGGGGGCCTTCAGCGGCCCCCAGACCCCCTGCCGCAATTTGTGCCTACAGTTTATTGGATACCTAGCTACGCCCCTGACAGCCCAACTTGTTTAGTCTCTCGTTTTTTGAACATTAACGTCGCTGATCGGGAAAACAAATTGTCTGCAATAAATTATTGTTTTGATTTTGTAACAAGTAATAGCTTTTCGAGAAAAGCTAGCCGTCTCTTAGCTGATAAAAGTGGAAAGTGTTCTCGCTTTGTAGATTAATTCATTCAGAATAGCCTTGTATATAAATCAACACATTTTACCACACACGTTATGAAGCCGTAGTATATCGTTTAATGTTGTGTGTCAAATAAGGTCCTTATCGTACTAATCCTTCAAATCATGGTTGTAAATGCTTTACATGTTTGTCAAACAATTTATTCTCTCATCATGAAATATCATAACCATGTTCAAGTTTTCTTATGTTTTTCATGTATAAAATGTACGTAACAGTGAACGACTGGATTCATGTGCGTGTTAACAAAACATCAGGAGATTCGGCTATTAATAGATAAAGGTTACTTGTGTATCGACATGCATGATTTGTGACTAGGCAAAATCTAATTGTTAAAATAGAGAGTACAAATCCGATACTCTACGGGATTGAAAGACATTTACTAGGTTTGGATTGTCCCAACCAATCAACGAACTTTAATTATTCACGTCTCAGTAATATCTTCCAATCAGGTAGTAAGAAGCATTCAGCCCGCAGATTGTCCATCGTTCAATTCTTAATAACGTCTCCGAGGAGACGTTAATAAGATGATATCCCATGAATATTTTCACATGTATACAAAATAATCATACCGAGATGCCAATTATTCGTTATGTTACAAAATCAGAAGCTTAAGTGAAGGCATTATTCAATATTGAACAATTGACATTTCCATTTCTGTAACAATGAACACGATGGAAATATTCAGAATCAATCGCCAAGATTGTATTTAGCATAAATATAGTAAAGTGTGAATGTCAAATCTTACTAACTGCTTAATACGGTTATGAAAATACAATGAAGTATATCGGAAATAAATCAAATTTAAAGGATGACAAAGTAAGAAACCAAACTCGGAAGACCAATATTATATTATAATGACGAAATCCGTTGTTCGGATAGTTTTTTTGTATTATAGAAAAGTCATTCACTTATATCAATCCAATATAACACCTTCATCTGTCCATTGTTTTACTTAAAATAAGCTACAACAAAAAAAGTATTAGCAAAAGTACCGAACTCCAACGTAAATCAAAAGGGAAGTCCATAAAACCAGACAAAACCAAACACTCGCAATTGAAAGTAAAATAAGGAACTGATTCAGATACACGTTCAAAATTTTCAACTGTAATTCCTTGATACAAACACAGAGACAATATACTAATCTTAAATATTTTCAATATAGTTTTGATTACTAATAATTTGCAATCTTCTAAAAATTCAAATATATATTTTTTTTATTTTACAAGTTGTAAACGAAATACATCCACATATATATATGGCCGTACTTTGACCTATAATTGTTAACTTTTTATACATTGTGACATGGATGGAGAGTTGTCTCATTTGCACTCATAACACATCTTCTTGTTCATATTAGCTAATAGAAGAGGTCGGTAGCTTAAAAACTTCAAATTTTGAATGCAAGACAGAAATCACAATGATTATAGTAATAGTTTGTAGCTTAAAAAAGTGTATTTTAAATAAACTTAAGTTTCGAAGAATTTCAATGGCCTGAATATTTAATAAACAAATAAAAATAAGGCTATAAAGGAAATCGGAACCATTATCATTTCGATTTCCTTTCTATGCATCTTTCAGTAGTTGCAGTTAAATTTCAACACTATCATATAAAACGATTGATTTTTATAGGAATAAAATATAAAATTATCTGTAATTATGCCATCAGAATAATGTTTTAATCTCTTTGGATTTTTTTTACTTAACAACAGTTTAAAACATAGAAATAAGGCATTGTTTTCATACGTTTAATAACGCTTTTTCCTTCATTTTTTACCTTAACAATTTTGAAACACATATACCAAATTTCGCCATACGTTGCGTCCAGATACCTTAAAAAACGTATAATGTCGGGTTCTGTGCGCACGACATGTCATTGGAATACCCTTAACCAGGTTCAATAAAGACCAAACCTTCGGAAAGCAAAACGAATATGTCAATTAGAAGGCATGCAAACCAAAAAACCGAAACATATCTGAAACCAACATCTAAGTTGCCTTGTTGCCTTGGTGATTGAAACCGAAGTTTAGAACAATCATTAATTACAAATGAATTATATGGATTGCAAAATAAATGTACCTGTTATAGCCCAACCTATATCACTGTATTTATTAACCTGATATACTATAAATTTGACATTTTTCTTCTGTGGGGTCATTGCATTGTACTCAATAATTGATTATGGTTAGTTTTGATTCCTGTATTGGTAGATTATTATCACATCTTTTTTTTTAAACTTCCGTTGTCAATTTGAAAAAGTGCTATATGAATCTATCAAAATCTTATTCAAAGTAGACTTGACTGCTATTTAGATACTGTGTCATATACCCAATCGCATTTAGTCTTTTCAAAAAAGATTAAAAAATTCTATATCTTTAAAAAGAAAAAAAACTGAAATACGTAAATACTACAAAATAAAATCATTTATGAATCAATTTAACGAATGGCTAAGAGCAATCAACATCTGTTGTGTAATGGATAACTTACCTCATAACGCTCTGGCAGTGAAAATTTCAACTTAATAAATTTCTTTATGTGTTGTATAGAGACACCAGCTGGACATAATAAGTACCTACAGTCTTCAAACTGAAAAATTGATATACATGCATGTCAGTGTTTTTATGCTGCAGAGCCATCAATCAGAGACATTTTGCTTAAGTTCATAGTTCGTTGCCATCCGCTGATTAAGACATTTTAAAAATGATTTAAATATAGGAAAATGTATAAAACCAAGAAATATAAACAGATTAGACAAGTTAACAACGTTATGACGTCATAATTACGTCATTATATGCGCAAATTTCACGATAAAAAAGATAAAACATGCAGATTTTACGAAGTTTTCCATTCATGTTTCCTTGGATGAAACATCGCTGCTAAATAACAATTACACATTTTCACACAACTCAACTAAATATAAAGTTGATATTTTGATGCGCCCAAAATATACTCAAAGGTTAATACAAAACATGTAAACTAAAGAAATGTAATCCAAAATATACTAATTTCGTCATACTTTATTGCTACATTAACTCATAAAAAAATATTTTCATTTCCTGAACACCTTTTACCTAAGTCATACTAGGGAAAATTTACCATTACATGTATGAATTGTAACTTTAAAATTTGCACCAAATTTTGAGCCAAATGTTGACCATATTGCCCGTACTCCTTTCGTTTAAAACATGAATAGCTAAATCTCGAATTGTTTTTTTTTATGAACGTGTTACATCGGTTGGCCCGAGGTCAATCGGCAAAAATGATGTCAATCAACAATCGGTTCTTACTGTGACGTAACATCATAAGTATTGTGACATAGGAAGTATATATGTGAAAATGCACAAATTGAAACTAATCTATTGGTTCCCTGTGATTTTAAAAGATTTTCATTCCGTTTCATCTGATGATGGTCCTCTCATTTTATATTTAGTTTATGCACATTTATAGCACAAATCCTTGTTTCAGTATTGCAAACCCATGGTATATACGTCATTCAATTGATGGTATTACCGTTGATTTTTCTTTTATATATATACTATCAATTACCTTCTCCGTAAAAGTTTCTTTGTCTGTTACCCTGAAATAATAATAAAAAAACTACCTTATAACTGAAGTGCAACAAGTTCATGTTTTACTTAATGTACGCATTGTTAAAATTAAAAATTATATGTTATGCACGAACAAAACATAATAAAAGGGGTGGAGTGAAAGTTTTATTTTTAGATAATCAAATGTATAGGTTAATACATCTGTCAGTTTATCGCTGCAAAAATAAAAAGCACGTCTAAAACAGTATGAAAATCAACGAAAGAATGTGTTTGTCATTTCCGCCTGTTTAAAAGGTGATCTCGACAAAACCTCACATACGAAGAAACAAATCAGGTTAACTCTATTACAATCTGACCAAGATATTACTTGAAAATACGGGGTGCACAAATACGTGAAGTATGAAGTTAAGTGGTCAATTCTTTTCTATAAAAACTGTAGGATATTCTGTGTTGACAATTTCGTCATATATAGATATAAGAAGATGTGGTATGAGTGCCAATGAGACAACTCTCCATCCAAGTCCAAACTGAAACCATTATAGGTCAAAGTACGGTCTTCAACACGGCTCACACCGAACAGTAAGCTATAAAGGGCCCCAAAAATTACTAGTGTAAAACCATTCAAACGGGAAAACCAACGGTCTAATCTATATAAAAAACGAGAAACGAGAAACACTTATGAACCACATCAACAAACAACAACTACTGAACTTCAGATTCCTGACTTAGGACATGATGACTGACTGTGCATGGATGTTCACAACTACACATTGCATGAAACAGTTATTTTAAATTGTGTTAGAACAAGAAAACTTTTTGCGTTGACCACCTTCCTAATACATGTATTAAAATACATGGCAAAGTCCATATTTTGCAATTGGAAATACATAATATCGATCTGATCAAAAACAGATATGCAGCTTTACATAAATCTACACCTGGTGTTAAGGTATATTCTGTTAAGTTTGTTTCCTTTCCCATGTACACATTAAATGCAATGAATCAACACTCGTCTCAAATTATGTAACTTATTAAGACTTAACAAGAAAAATGCATCATAACACTTTAAATTTGGTTGTTATAAACCATAACGATTACTTTGTGAGGTTCTTACCGACTAGAAAACTGTAAACACAAACTGAACATCTCGTCAGAGCTAAAAACGATTCTCGTACCTTCTTTTGGAATGTTTTCTGAGGTATCTGTAAAGTAATATAATTCCAACGTCATTTACTTATTACATTTATTCATGCTGATTGATATCAGTTTTTTTCTGTAAGAAGCTTAACACAGACTATATCACTTAAATATACATTACATATACTAATACTGGGAAAAATCATCACAATTAAAGGAACATATCATGCAACATCAACTCTGAAGGAGATGGAACATTAAGAACATCAAATAAAATTGATATATTAAATAAATAATGAAATTCATAAACACATTCAGTAAATCAGCTTTTATATCGTGTTCATGCCGTAGGACTTAAACATGTTGCTAGTGTGATAATGGTCATTGGTATTCCGCCTAGCAATATAATGAACAGGTTTTACTTCCTGCAATTAAGTGGTATTCAAAAGTGGAAGTATACAAAACATATGTAATAATGATTGACACAACACACCTCTCTGCAGATACATCATCACCACTAGAGGACTTAAGTTTAGTAAACAAAATTACGGCGTGAACAAGTGACAGGTCTTGAAAAAAAAGCTATTGAGGGCTCACATTTAAATGTGACGTCAAAG
The DNA here is from genome assembly GCA_017311375.1 of Mytilus coruscus. Lineage (NCBI taxonomy): Eukaryota > Metazoa > Mollusca > Bivalvia > Mytilida > Mytilidae > Mytilus > Mytilus coruscus. The sequence continues at coordinate 47,238,474 of CM029596.1, read as the reverse complement.
GAACTCATCTTTCCATGGCATTATAATGAATTATTAATTGATTTGACAATAGTGAAAACTTTCAATATAAATCAAATCAATTTATAATTTATGCAGTGGTTAATAAACGTCAATATACAGACAACTGTGTCATCTATATTGTATTGTGCTCACTGGGTACAAGGCGGATGGTACCACCTGGAACTATCTCCTGCGGCACCAAAACCGTCGTTTTATAATAATGACGCTTTTTATATTAAAAAAAATATTGGTGAGCAAGTTTAATTTATGTTTAAGATACATTCAATCACGTACTTAACTTTATTTTGTTAAAAATCTCGCAAGGTTGGAGAGCAAGAGCTCCGAAACTTATGCATAAAATTAAGAATATCAAAATAGAAAATTTTGAAAAAGGCCGGTATAAAGCAACCGCAAACAAACCAACAAAATTATTAGTATCATACAATCTACCTTAGAAAACGATAGTGATAGCAGGTGATCTAGAACCACATATTTAAGGTTTTCATAAAAGCGCAGTGGATGAAAGCTACCACAAATTCAAAGCAATTGATCATTTAAACACTGCACATTCAATAAAAGCTTATAACTGCACATCGGGAACATTCAAAATTGTCTAATTGAGAAAAAAATCAATAATACTAAAGCAGAAGAGCTTTTCTAAAACCTTACTACATAAGCCGGGTACAGTTAATTTTTTTTCGAAAAATATTCAGGTATTGAAAAATTTGGTGTAAATCAATCAAAATTATTAATATAGAAGTACGTACTCTAGGTTGATCATCAGTCTCTCGTTTGTACAAAATTTGGCATGCGCAGAATCTGTATGTTATTATATGTGTAAAAATAAACAGAGTTTCAATGTTCCCCGTGTTGCACATATTTTACCTATCCAAGGTACAAAAGCAATAACTAAAAAAAGCCCTTTTTTGTTCTTTAAAACTTTTTATCAATATCTTAAGAGAAATGATGGCTTCAGAGCAAATGCAATGTGATTTCCATTCTAATTTATATTTCCAAGGGGCATAACCCGTTAAAAATATTTGATGAGAACTTATTTTCGAAAGTGTCAAAACATTGCTGATATAAACCTATGATATAAGTTTCATAAAATTCTGGCAAGAACGAACATGAGAGCGATAACTTTTCAATATAATCAATATTTTCAAGGAGCATACCTCTTTTAAAAATAATTGATCAACACTTATTTTTGAACTCTTCCAGTACATTGATGATATAAACCTATAATATAAATTTCATAACAAGAGTGCACACGCTGAAATGTCTCGCCTTCTTTACTGACCATTGATTTTATTTGATAGTCCTAAATATAAAGCTTTACTACAAGTAACACATAAACTTAACATGAGCCAGGAAAATGAGGTCAAGGTCAGATAAACCAAACGAGAAATACATGTACACCTTACAATCATTCAATAAACCAAACATAGTTGACCTATTGCTTATAGTTTCTAAGAAACAGTCTTAACCAAGGAAACTTAACATTGACAAATGAACCATGAAAATGAGGTCAAGGTCAGATGAACCATGCCAGACAGACATGACACCTTACGATCAATTTATGCATTAAATATAGTTGACCTATTGCTTATAGTATCTAAGAAACAAACTTAACCATGAAAACTAAACATTGACCAATGAACCATGAACATGAGGTCAAGGTCAGATGATACCTGCCAGACAGACATATACACCTTACAATCCTTCCATACAACAAATATAGTTGATCTATTGCTTATAGTTGAAGAAAAACAGACCAAAACACAAAAAAACTTAACATTGAGAAATGAACCGTGAAAATGAGGTCAGGGTCAAATAAAACCTGCGAGACTGACATGTACATCATAAAATATTTCCATACACCAAATATAGTTGACCTTTTGCATGTAGTATTAGAAAAAAAGACCAAAACTCAAAAACTTAACTTTGACCACTGAACCATGAAAATGAGGTCAAGGTCAGATGACACCTACCAGTTGGACCTGTACATCTTTCAATCATTCCATATACCAAATATAGTAGACCTATTACTTATAGTACCTGATATATGGACTTGACCACGAAAACTTAACCTTGTTCACCGATCCATGAAATGAGGTCGAGGTCAAATGAAAATTGTCTGACGGGCATGAGGACCTTGCAAGGTACGCACATACTAAATATAGTTATCCTATTACTCATAATAAGAAAGAAATTAACATTACAAAAAATGTTGACTTTTTTTTCAAGTAGTCACTGAACCATGAAAATGAGGTCAAGGACAATGAACATATGACAGACAGAAACTTTGTAACATAAGGCATCCGTATACAAAGTATGAAGCATCCAGGTCTTCTAGCTTCTAAAATATAAAGCTTTTAAGAAGTTAGCTAACGCCGCCGCCGCCGGATCACTATCCCTATGTCGAGCTTTCTGCGACAAAAGTCGCAGGCTCGACAAAAATCTGGCAAGAATTGTACACATAAGAGCGCTCATAAGGCAGTTTTCCATATCATTAATATTTCCAAGGGGTATAACTCTTTTAAGAATTGTTGATCGGCACTGATTTTCAAATTCGTCCAAGAAATTGCTAATATGAACCTATGATTTAACTTTCATAAAATTCTGGCATGAATTATACATATGGGAGCGCTAACAATGCAATTCTCCATATAATTCATATTCCCAAGGAGCATAACTCTTTTAAAAATAATTGATCGGCACTGATTTTCGAATTCGCCCAAGACATTGCTAATATAACATATGATATAAGTTTCATAAAATTCTGGCAAGAAGTGTACACATGAGAGCGCTCACGATGCAATTTTCCATAAAATTAATGTTTCCAAGGGGCATAACTCTTTTAAAAATAATTGATCGGCACCGATTTTCGATCTCGTCCAAGACATTGCTGATATAAATCTATGATTTAAGTTTCATAAAAATCTGGCAAGAATTGTACACGTGAGAGCGCTAACAAGACCGGACGGACGGCCGATATTTCCATGCCTCCCTCAACGATAACTTCTTTGTACCATTAACTTGTTTTGATAAGAAAAAAAAAAGAATATTGAATCTTGAAACAATCAAACACGCACACAAAAAAAAAAACCCACACCCAACAAAACTAACACTGTGACCACACCCCTCCTTAATCCAAGCAGATTACTATAATTAAAAGACAGGGGAGTGAAATATATAAACAATCGTAAATTCGTCTCATAAAATATTAAACAAAACTTCAAAAAACTTACCCTCAAGAAAAAAAAAAAAAAAGAGAGAACGGAAAAAAAGATCAATCCCTTCCCTCAAAAATAACGAAAAATAGAAGACTAGATATGGACTATGCCCCTTCTGCTCTGCGAAATGCATGATTATAGTTCCACATACTTTACATTTGACAAACAGTGATGTTGAAGTACAACTTGAATTTGTAGCGTTTTGTAAGACACAAATAATGCCCCCGCCTGACCATGTTAAGAAGTTATAAATTTAACACTATGTATGATGATCTATCTTTTATATCCATTCTGAGTACAAAAAAATGACTCAGTCAAACTACCTGGCATTTTGAGAATATTTGAACTGTAGGAGGAGATAGCAGGACATATCATGTATATATATCCGGACGTACGAACGGACGGATGGACTCGGGTAAATTAATATGCCCCTCGACATTTTGGCGCGGGGGGCATAAAAAAGAAAGCATACAAAAAGATTAAGAAACAAAAGGAATAAAATATATTCAGTGTTTAAACTCGTTAAAAATAAAATGCGTATCTTGGATCATTACTGCGATGATAAAAATGCATTGAAATATTAATCAACGATTACAATTGACAAAGACGTCTTCTAATTAGTAATACTCTGTTCACAAAGATATTCCTTTCGTTTGATCAGAAGAGAACACTAATCAGATCTTTAATTTCAATATCCCTTAGGAACAACTAACAAACAAATATTATATTTAATGAACTGCAAATGAATTTGATTATTTCGCTCTTAGCATCCGTCCTGTGTTCTTCTTTTATTCGAGTGAAACGAAAGACAAAATCCGTGACTTGATGAATCAAATATAAAACTTGTGTAAGGAATACATTGGCGACTGAAAGCTTATACGTGTTATCTCTGATAAATCTTTAAAGGCTCTGCACTGTATTCACTAACCCCATCCATAAATAATGATTGTACTTGCTGGTTTTGTTTGAAGTTGAGTTGGCTTCCCGAATTCCTTTATAAAAAAAACCAGCCACTTCTCAGCATAACATGCATCCTGCCAATGCGATTTTAAGCGGCTTCCCAGCTCGGAATTTATAAACTTAATTTGTTGAAAATATCTACGTGAACTTTTTGTCTAAATTAACGTAGATATTTTCAACAAATTAAGTTTTTACAACTTTTTCAACGGTTCGATTTAAAAAGTCGTAACAAGTAAGTTATAGCATCTGAAGAAAAAAAAACGTTGATCATGACATAGAGGGGTACTATACTTACCACTTCCGTCACTTATTTTTATATTGTCATAGAATTCTCTCCGACGTTTCATCTCTTCTGTAACAAAACAACAGATTAAATGTATAGTATGCGTATTTGCAAGTTTACTGGAGCTGTTTCCAATATCTTTTTCTTAATCAATTATCTTGATAAATGAGATTTATTTTTCCATTTCATTCATTTTTTTTCATTGATGTGTTTTATGTTGTTGGTTTTTTTTTAAAATTTAAACTTAACATTGAATCGAAAGTAACCATTTTCACGTAACTAGTAATTAACGCTTGAAAAATTCAGTCTGATAAAGCATGGACTCTTTTTCGTACTGACCTTTAAATAAACCAGGGACCGTTTTATATACAATATCTTGTAGCGTGTTGTCTGGTCTGAAAAAGTGAACAGAAATATGCTACAATGTATAACAGTCTTTCTGAAGAAAAAAAAGTTCACATATCATAATATAATTATGTCAAGCTTTCTATGTCAGGCAATCCTAATAAAATGTAGCAGATGTAGAACATTATTGAAAAAACCCATATCAGAACGCAATGTAAACATATAGAAAAAATTTTTTAAGATACAAATATGAAAAAATGTTTTTTTTTTCCAATTTAAAAGTAAAACCAAATCGTTCTTCGTCTTCACCTCACTGGTCAGAGCCACGTTTTAAATCAATGTGTATATTTCTGCATTCATATGTATATCTTATTTAATTATTGTGTAATATTAAAATAAATCCAGGCAAAATGTTTAAATAGTGGTTTCTTTAAATAAATACCAAATAAAGCTATATGTTCTAAATGTCTTATTACACAAATATTGAACACATACCTAATGTGTTCCAGTGGTCGTTTTTTGTGCACCAGCACTTCACAAACAGGACAGTAATTACTTGTATGTAGATAGTGTATGATGCAAGTGCGACAAACTGAAAAATAGTCAAAGTAACTGTATTAGCTCTGGGGTATTATATTACATTCTTATCATGTAATCATTCTAAAGCTATGAAACATTCTCAGAGTAGCATATTGCGTTTGGTAAAGGTGCTTTAAGGATGTAGATTTTTCATAGAACATAATACAAGTATGTGTATATATTCTCTTTATCTGGAATATTTCATTTTTTTGGATGTCGAGTCAAAGGGATGAATGGAATATATAAATATGGTAACGTAGATGTATAAATACGCACCCACGAATCTTCAGAGTATAGACGTTAAATCCAAAGCATGGTGTCTTATAACCTGTTGCTAGGCAACATTTTAATTGCCATATCGAACACAATTCATTTTCAGGGACTGTTGAACAAGTCAAGTATAACAATTTATTACATTGAACATTGTGTTAGAATTCGCATCTAAATATGATGCACGTTATAAAAGATGTTGTAAAATGTAATTACTAAAATAAGTAAAATAGCGAGAGAAAACGCTCTTTATTTAGATCGACCCACTATGCATATATCTACAATATTTGGTCTCTAGTGGTAAGATTCATTGGAAATCACAGCACGTCTTCTTATTTGTATATGAAACATTTGCCACTGGACGTTAATCATTTATTGTGAGTGCTACGGGAAATTCCATAAGCAACTTAAAGGAATATGGAAAAATAATTATTATAATAGATCCTGTATAGAGTAAGTGTCAAGCTGCTTGCATAGCTTTCTTTTGGAAATACATTTGTACGGAAAACAGATCATTTTACCTATTGAACTACGGATACATGAAATATTCTGAATAATCTCAAAGGATATGCGAGACAGGACTTGTGTTGAATGTCAAATGCCCTCCAATCAACATGATCAATTCTTGATCTATATTATCGTATATTTATAAAGTTACTTCCAGATAAAGAAACAGGCTACTGAAACTTTTGTCGAAATATTTGTGCCTAGTTTATTATCTATCAGTACATTTGTTTATATATATATCGCGTTAATACTTTAATAGATTTTATTACACCAAAGGCGACGAGTCTGACAGTTTTACACGTTCTTTATTATTTCCCAAAAATTGTTTCAGTGAACTGTAAATACTGATCTGCTGCAATTTCATTGTTTCGAATGTCTTATTGTACCACAGGCGCTTAATCGCTTGATATCATCTGAGGATATGCAGTTCCCTAATAAATTCATGAAGTTATGTTTAGCGAAGAAGGCATGGACCACCAAAGACAACCGTGACTTACATTATATCCGAGTCATGTACGTGTAATTCATTGATTATTTGCACTCTTTATGTTCGCAGTTACCAGTGATAGACTTCTGCTGATTGTTAAATGCAATATTTCAAATAATTTCCATGGAGTTTTAATGTCATGTTTTTATAAATCGGCCTATATGTGTACCCTACAAATATGTTTACTTACACAAAACATGTTTTACATCTGGAAGGATAAAAATTCTGAATGATTGTAATAAAAGCATGTACAATATTGATACAACATCGATATATAAATATGCGTATAAAATCCTTCTACTCACAGGAATGTAAACATTCTACAATTGATGTTGCATCTATCAGATATCCACCACATAATACACATATCAGATGCGCGTTTAATTCAGCTAATTTTAACTTGCTTCCCTCCATCCTATCACGTCCGTATCCAAATGTTTACATTTTACAGGCTAATTGCCTAAAATAAAATAAGCAATTGCAAAATAATGAAATATCAATCAAACTACTGCATGTAATTACGATTTCCAGTATGCTTAAGTTGTATCGATTCCATAAAGAAAATGGCGGAATCTGCAGGAATATGACTTGGCGGGAAAGCACATTCTATAATATCCATGAATTCAGCAGTTGGCGTGTCATGTCCAAAACGTAGCTAATCACATCAGAACTGACCATTAGTGAGATATATTGATAAGATAACTCCGGTCATTTTATTGAAATCAACAGAACCATCACGATATATTTGGCTTGTTAATCGAACATAAATTATAAACTAATAAATAAAATATGACAAATTTTAAGAAAGTGAGAAGATGTAAAATTGAGCTTTCCGCTTATAGAATAGAGATCCTCTAAAAGCAAAAAACACAAAGTGTCAAACAATTCTTAACATAACAAAATACATAAATAACTATAATAACTAATCAAAAATATATAAAATACTTTGAAATGAACTGCTATGCATTAAATCAAACGTTCATAACGTTTTGAAGTACAAACAATGTTTTGAAGTATACACAATTTTTTCAAGTATAATTTGGTATAAAAGTTTTATAATTATAAAATATCTTTATACTGTTAAATCATAATAAGTTAAATTACCTTGACAAAGGAAGGTTACGTTAGTTTCCTTTGAAAAATATTACACAAAGCTGAAATTTTGCCAAAAATCTAATTCAGACAAGTACGTTAAACTTGGGATAGAGAAGACAAATAAACAAAACAATGCTTTAAACACGTCAAACCTATTTTATCACTTCTACTCAATAACTTTTAACACAAGTTTGATGATAATGTGTATCCGATTTACACCAAAATTACATTAAAAAAATATACCGTAAACTTATTCATAGTAGAGATATTATCGGGTCGTCTTTTGTGACGAAGTAAGTGATACTGGTACAAGGTTGTGTACCGGATAACTTATTTGACAATGACATTTCTAAAAGTAGTAGTTGATAGCAAATTAGTATCCTAAAGAAAGTATACAACCCTATGTAACGCTTTATTAAAATAAACAATACCATACACACTAGGTAATAAAATTAATCAATCATAAATTTATAAGTTATACATTTCATAGCATTGAAACTTTTAATCTTTTACAGATGAAAAGTTAACATATGTATTCAATTGAAACCTACGAAGAAGAAGAAGAAGAAGAAGAAGAAGAAGAAGAAGAAGATAAACACAACCCGCTAAAACAGAAGAAGAAAAAGAAGAAAATAAACACAACCCGCTAAAATACCAAAACTGATGAAAAAGCTACATCTAGAAAATTCAATGCAAAAAAAAAGAAACAAACAGAACAAGCAAATCCAAACGGAAAAGAAAGAAAACCGAAATTAAAATCAACTAGATTAAAAACAAAACAATACTTAGTTGTTAAAGCCTTTTCTATCTTATCTAATCTTAATAGTACAAGGGCCGGTTACCATTCATAATTCAATACTGAATAAATTGCATTTTAACTTTAATTTTATTGTTCCGTATATAAATTTTTTTTGTTAGTGATTAATAATAATTTCATAACGTACGATGAAATAATCTTATAATAATCACAGCAAACTCAAACAAAATGCACGATTGAAAAAGATATTTTTGTTTAGATAGACGTAATACCTGTACATAAAATTGCATATTTCAGTATTTCATAACACGTTTTTGTGAAAATGACAACAAAAATCAATCATTAAAACGATTGCATTTGAAATAAAATAACCTTTATTCCCACATATAACTACGTAAAAGTTTAATGAAGCTGATAATCCTCAATTTACATATTATTAAATCTAGTTTTATTGACAGAATATCTTTTCGCCATGGTTGTTGGAAATAAATTAGAGTATAAATTGAAATTGGAGATAGTTTATGAACTTTTCACACGGTATACCATACATGTTCAACTCAATCTGTCCTAATGTTTAGTTTACTACCTGGCAAAATAGCATGTTCATCATCAATCTTTATCGAATTAGAACATGCAATTCTTTAAGTTATTCTTGTAGAAATTTAAACAATTTATTGGTTAATAGTATACATCAATATTTTGAATTCCTTTAAACAACTAGCGTATAACAGTTAAGTGTTTGTTGTATGCTATGACCAAATATTTTACTCAAGGGTCAGTGTCCTTAACTCGTATTTTACTAAATATCACAAGATATTAGTAATTAAATTAGATAATATAAGTACGCCACTCTTATCTGTGTGAAAGTATGCAGTACACATTTCCTCTGACGTAAAAACCCTCGGATGTATTTGTGCACGAAACATTAATTATAATTCAGTAATAACAACTTAATATCTGTATAAAATTATATAAAATGAACAAGTCAAGTATAACAAATTATTACATTTAACATGGTGTTAGAATTCGCATCTAAATATGATGCACGGTATAAAAAATGTTTTAAAATGTAATTATTATAATAAGTAAAATAGCGCGAGAAAAATGTGCATTAAGCGTCACTTAATAAGTATATTGAAAATGTTGAAGGTCATCTTGTTTATTAAACGGCTCATGCCTATAATAAATATAATAAACTGTTTCATGAACCCAAAATTGTACCAGCACGAAGATAAATCGTTTAAAAACTAAGCAAATATTTACAGCGATCATTAAACATTAACAATTATCGTAACGTACAGACAAATACGTATAAATCTGAGGTAAAAAGACACTGATTTACATTAGATATATAAAACTACAAATATTTTAATAATAATGCTAATAATGCTATAATGCATGATTCAGTCAATATAAGAATAACTGCATAATTCAAGACGACCTGCAAAAAATACTACTCATAATAATAATTAAATACAAGTTTTAAATTTTGACTGTTTTGTTGCTTTTCAATAGTGCTGATAACAATTCAATTACCTGTATAACAAACATGCAGGTGTAACACTTTTTCGAAAAAAGATAATGAGAACCATGCTGTGCTGTGAGCGTAACTTTTGCGCTTCTGCAAACTCTGCAACATATGGTTTCTCAACAACAATGCTTCACCTGTAAATACTTATACTATTTCAACTTTTTTTTATTTTGTAAAGAACAGTGTGCAGATTAACATGCCATTTTCTTCACTCTGTTTAAAACCATCGTCTGCACAAATGCACTTTTGTGTAAATTTATCGAACTACCGCCTAACTTCTGCCGCCATCTTTCGCTACGTATGCGGCCAATGTAGTCAATCAATAAGGTTAAGATAAAAATGTTGATATGACTATGAATCTGAGTTAATAAATCAAACAGACGAATAATCAGAAGATTTACCTACCTCCATTTAAACTTTTGTGGTCACTGTGGTACATAAAACCACACACATAACCGCCGTCAATAAATTAGGTCGATACACATGTCACATGACCTAGAACTGTTGTGTATTCAGTTTATCGTGGTATTGTATGCAAATACACATTTTATGGACCTGTAACATGAAATTTAATGATTTCGTATCTCCTGTAATTTTAAAAATGTGATTGAACCTAGACTACAGCAAAACAAAATGCATGCACCATAAACATCATTTTTAAATTTAATCAACATAAATTAATTAATTTTCTTTTCTAAATTGTAATAATCTACATATTGAAAATTAATCTAAAACCTCTATTATGTACGTTTTATCAGTTCCACTGAGAATATTTAAAAAAATTAAAAGTTGAGTAATTAAGAAAAATATATTGCGGAGATGGCTTTTTTTTTGTTCATAACTTCACTTTATATATATACTATATATATATATATATATATATATATAAAAAAAAAAAAAAAAAAAAAAAAAGGAAAACGTGTTTCTATTTTAACAAAAGCGTATTTTTAACTTAGAAATCTTGACAAATTTACCATGCAAGTAAAACATTTATACTAATCTTACTAATAAACTTTTATTCCATATTCTATGGTTAGAATATATACTTATAACAGCTCTTTATATTTCTCGTTCATATTTCATTTAATGAGGTAATTAATTTATATAATTGTATACAACAGAAACATTCGCTGGCATTCGTATATATAAATATTTGTCATGACTTATTTTTCTTTGTGTTGCTTTTGTATGCATTTGAAAAATGAATAAGAACTGCACACTCAACAGAATTTTGTTTACATATATATTTGATTTTGTTTTTTATGTTAAATTTGTTCCAACCAAATTCATGAACAACAAAGGCATAAAAGATAGAAACAAGTAAGTTGAATTGAAGCATGTGCAAAACACGACCTGTTTTTTCTTTTGTATTTTTTTCCAACTTCGTTAACAAAAAAGCAATGCCGAGACTTTACAATTTAAACAAACCGTTTCATTGGTTTTACTTGTTTTAGCATAAGTGTTTTTGGATGACAAAGAAACTTTAAACTCATCTACAAACATTGTGTCCATATGTCTATGGTACCATTGTGTATAAATAATATGTATATGTAATTGTAAGGCAGCGTTTTTGTTAATTGGTTTATAACCATTTATACCATGCATATAGAAAACCAAGTTAGTAAAAACGATTAAATAAATAATAAAAATGCTTGTATTTTTTTAACGCTAAGAAGGATGTAGTGCCACGGTTTGTACCGTATTAAATTCTTATTTTTTGTTTTGGTATAAGTGCTATGAGATGGCAGCTTTGCTTTCTTTTGCTATTTTATTCAAACTTTATGATCTCCCTTTAAACCTATCGTTTTATTTCATTTACTAGACAAAGAAACTGTAATGATCACAATTGCCAAATATTTATAAATGGTCAAATAATTAATGGTATTTTATAAAAGTGTCATGATTTATAATATATAAGGATTGGAAAGAACTATTTTCAATTCTACTTGAATATATTTATATTTTTTTTTACTTTGTTTACATTATACTTAATTGTATGACGCATTATCATTCGTATTTTATTTGTTTCCTGCATGTCTAATATTGTACTGTAACTTACGTAGGTCATTTTATTGTGAGTTTAAAATATTTTTTATTTTTATTATTGTGTCCCCCAAAAAAAAAAAAAAAAATAATCTATTGTTTTGTATCTTAATCTAATAATTTAAGGACTGAATTGTGATACTATTTGTTCGTATGATGAAATACGTTCAGCTAAGATCATGCATTATGTAACTGAAATGGTGTTTTATCATTTGCTTTGACCATAAGCCTTAGAGAGTACAATACATATTCCCGATGCGTATATATATTTGGCTTTCCAAATTTTTATCAACATACGGATTTTAAGCTATTTTTACAGGATTTTTAAAAAAGTAAGGAATTTTATTGTCATTATTTGATTTCTCAATATAATCGATTAATTCTCTAAATTTACCTAACAAAAATTCTGAAAATTCTGATCGAAAATATTTGTAAAGGTACATAATGAACTGTTCAGAAAAGTACACTATTTCCGTTGGAATGTTCAAAGTTGATTATGCTAATTTAAATTATGCAATATCTTGTCAAGTCATTCAGGCAAAACATACGTAAATAATGTATAATTGATGTCATGTTTTTAATGTATATGATAACAATTGACCTGAAGGTCATCTACCTTTGATTGTGAATATATATTAATCGTGAAAAGCGCAACAACTCTGATTTACTATGTCCTGAAAGCCTTCATTTCCTCAAACCAGAGGATTGAAATTCGGGTGCAACAATTAAATTTCGCAGTTATCTTGGTATTTTGTGGTCACTTCCAACTTCTCATACAAAAATACACGTTCTATCCGTTTTGGCCTACTTTTAATTACTTGTATATCTGTGATTTAAAAGAAAATCTTAGAGTGGAATATTTTGATTTATATTCAAATTTAGACCGAGACATAAATTACGTGGATATCTGTAATTTAAGAAATCTTTGAGTGGAATATTTAAATTCATTTTCAAATTCAAATAAAAGTAAATTTAAGTAATATAATGCGTAGTCCAAGCTTACAACATGAAAACGACATTTAATGTAATTTGCTGGAAATATGTAACAAGTGACAATTTATCAATTTATTGTGAACATACAATAATTAATGTTATACCTTTTTGTGTTTCATTAATAATTGAAGACCAGCCGATATATTGTGAAACACAAAATCAATGACCGTTATATATAAATGATTTTTTGTATACAAAAGGAAATGCGGTTTGATAACCAATGAAACACATATTCACCAGAGACCAAAGGATGAGGAGGTAAAAACTACAAGTCACCGTAGTCTATCAACAATGAAGACAATCCACACAATACTGATAGTACGGTTATGAGCACTTTATTGTTTAAAATGAAATTGAGAATGGAAATGGGGAATATGTCAAAGAGACAACAACCCGACAAAAGAGCAAACAACAGCCGAAGGCCATCAATGGGTCTTCAACGCAGCGAGAAAATCCCGCACCCGGAGGTGCTCCTCAACTCGCCCCTAAATAAAATTGTGTACTAGTTCAGTGAAAATGCGTCGGGGTTAAACATGTTTTGTGAGATCCCAACACACCCCCTTTACCTCTAGCCAATGTAGAATAAAGAAACACATAGCAATACGCACAGTAAAACTCAGTTTAAAAGAAGTCCGAGTCTGATGTCAGAATAGGTAACAAAAGAAACTAAGCAAAATGACAATGATACATAGATAAATAAAGGACTACTAGCAGTTACTGACATGCCAGCTCCAGACCTCAATTAAACTGATTGAATGATTATGTCTTGTATCTTTAAATTAATCTTTCTGTGTAATCATTTTATGAAGTTGACAATAGTGAGATTAGACTGAGTAAACCTGGATTGATGAAAATAGATTTGATAAGCTCTAGAATATATTAGTACTGTTTGTTGATATCAAACTTTTAACATGGTGCCAAATTTGTTGCATAATGCAATTTAAGCTTAACTTGAACATAATACATAAAACACTGAAGCCTTTACAACGGCGAGGGAAAAGCAGAATATAACAACATTGAGAAAACAAGGGTACGTTAGAGTTCTGATGTTAAAATTCACGAGTTCGATCCTGGTGTTCACAAAAGATATCCAGTTTTTAATATGACAGTTTGTTCATGTAATATTTGTAAACAATGATACTTATAATTTAGCTTCTTAAAACATCATAGACCGGTTTGGGTTTTTTTAATCTTAATATCTAATAAAAATCGAAGCCAGTCATATTGGCAAAAATGTTTTCAGAGAGCATGACACGCGTCTCTGGAATAACCTTTTAGTGATTATTTCGAATTGAACTGTTTGCGATAAAAGACTTATTTGTGAAATAGTTAGATACGATACTAGTAGTAAGATGGATGGCAATTAAGATGCTGCAAAAAAATATTTTTTTAATTGCAAACTTAAACGAAATCGGATTCTATAAAACATATTGACTTAAATATTGAACTCTAAGGATAATATATTTTTCACGATACAAATGTACCAAGAAGGTGATACAAATTAATAAGAATGGCTTTTGTTAAAGTAAAGAAAGCAGATACGATATTTGATGAACGACAGATCACCGATGAAAGGACACCGTAATATATATAGTACAAACGTGCTTTTGTAAATGTTCAACCAAAACTTAAACGACGAAAATATAGGCCTTACCAGGCAAACATAAAAAGCTTAAAACAATCAAAAGAATTAAGTTGAAGATATAAACAAAGTTTTATAACTTGAAAATCGTAGGATTAAAAAGTAAAAAGTAATATATCTTTGGAAGATTTCGTAAACTATTTCAAATGTTTTCGAAAAGTTGTGTCAATACCACAGAGGCCATCTATGCCCGTGGCTAAAACACTATGTGTTTCGAATGATTTGTTTTGTATATTTTATGAACAACCATCTTTTATTGTAGAGGGTAACACATTTGAAAAATATTTGTTGTCGGCAGAAACAAATTGAAACATTAATAAAGCTTGCAAGGCTTACCTACGAGTGTCGGAGTTCACCCCTGTGGTTTGGTGGGCCATCAGTTTTCT
This sequence comes from Mytilus coruscus, assembly GCA_017311375.1. Taxonomy (NCBI): domain Eukaryota; kingdom Metazoa; phylum Mollusca; class Bivalvia; order Mytilida; family Mytilidae; genus Mytilus; species Mytilus coruscus. Next base: position 47,223,360 of record CM029596.1, on the reverse strand, counting down.
GTGTGGTATTTTGTTTAATCTCTTATTTTTACAACAGCTAACATTTCTGATTTTGAACTTCAATTTCATTCTCCCGTCGTATATTTCTGTATATTGTCTTCTTAACATAGAGATTATACTGTATATTGATTATTTTTGTTTATAGTGTTTTTTATTTAAATATCGATTTGAAATACGCAAACGAAAGTAATAAAAGTAATTTTCATAATTATTATTTTGCATTGATAATTTTCATATCATTCTTGAGAGATCGTCAAGTTCTAATGAAATTGACACGAAATTGACAACGTCGTCAGTAAAATAGATAAACAGATTATCAGTAAAACGAGAAAATATTGTAGATGATGGCATTTATCACATTCAGATCGTCAAGTCATTTAAGCAGAAAGCCAGTAAAACTATTGTAGAGATGGATTTTTGGTACACCAGCCAAAAAAGTATTGCGATGTTGACTTGTTTCGTTACAATCTTTTCATTTTATTTTAATTGAATCGTATGATCGCATATGTGTAAAAACTCATCAAAGAAACCAGCCTTATATGTTGGGTCAATAAACTCATCATAGATACCAGAATTAAAATGTTGTACGCAAATTTTCATTCCGCCTACAAAAGACTCATTAGTGACGCTCAAATAAAAACAGTTGAAAAGGCCAAATAAAGTACGAAGTCGAAGAGGATTGAAGACCCGAAATTCCGAAAGGTTTGCCAAATACAGCTTAGGTAGTCTATTCCTAGGGTAGAAGATCCTTAGTCTTTTAAATATTTAAAGATTTGTAAACAGTTAATTTATAATTATGACCATGTCTGACTGCTGGACTGGTGATACTCTCGGGGAGGTTACCTTCACCAGCAATGGCATCGCCCAAGAGGTTGTAAATAAACTCATCATAGATACCAGGATACAAATTTTGTACGCGTATTGTTTTACTATAAACCCATCAGTGACGTTCGAATAAAAAAATATGGACAGCTACATCAAATTCGAAGTTGAAGAATATTTGAAACCGAAAAGTATAAAAAAGTTGTGCCAAATACTGCTAAGGCAATCTAGTCCTGGGATTAGAAAAACCTTATTGTATTGAATAATTCAACATTCTATTAACAGTAAATTTACAGAAAATGAACATATCAATGATATATCATGCCGTCACACAAATGCTGACTGAAACGTCTACCAACAGTGGCATCGATCCAGTGGATACCAGACTTATAACTTGGTACGACAGGCGCACGTTTCGTTTACATGAGACTCATCAGTGGCGCTCGATTCAAAACAGTTGGAAGGCCGAATCAAATACGAAGTTGAAGAGCATGTAAAACTGGATAATAATACCCTGTCAACAGCCCTAATACCCTGTCAACGGCCCTAATACCCTGTCAACGGGCCCTAATACCCTGTCAACGGGCCCTAATACCCTGTCAACAGCCCTAATACCCTGTCAACAGCCCTAATACCCTGTCAACGGGCCCTAATACCCTGTCAACGGCCCTAATACCCTGTCAACAGCCCTAATACCCTGTCAACGGCCCTTATACCCTGTCAACGGCCCTAATACCCTGTCAACAGCCCTAATACCCTGTCAACGGCCCTAATACCCTGTCAACGGGCCCTAATACCCTGTCAACGGCCCTAATACCCTGTCAACGGGCCCTAATACCTGTCAACAGCCCTAATACCCTGTCAACAGCCCTAATACCCTGTCAACGGCCCTAATACCCTGTCAACGGCCCTAATACCCTGTCAACGGCCCTAATACCCTGTCAACGGCCCTAATACCCTGTCAACGGCCCTAATACCCTGTCAACGGGCCCTAATAACCTGTCAACAGCCCTAATACCCTGTCAACAGCCCTAATACCCTGTCAACGGGCCCTAATAACCTGTCAACGGCCCTAATACCCTGTCAACGGCCCTAATACCCTGTCAACAGCCCTAATACCCTGTCAACGGCCCTAATACCCTGTCAACAGCCCTAATACCCTGTCAACGGCCCTAATACCCTGTCAACGGGCCCTAATAACCTGTCGACGGCCCTGGTCCTTATCTGTTATTCCGATCGTTGTTTGCTCCCCTGCTTGTGTTTATATCTTTCCTATGTTTGCTGACTTAGATATTCTACATTCATTATATCCATATTTGTCTACTCCACTCTTGGAGGAATTAACCATCCCTTAATCTAAGAAAGAAATAACAGTGACCATCCACTGTGATAAAAATCAAATGATCTTTTTCATTAAATGGAGTCATACACATGATTGCATTCATGACTTAAATATTTATATACCCTTTTTCTAAGTATCAATTATGAGTGTCTAAATTTCAGAACCTTTTGCTTCAATCATATGATTGTTTATATCTTTCACAGTCACACTATTGTGTTAAAATATGGTTTTCAGATCTCTCAGCTTACTGGAGTTATTTCAATTGGCACACATTTTTTAATATTTTATTGTTTATGTATGTTTGTGAAAATCAGGTGAAATGTATATGATGTAAGTTTACTTATAAAATATTTTTCCGTTTTACGTCCAAAAATTACAAAATGAAATTCTTCAGAAAATCATTTGAAATAAAGGAATATATCTGCAGCGTACATAGATCTGATTTCTTGTCCAGTTGACTATACCTTTGGTCCGTTCGGTTATATCCTCGGCGTTGATATTAAGGTTTGGTTGATCAAATAATTATGTATCTAGCATCCCATCAAAGCATTAATTGTCGAAATGCGCATCTGGTGCTGTAAAATAGGTACCGTTTAATTAATGTTATTATTCATAACAATTTCTTCGTTTTTATTTCAATATATCATAATGCATACTTTGCTTTATCTCCCTAAATTAAAATAAACGAAACATTAATCTACATTTAAATTGATATCTTATTTCCCTTAACAAAACACATATTTTTCCCGAAAAGCTGAACTCAATTAAACAGCAGTTTTTATGTTTATTGAGGAGTCCAGATTCGTTTGGCGGGTAATGCATGCATAGCAAGAGACGCTCACCCTGTCGCATCCGATTTCGCACCGTTTATAATTCACTCAGGTTTCTCTCTCTCTGTTGGTTGGTATATTCCAAATGGATTTACGAGTTTGAACATCGGTAAATTCTGATTGCCTCATATTTAACGGTTAATCATAATAGATCTACAAGATAAGAAAATCGATCGGTCTGTTCTATCATATCAATGTAAAGATACCTGGATAAATATAGTTGGTAAAGCGGATACGGTGGTAAATAATCCGAAATCTAGTAATTACCTTCACATTCACTGTAACAATTAATAGAAAATGTTAACAGTGGTAGGAATATCAGAACCTACGATGGGGAAGGATATAAGAATCAACCGATTAGGTATGATCGATTCCTAGAGCATTTCAAAGCTATATACATACGGTATGGGGTTTACTCATTGTTGAGGACCATAAGGTTACATGTAGTTGTTTACATCCTTGGTCTTTGGTAATACCTGTTTTATTTGCAATCACACCACATCTCCTTATTTTAAGGATGATATATCAGTAGCCTAGAGATAGGTATCAGTAGTCTTAGGCATAGATATTAGAAGTCTATATATGGGCATCACTAGTCTATATAAATATAAGTGTATTAGGATACAAAAGAGAGGCAAAAAACACCAAAGGGATATTCAATCTTACAAGTCGAAAATCGTTTACACGAATTGACAATGCCATGAAAAAAAACAAGACTGGAACAATCCACGATAAAGAAAGAAATAGAATGCCTAAAAGATTTGAGGAATATAAAATATATAAAAATGAACAGGAGTTCAATAGATCCAACATATCTAATGATAAATGAAAAGTCGAGAGAAATATCCAACAATTGATAAACCCTAATTTAAATATGAAGACTGGGAGACTTTGACAGAAGAAGATACAGAAATAAACAAACTTTCGTGTCACTTAGTACTTCTCGTCTCTCTTCAGAATATTATCGCACAATTTGATAAAACAGAAGTTTCTCATTTTATCAAATGGTCTTTTGAAAACTCTGATTGCATGCGTATATTTGCTGAGATTAATATGAAGCCTTCTGTAATAAAGATGAATATTCAAGACATGCTTACTGGAACTCTAACGAAATGATAATAGCTGTTAATTTTCTTCTACACAACATCTTAATACGTTTCGGCAAAAAAGTTAATCGGCAGGTATAAAGTATTCATTTGAGCCCAAATTGCACCCCTTTGATATTTCTGAATTGTTACTGTTATTGTTATAAATCATATGACCAAACTCAATAGCGATCAGAGGTATTCAAAGCTTCAAATAATATTAAAACATATCTTTTGACAAGGATGAGATTTTGGCGAATCATAAGTCCTTCATGGCTTCAATGAATATTACATTGAACAGCAAATCTGAGGACTTACCTTGTTTGTATTGGATACCTAAGCTTCACAAAATCCCGTACAAACAACGGTACATTGCCGGCTCATCTGCATGTTCTACAAAGGAATTGTCCATTAGATTGACAAAAATTCTTTCCGCAGTGAAAGAGGGTCTTCAGAAATACTGTGAAACTGTTTACTCGCGTAGTGGTATTAACCATATGTGGATTCTAAAAAACTCTAAAGAACTTCTGGATAATTTTAAATCTCGATCTTTCTCTGAAATTAATTCTATCAAAACTTTTGATTTATCAACCCTGTAGACAACCATTCCCAATGTGAAATTGGAAAATCGTCTTAGAAAAATTATTCCCAATGCTTTTCAATATAAAAATGGTAGCATACGCTTTAAATTTATTACTTTGGGATACCATACGCCATATTTTGTTAATAGTGAATAAAAAGGTAAAACATGCTACACAAGAGGAACAAGTGATCAGTATACTGGAGTTTCTTATTGACAACATATTTGTTGAAATTGGAGGTAAACTTTTTCAACAAATTGTCGACATTCCTATGGGAACGAACTGTGCGCCTCTCCTTGCCGACCTCTTCTTATTTTCATATGAGTCGGAGTTCCTTCAGACACTTGTCAAAAACAAGAAGATGAAAGAAGCCAGCATTCAGATATATTCGATGTTCTTTCCATTAACAATCCAAACTTCATTGGGTTCCATTAATATATTCAGAACTATAATTAAAGAAACAACAGACGGCTTTCTGCCTCATTTTGACTTATCTAGAATTTGAGATCTCATCTCAGTACCAGAATCTATGACAAACGAGACGATTTTGATTTTGAAATTATCAAACCTTAGCAGCAATATACCAACTTCACCTGATGAACCATTCGGCATTTGCATGCTACCCAGACAAACGTCACCAGTGTCTGAGCAGAAAGTTGATGAACCAGGGTTATGTCAAAGAAAGTCTCGTCCTTTTTCTAAAAAAGTTCATGGGAAGATACCAAGACCTTGTTAATAAATATTCCGTATCAACTTCACAAATAATACATGATGGTCTTGGAGTATAGATTCTAGGTACTGACGTTGTTTATCATCTTAATTACGTGTTATAGTGTTCTTTTATTTGTCTTTGTAAATTATTAACCTAACCTGTTTAGTCCATTCTTGGTAATATCCTTTTGACGTAGCTCGGTACTTATGCATCCCGCCAATGTGTTGTTGTGCTGTAGTCATTTTTTGTATTCCTGTCTTTCATTTTTGCTTATGTGCTTTGTCTATATGCCATTTTGTTTTTCTTTGTTGACATATTTGTTTGTATTTATAGTGATTAAGATTATAACACAATGTTGACTGCTGTAATCCTATTTTTGACATTTTTACCTATTATGTCTGTTTGTTTGTTCACACATTGTTGTCATTATAATGGAATTTTATGCGACTGTCATACAAGTGAGAGGTTTAGCTAGCTATAAAACCAGGTTTAATCCGCCATTTTCTACATAAGGAAATGCCTGTACCAAGTCAAGAATATGACATTTGTTTTCCATTCGTTTGATGTGTTTGAGCTTTTGATTTTGCCATTTGATAAGGGACTTTCCGATTCGAATTTTCCTTGGAGTTCGGTTTTTTTATTTTACTTTTTATACTGTAAACAAATTACCCTAGGGTGACTTGTGTTTTCGACAAAAGTGAGAACTTTTCGTTCCCCATGTTATTTGTTTACGATTATGTTACTTTGGTTCTTTCTAAGGTTGTGTATAATCTACCATGTTAGCTATTTTACTTGTCTGTAGTGACATAGATACACAAATTTAGTTTGAAAGTTTGACTGTAGAAATCTTACTCATGTCAAACGTGACAGCACATCCAAATCTTTACGAGTATGTTTTATAGGTAGGTCTCTTAGATGAAGATAGATCCATGTTAGCTAATTGTTCAATTGAAATTACTTTTTCTTAAAGGATATTAATTTAACATTGTCTTTATTGGTATTGACATTGGTAAAGTTTCAGAAGTTAAAAACATAACTATACACATATTGCTATCCGGTTATCAGCAATAATGCAGCTTCATCCTGTTGATAATTTTTATTCATTGTACAATATCCTGCTTATCCCGGACTACTTATGAAGTCTTTACACTCAATCCATCGGAATGATTGATATTCAAGTCTGTGAACGCATTGTCTTTCATAAATGGTAATTGAGTTTTGAACTAGCCTTCAGTTACTGCAAGTTCTCTTAGATCGCCACTTCATGTCTTTTTTCATGTTGTTGGATCTTTTTGTGCTTCGTACCGATTTGACGATTTAAGCCTTTGCCAGTTTCTTTTTACAGTTTGTGCTGTTACACCGCTGTCGTAGATTAGGGACAGGTTGAATGCTCACAAACATGTTTAATACCGTCACAATCTTTGAGTGCCAGTTCTGAGCAAAGAGTCCGTAGTCCAGTGGTTGTCGTTAGGTAACGTATGTTATTTTCGTTTTTCGGTTAAATGGATATAGCTTAAGTTAACCTTTGTTTTCTCTGTGGAATTTATTACCATTTTCTTATGCCGAAACCTTTACGGCGTAGTGGTTTGCCCATAATTTAAGGCCTTGAAGGGACCTGCAATATCCCACAACACAACAAGAGATCAACATAAGGTCTTAAAAATAGACAAGAGTCTATGCAAGATGTCAAACTTGTGCATATCTTATATGACGGAATGTCTGATTATTATTATACCCCACAGAACAAAGTTTCGTACGGTATAATGTTTTTGACCTGTCCGTCAGTCCTGTTTTTGTCATCGCAACTCCTGAAACCGCACAACAGAATTTCAGAAAACTTTTTGCGTGAACCCCCTGAGGGGTTCACGCTTATATATTGGTGAGTTTTGGAAGTGTCTATGGGCCACTCGATATCCTCGGCCGGAAATCGGAATCAAGATTCTCGGAAAGTCTCGAAAGTTTTCGATCATTTATACAGGTAGTTATCTACGTCTTTGATACGGTCCCTCTATGGCTAGGCTACCACGTGACATTGTATCAATCAAAGTAAATTGGAAAGTAATACAATTAAGACTAAGTTGCAGTAAAAAAATTGTTTATATATTAGAACCTATTTGCCTTTTCACAAAACATAATCATGTGTTTTTAATAATGTGAATGTTTATTAAATATCAAGTACAATGATATCGGAATTATATAGTTCATGCTTTGAGACGGTCCATGTACACGTTGTGTATGTAGTATTTAATACAAGGTGCTATTGTGCATTGTGACCTGGGAGTAGTTAATTGATATATATATAATGTCCCAGAATAAAATGATTATTTCTGAACGTTTATCATTTGTATTTCATGCATAGCATTGGAAAAGTCGGAAAGCATTGAAGAAAATTAAGAAAACAACAAAAGGATTGATCTGTCTAAAATATCTATTTTCATTAATATATACTACCAGACCAAGAGAATATTCATTATTAAGTTTAAACTGATACTGAATTAATTTATTCTTAATAGAATATAGTTAAAATTGTCATATAAACGTGCATTATGTCTAACAGGTTTGAGCAGTTATTACATTATGAAAATTGCATGCAACGTATGAGCACCAATGAGCAGGGATGCGTACCAAACGTAAGCTAAATTCTAAATTTTAAACGGTCGTGAATGAAAAAAATACTTCATTTTAAATCCTTGCATCAAACAAAAAACGTAATTAATAGATTAGTTCACAATAATCATAACAAAATTTAATTAATATATTACTATCATAATCAATGTTAATTATTTTATACTGTTTTAGTATATTGATTTATATAAGTCACTGCTTATATTTTGTATAGCAATATACTCATATAGTTAAATATTAGACTTTAAAAGCGATTGATTTGATGAATAAAATGTCCATCCGTAAATACTTGACGTTTGTGTTTATTGATATTATATTCTAAATCCTCGGAAAAATTCACTAACAGGAATGTATGTTAATTATAAAATTTCAATTCTTTTTTTTTTTTTATTTTTGTATTTGTTTTAATAGTTCAATCTTATAGTATTCAAATATTTGTACTATATGAAAATTGTATTCATTGTGTTGACCAGCTATCGTTCAAATTGTGTATCACCCTGTTCACACGTGCACTGTTGGTTTGCGTTAACAAAATTCCGGATAAAATGTCACGGAATCGGAGTCAAAACATTTGAGGTAGGTATTTTGACATCCGAATTCAACTATTAAATTAATATATGTGATGACGCAAATGCGTATTCTTATCCAGAATATCAGTGCGTATGCTTTCTAGTTACTACTTCTAGCGCAAAAATACCACGTGCATGCAATATTAATTTCACTCGTGAATGCGAATTTTCGCTTTTCTTATCTAAATTCAGGACACGGCAGTAAGAGCTTGACATGTGACTTACAAGCACGGTCATGATTACTTACAGTATTCTGACCTCTAGCTGTTTCTCTTTTGTTTTCTTCTTTGAATCTCTGTCCTATTATAAACTTTGACATTTTCGAAATGCTAAGGATTTTCTACTCAAGGAATTGATTACTTAACTTCGTACTTTATTTGGCCTTTTTAACTTTTTTATTCGAGCGTCACTGATGATTCTTTGTAGACTTCACTCGCGTCTGGGGTACAACATTTTAATCATGGCATGCTATCTTTTTATATCTACATATCTTTGTATTTAAATTGGTTCTTTTTAGAGTATGTTCAGGTATTCATATAACGTCTGAAATAAGATATTCTTCAAAACAAAGTTTTCCTGTAGAATATTTTGATTGATATATTTTAAGTAACATCAGGAAATCCTTAAAATTTGAGATTTTGTTTGACCAAAATATGTCTCTATATAAGAGGTCCCAACGAAGCTGGTGTGTTACTCTCAAGAAATATTTACGAAACCTTCTTAAAAGTTGCATGCAACAGGGTTTCACTTCACATGGAAATTTGAATTGAGAATAATTGGAGGCATCCAGGAAACAAAATATGAAGATATGATAGATAAAATAAATAAATGCATCCAGATAATAAAGCAAATTATGTGCTTAAATCTATATTGCGATTGGTTTGTGCATTTTGCATTAGACATCGGGTTTTTAAAAAACTGGGATTTGCAAAAGGGTCATGAAAAAATGATGTACAATCCCAAGTAATAAATAAAATAGTCGAGCCTTAAATGTATATTCAAATAGTAGCTGTATATACACTATTCTATTCACCACTATCCATCATTGCCCTCAACTGACACGTGTTTTAACATCATCATTATCTTATTCTATTCACATTCAATTATTTCAATTCAAAAGCAAACAAACATTCATCAACAACTTTTTGGTTACCAGTCAGAGGTCTTGGGTTCACGTATTGCTTTTCTTTTTTAAAGAAAGCAACTTGTTCGATAATAAGGAGATACTATGCAGATGTGAATATCGACAGGAAATTATGATTCAACTATTAATGCCTCTTTTTACTTAGGATTTCGGCCTTAATATACTACTGCAACAGTTTGTCATCGCAACTCATCTCAATTCACAAAACCGTACTTCATGATACTTTGTAATTAATTATGACATACTATGTAGATGTGCACATCGAAAGGAAATTATGATTCAATTCTTTTTTCTAGGAGTTAAGTCACTTTGAACTTAGAATGTTGGCCTAAATATACTTCTGCAACAGTTTGTCATCGCAAATTCTCTGAAACAACACAACATAATTTTATAAAACTTTGTAGATAATAAGGACATACTATGTAGATGTGCATATCCACAAGAAATTTTTATCATTTGACTTTTGTAGGAGTTATTAGTCTTTGAACTTAGGAATCTGGTGAGATTTTGTTAACCCAGTGACAATGTGGGAGCGTGGGGTATTTGAGCGTGCTAACAAAGGTTCTTTAATGTTCGTATTATTCGGAGAGCAAAAATCAGAGAAGAACATACAATGTTTAATACAATGAACAGATACAGAAGTTATTTAAAAATATGAATATCTCTATATATCGATTGTATCAACAGTGTGTTTTTCACATGAAAATAAAAGATAAGAGAATTAAACATAATTTTGTTTCAACTGCCCAGATTCATACATGAACATACATCAATTGCTTAGTTTGAACAAATGTTTTACGGCAAACGTAAAAACGTCAATACATTTAATTCGTAATCATAACAAAAGTCATGTACCAAATACTTTGACATACTAAATAGATAAAAAATTCTGTTGCAAGATCATTTGTTTTGCATTCTAGTAAATGAGAAACTACAAAACATCCACAAATCTCACATTAAATACAAAATATTGTTTTAAGAAGCTGATGCAAATATATGTTTTATACAGAAGAAAAATTCATTATTGTTATATATAAATTGATTTTTCTGATTCAATATTGATTATGACTGCCGCGTTTTATTTCTCGAATTGTTTTGCTCAAGTGATAAAAAACATCGAAAAATTCCAATTATCATATACAATTTCAACTTATGTATGTCTCTAAAAAGGAATAACATTTAACATGAAATATTATATGATTTGTTGTTACTTTGTTATGCGTTTCCTCATTTTCAACAAAGAGTGCATCTTTAGAATACTGAAAAAATGTTTAAACCACAGATGACAAAATGTTTCTGACAGATTACTGTATTTTGTTCTACATAACATTCCATAATAGTCGAATCATTTTCTTTCTTCACAATGGTTACATATTTTTTTTTATTTTCTCCAATACGAAAGACTCTAATATAGCAAGAACGTTTCAAGTCGGGAGTCTTTAGTTACTCTAAAATAATTAGTGTGAGTATAAAGGCTGTATGTAAAAAAAAAAAAAAAAAACTGTAATAACGTTAGATGTACAAAATTGAACATGTGCCGATGATAAAAAACTGCCAAATGTCTGACAATTATGGGTTCTGTTTTTGTTTTCTTTTGCCTTGTAACACATTTACTTCCACGACTTCTAGTCTGGGATTGACTGTTGCCCAGTTACTTATTGAGGTCATTAGTTAATTTCCCCCTTATTTCTCTATAACCTTGAATCATTACTTAATATTCTTGATCGCTAGCAGTGACCGCAGGGAAATCTTGTTTGATCATCTTTCACCAACAGAAGATATCGCTTTTGTGTGTTCACTATGCACTACTTGCAACAAATTGTTTACAGTATTTACTATATTTATTGTATTTCATTGTATTATTGGACTTCAAAAGCTTTCATTTTTGTTCTGTTGATTTGATCTCCTCAAGTCTGACTTGTAATACCCCCTCCCGACACCCATTCACATCTTGAAGTTTGCTTGTTGTATTCAGGAGTATTAAAAAACCCAACTTTTATACATTTTCATTTTCACCTGTGAACTTCAACCGAATCTTAATTTTACTAATAGGATCTGAAGGAGGTGATCCGATAATTTCTATAATTTGGCATTTGAAATAACAAAAATAGTTAAAATTTTCAAGTGTTTTCCAAATTTTGGTAATTTCAGTGATAAATGTATAAAAAAACTATGATCTAGACATTTAAGAGCAAAATGTTCTTCGTGATGTGACTATGATGTCCTAAATATAGCGAAATTGACATTTTGTTTTACCTTAAATGCCCATTTTATACAATGTGTAGATTGATTGATTGATTGATTGGTGTTTAACGCCACTTTCAACACTATTGTGCTATTTCGTGGCGGTCAGTTTTATTTGGTGGAGGAAGCCGGAGTGCCCGGAGAGAACCACCAACCTTCGGTAAGAAAACTGACAATCCTAGTCAATTAAGATTGGAGTCGAGTGCACCTGCCTCGTGCGGGATTCGAATTTACAACCTCAGTATTGACTGGCTAGTGATACAGTAGTTCGACTACTTAGACCACTCGGCCACCGAGGCCCCCCACAGCGTGAAGACAAAATAGATATGAGCCAAGGCCTTACCCAAAAAGATATTCTGCCCTAATTAACATCTTTGAATAAAAAAAAAAGATGTGCTATGATTACCAATGAAACAACACTCCACAAGAGACCAAATGACATAGAAATTAACAACTAAAGGTCACCGTACGGCCTTCAACAATGAGCAAAAGCCATACAACATAGTCAGCTATAAAAGGCCCCGAAATGACATATGTAAAACAATTCAAACGAGAAAACTAACGGTCTGATTTATGCACAAAATAATGAATGAAAAACAAAAACGATATACAGCAACAAAAGACAACCACTGAATTACAGGCTCCTGACTTGGGACAGGCACATACAGAATGTAACGGGGATAAACTTGTTTGAAGGCGCCAACAATCCCCTAACCTGGGACAGTGTTGTTACAGTACAATATAAGCACAAACTATAAAAATCAGTTGAAAAGGACTTTACCCATTAGATCGATACGAAGCAGAAATACATTTAACAAAAACACAGATCGGACGTGGCAGGGTACTTATACATCCCCAAAAACAAAAAAGACACTAAGTACAGATCTGAGAGTACTCGCAGTTACTGACAGCTAGTTCAAAGCCAATAACAACTAATTAAAAATCATGCATCTAAGATTAAAACATCAATCAGTACCCATCAAACATCCAATGGATTTAGTGTAAAAATGTCATTAACAGTCAGAGAAAAACATGACCTTGTGCAATACCAAGATACAGGTATCGACAGATTGTAGAGCCATAAAAATGCATATGTATATAAAAATTATATTTAGTTTGATTTTGATTTACTGATAATAAAATCAATATTAATACCAATAAAACAATATTCAAAGATCTATTGACAGTGTTGAATTGGTAACCTTTCAGAATAAGTTTATTTAAAGGATGGATAAGTTTACCCGGATCGAATCTAAATTTCCGGACTCGGTAAACAACATCACCGTAAAAATTCGGATGTGCTATTCCATTTGAAAACACGTTTTCTACAGGTACAACCAAACTTGGCCTTGGACAGTTTTCTGCTCTTTGGTCGGGTTGTTGTCTCTTTGACACATTCCCCGTTTCCATTCTCAATTTTATTCCAAACCAAATCTGTGTATCTATGGAAGAATTTAGTAAGGTTTAAAGTAATCGGTGGTAACGAAATCCCTGACTTAATAATTTACCAGTAATACATAGATTAAGTTCATTGAAATCCAAAACGTCACAATAGACACGGGCATAGCGAACGAGTTGTGATATATAAACACCGTAAGATGGTGCCAAAGGAACATCTCCGTCGAAAAAAGGAAAATTAACAATAGGAAACGAAAAAATGTCCATTTTGTCGTAAATTTTAGTGTAGAGTTTCCCGTGTAAAACTGAAATATCTAAATCTAGGAAAGGACAGTTATTTGCATTTATATTTAGTTTATTTAAAGTAAGTTCCTTTGGATAAATTTCGGCAGTACATTTAGAAAATTTAATGCAATTTAACTGAATTTGGTCATAAGAGAGGCGAAAGATACCAAAGGGACATTCAAACTCACAAGTCGAAAATAAAGTGACTAAGCCATGGCTAAAATAGAAAAAGATCAACAGACAAACAATAATACACAAAACACAACATAGACAACATAAACTGTGATTCATAAAAGTACAAGAACATGTCTGCTATTAAAGGGGCACAATTGGCGTCCATAGGAATACCTACAACCTGTCGATAAACTTTATTGCCGAAACGCACATAAATATTATCAAGGAGAAAATTTACAGCTTCAATCATCTCATCACACCTCCAGTAAGTGTATCTTTACCTTTCTCATTAGAGAAGAAGGCTTTAAATGAGTTGCAGCAAATGTATTTGCATTCAGATTTACCAAACGACCATTTAATTAAATAGGAAAATTTTGTATGATAAGATTATGTAATTTGATAAATTTATAATATTTGTTTCATTTTCGAATAAAAGAGTCTGACCATGCATTCTCCTTTTATTCGTATATTACAATTGATAAGGTGGTCTTGTGAAGGAAATAATGTTTTAATTAATGGAAAGGAAGGACACGTTTGTCATGATGGATTCCTTTGGCTTATCTTTAATAGCATGGTAAGTCCAATGAACAAATACATTTTAAAATTATCGTCATAAAATGTTACTTTTAACAAGTATAATTGAAAATGTTACAGTGAAGCAAAACACTCATTTGTTATAAAAAAAATACCTTGTGCGTATGCCAACTTGCAAAATTTAAATTTTTGTGAAATCTCCATAAATGTTTTTTACAGCTTTAACAGCTTCATAATATTCAGTCTGGCCAGACCTTAAGCTATACCTAAGACGTCCTATCTTATTTTGTGTTGTCATTCTTCTGCAACTACGATTTAGTTCCTTTGAAGACAGGGGACGTGTTCGCTTTTGAGATGATGCACTTTTTGCACGTTCAATTTCTTTTGCTTTCAGACGATCTTTCGGACACAATGTACGATCTTCCTCCTCAATCTTATTTCTTGGTATGTTATGTGTTGGTGTTGAAACCCTCGATATAATTTTCTTCAAATGAGTTCTTGACTTAGGACGCCAGAATGCTGGTGCTTTGGGAAGTCCAATATTGCGTCCCACAAACAACTCCATAAATTTCTCCTCGAATCGTTCCGGTGGCTTGATTTGCTGCTCATGGTAACGTTTTTGTATATTTAAATCCTGATTGCCATCGTACTCCCGGAATTGTATTTTCACTGGATGTTCACTAGAAAGCATATGTTTAATATTTTTCTCTCTGGCTGTAAATGAAGACATAGCAAATGTCGCCATGTTTGAGACTATGCAATATGTTAAAATATGTTTAACAGAAGCTATTGAATTTATTTAATGCTCACATTGAACCTATTATATACATGCAGTTAAATTTACGGGGTGATAATAATTTTAAATACCCGATCATCATTGTCTAATTGAATGGAGTTTTAAGTAATTCGTTAATGTGGGAAATGTGTGACCTAGGTCTAAAATAGGAAGCAAAATATATTTGATATGATTAGATAAACTGATTAAAATCTGAATTGATATTTATTAATTAATGGTTTGATTGAAATATTTAATCGTCAGAATACAATACATCTTCTGCCTATAAATATATTTCAAAATATATATACGGATATGTATTGTACTGCTGTAAACTGACCGTTTTACAAACCCTGACAAAATAAAAACTCTCCTTTTCACCATTTTTCAAAATCAAAATTGTAGGCATATATAGCACTTTTTTCATCAAGAAAATAAGTTCATTTCCGGATCTTCATTCTCGTCATTATGTCCGGCTAGCTTGATTATCATTATCGAAATACTGTACAAAACTTTAAAATTTATAATCCAATTTCATAACAAAAGTATCATGTGCAATTTTTTTTCCTTGATTAAACTCTTATTCAGTTCAGAATGATGAAAACATATCTCTCTTGATACAATATACTTGACCAGAAATAAGAATATAACAAATCGATAGGAATAACATGAATATGAAAACACCACGTTATAAATTTCATGCGTCAGAAGCGATTTTAGTGGATTTACCTATATCAGGAGCGCTCAAGGCCGAATATTTCAATATGTATTTGTAGCCTTTTCATCTTAACATCTGAATTGTGAATATAACGTTAAGAAAAATAGAGTTTCAGATGTTAATTGCATGTGAAAGTAACTTAATTTCTTTGAAAATTTCCGTAATTTGCATTTATAATCTACAATTACACAGCTGATTAAACAAAACTATATATTTTTATCACTTTAATATTATCTAACACATGATATATAACATATCTTTCTTAGATTCGCCGTTGATAGATTCAGAAATGATTAAGAACTAAGGTTCTAACTTCTTCGGGAAAAGTTAACATTAGATTGATTTAGCTATTCATTTTAGGTCCTTTTAGGTCATAAGCTCCTCAAGATTTTAAAAAAAAAATTAAACATCCCTGGCTTTCAGTTTTTAGGTTTAGTGCTTTCCTAATGAAGCTGAATCCAGAAAGCGATTTAGTCTCGGAGGATATCATCAGCCCAATAATCCGATATTGACATGATTTACACCATACCTTTCTTATATTCGCCGTTAATAAACTTAGTAATTATTAAGAAATTTAGGTTCCAACTCCCTTGTGCATTTCTGATTAAGGTAAATACAAAAAAGGTTTAGGGCGCGCCAAAATTATAAGGTGCTATTTCAATTGTCACCTGTTAACCCGTTAAAGCAGATATATGTATCAATTTGATAACGCTATTTATGATAACACTATGTTTTAATGTCATAATCCCATGATAACCGTCAAATTTGGATATCAAGACTCATTTAATGATGCAAGTCTTCACGCTATGAAGCGGCATCTTTCACTATGCGTCATTTGGATTGAGCAAAACTAACCTCACCTAAGCCAGTTTAGAACAAAGATGCATCAGAGAAGTAAACAAATTCTGAACCACTATTGACATCCGTCATGTTGCTCGTGACAGCTCAAATTTAGTCGCATTCGGAGGTGTCTAAAATGAGGCAAAGGACAAGATTGTGGATACAACAAGTGGAACATATCCGTGGTCATCTTATATATAAAGTTTTCATGACTATCGACACATCATTATGGCGTCAGTAAAACTTTCGAAGAGATTAGTTAAACCATGATAGTTTTATCCTTCAAATACCAGTTATGTGCCATTTACAATAAAACTTTTCACCTGCGAAAGCCAAAGACCACTTTTTAAAGAAAACATTGATATACTCTAATGCACAAATATGATATAACTTACCATCAGAAGAAAAAGATTGCAAATCATTAAAACAGTTTAAAGATAAATGTTATAATTTTCTTTTTAATGAGTAATCTGTTAATACTTTGTTGATTCTTTTATTGAAAATGATAACATGAATATGTTTTATTTTTGTTAATGATGTGCTTTTATATTATGTTGTTTATCGTCTAAACATGTGGCATGTTTTTAGGACCCTCAGGAAGATAATCTTTGATGGTTATCTGTTTGAAGTAAAGCTTATTCATAAATTGATTTATCTATTAATTAATCAGCTATTAATTTATTGGATGTAAAAAAAAACGATAACCACTGCCTTCCAATATGAACTTAGATTGACAGCAAACAATGACGGTTATCTTTCTTACTGCGTTAAAAGGAATTGAGCAACATTTAGGACAAACAATTACAAAAGAACGTATTAGTCTAAAACATTTAAGTTTGTTGATGTGGTTCATAAGTGTTTCTCGTTTCTCGTTTTTATATAGATTAGACCGTTGGTTTTCCCGTTTGAATGGTTTTACACTAGTAATTTTTGGGGCCCTTTATAGCTTACTGTTCGGTGTGAGCCTAGGCTCCGTGTTGAAGGCCGTACTTTGACCTATAATGGTTTACATTTATAAATTTTGACTTGGATGGAGAGTTGTCTCATTGGCACTCATACCACATCTTCTTATATCAAGATATATAAAACTTCAAATTTGAAAAAAAAGTTGAATATGTTTTATATACTTTTATGGCTAAGTTTTACAATAAAACAAGTGAACTTTCTTGTAAAAGGAAATCCTTTATATTATGAAAATCTTCATAAATGTACTGCTATTGAATTATTGTCTTCCCGTACACTAATTCGCCGATATTTTCCCATATGCAGTTACCTTTACTAATATACCTCTCGTTAGAACTTCGGCCTCCGCACAGCGCAAGTGCGAAGGGAAAACTGCGAAGAAAGAATGTAAACAAACAGGAACAGTCAATAGTAATAACTGATTCTTAAAGAGCAAATTTTATACACAAAAGCATTGAACAACAGCTAAGGAAAAGTTTAATTAACAATTGGGAACACATGGCAAATATAAAAAAAATATCATTGCTCTATCGATTCACTTATTTGTCACGTGCTCAACTTGCTATGTGTTGATTGTTTATCAATGTCACAATCCGCAACAAACTTGAAAGTTAATTAGGATGCGATCAACAATCACTGAATGAAATATTATTTGTCGATAGTACGTTATAGGTTCGTAATAAACATTAAAAAAAAAAACAACTTGCAAACTGTACTTAGTTTAGTATATATTCATGCATTGGTTCAATGATTTCGATAACATTAAAATTACAAGAAACTCGTTTCATATGACTTTAATAAAAGCGGAATATTAAAATAATAATTCGCTTTTAGCAGCCAGTTTGGTACAATTTGTAAAAACATCCTGATATATTTTTGTCTTGCAAGCCAATAATTCGACATCATTTAAGTACGTATACATGCAATCTTTAATTATACCCTTAGATGTGCATGTGCCGAGCATGTCCTGAGATTGAAACGAATGTCAGCTGAAAATGTCAAACAAGGGAACGTAGCAGTAGGAAGACCGGTTTCGCTTATTGATTCGACCCGCAAAAAATATGATATCTTATATATGTTATGAGAAAACGACTTTTATTTGATTTAGATGGTAGTTTAATCTTTGTATTTACTTTGCGACAGTCACAATCGGTTTTTAAAAACATTGGAAGTCATATTTATCAAAACCAAGTTGTCATGGTGATGTTTTATGGTGAAACTGGGTGTTTGAATGTAACTCTTTAGTAGTCTCTGAGACAGTAATTACGTATTGAATAACAAAATAACTATGAAATGCGAACATCTTACACAAGAGACAAGGCTTCTTAAGAACTATTGTATACAACAAACAAGGAACATTAGAATGTAAAAGGTCTGATTAGTTGTGCAGTTGTCCTAAACGTAGGGCGATGATCAGCAATTATGAATTAGGGAAACAAATGTAATGAAAATCTTGAAAGTAAAAATAAAAGGTTGAAAAAGTATACATTCAATATGTTTAGTCTTATCTACATTTATATATATTAGAACACGACATATATTATTGCTAAGTTCATTATTAGCATGTTAATAGTCACATAGTCATAAACAAAATTTCAGGATTAATAAAAATAAAGAGAGTAAAATCTTAATCGGATTACTTGGCATTCTAGTACTAAATCTTTTTGCGCTTGTTTCGTCATCTTGAGTGGTTAAACAAACTTTTACAATTATGTTTAGTTAATCATCTTTTAGAAGTTGTTGTTTTGAAATATCAACTAGCCAACCGAAAAAAATAAATAATTAAATAGATAACACATCTTACAATTTAACTTAAAGTAAATTGACAAACAAATCTGTGTTCTCTAATTTCAAATAAAGAAAAACAATGACAAGGGAAGATATTGTTTGCATCATTTTTTTTACTTGTATCTTTTGCATGCATAACAACATAGAAGCTCAATAACCAACTAGGTATAAAAGTATTAATAAAAAACCGAGCTCCAAGGCAAATTAAAAAAAGGGGGAAATCCATAAAATCTGACAAAATCAAACGTTAGACTAAACCGACCTGCGGAACGATTGGAAAACAACTGTCATATCCCTGACTTGGTACAGATATTATCCGAAGAAAATTGTGGGTTGAACCTGGTTTTATAGCTAGCTAAACCTCCAACTTGTATCCGAAACAGTTTGTTAGCTATTAAAAATGTTTGTACTTATCATCATATAGAAATATTTCAATTTGATCCGCATAATTTATTTTAAGCATAATCATAAGTCATACAGGAAATGACTTATATCATGTTTAAATTTTCTTTTTGGGACTATTTAGTAACCGACAAATTGAAGTTAAATTAAAATCTGCTACTAATTTTATCAAAAAATCTTCTGAAATCCACAGAGAATCAAATAGTAAAAAATCATGTCACTACCACAGCTCAGCCTAAGGCCCCCTCATTTGAAGATCCCCACTATGTATTGGTTACCTAAACTACACAAAAAACCCGTACAATATCGTTTCATCTCGGCCTCTAGTAAGTGTTCTACTACTAATCTTTCATTGCTTTTAACGAGTTTCTTAACTACTAAAATGGAACTTATCATTAACTTTTGTAATAAAACATATGAAAATAGTGGAATTAACTATTTTTGTAGTGTAAAAAATTATTTGGATGTTTGAGATAAATTACGTGCTTTTGATGGTGCTTTTGATGGTCCTTTTGATTCGGTTGACAGTTTTGACCTGTCCACTCTTTAAACTACACTTTCACACAATCTTAACAAACAAAAGTATCCCTATTTGATTAAATGGTCGTTTGATAAATCTGATTGCAAATTTATTTGCTGCAACTCATATAAAGCCTTTCTCTAATGAGAAAGGTAAATATGCTAGATATACTTACTTGAGGTGTGATGAGATGATTAAAGCTGTAAATTTTCTCCTCGACAACATTCATATACGTTTCGGCAATAAGGTTTATCGACAGGTTGTAGGTATTCCTATAGGCACCAATTGTGCTCCTTTAATGAAAGACTTGTTCCTGTACTGTTATGAATTACAGTTTATGGCCAAACTCAGTAAAAACCCGTCTAAATTGCATTTTATTGATAAATTCAACAACACTTACCGTTATCTTGATGATATTTTTCGTTAAATAATCAAGAATCCTCTAAATAAACTGCCGAAATTTACCCAAAGGAACTTACTTCAAATAAATCAAATATTAACAGCAATAACTGTCCTTTTCTAGATTTAGATATTTCAGTATACACCAGAAACTCTACCGAAAATTTTACGACAAAAGGGACGATTTTTCGTTTCCTATTGTTAATTTTCCATTTGTGGACGGTTATGTTCCTACCTCATACGGTGTTTATATATCACAACTCGTTCGCTATACCCGTGTTTGGAGTGACGTTTTGGATTTCAATGAACTTAATCTATGTAATACTGGTAAATTATAAAGTCAGGGATTTTGTTACCACAAATTGCTTAAACCCTTACTAAATTATCCCATAGATACAAATATTTGGTTTTCAAGTTTGACTGTACTTGTAGAAAACTTATTTCAAATAGAATGGCACATCCTAATTTTTACGGGGATGTTGTTTACCGAGCCAAGAAATTTAGATACGATCCGGGGAAAATTATCAATCCTTTAAGGTAGCACAATACAAAGATTTTGTCACCCCCAATCAGACAACTTTAAACTGATGTAATTTCTTTCATCCAGCTTTAAATTTTATAAATGAGGTACCAAAAGAAAGAAGAAAGATTAATCTTTCAAATGGTGAAAACGTCAATTTGACATAATTATTACATAATTAATTATTATGTAATTAGTTGCTATATTGTGATGTCAAAACTTGAATGAAATTAGCTTCTTTGTTATTCATAGCATCCCAAAATATTTTATAGATTCTTGTATAACACAGTTTGACCTCCAAAAGGGTGTCTCAGATTTTTCCTATTGTATTTCATTCTCTCATAAACCTTCAATGAAGTTTGCAACCTCAATTCATAAGAAATCACTTAATTTAATTGGGTATAAATTGGGTATTTTGTTCTATTGATGTTTTTGGAAATCTGAGACACTCTTTTGAAGATAACTGGTCAAGGAACAACATGTGTGAAAATCAGGCATATAGGGGCACCCATCTAGGAGCTAAATTCATTTAAAACTACATTTTCATGACAAAAATGAATGTGTCACAACTGAATAAATAAGGATTTTCCTACTTGTACCCCATTAACTTCAATATAATTCACACATGTACCATTGGGATACTTCAGGATTGGCCTTCAATCATAAATCAATTAGGTTTCGACCAGTAAGAAAGCATTCAATTTCAGCAATTCTAAATATATAGAGAAAATGCACACCCTATGCATCAAAAATCAGATCTGGCGGGAGATGTTATATCATTATTGACCTTGCTGTAAGTCAGTTGCTACTGATATGGTCAAAACTCCGCCCACCATGATAAACCTTTACTACTAATGATCTCAGAAGTTTAATTACACATTGCATTTACTTTTTTCAATATGGATTTTATTCATTTAGTACATAACATAATATATTTTGTTTTTTGATTGTTACAAAAAGTAAGTTATGCATGTGTACACAAAAATGATCAGTTGGTCAGTTTAGAGGATCCTTATGGGGGATTTTTAGAATTGTAATTGTATACAAGGACAATATGGTGTTTTACACAAAGTAGATTTTTTTCAATTTTGCGGTTTGAAAATGAAATATTTAATTTGTATTTTCTTTTAAAAAGAATTAATATTTAAACATTCTCCCCCAAAAAATTCTAGTACATTAATTGTTATACAATTACATTTGTTTAATTTCTGTACATTTATATTTTGATTCCCTCTATATCTCCAAATTGTTATTTTGTTTTTTTCTCCTGGCAGCTCCATGAATGAAATGTATTTTTATTTGGAGTTCATTATCTTCATTTTTCCATTAATCCCTAATCTATCTCTTTTTCGTAACTGTTATTTGTATTGCTAGTCAGTGGTCATAAAGCTATCAAATGATTCTATTGATTAACCACAAAGTACTGCCCACATGTTCTTATCTTGTATCAGTCAGACACGTGCATTTGTTTATAAAACTAATTATCATCAAAACTCATTAACAGTGCAAGATATGTAAATAAATTTTTCTTCTGTGGTTTTGGAATATTAAGAAGTAACAAAACAGCTGAAAATGAAATTTTGATAAAATTTAGTTGCTTTTGTATTGTGCTACCTTAAATAAACATAATATTAAAATGTTACCAATTCAACACTGTAATTAGATCTCTGAATATTGTTTTTATTTGTATATTGATTTTGTTTTCAGTAAATTAAAACCATACTAAATATTATTGTTATACACATATGCACATTCAATCTGTCGATACCTATATTTTGGCTTTGCACAAGGTCATGTTTTTTCCTGATTGTTAATGACGTCTTCACACTTAATCCATTGAATGTTGGATGTGTACTGATCGAACTTTAGTCTTAGATACATGATTTTGTTATTATGTGTTATTGGCTTTGAACTAGCTGTCAGTAACTGCGAGTACTCTCAGATCTTTACTGGGTGTCTATTTCGTTGTGGGATGTATATATACGCTGCCACGTCTGGTCTTTGTTTTCGTTAGATGTTTTCTGCTTTGTACCGATAAAAAGTAAAATAACAAAAACACCGAACTCCAAGGAAAATTCAAAACGGACAGTCACATAGAATTCCATTATATTGACAACAATGTGTGAGCAAAACAAACAGACATAATAGGTAAAATGTCAAAAATTGGGGTACAGCAATCAACATTGTGTTATAATCTTATTCACTATAAAGACAAATAACTATTTCAACAAAACAAAAACAAAATGGCATAGACACTCTATAGACAAAATACATTAGCAAAAATGAAAGACAAGAATACAAAAATGACCATAGCATAATAACATCGCGGCTGGATGTATAAATACCGAGCAACGCCAAAAGTATATTGCCAAAAATGGACTAAACAGTAAAGGTTAAAAATATACAAAGACAAATAAAAAGAACACTATATAACGTAATTAAGATGATAAACAACGTCATTACCTAGAATCTATACTTCAAGACCATCATGTATTATTTGTGAAGTTGATACGGAATATTTATCAACAAGGTCTTGGTATCTTCTGATGAACTTTTTCATCAAAAGGACGAGACGTTCTTTGACATAACCCTGGTTCATCAACATTCTGCTCAGACACTGGTGACGTTTTATAAAGTCTGATTAGCAGCTGCAAGCTCTTGAATACCGAATGAGTTGGGAAATGTATATCCCATATGCAGGTGAAGTTGGTATATTGCTGCTAAGGTGGGGGAAATTTATAATTTCAAAATTAAAATCGTCTCGTTTGTCATAGATTCTGATACTGAGATGACCGCTTATGTCAAATTCGAGGCATAAGTCTACAAATGAGGCGGAGGAAGCTGTCTGTTGTTTCTCTAATTTCTAGTTCTGGAGGATATATTAATGGAACCCAATCAGAAAAGTTCGGATTGTTAATGGAAAGAACATCATCTGAATGTGAAATTAAATGTTTTTTTTTATCTTCTTGTTTTTGGTAAGTGTCTGAAGGAACTCCGACTCCATGAAAATAAGAAGAGATCGGCAAGGAGAGGCGCACAGTTCGTTCTCGTAGGAATGTCGACAATTTGTTGAAAAAGTCTACCTCCAAATTCAACAAATATGTTGTCGATGAGAAACTCCAGCATACTGATCACTTGTTCATCTGTGTAGCATGTTTTACCTTTTTGTTCACCAATTTTACATGAGGAATGGTGGTATACAGGGTTGAAAAATCAAAAGTTTTGATAAAATTAATTTCAGAGAAAGATCGAGATTTAAAATTATCCAGAAGTTCTTTAGAGTTTTTTTATAGTCCACATATGGTTAATACCACTACGCGAGTAAACAGTTTCAGAGTATTTCTGAAGATCCTCTTTCACTGCGGACAATTTTTTTTTGTCAATCTAATTTACAGTTTCTTTGTAGAACATGCAGATGAGTCGGCAATGTAACGTTGTTTGAACTGAATTTTGTGAAGCTTAGGTATCCAATACAAACAAGGTAAGTCTTCTGATTTGCTGTTCAATGTAATGTTCATTGAAGCCATGAAGAACTTATGATTCGCCAAAATCTCATCCTTGTCGAATGATATGTTTTTGTATGTGGGATTACCTGAGTGCTTATTTATACCCAACTCTTTTACAAGACACTCGTAGTACGATTTGCATACAAAAACAACATTATTTGAAGCTTTGTCCGCAGGAACAACAACATATTTATCGTGAAGAAATGATAGACATTTCACAGCTTCTGTGACTCTGAAAACGGACTTTGGTCTATCATTCACACAGTTTTTCAACTTATGAACTCGACGTTTTATCAGAGACCTGATCGTTTGACCCATTCTGAAAAAATGGTCAAGTTCAACTTCTCGTTTTGCCCATGCTCTGGCGTAGTCGTCAATGGAATCCAAATTATTTTGAAGTTATGGTTCTAATTGATGTGCTGGGGTTCTCTGAACTTAGGACCATGAGATATAACCTTTCGGAGATATTCATGTTGAATTATGTTTAGATCCCCAGTAATAACATGGCCAGAGGGGCTGAAAATATAAGGCGAGTGGGAACAGTCACATGTCAAAGGTTTTTTTTAATGTATTCTTCTAAATCAAAGTCCTGTAATGCTTGCTTATAGTCAAATACTTTAGATGCAATGGTTTTGGTGTAACTGTAGGATACAATAGGAACAGACTGATTTTGAAAATAAAGTGGAATTTAAGATGTTACCTCTTTGTGATGAAGAACGTTGCCGATGTTGATAGCATCAAATCTATACGATCGATCGTATTTTATTGTTCATTTAAATGAAAAGTTTCATAAATAAAATTGTATGCTTGCATCGAATTTTCCAATTAAAGTAAAAATCTAGACCCATCATTTGCAATTTTTACAAACGTAATGCAATACAACATTTATTCGCAAGCCATACAGGATGATAACATGTTCAAATGCAATATAAATAAACATGGCTTTGTACCAGTACAACTAGAATTAAGAAACTGTTGTCTATTATATATATCTTATCTTTTTGAATACTTTTATGAAATATATTCAATTACAAGATACCGGTCATGATCTACTTTGTTCTACATTAAAATATTGATACGTAAATTCGCTTTAAACACGTCGGGGTAAAATGGAAAGTGTATTTAAAAAGGGAAATCAAATTAAAAGTGTGTGCAAGATTGAAGTATCTAAAATTATATCTGATCGACAAAAATTGCACATTTCTTGTAAAGTGAAAAAGCAAGTCTGCAAACCTTTCCAAATTACAACTCGATTTTTATAGTAAAAAATACTATTCAAGCAAAGACGGTTAATAATCAGAATGAAGTCAAATGTTCAGTTTAAGTAATCCCCTAAAAAGGAGAAGAAAAAAATGAGTAAAGACTTCACAAAGTATTTGTGTGATAAGAATGGGTATTGAATCAAAACAAGTAGGTTTTATCACCAAGGCAAGACATGACAAGACTGTACAGATACTGTATTGTATCATTTCCTCATAACACCCATTCATGCCACCATAAAATGAAAATTCGGTAAACCTCGTACAATTATTGTAATCAACATTTGAAAATTGAACTTTCTTTGGTGGATAAATATTCATTTAACGGGATGGTGTGATAGAATCAATTTTTAGATGTATATTTACTGACACCTATGAAAAGGCACATGGTTCTATGTTCACTATTTATACATGATACATCCTTATTACTTTTAATCAATCTCCTTTGCTTTAAATCAATGTCAGACCAAACAAACAAATAATTATAATAGAAAGTATTGGATAACAGGAAGTGCTTTTATACGTTTTCTCCTATAATAAGATGGAGTTATATATAGACAAGAAAACACAAAAAAAAAACAAAAAAAAAACAAAAACAAACAAAAAACAAGTATACCGCTAAAGAATACGGAAAGGTCACTGCCAAATATATAGACTATTCATAAAAGTAAAACTAAAGAAATTATGTGAAGAACATTATTAACATTCAATATTTTATACTTGAATACATTATTGGTAAAGTTACTATAATTCTAATGTAGATAAATTATATAGTACATTATGCAAGATGGCTGGTAAAACTAAGATTGGTTGGCAGTATTGGCCACAGCTTTAGTATTATTGAAAACAAATTAAAATTTACACACAGATTCATAGATAAGATATATATTGTTTCAATAACACATAGATTCATAGATATAAGATGAAATAATCGTTAACTCATTTTTTGGTCACCTCACTGTTCTCTCTGTTCTAACGTCTACTATGTTTGCTGTTCAACGTTTAAAGGACGTTTACTTCACAAAGGAGTAGGTCCGGTAAGAGCCGATTTTGGCCTCAAAGTTCAGGTTCATCTGATGAAATACTTTGGACACTTTTTAAACACTTTAGTGTCTACTTCAATCGATTCAATTAGTTTATGTGAAAGATTTGAACTGATTTAGTCATTAAAGACGCTCAAATTCAAGCTTAACTATGAAAAATCTATCAAATATGCCATAATATGTCACTTTTTCAGATGGTTTTTGTCAAAAATGAAAGTGGCCGCATCCGTGTTCATTCTCAACCTTTATATATGTTATGTATTATCATCAAATACAACTTACATTTAAATATTAAGAATGAACACAAATGCGGCCACTTCCATTTCAGACGAAAACCGTCTAAAAATTAACCAAAATGCTAAAATTTCGAAGATTTCAGTAATTTAGCATGACTTAATGATGCTTGTACCCGAAACATGTGCATTGTATTGTCAAAAACAGCCCATATTTATGTAACAGAAGTATTCTACTTTCCAATAAATAGCTTAAAGTTTACATTTTAACAATTTTGTAAAACTGCTATATTTTGGGGCCAAAACGGGGTCTCTGGGCCTACTCCTTTGACGTCATAATGCTGCACCGATATTCCTACTTCGAAGAAGCACTGCAACGGACGATATAAAAACCGGTCAATTGAATAACCAATTGATGCATAATACATAAATTCTATTAATTTCGAATAAAATAATTCAGTAAATCATCATATTAATTTATATCGATTTTTTAAAGATACATCAAAGTGAAGATATTGAAAACCACATTAAGGTGCTAAGTATCTGGAATGAAATGGAAACATTTTAGAAAAAAGACTGATAACGGGGGGAATAAAAAAAATCATAATTTAAATCAAAACAGACAACACAATGACAGCAGTCAAGCAGATTGTCGAGTAAAGTTTCACTATTTTAAACGAAACTATTAATATCATATTCATAACTCATTTACAAATTCTATCAAAAATAGAAAAGTTACATATTCATTAAGAAATAGATCCATCAATTAATTTCAGCTTCAACGGAATATCCCATTGGTACTCATTTTCATAAAAAAATTACCAATTTTCGTCTAAAATTTCTTTGAACTCCCACAAGCATGATCCAAATCATGTTGAAACAAATACTAGTATTGACGTTTTAATCTTAGAATAACTTTATCCGAAAAGTTCCGTTTATTAAATAAGAAATATGAAACTCTTTCGGTTGATTTTGATTTAACATTTCACCCACTTTATTTTGCAAAATTAAACATTTAATTCCAGCGAACCGATAAATCATCATTCCACCATTGTTTCTATACACTTTCTCTTTTTATTACCAATTCCATCATATGTACGTATTGTTTTCGCAGGAAGTCTTGACGTTATTTCTTTTTTGATAACACTCAAGAAATTTTCATACAAACGGTCAATGTAAAAAAAAAGGAATGATCCCGAACAATTCTGGCCATGTAATATTTGTGATTGTTTTATTCCATTCAATATTCAGCATATATGTCAGTTAGAAAGTCACAAAAACTCCTACCATAACAATTATAGCAAAAGTCACAGAAAAAAACTGCTGCCATAACCATTATAACAAAAGTAACTACCATGACCATTAAAACGAAAGTCACAAAAACTACCATGACAATTATAACGCTAGTCACAAAAACTGCTACCACAAACATTATAACGAAAGTCACAAAAACTGCTACCACAAACATTATAACGAAAGTCACAAAAACTGCTACCACAAACATTATAACGAAAGTCACAAAAACTGCTACCACAAACATTATAACGAAAGTCACAAAAACTGCTACACATTTATAACGAAAGTCACAAAACTACTACCGTGACCATTATAACGAAAGTCACAAAACTACTACCGTGACCATTATAACGAAAGTCACAAAACTACTACCGTGACCATTATAACGAAAGTCACAAAACTACTACCGTGACCATTATAACGAAAGCAAAAAAAAAAACTACCATGACAGTTACAGCAAAAGTTACAAAAACCTGCTACCATTACCATTATAATGAAAGTCACAAAAACTACTACCATCGCAATTATCACGAAAGTCACAAAAACTGCTACCATAACCATTAAAACGAAGATCATAAAAACTGCTACTCCATTATAACGAAAGTCACAAAACTGCTACCTTGACCATTATAACGAAAGTCACAAAACTATTACCTTGACCATTACAACGAAAGTCAACCGCATTCCTTTCATTGAAATGGACATAGTATGAAATTTAATACTTAAAATTAAAAGTTTCTGCAAAAGAATTAAATGTTTACCATATGTATGAGAGTGTTAGTCAGACTTGAAGTGCGCGAGTCCCTGTTTTTTATGTATGAGAAATGGCAGAACTGAAACGATCTCTTTCGATTTAAGAAGTAATCTAAAATGCACCTTTAAAAGGGCATATAAAGTAAATGTTTGGCAGAAAAGAAGAATAAACATACTTGAAACAACAGAGTTTAAAGGTTGACATTATGTATATTTTTCTGATGCTGACATATTTCAGATTGACTTTTACGGTAGATAATTACATTGAATATTAATGGGACTGGTAAATGAGATTCGTGCGTAATTTGATAGTCCGAGAGATTAGTTTGTAATGAGGTTTTCCTAGCATGTCAATCTCGTTAGTTAAGATGTCGTTTGCTAGATTATTTGTCACATTTTCCAATAAATATCAATTGTATATGATTTCGACCAATGTAAACTAAAGAAGTCGAGCAAAACATACTGCTACGTCATTTCTGATTTTATCATTTATCGGCCGCTATGAAAAATGAATGGTGCCTTATTATATTAAAGGGTTAACATCTGTAAGAATTGAGAACAACAAAGGTACAAAACTCAGAGTTATACCAACGACAACTTAATATCTTTTTGTGTAGGTGTTTGCCGATTCTATTTGGTAAAATCTCTGCAAAATTATAATTATTTGACCAATTAGCAATAGACATTCATATAAAAAAAAACTAAGAAGATGTGGTATGATTGCCGATGCGACAGTTATCCATCAGAGACCAAATGACGCAGATGTGAGTAACTATAGGTTGCAGTCTTGGCTTGGATCAAGCTCTATCCAAAAAAGTAACCAGTTTCCAGTGCAAAAATATCCATTTTTCTGACAGTATTATTTTGTTCCAATTTATCTATATCTCCGTGGCAAACTAGGAAAGGACATATAAAGTTAGAAGACGTAAAATATAGACATTTTTTTTGCCTTCATCCAAACATATTCTAGTACATTCATACAAAAAGTAGAGAAAATTTCAGGAAGAAATATTAATTTCATACCACTTAATCCTTGTGATAACATTAATGGTACCAATTTTATTGCGCCAAATGCGCTTTTCAACATAAATGTCTCTTCAGTAATGCCCGAGTCCAAAATATTTAACATGCAATAAATGACGCCATATGTTATTACTCTTGGCCATCTTCCAACATGTGTTTTGGATGGTTCTGCAACATGTAGAGAATTATGAAATAATTCAATAAAAAAACTTTGGTATTTATTTATCTCACATAGACCTTTTCTCCACATCACAGAATACAGTAAAATTGCTGACTTTTAATATATTCACTGAATTACAACCCAATACCTAACTTAAATATATCCCATAATTTTTTATAATAGATAAGACAAAATACGGTAACGTCAGTTCAGCAGGACAACGTGAGTTGAAACAATAAGTCAAGCACAATTTTCTAAAAGCTTCATCAACCATTGTGTCAATACGATATCACTTGTACGATTCTTTGAACAAAAATAAAAAATCACAAATCTACTCAATTTTCGTGGATATTTTGCAATAATATAAAGTATGAATTTCAAATTGCTCGTATCTTGAAAACATAATATGTATGCATTCACATGAATACTTAGAGGTATTCCCATAACAGTGTGGACAACCGTAGTACTTTTGTTGTTAATAATACTGAATTATTTACCTTTAACTTGTTAGTCATCGGCTATCGATAACAATGATGTTACGCTCACTAAAACATACGAGATGACATAAATACAAATTCATGACACAAAATAACTGAGTTAAACTAACAGCAGTAGAAGGAAAAGGAAAAGCGCTTTCATGGTTGTACTCAATCTCGAAGTCACAATGTGGTCTTTGAAAAAAATGTTGTAAATAAAAAAAAAAAAAAAAAAAAATTTGAATGTTTATATTGGAAAAAGTAACGTGTAAATTATAACAATTATTTCAATTTCAATCCATATTAAGCTGTTGCATTTTTCCGCTTCGAACAAATTTTGACCATATTTTAAAAATTAATTTCCTGCATGATACATATATTATATGCACATTTTCATTTCGATCTTAAAAAGGACGAAGTTGATATATAAACTGCCGTCAATTATTGTGTGTGTGTAAGTTGGGCCGTTTTAACAAAAAATGAATTGATTCTAAAAAAAAATTGGAAAGGAAAAAAATACTTTGTTTCAGAAAAAGAGGAAAAAAACCTGATTTACATTCACAGTTAGGGACGAAAAAAAACACGACACTAAGATTAAAAAAGTAATGTTCATGTATGTGCATGAGAAAAAAACCCCCCTCTCGCACAAAAAAAAAAAAAAAACAACAACACACACACACTCAGAAAAGGAAGAATAGTCGGTGCATAATCATTCTGCTACCAAGGGTTTTTCACAAATATAGAAGTTAGCAGAAAAGTTTCCAAAATACACCAAACTATACATTTTACCTACTAGTATTTCGTGAAGTAAAATGCAAATTTCATAAGGCCTGGTCCAAATAGTTTTTTACTGTCCAATATCATGAAAGTACGAAAAAGACCGTACGAAAGTATATTTATGTCTATGTTTTGTAATTGCACAACTATTGAAAGTTGATCATGCATTCGTTCTAAAATAAAATTTTACACAAGATAAAAGTTAAAAGATACTAAGTGAAAAAATTACACAACCGCAATGGGTTAATCGCTTTGACGTCCGAAAAAGATAATAGCCAACACATACATTGTAGCTTTCAAAAGCTAGTTAAATTAATTTTTATGATTAAAGAACGTGCGATATCATAAAAATTGTTTATCAAAACATAACAAAAACGCAAGTAAAGAACGTTTAAGTATTCAATATTAATCAAAACACAAATGTTATTCTTGTATAAGTTTTTCGAATTATTTGATTTAGGCGTTGAGAACCTTTAGTGACCCCACAGTTTAAATGTCTATAACAAATACGACGTGATAAGTGGGCGTTACAGACGAACGTTCAACTAATTTAACCCAGTCAATGGGAGACTTGAGCGCGCCAAAAAATGGTCTCGTACACACTGTTATGAAAACGATACTATCATATTTTAAAATAATTAAAAGTTAAAAGGACACCGTGTAATATTGCCGTCCTTTAGTCTCACTCAAGGGGCATTAGCTGCAAAATGCAAACTCTGAGGAATTGGTCAAATCGAATAGTAACATCTGTAAAAAGACTGACATGGTACAGGCATTTTCACACATTTCTTATTCACATTTGGTAAGTCCTTGGCTACGTTTCATTACTAAACGTTGGTTACATTCTTGTATAAATATGGAGATGTGAAATGTAGACAACTACTTGCACACAAAAAAAACACAAAGATATGAACAATTACAGGTCAACCTACGATCTTCAACAATGATTAAAACCCATATCGCATAGTAACCAATAGAAGGCCCCGATTTAACAAAATGTAAAATAACTCAAAAGAGAAAACCAATTTAAAACTACAACAATGAACAATGGTAGACAGCGACCAACAACATCAACTGAATAACTGATTCCTGTTTTGGAACATGTACAATTTGCGGGATTTAACATGCTTTGAGCGTTCACTCCCTAACGTTGGAGAGTGTTGTCAGAACACAGAATAAGAACAAAATGCAAAACCAGTTTGAAAGGACTTGAATCATCATACTGATACTAAGGACAAAAACAAATTACAAAAACGTAAAAGACACAAATTACCATTTAAGAGAACCTGCGATTACTGAAATCTAGTTCAAAGCCCCATTTCAACTAATAAATAAGCCATATTCTTCGAACTTAATTGACAATCCGTACTCTTCCAAAGAATTATGTATAATGACGTCATAAGCAGTATAAGAAGATCATGATCTAGTGCAATTCCAAATATTACTATCGATAGGATGTAGGAGCATGATTGTTAATACATGTATAGCAATATATGTTTAGTTATGTATTAAACTTTAAAAAATAAAATTATAGTAAGTCCGTGGTCTTTGATTAATATTTGTATCAATTGTTATCATACTATATCTCCTTGTTTTTAAGTTGAATCATACATTGGTTCTACTTGTCCGATTTAAATGACTGTCGAAAACCGCCTGGACGTTCTTGTCGCCTTGCATCCCGTGTCTTCTGTGATAGCGGGAAGTTATATCACAAAAATAGTCATGACCATTCCAATTAATCTCTTGACAACAAGAGAAGTTCCAATGTTTGTATATCAACAATCTTCAACTGTTACAATATGTTTCTTTGGCAGGGGCGTAGCTAGGTATCCAATAAACTGTAGGCACAAATTGCGGCAGGGGGTCTGGGGGCCGCTGAAGGCCCCCATCAGGTCCAGGGCAGAGCCCTGGTAGGGGGTTCAGGGGGGCGAAACCCCCGACGGAAAACGGTTTTCAGCATTTTAGTTGCAAAATTTTGTGTACAAAAAACATGAAAACTGGTCATTTTATCATGATAATATACATGAAAAAAATTCGAAGAAATCATAATACTAGTATACATAATTTTACAACTACATCTGACTGATGAATTAACCGGCAGTACAATCGGAAATATATAAAAAAATTTATTTACAATACGCATTGCCCAGCGTGGATCAGCGTAGCCCTTTATTTAGCAGAACAACCTGTTTAGTATTTTCATATCTATTCCTTTCTGATTGAGGATAATTGATATATACGTCAATCGATAGTACACATTGACGATAGAGGTCGTCCAGGACGAAGGTCTGGAAATTTGGAAACGCCATGCATTGGAAAATGAGGGTTTATTAGATAGGAACAGAAATTTTGCCTTTCAGTAGACCACCTACGAACCCCTCAAAGAGTTGTTGCAAGTTTATTAACGTGCTGAGAGCGTGGCATTCTCTTTACACTAGGCATCGGATTTAACGTCCCCATTCTGACCAGACGTGACTGCGTATTTATATATCCTGCACAGCCAAACGGACGCCCAACTTTGGCAAGGGTTTTATTGTAGGTCGGATGAAGACCAAGTGGAAAGCTAGTTGAAAGCCAACAACAACTAATAAAAAAAATCATGTGTCTAAGTTGAGGTTCATTCAAGTATTTGTTGATAGAAGTGAAATGATCTGAACCAAAGTTCTAGTTTATAGTTTCTATAAAAGGGGGAATATAATGACATACAATTCTATCCAATACTCCATTCACTAAGGATGATAGACTAGTGTACACATGACATTCGATAATTAAAAGAGTTTTGACGACTTCACTGGCGTGCATCTACAGATAACGTTGTTTATTATTTTATTCAATAAAAAAAAAAAAAATATTTATGAAAAAATTATGTAAAGGCACGTGCCTAAAGTGCCTAACGGCAGCTACGCCCCTGTTTCGTATCATTTGCTTCTTTGAAAATAAACATTTTTGAGGATTAAATGATTTGTAAATTTCTTTTAGTGTCAGCTTAAATATGTTGTACCAAAAACTGACAACTTTTATATATAACTGCTTTTACCCATTTCTCCCTCAAAGGATATA
Source organism: Mytilus coruscus (assembly GCA_017311375.1). Taxonomy (NCBI): domain Eukaryota; kingdom Metazoa; phylum Mollusca; class Bivalvia; order Mytilida; family Mytilidae; genus Mytilus; species Mytilus coruscus. The sequence goes on along the minus strand of CM029596.1, from coordinate 47,188,504 downwards.
TACATGTATCTAAAAATGAGTTTAATTGAAATCATGTATCTTTTTGGTGAAAAGTGTCCAGTGGATTATAAATAGTATTTGCCTTTGTCCATCTCTCGTTCTGGTGTCTTTGGGATAAGTCACAAATTATCCACTAACCAATTACGGAGACGACACTCAACTAATACGGCAATCTGATAGCTTTTTAATCAGATCTTTACATTCGTATGTTGATGGTTTTGGAGTGTTGTTCATTTTACGTTGTGGCAGCTAATGTGACGAATCAATAAAACATAACTACATACTGATGATTTTATGAAACTTCATTGAGTGACTTGGGAGGTGATAATGGACTTATTAAGTGAGAGGATAAAAGATTTACAAAAAAAATGTATTACAAACATACGGAAATATAAGCCACCAGTAGATGGTAAGGATTTTTTCTCTATATTAATCAGTTACTTCTTCGTCTTGGAAGAAAATAATGTTCCCAAAACAAATATCGAATAACACTTATATACTACCAGTTAAGACGGGAACCCTCAACATATTACCATGGAAACTGCAAAAATGTCAAAAAATTCAAAATGCTTCAAACTTAATGAAACTTTACACAAATGTTGACTGTCTTATGTAGATGTGGCATTTGACTTTGGAATTTCCAAAATGGCCACCGTAACCATGGAAACACGAATGCCTAAATTTGAAAATTGGTCCAATTTTTATGAAACTTGTAAGTAATGTGACCTGTCACATGTAGATGTGATATCCGACTTTGAAATTTCAAAATGGCTGCCGTTACCATGGAAACAGCAGCACAATGGTTGGGGGCCGTTTTGGCGACTTTTGTGTTAGCATCCCAACACAGGATTACTTGTTATGTTTACTTTTAAGAAATACACATGTATATGCTGAATGAGTTTTCTATGAACATGAAATGTGACAATGAGCAAGGGGGAATTATGTTCTTTGGACACATACTTTTGCTTTTTCATATATGTTTTATTGGCGGAGGTTTACATTAATTTACAAATCTTTTTCAAATGAAGTATACATTTCCTTTAATTGTCTGTGCTAAATCCTTACAAAAAAGGTAATGAAAGCACCAGAAATATAGTTAGAAAATAATCGAGCATTAAGTTTATTGAGTTACTTTGTTTCGTTGGCTATGCTGGTGTTTGTGGTGATGTCTTAAATGCACGCCATATTTCGAACCATATTTCTCACAATTTTATATATATCACATAATTGCAAGTTAATAGTTCAATTTTAATATTCAGGCCAAGTTACTGTGAATACTGTAATGTCATGATTTTTCTTTAAAATTGATATGTTGTTATTAGATACAATTTTCGTTTAATTGATGAAAAAATAATCACATGATTAAGAATTTAATGTCTCATGTACTTACATACCATTTCCTTACTATGTAACTTGTAAAAAAACTTAGAAAAGTTATTCTTACGGCTTTTACGATTTGACAGCGTTACAATTTTACTCCTTTTCGACATACCCATAACTTTACGTCCAGACAAATCGTGTTTATATCTGGGAGTTTTAGCTGTTCCTTTTATGAATTGGTAGTTTTTATTGTGGATATTTTCATACCCATAACTGTACTACTTCAACACTTAACTTAGTACTGTACCATAGTTATCAATATCTTTAAACGAATAACCTAACTTGAGATACTTTTCTACAGGGTTTAATTGTACATAAATGTAGATATATCAAGTAAGTATATTTGGGAGCACTTGTCGCAATTTTTTGTGTGTTGTCTATTCTAGTGTTAAATAACAAGATGTAATTGTCTCTGTTGCATTTTTTTTCACAGTTTGTCAAATTTCAAGGTATTGTTAAGTATGATTGAAGGATTGATCGGTGTTTTACGTCCGGTTTCAGATATTACAATAGATATAGGAAGATGTGGTGTGAGTGCCAATGAGACAACTCTCCATCCAAATAACAATTTATAAAAGTAAACCATTATAGGTCAATGTACGGCCTTCAACATGGAGCCTTGGCTCACACCGAACAACAAGCTATAAAGGGCCCCAAAAGTACTAGTGTAAAACCATTCAAACGGTAAAACCAACGGTCTAGTATATATAAAAAACGAGAAACGAGAAACACGTATAAACTACATAAACAAACGACAACTACTGTACATCAGATTCCTGACTTAGGACAGGTGCAAACATTTGCAGCGGGATTAAACGTTTAATGGTACCAAACCTTCTCCCTTTTTCTGAAACAATAGTATAACATCACAACATAGAAAACACACGATAAAACATCAATTGGAAGGCTTAACTCAATCAAAACGTAAATTAACACACTATGAACGAATAAATTGATCTGTGATACCTGAAAGTAAATACATAGTTAATAAAATATTAGGGACAAACATTCAAGACCAAAAAGCAAACAAACAAGTCCAAATAAAGCCATGGCAAAACACTACCGAAATATTAAACCCTTAGAAAATAATCACTTTTGAAAAACCGGTTTTCATAATATATACAGGTAAATGAAAAATAACTTTGTCGTTTTAGGTATACTTTTCTGTCTATATAAAATCTTCCAATAATTAGGAATACCAAGAAAGGTCTGTCATATAAATACCTAATTTAACACTAGATACATAAGGGTAAATATCAACAATAAAACTTCCTGTACAGATTAAAGGAGAATAATCTTGATGTTAATACAAATGTAGTACGAAGAAGTGAAAATTAGTAGATATTCCAAATAATCAAAGCTGGTATACAGACAAGATCCATATTAATATAAAATAACAAAAAGTATTGAAAATAGTATCAACAGGTCGAATTAACAAGAAAGTACGATTTGAGAGTACTCGCAGTTACTGACAGCTAGTTAAAAGCCAAAACAATTAATGATAAAATTCATGCATCAGAGACTAAAATCAACTAAAACACATCCCAGGGATTTAGTATTTTAACGTCATGAACAGTCAGAGAAGACATGACTTGTGCAATGCCAAAATAAATGTATCGACAGGTAGTAGGATAGTGAGGAGCTACTTCTTAAGAGATAAAAATTAACGTGTGTGTGTCTCTAAGTATACCATGATGAGAGAATGTTGATAAGATCTGATAATACACCCTGCTTTATACTAGGCTGACACAATGAGTCGGATTTGAACAAGCTAGTTAGCAAGATAATGGGAAATTAATATTCCGCAGCGAAACATGTCGCATTACCCAAACACGTTATACTGACAGCGAGTCGACCAGTCTTTGCTCTTTCTCCTAAATGCGGTAATATCTATGATTAAAGAGGGTTGATAAGTATCTGTTTTAGTAGTGTACACCCGATATTTCTGAATTGTTTCAAATACTGGTTCGTATCCGAGGCATCTCATATTGTAAAGTAAAAAGGATAACATTGACAGACTTCACAACAGGTTAGACGGAAAGCTGAAGCCATTTTCCTACTGATTTTGTACAGTTTTTTTCTTAATTTGTACTGATAACCGTCCCAGGTTAGGAGAGAGTTCAGCACAAACAATCATGTTTTACTCCACCGCATTTTTTAAAAATGTGTCTGTCCAAGTAAGGAGCCTATAATTTAGAGGTTGTCGTTGGTTGCTGTCTGCTATATTTGTTTTTCGTTTATTGTTTTAGTATAAATCAGGACATAAGTTTTCTCACTTTTGTTCATGTGGGGGCTTTTATAGCGTACTATAAGGTATAGGTGTTGCTCATGGTTGAAGACCACAAGATTACCCATAGTTTCTGACATTCAGATCGTTTTATCTCTGGTGGACATTTGTCTCATCATAACACGTCTCTTTATTTTTCTATTTAGAATTAAAACTTTATTAATGTATTTCGCATACAAATGTTCACCTTTCATCATGTGTTCTGGGCATTTTTTTCTGTTTTTTCTGTAATTAAACTTAGTTTTGGTAACACAGGCGTTTCAGATAGGAGAGAGATTTGTGACGATTTGCATTTACCAGTGTTTTTAAGCTATAGAACAATTTTGAATATGCTGGTAATAAACGTAACTGACGAGGATGGTTGATCTTGAAAAGAGCTCTACACTACGCATCTACACAATCTTATAAAACAAAACTTTTCCTATTTACTAAGTATACTGCCAAAATTTACCAAAGGGAACCTGTGTTGTGCTGTTACACCGCTGTTCCAGGTTGGGGAGGGTTGAGCACTCACAAACATGTTTAACCCTACAGCATTCTTCGTGTGCCTGTCTAAAGCCAGGGGCCGATAGTTCAGTGGTTGTCGTTGGTTCATGTCTGTCATATTTTTTTTTCGTACATTGTTTTGTTATTAATAAAACCGTTAGTTTTCCCGTTTGAATTGTTTCACATTTTGTTTTATGTCGGGGCCTTTATAGCCGACTAAACGGTATGGGGTTTTCTTATTGGTGAAGGCCGTACGGTGACCAAATATTGCTTATATCAACTTATTTGAACTCTGGTGAAAACATCGTCTCATTGACAATCATACCACATCTCCTTATTTTTATATATCTATAAATAAATCTAAAATGAACAGAAACTAACTATAACACTGTCCTTTCCTAGATTTAGATATTTCAGTTCCACACGGGAAAAATGTATACAAAAATTTGAGACGATAAGGATGATTTTTCGTTCCCTATTGTCAATTTTCCTTGTTTGGACTGTGATGTCAATCTTCTATTCTAGATTGAAAAGTTCCTGATCATTTTGACCCACGTTAGCATCTGTGATAAGAAGATACCATTGAGCATACATTATTCTGAGTTGTAAAATTAAATATATTCTTAAAAATCGTATATTCGAAAATATAAAATAAAATAAAGTCCTTTTTATACACATACGAATGCAAAAATTATAGGAAATACATTCATAGATTTCCAGATTTACAGATACTGTGCAAAATACTTGATACTGCAGAAAAAAAACAATATTTCGGGAGTAAATTAATGTGTATATGACTGTCAGTATTTTTGGTACTGGGGTCCAGTTTTATCGAGTAAATGATCAAATTCCGATGGGTTGAAATTTAAGGATGTATTCTTCTAACGTTTCAGTCTCGTTGAAATCTCGTTCTGGAATTATTTCCAAAACATGTGATACAAGTGGAAAATATCAATGAATTTAAAAAATATTATAATCAAACTTAATTCTGTGAAAAAAATTGTGTATTTACAATAAGTAGTTTTTGAGTAATAAAATTTTCAAATTTTATAACCAATCAAGTCAGTCTCACTAGCCAAAATGTTAAGAAAATGGGTGAGGGGTACAAGAAATGATTTTACCAGATACATGTACATCCCATATCAATTTTTTCTTTTCAAATTTCTTAGATATGCATTTTTTCAATCATTTATAACAAAGGAGTTGAAATAACATGCATTTTGTTCTAAAAAAAGAGAAAAATCCCAAATTTACAAAATTAACAACATGGTAAATTTGACACGAAAAAGCAACAAAATTTTATAAAACTTTCTTATATTAACACCTATCCATAGTTTTTTTAAGTTAAATTTATTCAGATTGGTCCACTTCATCTTTAGTGAAAGTATGAAAAAAAGTTTAATTGTGAAATTGTGATTTTTTTCATAATAATAGCCCAAAAATGGGTAAAAATTGATGAAAAATGGGAAAATCAGCAAAATTGGGTACTTTCAAATGGCTGTAGCAAAAAAAGAAGTGCACCACCATATGATTTTTTCTTCACCAATTATTTTTTTTACAGTCATATAAACCCAAAAATCAGGTTAAGAAAAAAAGTTTAATTCTAGAAATTTTTGGCCGCTCAGAGGTGTACATCCTTAACACAATTACGTTTGAAAAATAATGAAAAGGTTCAATCTAAGTTCTTTTCAAATATAGAAAAAAAACCAAAAAAAAAAAAACACACGCACACACAAAGCAATTTTTTAGACGAGTTTTATAAAATTTAAAGCTGCTTTACACATTTCATAAACAATGTCGTGTATAGGGTTTGACATGTCATATCTGTGAAGCATCTGTCTGCAATAGAAAAACAAAGGATATGGGGTATCCATCCATGACACAAAATCAGTACATGCACAGCAAAAACACATAAAAAGCAAAGGAACAGCTCTTTTATTGCTGTTCTTTATCTCCAAGTCACAGTGAGGCCTTCAACGTTTTTTTTTTTGCCGAATTACACAGATTTGGCTTTGAACTAGCTTTTTCTAACTATGTGTACTGTTTGATAGGTACTTTGTATCTTTTGTTGTTTTCCATAATTTTTTTGGTGCTACATTTATGTCTTCTTTCCATGAATTGTTTCACATTTTATCATGCCATAGCTTTTTATAGCTTACTATACGATTTGTGTTTTATAGCTTACTATACGATTTGTGTTTTGCTAATTGTTGAAGGCCTTACGGTTGCCTATAGGTGAAAGGAAGTAATTAAAGATGATTGGCGCCACCTAGTTTTTACATCCATGATAATAGGTAGAAGTAAAATTTATTTTCTGCTGCCCTCTTAATTAGAATAGTTAGAAATGAGTGTTAGCTATTGGTGTAGAAATAGCGAGAAATTTGGAGGAAACTCTCTGTGATGAGCACAATTTTCTGTGCAAAAATTAAGTAAGGGGTGTTCCTCATTCATACTATTTCAAAAATTCCGGAACCATAGAGTACCCTTAAAAATGCTATTTTCTATCAAATTGCACCACACTTACCTGTATTTTTTTTTTACCTATATCATACATGTAACATGTACTATATTGACCTAACCACTTTAGATTGAACTGGACACTGTCATATCAAAATTAAGAAAATTCTTATGGCCTGATTCAGATTTTCGTTGCTCATTCTCAGCAATATGGAAATACAACATTCTTATCTGATTAAAGTGGGGGTATGGATTCAAAGAAATGTTTCACAAAGAAAAATTAAAAAACAAAAAAATCATGCATTGGTTTCAAATTTCGCTTTTAGAAATTCGTGCGACGTCAATAATCTGGTATATTAAATTCCCTCAGGTTAGTCAGGTATTGAATTTTTCTAAGAGGAAAGAGCTGCTTACCTGTTGACAAATACAAAAACATAGCTTTTTTTTTGAAAAGATGTGTCATTCTTTATACACACAAGTTACGTAATTTTACTTTACTGTACCGCAATTAAAGTGATTTTTCAGATTTAAAAAAATTTCCAGAACATTTTAACTTGTTTTTTACGGAACATAAGAACTGAGAAAAACAACAATGTTCTAAAATTTAAGAGTAATACATTTAGAAAAACTTTTACTATGACACAGAAGTTTAATGTCCGGCTAGGTCAGTGTTTTTTCTATTGATTTTGGTGGTTTATATTTCGAGTATGACCATGTTTTTTCGCGAGAATATGAAACCGAAGCTTGAAACAAAACAAGGTACGTTAGCATTTGCGATAAAAAGTTACTATTAACCATATATTATTTTTGCAGTACACAATTTAGTTAAAATTTAAAATCTGCAAGTTTTGACACAGATTGGCAATAAATGTGTAAGACTTAAATGAAAAAAATATAAGCAAGTGATTTATTGCATACTTTTAGACTGTTTCAACAAATATCAAATAAAATATTCTTTTTGTTCGATTATTTTTCATACAATCATGTGAAAAAGTAAGAAAATCCTCCCAAAAAAAAAAAAAAAAAAAAATTTTGATAGGCCACGGTTGCAATGGCAACTAAATCAATGGGTTTTCTGTTCATTTTGGAGAGTTAAGCATTTAAAAATTAAAAAAAAAAAAACAAGTCCGTGCAGCCATCCTTAAGCAAAATCAAATTTGATTTAGTGATATTTGTTGATATTTTTCAGAGACATGATGCATAACAAACAAACAGCAATGCCATATATAAAAAAAATTATTTTTTTCTGAATTTTGTTTTTACCAAATGAGCAGGGTCATTTTTCATCGTAATTCTGAAGGCAAATTATACACATTTTGCATGGACAAAATATACATTTTTGCATCCACCTCCTTTTAAATTTTGGTTATAAATATAAAGTATCAATGTTTTTAATAAAAAAATTGCAACAAAATTTCTAGCATTCAGGTTATTAGGATGAGTGCCATGGAAACCAAAATGTGTCAATTCGGCTTTTTTCTACAGAAATTTGAACATGTTATTAAGATAACCTAAAAACTATATATTAAATTAATATGAAGTGAAAAATATTGAGCATTAATTTACATGACCTTCAATTTGATAATAGGTCAAAGGTCATTGATGAACTTGGCCTTTGACCTTGGGTATATCAAAAGGATTTTTATAAGAATAGGTAATAGAAAGAAGCATACAATACACCGGGAAAATGTTCAAGCTTATTAAAGTCACTATTTTGTTTAAAGATCAACAGTAAGAAGTCAAGGTCATGGCAAAAGTGCTGAGCAACCACCCTTATTTTATACAAAAGTACCTAGCAACTATACACATTTTCATTCAAGACTATTACATAGACCCTAGTTCAAAGATCAGGGGTGAATTTCTTCACATAAGTTCATAGCAACCATACATTTATAGTGGAAAAGTGCCTTGCAAGCATGTTTCGGGTTCATTGGGACAAAAATGAAAAAAATAAATATGATATCAAACATGTAGTTTTTCTTTAATTTAGAAACCCTTTAAAGAACACACATTGTTTACCATATTGTACCGAATTGTTGAATTACACCGACTTGAGTGTATACATGTATAATCCAGAAATAGTTAATTATATGACAAATTCAATTCCAAGGTGGAAAAAAATTAAACAATAGATATTTGATTAAAATCGAAATTTGTTTTTTTTATACAGGTCTTTTAATTCTGCAAGAAGGGGTCTTTCCATGCTGCGTGTAATACAATTACTCTGAATCAGTCGTTCATAAACTTTTCTATAAAAATCTTGTCCTCTGCAAACTGTTCAATGGATTGAAACCAAAGTTTTTCTGCTCCATCTGTTGGATGTCACTATAAAGTTTGTGATATTCGTGCAGGTTGATTAAAAAAACATGGCCGCTATGTCTTAAAATAGAAGAGGGTCACACTACATCTTTAGATGATATCTTTAAATTAAAGCAATTAGAGAAAAAACTGACAGGGTAAAATAAACAGCATAACGAGTTCTATCTACCCTTAAAATTTTAGTAAATAGCTTTTTACTACAATAAAAAACATTTACTATCTTATGACAATGGTACGGTAAATTAATTGTATCATTATTTTAAGATAGTTTTTCATAAAATATTAAACAACGTATGTTCGAAAATCAACATTGACATTTTCGTCCCATCAGAGAACAGATCAACGACAACACCAACTCAGTTACTAAGTACCATTGTTTAGCATAATTAGATCAATGGCGGACAATTCGAACATTTACCGACTACGTCGGAAAAAATAACATTAAAAAGGCAACACATAAATGAATATGTTACTCTTTTTTTTACCTTGAGCTTCTGATTTAAAATCGTCACTTTATAGCTATAGGTCGTAAAGATTATCTACAGATAAAGTTTGCGTGATACTTGGACACCTATCAATTGATTAATTAATAATAAGGTACAGTATAGCAAGAAACTATACGTCAAATGTAAAGATTTTAATTCCCAAAAGGGAATTTTCTTCTTCTGTGTTGCAATATATCAAGGTCTCCTTTCTATGATGTTTACCATTTTACTGTAAGACATTACGTTATTCACAAACTGGCATTAATGACTTTGGCTTCGTTAATTGACATATAGTAATTGATATCGTCGTAACTGCTCGGTGCGTATTACATTCAGAATAGGTTAATATCATGATTGTCTGGCTACTTATTCTTTTCTTTTCAGTGAAAACAATTTCATACTTGTTAAGCACTGATAAATTTGATTACAATAGGTTTACTCGATTAAACTCATTTTCTTTCTGATATTTTTAGACTTGATAGCAGTGTTAAATATTTTTAGGCTTATTGATAGAATGTACTGCATATACTTTTTTTTTTTTTTATCTTACTTTACTTTCTTAGACAGGCTGTTTTTCATAGAAATTCCTTTTTGCTACGCATTAGCAAGTTCGTTTACAACAATTTTAAAGGTTACTCGTTGAGACTCATTTTCTGGCTGATATTTTCTTTTTATGGAGATATGTTTTGGCTTATTAGAAGAATTGTCTGTATTTACTTTTGGTCTTACTTTGTTTCCTAAGAAAATCCAACAGAAAAGGCTGTTATTTATAGAAATTCCAACTTGTTAAGCATTGGAACTGAAAAAGGAATATTCCTCAATACACGTTGTCTTTGGTCTGTTAACTACAATTAAGTCAAGCGTACAAATAACACCTGTATTTACTTCTGCGAGGGTAAACACATGTCGATTTATAGACTATACAATTCTACAAATAAATGAGGTTTTATTTCATTCTTTATTGTCCATCTTCAGTATCTCATAAAATACTAGAGCACACTGTAACCCCTCGAAAAAAAACATTGTCTTTGCCTCGGCTGACAATGTTTTCTCGGGTTACAATCTGCTCTTTCACCTTCTCAAGTATGTGTTGTTTATATAATTACTTCATGTGCACATTGTTTTTGAATGAACTATAATTGTTCATTATTCCTCAGTTATTTTAGCTCAAGTATGTGAGTAATGTATATTGATGCTGTGAAGTATTACGCAATATATGAGTATTATTTTTAAAACATCGCTTTAAAATATATTCTTTTTTGGTAGCGTCCGCATGTAAATTCTGCATACCAAGTAAACAGGTAGTGTAAACAGTATTGCGATGTATATGAATTCAGATTTAGAACCTTTTTTTAAATGAATTATTTATTCGACTTTAATCGCAGTTTGTGTCCCTATCTTGTGAATTTTACATATGGCAACAACAAACATATAATCTGATCGATTCAAAAGATATAGTGGATTATTTGATTGAAATGTTTCTTTATAAAAAAACTAAAAGCCAAAGAAAGACAAGCACTTACAAAAATAAGGAGATGTGGTATGATTGCCAATTAGACAACCAGAGACCAAATGACATAGAAGTTTAAAACTATAGGTCTCCATACGGCCTTCAACAATGAGCAAAACACATACCGCATAGTAAGCTTTAAACGGCCCAGAAATGAAAAATGAAAAACAATTCAAATGAGAAAACTAACGACCTGATTTATGCACAAAACAATAAACGAAAAACAAATATGATATACAGTAACAAACGACAACCACTGAATTACAGGCTCCTGACTTGGGACAGGTACATACAGAATGTGGCGGGGGTAACAATTTTGATTGCGCAAAACCCTCCCCGCAACTTGGGACAGTGGTGTAACAGTGCAACATAAGAACAAACTATACTAATCAGTTAAAAAAGGCTTAATTAATCAGATCGACACAAAGTACAGTTCTGAGAGTACTCGTGGTTACTGTTAGCCTGTTCAAAGCCAATAACAACCAGTTAAAAATCATGTATCCAAGACTTTAATATCAATCAGTACACATCCAACATCCAATGGATTTAGTTTGGAGACGTCATTAGCAGTCAGAGAAAAACATGACCTTGTTCAGTGCCATACGTTAGGTATCGACAGATTGTAGGACCGTGAATGTACATATGTGTATAACAGTTATATTTTGTTTGGTTTTAATTTACTGATAACAAAATCAATATTTATACCGATAAAAATAATATTCAAAGATCTAATTACAGCGTTTAATTGGTAACCTTTAAAAATAAGTTTATTTAAAGGATCGATTAGTTTTCCCTGATCAGTTTTATGTTTACGGTCTCGGTAAACAACATCACCGTAAAAACTAGGATGTGCTTTCTTGTTTGTAATAAGTTTTCTACAGGAACAGCCAAACTCCCAAACCAAATTTGTATCTGTGTAAAGGTTTTCATTAAGTTGTGGTTACGAAATCCTTGTCTTAATAAGTTGCCAGTAATAATATATAAATTACGTTCATTGAAATCCAAAACATCAAAACAGACACGCACATAGCAGACGAGTTAGTATATATAAACAACGTCAAAAAAGGAAAAATAACAATAGGGAACGAACAATCGTCCCTTTTGTCGTAAATTTTCGTGTACAGTTACCCGTGTAAAACTGAAATATCTTAATCTAGGAAAGGAATAGTTATTGCTGTTTATATTTTATTTATCTAAAGTAAGTTCCTTTGGGTAAATTTCGGCAGTATATTTGGAGAATTCTTAATTATTTAACGAAAAAATATCATAAAGATAACGGTAAGTGTTGTTGAATTTATCAATTAGATGGAATTTAGACGGGTCTTAACTGAGTTTGGCCATTAACTGTGATTCATAATAGTAAAAAAATAAGTCTTCTATCAAAGGGCCGCAATTGGTGCCCATAGGAATACAAACAACCTGTCGATAAACTTTATTACCGAAACGTACTTAAATGTTGTCAAGTAGAACATTTATAGGTTTAACCATCTTATCACACTTCCAGTCAGTATATCTAGCATATTTACCTTTTTCATTTTGAAGCAGCTTTATACGAGTTGCAGCAAATGAATTTTCATTCAGATTTTTCAATTTATCATTTAATTGAATAGGAAAACTTTTGTTTTTAAAAACTTGTCTTTTTAGTTTCAGCTTCTGAATTCTACATATCGTGTCAACATATTTTTGGCCTAATTCTTAGTATAACACAATATCCATATATATGTTCAGTAATTTCTGAAAAAATCATATTGTGTGGTATACATGTAATAATTGCTTCATGTATACACAAAATAAGTATTCAATTTTTATGTATTACTAAATTGGTTTGTCAGTTCAATATAATAGTAAAAATAATATAATGAAAAAATAAATATAAACTTCTAACATTTCAAAGGCAATAGTTTTCAATATGTTTGCTACTAGTAATCTATATATGCATTATTTTCTGTGGAAGGGTGTTTTCAAAGACCAGACCTAGGAATAATACTGCCTTTCGAGTCATCTTTTATCCAGGAGTCAGGACCAGACATAAGATAAAATAACATCTGAAAAGTCTGCTTTCTGAACATCTAAATCTAAATATTAAAGAAATTACAATAAATGATTGCGCAGAGTAAACATGCAAATCATGATAGAACAGGGATGTCGCGAGTAGGTCATAATTGCCAAGGTCAGCAATAATTAATTTAAAATATGAAAAAAACTCACATTTACTTAAAGAAGATAAGATTTTTATCTACATCCAAACTTTAGAGACTTTTGGTGAACTAATTACAAAAGAAGTGAACGTATAGTTGAATATCGCGAATAACAGAGAACTTTTGGATGACCAACAACATACATTAGAACTTGATGGTTTAAATGAAAAAAATCATAATAGAACAGAGCTCATCCAGAGCGTGGCATCGTCCTCAACAAATCTTGGATAAATGACCACTAGACGTTGCTTTAATGCACTACAATATGGTATAATTATACGAAATACTAGGAAGTTAAACATATGATTCTTTGTTTATCTTTACCATGTCCTCTACATTTGAAAATCGTACATCATATACTGTGTTATATCCATAATTTAAGCTGATGAGAAAAGGCATCACTTGACAAACGAAAACAATATTGCTGTAAAGAATATTTTGCTTAATGATGTATAAAGCGCGCTTAATATATCTGATGTAATATCCATCAAAAAATGTGGAGTTTTACAGGGCTAACCCCACATTTTCAATGTTACTGGTAAGACAACAAATACTGTGTTGTATCTATTACAGTGTAAATGTGGAAAACAGTTAGTGGATAGTCAGAACAGCCATTTCGCAAAAGTTTGAATGCCCATCGTAGTGACTATGACTGTAAGTCAGACCTTCCTCTCAGTCGACATTTGAGATCTCCTGACCACACTAAGGTAGATCTAAATCGACTGACTATTACCATCATAGACCACAACCCACCTTGGTCCAGGGAGGAGAGAATCACTCAGGCAAGATTTTGGTTAAAAAATATAAACGTTGGCAACAAATGAAATTAATGAGATTGGGTACTTTATAAAATCTTGCTGTTACAACAGCACCTGGATATGATGTTTTATTTGGGATGTTTATACACGCAGCCCCGTCTATTGTAAAGTCTTAATTTGCATGAAGTGCCAGATTTTTGATTTTGTACAAGTTAACTTTTCTTGATCAATAATTTAAATTTACGTTACGTTCAAGATTTGTGAAAATAAGCATAGTTTAGACGCCAGTTTACATCAAGCTGTTGATATTGATGAAGGATATTTGTTGTCAGTAATATTTATTGATATTTTAGATATTTATTTCTATTTTTTTCAATTTTGATGTTGAACACCTTTTAGACGTTTATTTAATTACAGTAACGTTTTTTCGTAACTATTCGGCGCCCTCGTCAGAAAGATCGTTGACTATTGATATTCTTTGATTCTCTCAAATTTATATGATACTTACATCGAATTCAAATTTAAAAAATTACAAGACGGATAGCGACTTTGCATAAACAAACTTCTTGATATATAATATAGGAATTAAATGTTTTATTTACGATATCAGATTCATGTGGAGAAAAAGAGAGATTTTGTATATTATATCAAATCATTGTAAAAACAAGCCACGTAGGACACTGGCTATTTCTGAAGGCGATGATACCAATGACCTAGGTTAACCTAGAAAATTGAAAAGATGGAGTAATAGCTTTTATGTTAACTACAACGTATTAGTTATAAATATGCACGATGAGTGTTTCCATCCAGAACTGTTATTGGAACATATTCAACTGCTTTTGTATTCTTCATAAACATCATTGTTGCAAATGCTTTATCTCTGCTTTCAGACGTAAATTTCCATATTCTTAATGCACACTGCACTTTAGCATTGGGAAATAATAAGTTAGTATTGACAGTATTTCTGGGTTGTCAAGATAGGAAATTGAATAACAACATGAGATTTATGAAACAGAGTGTAAATAAATAGGAAAAAAACGTCTAACTATGTTTTTGGACTATTGTGGAACTAAGAAGAAGATTGAAATGTCATTTTCATTAACTCGACATTACTTTCCCATTGAATGATATCCCGAGTCAGCTATATCAAAACTGACATACTGATAATAAAGCAGAATTTTCCTTTTATAAATATGCCTATTACCGACAAATGAGTCCATTACAATTCTATTCTCTTCTTCACCACATACTATCCGTAAATGAACGGATATGAAAGCATGCCAGTAACGTTAATGAAATTTTCCATGTTACGTCAAACAAAAATCTGTGTTCAATTTAATTAAAACTTATTTTAACATTCTATTTTTCTGAAAAGCGCAAATATCATTTAATAAAACTATAAATTAAGGAAGTGACAATAAGCTAGACTGAATGTGACAGCGAGAATTCTTAACACATCGAAATTACCTCATTGCATTTTTGATTCTTCAATGTAATGCGAGTTCTACTCGAGTACGCTGTCGATTGCAACTGAAACAAACACATACAGCCGTATCAATACCGCATTTACAATTATAACTAGAAGATGTCCTTAAAATAAGTCTAAAAATGTTGGTTTAGCAGTTAAGGGCACACTTACTTGTCTTTTCTCTTGACGGCATATGTTTATTTAACTCTTCAATTGTCCGTGTAAGTATAAAACTCCACGGAAAGAGACTAAATAAAATCTATGTATATTCAGCAAGATTTGAATCGTTGCAAATTCAGATGAAAATTGGTTGAACATGTGAATTTTATCAATATGACCATCTGAGTCATGTTTGTCGAGGACAAACGAAACAAAAATCCTTCAAAAATGAACATGAAATAATTAAATATTTAAGATGTATTTAAAATACAAAATGCCAGTAAGAGCAAATTTAACAACTTATCATATGTATTTTAGAAGACCTGAAAAGTTCCAGTAAAATGCATAGATTGTTTTGTTATTGTATTCCACTCGAAACTTGTTGTTAACTATCGTGTATAAAACTTGGGTTTCAGACATGAGCTTGAAATTGATACTGTGAAGTGACGCTACTCCAAGATTGGACCCTACTACACGTTATAATATCATCGGCAGTTTTCAGACTGGAAAATATCAAACTGAGGTCGCACGACAATTCAACGTTCACCATATCATAATTTAACGCCTTTGGCATAGATTAAACAAAACCAAATCAGCTTAAGATCGCCCACGACATATCTAGTGTTCAATCAACTTAATCGGACAGTCTCTGCTATAACCACTGCTCTGGTTTTCAATGTTAACGTCCAGAACCGTCAGAGGGTTTGTTAACGAGGAATTCGGCTAGATAAACCTTATGTTGGACCAGTTTTGACCCAGGTAAAAGATATACATGTTTTCGTTGTCCAAGGTAATGTAACGGTTCAATGTTATAGAGAAGATATTTTGCAGCCACACTTACTCAATGTTATTGACCGACAGAAAAAGATGTTTTAGCAAGACATTGCCCGGCCCCATACAGAAAGGTTAACCATGGACATCCTAATTCAGAACACCAATAATGCATTGCTATGATATTCAAAGTCTCCGAAAATGAACACCATAGAAGAGGATGTGGATGGGGGTTTACAGAATAGAGAACAATGGGCAAAAATATAAAGAATAGAGAAAATTGGACCAAAATAATAAAGAATAGAGAATATTAAGGTGCTAAAATATAAAGAAAAGAGAATAATGGACAAAAAGTATAAAGAAGAGAGAAAAATGGTCTGAACAATTAAAGAATACAAAAATGAAGCCCCCCCCCGGCCCCCAATCCAGACCCTCGGAAAATCTTTGAAACGAACTTGATAGACGCGTCTGCCAACGCCAACCCTGCCTCAATCATTGGACCAACTCAGTCAATGGCTACAACATGAATGGCAAAGGATACCTCAGGTCGGAATACAAAATTTGCCTGGTTCGATCCATGCAAAGAAGATGCAAAACAGTGTAGCTGCAATTGATAGTAACAATAGAACACTGCCCTTTCCTGGATCTTGATATCTTTAAATTTATTGGGAAGCTTAATACCAAAATTCATGATAAAAGAGATGATTTTTCATTTCCTATTGTTAATATCCATTTTTAGATGGTGACGTTCCCTTGTCGCCATCTTATGGTGTTTATATATCTCAACTTGTTCGATTCGCTCGTGTATGTAACAACGTATTTGATTTCAACGAAAGAAATCTCTGTATTACTGAAAAATTATTACACCAGGGTTTTCGATATCACAAACTAGTCAAAACATTTACTAAATTTTATCATCGGTACAAGGACATCATTTGTAAATATAAATCAACATGCAGACATCTTATACGTTCAGGTATTTCACATCCAATATTTTATGGTAATATTCTTTACAAAGCACAAAAATGTCGGCATTCACCTCAAAAGCTAACCAAACCTTTAAACAGACTTATTCGGCAAGGATATAGTTACGATACTGTTGTCAAGTCATTAAGGATTGCATATTTTGGTATTAATATTGATTCACTCATAGGGTCTTTGCATCGAAATTAAACACATGTATTCTAAAACCAGTCGTTGGCATGATACGGGTTATGTTCTTCTCATATATTTTATGATGGTATGATATTAAACCCCTAACGGGAGGGATTGTACTTGATTTTCATATGATGAAGACATAATCTTTCAATCAGTTTAATTGAGGTCTGGAGCTGGCATGTCAGTAACTGCTAGTAGTCCTTTGTTCATTTATGTATCATTGTCATTTTGCTTAGTTTCTTTTGTTAACTATTCTGACATCGGACTCGGACTTCTTTTAAACTGAGTTTTACTGTGCGTATTGCTATGTTTCTTTATTCTACATTGGCTAGAGGTATAGGGGGAGGGTTGAGATCTCACAAAACATGTTTAACCCCGCCGCATTTTAGCGCCTGTCCCAAGTCAGGAGCCTCTGGCCTTTGTTAGTCTAGTATGTTTTTTAATTTTAGTTCATTTATATGTTTTGGAGTTTAGTGTGACGTCCATTTTCACTGAACTAGCACACAATTTTAGTTAGGGGCCAGCTGAGGACCACCTCCGGGTGCGGGATTTTCTCGCTGCATTGAAGACCCATTGGTGGCCTTCGGCTGTTGTCTGCTCTTTGGTCGGGTTGTTGTCTCTTTGACATGTTCCCCATTTCCATTCTCAATTTTATGACTTAAACGTCGCTGGAAATTAACCTAACTAATAGTTTGTGACTTTTTTCGAATCTTTGTTTTGTATCATGTATGACATTCGTGTGTGCGATGTTAACTCAATACACATAAGCATTGCGTAAAAAAATATTTTAAAGTACACAGAATAAAATTTTGAAAACAATCCATTATGAATTTCTGTTTTGTAGAGTATACATAAAAATAAAAAAAGTAGGGTAATGGTGTATCATTTAATGACAAAATCCCTACACGCATTTGACAAAACTCAGAAAAAAGGAACAATGCTTTAATTGCTGTTCTTCAATTCAAACCCATTATATTGTTTATGGGTGAAAGTTCATGTGACTTGGATGGAGTAAGCACATCACTAAGATTTAAGAGAAAGAATCTACATGTACCATTTGTAAGATCGAGCGAAGAAGAAAATGAATTAAGATTTCCTGTAATAGAAATTTTGTAAGATCCAGTTACAACAAAAACAAAAAAACCCAAAGTCGAAGAAAGACTGACAACATCATGACTGGAAGGAAAAAAGACGAATAGATAAAAATAGTACACAATTAATTTCATAGAAAAATAAAGAATAAGCAACATGGTTCTTCTTAAATAACGGGGATAATCTCAGGTGCTCCGTAAAGGTAGTGGAACCCGTTTCATTTGCGATTGGATTGAAACAATGAAATATGGCACGTATATGTTATGTTATTTAAGAACGATTTCTTTATAATTGGTTGTTCGTGTTTGGCACTGTTTATTGTAATGGTAATTTTTGTAAATATAAATAAGAAGTTGTGGTATGAGTGCCATCGAGACAACTCTCCATCCAAGTCACAATGTATAAAAAGTTAACAATTAAAGTTCAAAGTACGGCCTTCAACACGGAGCCTTGGCTCACACTAAACAGCAAGCTATAAAGGGCCCCAAAATGACTAGTGTAAAACAATTCAAACAGGAAAACCAACGGTCTAATCTATATAAAAAACGAGAAACGAGAAACACATATGAACCACACCAACAAACGACAACCACTGAACAACAGGCTCCTGACTTAGGACAGTTGCATAAAAATGCAGCGGGTTTAAACGTTTTAACAGGCGCCAACATTCAGCCTAACCTGAGACAGTACTGTAACATTACAACATAAAAAGACACTATAAAATATCAACTGAAATGGCTGTTTATTCATTATACTGATATTGTCATATAGTGAATATCAGTAAATAAGAATGAAGAAAATAACTTCCTTTAGCTTATTTTCTTGTTAGCCAAAAGTCAATCGAAGTGTCGGTTCACGCTTATACTTGAGTAAAAGTAATATTTGTTGCATTTAAAATAGTGTCTGTAACTGCTAGTAGTCCTTTGTTGATTTATGTTGATTATTGTCATTTTGCTTAGTTTCTTCTGTATATACCTATTCTAACATCGAACTTGGACTTCTTTTGAACTGAATTTTACTGTACGTATTGCTGTGTGTTTGTTTATTCCACATTGGCTAGAATTATACGGGGAGGGTTTAGATCTCACAAAACATGTTTAACCCACCACATTTTTGCGCCTGTCCCAAGTCAGGAGACTCTGGCCTTTTTTTAGTCTTGTATGTTTTTTTCATTTTGGTTCATTTATATGTTTCGGAGTTAAGTGTAGCGTCCATTTTCGCTGAACTAGTATACATTATTGTTTAGGGGCCAGCTGAAGCCCGCCTCCGGGTGCGATATTTTCTCGCTGTGTTGAAGACCCATTTGTAGCCTTGGACAGTTTTCTGCTCTTTGGTCGGGTTGTTGTCTCTTTGATGCATTTCCCGTTTCCATTTTCAATTCTATAAAAACTTTAAAAAAAAATAATTGAAGATCAAGTATTTGTTCAGAAATTAAGAATCACTTTGTTTGGATATGATACACTAGACTAGTCTGGCTAAGCATTTTTACATGTTTGATTGTCTTTAAACTAAAAACATTGTTGTAGGTTCGGATTTATTAATAGTTTTTCCTAGAGGTCAGCAAAACCAAGAGTTGTTCAAATGTACTTCTTTTACTCCAAAAACTGGTATGGTTTGATGTTAATTGCACACATGGAAAATACACACTCTTTAGTTACCACTGATTGTTTTAAAAATTAATTAATTATAATGTTGTTTGACGAATAGGATATTTAAATTAGGATGTAAGTGTTACTGATTTCTATAGCAAGCAATATCATATATAATATTTAATTTAGCATACATATTGCTTCATACATGTATCGTTTAGCTCGTGTACAAAATGTGAAGATATCCCAAAGTTTCCTATGTTTTCAATGCGTCATCATATATGGTGTATGAGACCTAGTTCAGAAAGGCTATTTGTAATGAATAAACTTGTCCTCTTTCATATTCCGAGGATAACTGATTATATTCTATGTGATTACCATATCTTATCAAATCAGACAAAGAAATTACAAAACAATTAATTAACATTCGTAACTTGTACGATTTACGTGTTTATTCTATTGTTTTCTATCTTAATGATATTGAATGTCTCCTATATATTTTGACCGATACGTAATGCGTTTAAAGTAAAGATGTTCTTTTTATAAATAGAACACAATTTAAAGACGTGGTGTTGAAAACTGAAGTATAAACAAACTCACAGACTTAGGTTTTAAAAGGTAATAATAAATCTCAAATTCTAATATAGCATGTTATAATATTTATGTACTACATTAATTCATATTTCAGGTAATCTGTATTGCAATGCTACAACGGACACGTTAGGTGGGTGTTGGAATATTACACGTGCTGGCCAATCAGCTAAAATACCCTGTCCAGAATTAATGGAATCGTCTTCTTACGGTAAGTAAAGCAGGAATGAAAAGGTTAATATTCGAATTATGTTCAGTGCTGTCATTTGTAGCGATAATCAGGACGAGTAAAAATTCACAACAATGACCTTTTCGGTTTTTCGATATAATATATAAAAAAAAAATCTATGAGGGGAATATATTTGACCAATGTTTCGATGTTTTCGTTTTTTTTTCTGAACTATTTTTTAAGACAGTTGTGTAAGGATCATGCTTATGCATTTATTTTACTAAAAGCTCATTAAAACATCATGTTTACCTAAATGCATGCGACATACAGATCGAAAACAATGCCACGTCGTCTCATTACTAGTGCAACCAATATCACTTTATGAGATAATATTGCTCTGGGTGACTGAATTGCTTATATGGTACAGCTGTACTCGTGTGTAGATTTCGACCCTCATCTTTATTTTTAAATATCGATCAAAGGACTAACAATGCTACCAAAACTAAAGAACGTACAGGAAAATCATTTAACTCTACAATAATAATAAAATATAACAAATACACAAGTACAAAATAATAACGATAAACGATATTATCGCTATTTTGTGCATTTTTCCTTTGATCTTTTTTTGTGATAATTTTCATATCATGCTACTCGCTTGAGATGGAAAATTATCGCTAGAAACTATGCAGGCACGTGGCGTTGCTAATGAAATTGACATGAAAATGACAACGTCGTCATAGGTAAAATAGTGATAAACAGATTATCATTGGTCATCTCAACTCGATTGCATTTCTCGCTTTCGCCGTCCCGGCTCAAGCGAGAAAATCAATCTCGTTGAGATGATCAACGATAATCTATAACTACACCGTATCAAAGAAAGCTCACACTTACTAACAGCAAGACCAAAAATACCTTACCTGCTAATACAATCATGTCGTTATTCAGTCTAATATCAGTTGCTGCATTCCATAGATTTCCGATAACAAACTGTACAGAATTTAAATGTAGAAAAAGAAATTAAGATTTACTTTAAACTATGAATTAGCGAATTAAAGTTTTGTCACAAATTTCCAAGTACATGGTGTGAACAACAACAGTATAAATGTAACTTTATTAATAAATCATAAGGAAATGGCGCAAACGGATTCCGAACATTACCAACAACTGAAAGGAAAATTAGCAATTTGAAAGGCAAAGGTTTCGTCCCGTTTGTCATAGATTTTTCTTTGAATATTCTATAAGGTATCAAGAAAAAACATTTGATTTGATTTAGTAAGAATGAGTTAAGTTGGATACATTTCAATTGCATATTATTTTTTTTATATATATCATAATAAAATTCGGGATGGTTTTTAAAGAATATATCGTCGAAATGATTGCAGTTTAAAAATAAGGACATTTGGGATGATTGTCAATGAGACAACTATCGACCAAAGACCAAACAAGGTACAACGTATTGATAAACATATTTATCTTGCTGTGTTTCGTAATGATCGTTATGAAGTTTTTCGATTAACTGTGATTTATAACTTAAAAAATATAAGAACTTGAAGTCCAAATCGCATTTACTTGGCGTTATACGTTATCATAAAACAAATATTTTATGATGTTTTAACATAAATCAGGCAGTTGGTTTGCTCGTTTGAATAGTTTTCTATTTTGTCTTGTCGCTTACCATACGGTATGGGTTTCGCCCATATCCGTATGGTGACCCATATATGTAGCTAACATCCACGTCTTTTTGTTATTGATAGACAGTTGTCTCATTGGCAATTATCTCTTGTTTTTATATAAATGTTAGCCTGTAACAAACTTATAGGTTAATTTACTCTTTGAATGTACAAACAGGTGTCTGCCAATCTGAATGATGGAATCCTGATTAAACATCCATGTTGTTAATTGACTGTGGATTTCACCTGTCAGAAGGTTGTGCCTCGTTGTTTCTATTAAATAAAATAAAGTTTAACGACAACAGGGGGAATTTGACCTGAAATAAAAAATGCACCTGAATAAATGGGAAAATGGAGCAAAAGTCAATAAGACAGCAACCCATCAGCAGCAAAAATCAAATAGACGAGATGTTTAATATATTCTACAGGTTTTTTATGTCTCCTTCAAAACAAATTTTTAAAGGTACTTTTGCATACTCCTTTAGTAGCGTATTCTTGTTTGCTTTTAAACATTTATTTTTACATAAAGCATGTTGTAATTCCGATAGCTAATATTCAATGAACATAGTAGTTTCAATGCATTTCATGTCAGATTATAATTGTAGGATCAGCCTATTTGAACTGTACAGAAAATGGCATATGGAATACAATTAACGGATCTATAAGAGGAGATTATACTCATTGTCAGTTCTGGGTAAATAGATGTAACGCGTAATTACGGTCAAATTATACAGATAAAGTTTCCGCCTGTGACGTACGTTGTGTTAATAACTTTTAAAATCTTTTTGCAAAGAATTACACTTCATCTGCGTTTGATTATTTTTAGTACTAATGACATGTCTTTTTGCAGGTACACCAAATACCAAAAGTTTCTAAAGCCGAATACATAAATGATTAAAATAAAAGTCTTATATAAGGTGTTAATTCACTTGTTTAAAACCTAGTCAAGAGCAATAGACTTAACAGCAAAATAAAAGCAAAAAAGAAAAAACGTTTTTTATGTTTATAGTTTAGAATTACTTGTATGAAATATCAGATATCCGAAATTTATTTGATGAAACGAATGTGTCTTTTGAAAATTCTTTTTCCCTCATAAGTCAAATATTATAAATGTCGAAAAAAACATTGCACTGATCATTCTTAAGTGTTTTATGGACTATGGATTGTCTTTTCTTGTATTCCATTTGTTTCATAACACGAACAAGCACAATAAATATTGAAACAAAACTTTCCAAGGACAACGTTAAAACTCGAATTGGTAGTCAAATACTCGACGTTACTTTTTTCAATCACAATTGAACATTTAAAACCTACTTCAACATTTTATAGTAACACAAAAAAAAAAAAAAAACAAAAAAAAACCAGATGTCATCCTCATCGGAATGATGCTATTTTCAATTGATTTTTCTTTTTACTGGAATCGGAATAATCAAAATTTAAAGCGTTTTTCCATTAATTGTGTGAATTGAACAGCCTTGAAATTAAACGTATTCCGGAATTGAAATAGTTTGTTTTGACGAAAAGCAAATAATCTTTAAAGAGTAAATAAAAACCATTTATTTAACACTCGGTTTATGTTATATTCTATAGAAACCTGAATATAAATTATCACCTAGACCTGTTGCTAAAATATATAGGCCTTGATAAACATAGACTAGTAGTAACACCTGTTGGCAGACTTTCTGAGCTCTCAGTTCCTATCATGCTTTCTTGATAGAGGGTTGCTGCTCACAAGGAAGCTATTAAACCAAGAGTTCCAAATGGTGAAGTTGAAATCATACCTTCGCAAATTTTACGGACGCCATCACGAGTTGATTGACCATTGTGGAGTAACCGTTTCACAGATGATAGCGGATATGTTCATAATGTCGTAACTACAATCCCGTTCCCTTTTCACGAATGTGACCTACCGAAAAGTGTTGGGCTGTCAGTTAACAGGTATGATGGTAGAATTTCTAGGCTGCCAGTTATAATATCTAGCAATGGGATCTGTTTACAGAACTTGTTGGTTGACAATGGACAGGTTTGTTGATAGAATGTCTAGGCTGCCATGTTTTTTATCCACCCATGAGACCTGTTGGCAAAATTTCTAGGATGCGATTTTGATATAATTCTAATACTGTAAGAAAATATTGACTAGCCATTAGGCCTTTCGAAAGACTTTCAAGACTGTTAGTAAACATTGACTAGCCATCGTGCCTCTTGAAAGAATTTCAAGGCTGTTAGCAAACATGAACTAGCCATCAGGCCTTTTCATAGAATTTCAAGGATGTCAGTATACATGGTTTGGCACTCATACTTTAAAAGCTGTCACTTAATTGATATAAGCTAGATTCATGGTATATTGGTTTATTTGTTTTGATGATAGTATACATAATTGTTTTGTACATAAATCAAGCCGTTAGTTTAAAATTTGATATTTCGGGGCCTTTTATAGCTTGCTATGCAGTATGGGTTTCGCTCATTGTTGAACGCCATACGATGACTTAAATAGATGTAATGCGCGTCTGGCATGACAAATGGTATCTTCTATATCATTTTAGCGGCATTTTATAACATAGCCATATAAGCGGGAGGTTTGGCTAGCCATAAAACCAGGTTCAACCCACCATTTTTTCTTAAAATGTCCTGTACCCAAGTCAGGAATATGGCAGTTGTTATCAAATAGTCCGTTTCTATGTATGTTTTTTTTTTGTTGCAGTTCAATGTTTCTGTTGTTCCGTTGTTTTCCTCTTATAGTTAATGTGTTTCCGTCGGGTTTGGTTTGTGACCCGGATTTGTTTTCGCTTTATCGATTTATGACTATTGAACAGCGGTATACTACTGTTGCCTTTATTTGTTGAGTTTCTATTAAATGTAATTTAGACGAATCTTTATTGGAAGTTATACATTCATTCTGAAACAAGCTTCATAACATTCAAGGACCTGAAGTATGATTTTAATTGTTAATTTTCTTTAGGATGCAGGGAAAGGCGACCATCTTCCAGTGTATGTTTTCATTACAGGAAATGTAGTATCCATCATTCTACTTAGCGTTGCGCTAACGATATTCTTGAAGTTTAGGTAAGATTCTTTGTCTGCAAACATCTGAAGTAAATGAAATAAACACTACATTAATTTCGTACGTCAGAAGCGCTTTTGTGTAACCTTTATTACGAACGCTCAAAACTAAATATTTGAAAACCAGGGATGCGTTAATACACTGAAAAGTCAGGAGCTGAATGTTTCTTACCAATTTCTTTATTTAGAAATTTGGGAATTTAAAGAAGTGAATGTTATAAATGACATCAGTACCGACGCACTGACTACTGAGCTGTTGTAAACAAATGCTTGCCAATGTACGATTTTTAAACAAAAGGACCTTACTACATGTTGTTCGAGCATAACTGCAGTTGATATATGATAAATGTAACACATGTTTACATTAATTTTAAAGCAACTAAGTTGATATATCATGTCTTCTGTGTATTTCAAAGGAGTTAAGTATATACAATACAAATGTCTATTCATTATTTGTTTAGGTTACAAATTTTAATAAATTTCGATTCAATGTTATAAAAATGTAATTATTTCTTCAGGCAACTAAAGTGCGGAAGAATCTTCATACACAAGAACCTTTTCCTGTCCTATATATTAACTGGACTAACATGGATATTATATAATTCGTTAGTAGTCCTCAATTCAGACGCCCTAGAACATAATTATGTAAGTTGTTACCTTTATAATAATAGCATTGAGTTGTTACCTTTATAATAATAGCATTGAGTTGTTACCTTTATAATAATAGCATTCAGTTGTTTCCATTATAATAATAGCATTCAGTTGTTACCTTTATAATAATAGCATTCAGTTGTTACCTTTATAATAATAGCATTGAGATTTTACCATTATAATAATAGCATTCAGTTGTTTCCATTATAATAAAAGCATTGAGTTGTTACCTTTATAAGAATAGCATTGAGTTGTTACCTTTATAATAATAGCATTGAGATGTTACCTTTATGACAATAGCATTGCGTTGTTACCTTTATAATGAAAGCATTGAGTTGTTACCTTTATGACAATATCATTGAGTTGTTACCTTTATAATAATAGCATTGAGTTTGTTACCTTTATAATGAAAGCATTGCGTTGTTACCTTTATAATAATAGCATTGAGTTGTTACCATTATAGTGATATCATTGAGTTGTTACCTTTATAATAATAGCATTGAGATGTTACCTTTATAATAATAGCATTGAGTTGTTACCTTTAATAATAATAGCATTGCGTTGTTACCTTTATAATAATATCATTGAGTTGTTACCTTTATAATAATATCATTGAGTTGTTACCTTTATAATACTAGTATTGAGCTGTTACCTTTATAATAAAAGAAACATAATTCGTCTCTTCATTCATTGAAATTCAGCAATCATATATGTCCACTGTAACCTAACTTAGTTCAAAACACAACATACCAATGCAGCTCGTGACATTTTTCTCGGTATGTGTCCTTTGGGGATACATCAGATCAGACCGATAATAGAAGAAAATTTGGTTTTATGTTGCCAAGTGATTTCGTTTTAAATGCGTCTGACAAATTGATTGTCTGAAATAACGTCAGTAGGAAGATGTTTATTTGTTTTGTTACAATGGTTCTGACGAGTTCAGACAAACGTCTTGTAAATGTTTTGATCTGCTGTGCGAGATTAATCGTATTATGACGTTTGAAAAATATAGAGGTAAAATACGTCATAAATTTTCAAATTGAATATTAAAATACGGGAAATAATTCACCAAGGCGATAAAAGCTAAACAAAATCTACAGTTCTCAAATGAATTGTTATTGTTTCTATGTCAGCTTCGAAGAATGTTTATTATTATCCATTGTTACGACTCAATTAATTAGTCACAGAAAAGTGCGATACCAACAAAATATTGATGCATGCATAGCAGGATACACTTACCTTAACGACGCATCTGGTTGTTCCTTTTGGCGTTCATGAGATTCTATCAGTTATTGTTTGTAACCTTGATATGTCTTTTTAATCGATTTTTGAGATTTATTTTGCGGAGAAGGATAAAATTAGTATTAAAAATATTCGACAATGAATTTCTGTATTCAAATATCTTCGAAGGCATTCAAAATTTTGATGAAACTTTGTTTATGTTTTCAGTTTTATATTCTGTTTTAAATTTTGAGTGAACAAAATTATTTAGGAGAAATTGCGCCTTTGTACCAATAAAATTGATAACACTGTAAATGTTAGACCTATTATGCATTTTTGTTGTTGTCTTGGAACCGTGCATACAATTTCATTATACATGTATATTGAACATAGATTGTCTTGTATCTTTTTTGTTGACTAGTATATATAAAAGATTCACTCACAGTAAAATATGATAACAAAATTATAATTTCAAAGTAAGTAATTATGTTCACTGATGAATATATCCAATCCGAAAAGTAATAGCAGAGAATAGTATTAAAATTTTTTGGTCTATGCAGCTGATAGTTATTGCTTATATGACATCACAGCCAGAAAGCCTCTAGTTACATGATTTATTACTGATTCAAATTACCTTTTTAATATATTTCATTCTTTTTCAAAAAACAAAAGCATGAAATTTCAAATTTCACAATTTGTTGGACATACTTAACATAAATCAAATATATAAGAAAAATTATAACTGCAGTTTTTAAGTTGTAAATATTTACATTTGAATAAATCCTTCTGAAGGTAACGTTTACAAAACCAGCGAAATTTAAGATTAAAAAAATCTGTTCGTTTTATTCTTCATACTAATGGCAAAAGCATGCTCATTTAATATCTTACTATTAGAGAAATAACACACTCCTGATAGATGTTTGAAACTTTTACAATTAATGAGAATAAGGGTAGGTCTACTATGGAAAGCTATCATGACCTTTTCTAACATATCATGAATGATCATATGTGACGAGATCAAACTATCGATAAATCAAATTGTTCGTCTATAGTTTTTACTTTTATTTGGAGCCTTTTACTTAATCTTCTGCCTTTCGAATAGAAACCGAATGAAAGGGTACCATATGATCACATGTCCATCCGGTTTTCGTGAGCGAGAATCGACAAGTTGAAAGGAAAATCATACCGCTTGACCGTACCTTATGTAGACCAGAAGTTTGTTTTTAAATAGGTTAAGCTAAATACTAAACAGGTCCAACGATTTAGTTTCTTCAATGAAAAAAATCCAACATTATGTGCAATAATTGTACCTAACACATAACCCACAATTTTAGAATATGTTAGACGCCGATACAGTAATTTCTTACTATCTAATTTGAAGTTTCATTACAGAGGTATTTAAGACTTCCTAGACACGTTCGATTTCCTGTATATTGATACTTATATCAGCGTTAAAGACTTCCTAGATACACGTTCGATTTCCTGTATATTGATACTTATATCAGCGTTAAAGACTTCCTAGATACGCTCGATTTCCTGTATATTGATACTTATATCAGCGTTAAAGACTTCCTAGATACACGTTCGATTTCCTGTATATTGATACTTATATCAGCGTTAAAGACTTCCTAGATACACGTTCGATTTCCTGTATATTGATACTTATATCAGCGTTAAAGACTTCCTAGACACGTTCGATTTCCTGTATATTGATACTTATATCAGCGTTAAAGACTTCCTAGATACGTTCGATTTCCTGTATATTGATACTTATATCAGCGTTAAAGACTTCCTAGATACGTTCGATTTCCTGTATATTGATACTTATATCAGCGTTAAAAAAACTGAAAATAACACTTTATATAAATTTGTTGCATACGAAGTCCTTTTCTGAATTTACCTTCACCAGGAACGTATCCAAACAAAGACAAGGATGTATAATTACCTAAACCCGTGCGGAGCTATTTGATCAAAAGGGATCACAATCCATCTAATGTCAAATTTGCCTTCACCAGGAACGTTCGTATCCAAACAAAGACAGGGATGTATAATTACCTAAACCCGTGGGAGCTATTTGATCAAAAGGGATCACAATCCATCTAATGTAAAATTTGCCTGATGGAGTTGGAACCTTATTTTGTTTTGATAATTTCTTAATTTATATATTTATTTATGGAAAATTTTATTGCAAAAATATGTTTTAAATCATGTCAGTACCGAAGCAACGATTTTTATGGTTTTCCCAAAGTATTAAATACTATTTTGACTAAACTGAAACTCATTGGTCAATTTGGATATATGACAACAATTTGCTTTTACCCTTTGGATAGTTCCGCCGCCGATTTTTGAAAATTTTCTTTACCTATATCAGCATTAAAGGTTTGAATTTTGCATATACTTAAAGTTTTCAGACTAACAATTATCTAGATGTAGCTGTGTAAAAGAATTACGTTTGTAGAAAGTCAGAAAGCTTTAAAAACTTGATGCCAAATATTTTGTATGTTAATGAGGGTGTAATAATAACAAAACAGACAAACCAGACAACCTTGATTCAGGAATTTACAGTTTCAGCACAAATACTTTATTTATAAAAGTTACAAATAGAATTATTTGAATTAAATCTGTACAAAAGACTAAATATGCCTTACATATGATACCTTCGATAGCTTTACAGTGAACATTGAATTGAACTGTCCCAATTATAAACTTAGAAACCAATACATATTTATTTTCTTCTGCTAATGATAAAAGTTCATGAGTTTTCTTCTGCGTCTTTTTACTTTCTTGCTTTTTGTTTGCTGATATACAGATCACTCAATTTAGAATGTTTATCTTGCCTGTCAGTTCTTATTGGAGATATCTGTTATTATTTTCAAGGTATGGTGCCAGATATTACATGTTTTGGCTCATTTCTCTATGGTTTGTAACTTTGCTTGGATGTTTTGTGAAGGATTATATCTACATACAATACTACAGAAGGCATATCAAGGCGAAAGAGTACTCATAATAATTTGCGTGATAATAGGATGGGGTGAGTATACAAAGACTTAACTGACAATATGGCGCACATTTATAACACTGATGAACTGTTCAATCTCTTTCAAAAATATCATGCTCCTCCTGTGTTACATTTAGATTACAATTTATATTCTGTCAATATGAGAAAGTGGAATATAACAAGTTCAGATGTTAAATAAATATTTTCAAAATTTGTCAAAATACTATAGTCATTTATTCAAAACATAGACAAAATATCAAAAGTCACAAATTATGACAACAAACTCACCCTAAACATCAAAAGGAACAAATTGTAAGTCTGATTTGACACAGACAGGTCAGATACCTATTCGTTTAGAATAAACAGAGTGTGCAATTACAAATATAAACATGGGTAAAAGATAATTACGTACTTTTTAAAATACCCTTTCAAATATTTTTTTCCTTTGTGGAAATTTATAGAATTCAAATATAAATTTTTCAACATCGAATGGAGGAGCTTTTAATATTAGGCATAAATAAATATATGTTCAATAATATATGGTGTTTTAGATCTTTTCTCGCGTTCCGGATAATATACGTTGGTTGATAACGTTTGATTTTGTCAGATTTCAGACTTCCCCTTTTTGAATTTACCTTGGAGTTCGGTATTTTTATACTTTTTTTCTTGTTTAATATGAAAATAAGGAGATTTAGTATGATTGCCAATGAGACAAGTATCCGCCAAAGTCCAAATGACATGCGTGTAAGCAGTATAAGTCACCATATAGGCCTAACAACAATGAGAGAGAGAAACATACCATATAGTGAGCTATAAAAAGCCCGCTATGAAAAGTATTTAACAATTCAAACGAAAAAACTAACAGTCTAATTTATAACAATGCAATATACTAAAAAATATTATGACAAACATGTAACAACTACAACCACTCAATTACAGGCTCCTAACTTTGGACAGGTACATAAAGTAAGTGGCGGAGTTAAACGTGTTTGTGAGCACTCAACCCTCTCCTTACCTCGGACAGTGGTGTAACGCTTCCTATAACTGACATTTTTTTCTTTCTTTTAAATGTAAAAAGAAATGTGTTTTAAACATCGATTTTTTCTCTTAAATTGGTCGTTTGCATGATTTTTATTTTGGAATATATGTTTTCTCGACGACAAAACTAATGCTTTTTTTACTCGAGCGTTAAACCTCCATCAACCGATCAACCAATCAATCATTGAATATATTTACTGCGACTGTCATAAATATGGTCATACTTAAATGTAGTCTAAGCTCCGAGTACTTTATTTACCCTTTTCAATTACTTCATGTTTTTGTTTTAGTGGTCCCAATTTACCCAACCATTATATATGCAGTACTTAGAGCCATATCAACAGTAGACAATACAGTGTAAGTTTTGTCAGGTAAAGGAGTCCAGAAGTAGTTACGGTTTGTTTTCGTTTAACACACACTCAATGATTTTGAACCAATATTAGCTGCTAACTTTCCCAAATTAAACTCATAACCCCTTTGTTTGTGTCTGTAATGTGAACTACATTTAATTTACTACCTTGTTTATTATCTCAATAATCTTCATTTTTTCATTTTGTTGTAAGGAACAATGCTGTTTATATTAAAAGCGTACATAGGAAGACAGAATAGACACAGTTATGTCGAAAAAGTTCCCAAATCATTCATTTCATTTTAGAAATCGGCGAAAATGTCAATAGTCTGGATAAAAAAGAATGATAATTTAAAATCTTCATCTTTTCCGGGAATTGAAGTTAGATCTTGAGGGAAATCCCCTCTTGCACCATATAAAGCTAAAAACAAACACAAAGAGTCAGAAATATTCGTATAAAACAATTACTAGTAGTTCATGTTCTATTTTTACGACTTCATTACTATTTCTTTTGTCTATATATCAAATTGAAATCATTTTACGCTCTTATTTATATCTTTTAAAAGTCTTCGTTAACGCTGACGATACTGACAATAATTGGAAATGTTCGGAGTTAATAATTGTAGAAGGAAACATTATCATGTAGCCATTATATTTTACAATATTTGATTCCTGTTTACGCCTCAACTGATAATTGAAAAAACAAAAATCAAAATTTAGTATATAATGATTCAGAATTAAAAAGGAAATCGTTATCATAACTTCAAGAAGCAGATACGCTTATTAAAATGAAATATTGTTTTTTATCACGGCTGTCTGTTTAATATTAAGTCATAAATATGCTGCTGAGGAAATTGACAAGACCTGATCAGATGATTATATGATTTGTTACAAAGAATATGAGGGTCCTCATTTGTACATCACTCACTTTGTGTTCTGTTTATAGCGATAAACATTATCATTGAAAATAGCTCTGGACATTCGGATTGATCAAATAATAAACATATCGAAATATATTTTAGCACTTATGACAAGATGATGACATCAAACAAAGAAAAAAACCCAAATGATAAGTGTCGTGTTTCAAGTTTTTAGGTATACATTGGGTGTATTCTGTTCCGGACTATGCTTGACATGGACAAGGGGTAAATAGACGCAAGTTTTATAGCAATGGGTCGATACCGCTGCTGATGGACCATAAGTGTTCCGGACTATGCTTGACATGGACAAGGGGTAAATAGACGCAAATTTTATAGCAATGGGTCGATACCGCTGCTGATGGACAATAAGTGTTCCGGACTATACTTGACATGGACAAGGGGTAAATAGACGCAAATTTTATAGGAATGGGTGGATACCGCTGCTGATGAACAATAAGTCCCGGAGGGTATCATCACATTAGTAGTCAGTAATTCGGTATTAATATGAGTAATAACATACCTTATTTAAATTGTCCGTTTATTACTTTAGAAATTATCAAGAAACTAAGATTTCATCTCCCTCAGTCAAATTTTACTTTATATGGATTTGACTATTATTTTTATATCCTTTTTAGTCATATGGCTATTCGACTTGGGGCGTTATTGACGAAGGTAAATCCAGAAAAGCGCTTCGGACGCATACGTTCATAAAGTGTTGTTTTGTTTTATTTCAATTAGCTCATATAGATTTTTATATGATAATTGCAAATATAAAACGAAAGGGGTTTCCAAATATGTATTTATTTGAAAAGTTAACGACAAAGTGATTTGTCAGTAAATATACGTTTGAAATCAATGATATTAATGGACAACAAATGTGAACGAATCAACTAAACAGATAAAGATTGTGGACACACACGATTGCACAAGTTTGAATAATGCTTTCGTTTAGAGCATGAATTATAATTTATACCTTTTTATTGTGTGACTACTTGTCTTGTAGCAACAGAATAAAACGGCAAATTTCTGTAGGTTTTATATTTATAAAATGGTAAATTATTCGAAACGGTTAAGTTTTCTATCGAAGGCATCAATGACTTAAGCCGTATTTGGCAAATTGATTTTGAAATTAAGGGTTTTAATGCCCTTCACTTTTGTAATTGATTTGGCCTTCCAACTATTTTGATGTGATCACCAATGATGAGTTTTATGAAGACGAAACGTGCGTCTGGCGCTACCAAATTATAAGCCCAGTATCTTTAAAGAACTTTTACAACCACTGCGTCGATAAGACTGTTGGTGGGGTTTCGTCCGCGAGGTTTTCACCAGTCGTATTTTGCAAATTTATTTTGAAATTTTGTTTGTAATGCCCTTTATCTACGTTTTTAATTTGGCCTCCCATCTGTTTTGATTCGAGCGCCACTGATGAGTCTTACATGGAATGAAACACTAGTAAAATAATTTTGATCTGAAACGATCATTTTGAAGTAAATTTTCTTATTTTTCCACTGCGGTAAATTCAGTACTGCTCAGACAATTACCTTGCAGTCAATTAAGATCTAGTCAATCTATGTTCAGACTGGTAAGTAGTTCTTATTTACCTTTACACGTCAACTCATTCTGAATTGTCTGAAAAGCCACTGAACAGGACTGAATTGATTGCAAGCGAATTATCTGAACAGTACTGAAAAGAGAGGCGAAAGATACCAAAGGGACATTCAAACTCATAAGTCAAAAATTAACTGACAACGCCATGGCTGAAAAAGAAAAAGACCAACAGACATACAACTTTTGGATCCAACACACAACATAGAAAACTAAAGACTGAGCAACACGAACCACACCAAAAACTGGGGGTGATCACAGGTGCTCTGGAAGGGTAAGCAGAAATTTCCTCAGTGAAGACATCTGAAAATTGACTGAAAGACTGAACATGCTTAAATAATCTTGTTCAGACTTTTAGATGATGTTAAGATAAAATGATCATTTCAGACTTGAATTCATTTTTCAGTGAAAGCGCGTCTAGCGTACCAAATTTGAAGGCTGGTATTTTGACTAATATTTGCTTTGTGGAGTGGTATACATCATTTATGAACATCTTACACAAATTTAAGCACGGATTATAATAGGAATAAACACATTTTTTAAGAGGTCATTAATCTGGAAACTGGGTCGATTAACTCGTACACGTAATAAAAGTCCAAACTTTTATGTACAGTTTACAAGTCAGTGGCCCAGTATACACGTCAATAACTTTAAGAAAAAATACTTTTATCCTTTCATTCTTAACCAAAATATTTATTATGTTTTCTTTCAATAACAACCTTCGTGGAACCCTAGAATTCCATTCGTGTGCATAGCGCATGATTATATCAGAGTGAAGTCGACATAACGTTAACATTGGGTACTAAAAAAGTTTCGGAAACATTGTGTAACGAAGCTTAAAACAAGCAAAATTCTAACGGACTAATCTCATTTCACTTTTTGTAGACAAGCAAATAATTTAAAACTATCATATCAAAAACCCACAATTATGAATCTATGATTAAGAACACCTCAGAAGCTCGTAATTTCAGCACGTCACAGCTTGTGAAAGTAAATTAAAAAAGAATTCGAGAAAAACCTGTTAAACATAAGGCTCGCTCGACAGTAAGCTCAAAATTCAATGCATGATTGCAAAATATTTTTGAAGCACAAGATATTTGAAAAAAAATTGTGTAACCTTTTAACATGTTTTTTTCCTGTCTAGGTGGTGTAAATATTAATAACAGTATGTATGACTCCTTGTGGCGGCTTCTTTTTATAGGTAGAGTATTCTGAGAACAATTTGACGCCAGGGTAACAATCAATGTTATTCTTATGAAATAGAAATAAATCTTCATCTAACGATTGCAACTGTTCAAGATGTGATTTATATAGGATTCACACATAGTGTTACAAATTCTGACTAAAATTTACATTGGCATCTTCATATGATTAAAATCAAGATGAATGTCAGAATAATGCTACATGTATTGCATGTTATCATCTAGAAATTAGATTATGATTAAATTGTCGCTGTATATAATAAAAAACACCAACATTTTATAAAAATATTTTGTAGATGTTGGATGAATGAGAGTAGTCTTCAATGGATTATGTATGGACCAATAGTTATTTCTTTGGCTGTAAGTAGACTCCAATGGATTATGTATAGTCCAGTAGATATTTCTCTGGCTGTAAGTAGTCTTCAATGGATTACGTATGGACAAATAGTTATTTTTCTAGCTGTAAGTAGTCTTCAATGGATTATGTATGGACAAATAGTTATTTTCTCTTGCTGTAAGTAGTCTTCAATGGATTTTGTATGGAACAATAGTTATTTCTCTAGCTGTAAGTAGTCTCCAATGGATTATGTACGGACCAGTAGTTATTTCTTTAGCTGTAAGTAGTCTTCAGTGGATTATGTATAGTCCAATTTTTTTATTTCTCTAGCTATAAGTTGTCTTCAATGGATTATGTAAAAACCAATAGTTATTTCTCTAGCTGTAAATCCTCTCAATGGATTATGTATGGACCGATAGTTATTTCTCTAGCTGTGAGCAGTCTTCAATGGATTATGTATGGACCAAAAATTATTTCTCTAGCTGTAAATCCTCTCAATGGATTATATATGGACCGATAGTTATTTCTGTAGCTGTAAATAGTCTTCAATGGATTATGTATGGACCAAAAGTTATTTCTCTGGCTGTAAGTAGTCTCCAATGAATTATGTATAGTCCAATAGATAATTCGCTGGCTGTAAGTAGTCTTCAATGAATGATGTATAGTCTAAAAGTTATTTAGTTCTCAATGGATTATATTTCTCAATGGATTATGTATGGACCAATGGTGATTTTTGATATTTACATTAATATTATATTTGTAGGTTAATATCATATTTCTTATAAATATTGTGCGGTTATTGATGACAAAATTAAAGGATCTACCAGAAGCAGCACAAAATAAGTAAGTACACAATCAAGTGGATGCAATATTATATTTGACTTTGGAACTTCACTATGCAGTTATGTGAACATTCAAATGTTTAT
Source organism: Mytilus coruscus (assembly GCA_017311375.1). Lineage (NCBI taxonomy): Eukaryota > Metazoa > Mollusca > Bivalvia > Mytilida > Mytilidae > Mytilus > Mytilus coruscus. The sequence continues at coordinate 47,151,647 of CM029596.1, read as the reverse complement.
TTCTTTAAGTTATTTCATTTCAGAAAATAAATATCATCCTTGATAAAACAAAAGTTGTATTTAGTTTAAGTATTAAAATATAGAAATATAATCAGAAATATGAAATATAGAACTGATTTAAATTCACTACATTCAATATATTTCGTTTGAAGGATTGTTTTTGAAATATACAAACTAAACATTTTGATACATATACTATGCAAGATTTGAATACTTTAAATGAAAGCATACTTTGAAAATATGTGACTTATATAATACATTAATAATGGCACATTTTTCACTAGGAAAGCAGCCAGAGCCACGTTAGTTCTGATTCCATTATTAGGATTTCAATATTTACTTTTACCGATGAGACCTGACCATGGATCACCCTTTGAAGATGTCTATATGTATTGTTCTGCTATTTTAACGTCATGCCAGGTTAGAGAATAATCTTGTGAATATTTTAAAAGTCTATGTCTAAAACCATTTTGAGAAATGTATGCAGACATGAAACCAATATGACACTATTGTTAAATGCATATCTGGGCAGCTATCTTTTCAACAACACCAAAGATACCAGGGCTTATAATTCGTAACAACTTTTGTGTGAAAAGTACCGCCAATGAAAACAAATTAAAATAATATAGAACACTCCAAACAGGTTTCATGAAGTCTCATCATAAAATTTAATTTGAATGAGCAGTATTTGTGAAACGCCAATAAGTATGTTAAAATCGTCAGAACATTAGAAGGAAGAAACATTTATGTTAAAAATTGTTATGTCCGTTAAAGTGAGCTTCATTAGAACATATTCGAGAAAATCGTACACGTAGTAATATGTAAAACCAAAGGATGTGGCAAGAGGAACACCGCCATCTGAAAAAGGAAGTTTGTATTGGCAAAGTTGAAATTATTTATTTTTGTGGTATTTTCATACTCAATGGACTTCATTAACTTTTCCAACAGAGTTATGAAAAGAACGACTAAAATCGACACTAGATAAAAGAGACGATAGATACCAAAGGGGCATTCAAACTCATAAGTCGAAAAATAAACTGACAACGCCATGGAAAAAAAAAAGAAAAAGACCAACAGACAAACAACAGTACATAAATCACAACATAGAAAACTTTAAGACTGAGCAACACCAACCTACCAAAAACTGGGGTTGATCTCAGGTGCTCTAGAATGGTAAGCAGATCGTAGATAAGTAGATAAGTAGATAAGTTTAATGGTCACCATCACGATCGGTTGGCCGATACAATGTGTCGGTGTCTCAACTCACTAGCGAAATGCTTTCGCGGTCTTAGATTTTTAGATACCAAAATAGACGTCTGATCTGCAATTTTACCGATTGTTTCCAGATTTTGACATTTTGACTGAGTGTGAATTATTCGCACGGTGGGTGATGCATGCACATCAGGAGACGCTTATTTTTTAGAATCATCAAGTTATGTGCTGCTGTTGTTAAATGTTTGGGTTTGAGCATTGCTGATGAAGGATAATTCAGAAAAGTGCTTCGAACGTACGGAATTTATCAAGTGTCATTTTAATTTGTAAAGTTTACAATGTATTTATCAGAATGTGTTATTTTCCCCTTTTAGAACTTTACAATGAAGATAGGTTCATAGTTAAAAAAATGTGACAAGTTGCGGTCCACAGTTAGTACTCCTAGGAATTCCGATAATTTGATGATAAACTAACTTGCCATAACCAACTAAATATTGTCAAGGTTGAAATTTAAGGTTCAATCATGTCTGCCCATGTCAAGGACCAATGCTTTCTATATCGGTCATAACTAAGGAATGTGAAGAAAATCAATGTAAAAGTTGTGAGAATGATCTTATCAATTATGAGCCACTACTACTATTACGTGAAAATAAAACACACAGTGATACACATTTTCTACGACACTGGATGGCTTATCAAAACGTTCCAACAATTGTATCTTTTATTCGAAGTTTATTATTCTTTATAATCTGATAATATTACCTTTTGTAATTCGATATTCAAAATGTTTGTGCAAATAGGATTTCATTTCATATAGTAGTTGTGTCAAACAGACATTTTCATATCACAAATACGAAAAATTGGCCTATTGGGGAATTTAAGTTGACGTACATCACATATGTTATAAACACTCTGATTTGTTATTAAGTCACTTCTTCATCAAAATAAATTATATGCAAAAGGGATTAACTATTCTTGTTCTAAATTGGTTTTCGTGCATTTTTTTTCATATGCTCATTCAATTATTTCCACGAAAAAGCTTTAGATTTGAGATGCGATTGGTAATTTACAATATATTTTGAAATATATTTCTTACTCTTAATGTTAAAAATTGTATACATTGTTAAGCGTATTTTTCCGTTTTGATGATGACTTTAATTGCCTAAATACAACTTGAACTATAGCCAAAAGGGCAGTAAATTATCCGACTTTGAAAAAAGAGCACGCACCGGTTAGGTACGTTTTTTTATACGAACAAAATATATTTGATTTGTTTTGATATATACTTGGGGTGAAAAGGTTTAATGACCACATCTTTTTGAAATAGCGCTATCATTTTCCATCAAAGTCTAGGTGGATATTTATTAAGCCTAGAAACACTGCAACGTGAAAGGTGTTTTGTCATCATATACTAATGACTTCTGAACATTAACTCATTTTAATTTTCCAAGTTTTCAAAACCCCTATTTTCTCCGAAAATCGACCTTCTGTTAATTGAAAAAAGTATTGTTCGAGCTTTAGAAACAGGGAGAAAAGCGATGCTTACCACGATTTTCTTCTGTTTTGTAGCTAGTACAGATTAAAAACAACCCCATATTTTTCGATAATGGAAGCATATAGTTTGTATCCTGTATCCTGTAACTGGTCATCTGTATTTAAAAATCTATCTTTTAAATTCATACACAATTGTCATTTCAAAACTATCATGCATCCTTATGCTGGTTGGAGCTGCTTATTCCTTCCGGAGCACATGAGCACTCTCTCAAGATTTGATGGTGTTCGTATTTTTCCATCTGTAGTGTTCTGTTTAGTGTTCTTGGGATTTCTTTTGCCTTTCCTGGGCAATGATTTTGCCTGACTTTCTCCTTCAAATTATGAACTTTTATTTCCCCATTTTGTATCTTCTTAATTTGTATATTAATATCAATAGTTTCCATCACTATACATATTAATATATATATTGCTTTTGTAATGGTGATATCTGCCCATTTAGTATACTCGATGTAACTCCATATCTGTCATCAATGGTGAGGTATGTATTAGTTTGTTCTTATCTGCCCATTTAGTATACTCGATGTAACTCCATATCTGTCATCAATGGTGAGGTATGTATTAGTTTGTTCTTATCTGCCCATTTAGTATACTCGATGTAACTCCATATCTGTCATCAATGGTGAGGTATGTATTAGTTTGTTCTTATCTGCCCATTTAGTATACTCGATGTTACTCCATATCTGTCATCAACGATGTAACTCCATATCTGTCATCAATGGTGAGGTATGTATTAGTTTGTTCTTATCTAATCTACCCATTTAGTATACTCGATGTAACTCCATATCTGTCATCAATGGTGAGGTATGTATTAGTTTGTTCTTATCTGCCCATTTAGTATACTCGATGTAACTCCATATCTGTCATCAATGGTGAGGTATGTATTAGTTTGTTCTTATCTGCCCATTTAGTATACTCGATGTAACTCCATATCTGTCATCAATGGTGAGGTATGTATTAGTTTGTTCTTATCTACCCATTTAGTATACTCGATGTAACTCCATATCTGTCATCAATGGTGAGGTATGTATTAGTTTGTTCTTATCTGCCCATTTAGTATACTCGATGTAACTCCATATCTGTCATCAATGGTGAGGTATGTATTAGTTTGTTCTTATCTGCCCATTTAGTATACTCGATGTAACTCCATACCTGTCATCAATGGTGAGGTATGTATTAGTTTGTTCTTATCTAATGGTGAGGTATGTATTAGTTTGTTCTTATCTGCCCATTTAGTATACTCGATGTTACTCCATATCTGTCATCAATGGTGAGGTATGTATTAGTTTGTTCTAATGGTGAGGTATGTATTAGTTTGTTCTTATCTGCCCATTTAGTATACTCGATGTTACTCCATATCTGTCATCAATGGTGAGGTATGTATTAGTTTGTTCTTATCTGCCCATTTAGTATACTCGATGTAACTCAATGGTGAGGTATGTATTAGTTTGTTCTTATCTGCCCATTTAGTATACTCGATGTTACTCCATATCTGTCATCAATGGTGAGGTATGTATTAGTTTGTTCTTATCTGCCCATTTAGTATACTCGATGTAACTCCATATCTGTCATCAATGGTGAGGTATGTATTAGTTTGTTCTTATCTGCCCATTTAGTATACTCGATGTAACTCCATATCTGTCATCAATGGTGAGGTATGTATTAGTTTGTTCTTATCTGCCCATTTAGTATACTCGATGTAACTCCATATCTGTCATCAATGGTGAGGTATGTATTAGTTTGTTCTTATCTGCCCATTTAGTATACTCGATGTAACTCCATATCTGTCATCAATGGTGAGGTATGTATTAGTTTGTTCTTATCTGCCCATTTAGTATACTCGATGTAACTCCATATCTGTCATCAATGGTGAGGTATGTATTAGTTTGTTCTTATCTGCCCATTTAGTATACTCGATGTAACTCCATATCTGTCATCAATGGTGAGGTATGTATTAGTTTGTTCTTATCTACCCATTTAGTATACTCGATGTAACTCCATATCTGTCATCAATGGTGAGGTATGTATTAGTTTGTTCTTATCTGCCCATTTAGTATACTCGATGTAACTCCATATCTGTCATCAATGGTGAGGTATGTATTAGTTTGTTCTTATCTGCCCATTTAGTATACTCGATGTAACTCCATATCTGTCATCAATGGTGAGGTATGTATTAGTTTGTTCTTATCTACCCATTTAGTATACTCGATGTAACTCCATATCTGTCATCAATGGTGAGGTATGTATTAGTTTGTTCTTATCTACCCATTTAGTATACTCGATGTAACTCCATATCTGTCATCAATGGTGAGGTATGTATTAGTTTGTTCTTATCTACCCATTTAGTATACTCGATGTAACTCCATATCTGTCATCAATGGTGAGGTATGTATTAGTTTGTTCTTATCTACCCATTTAGTATACTCGATGTAACTCCATATCTGTCATCAATGGTGAGGTATGTATTAGTTTGTTCTTATCTGCCCATTTAGTATACTCGATGTAACTCCATATCTGTCATCAATGGTGAGGTATGTATTAGTTTGTTCTTATCTACCCATTTAGTATACTCGATGTAACTCCATATCTGTCATCAATGGTGAGGTATGTATTAGTTTGTTCTTATCTGCCCATTTAGTATACTCGATGTAACTCCATATCTGTCATCAATGGTGAGGTATGTATTAGTTTGTTCTTATCTGCCCATTTAGTATACTCGATGTAACTCCATATCTGTCATCAATGGTGAGGTATGTATTAGTTTGTTCTTATCTGCCCATTTAGTATACTCGATGTAACTCCATATCTGTCATCAATGGTGAGGTATGTATTAGTTTGTTCTTATCTGCCCATTTAGTATACTCGATGTAACTCCATATCTGTCATCAATGGTGAGGTATGTATTAGTTTGTTCTTATCTGCCCATTTAGTATACTCGATGTAACTCCATATCTGTCATCAATGGTGAGGTATGTATTAGTTTGTTCTTATCTGCCCATTTAGTATACTCGATGTAACTCCATATCTGTCATCAATGGTGAGGTATGTATTAGTTTGTTCTTATCTGCCCATTTAGTATACTCGATGTAACTCCATATCTGTCATCAATGGTGAGGTATGTATTAGTTTGTTCTTATCTGCCCATTTAGTATACTCGATGTAACTCCATATCTGTCATCAATGGTGAGGTATGTATTAGTTTGTTCTTATCTGCCCATTTAGTATACTCGATGTAACTCCATATCTGTCATCAATGGTGAGGTATGTATTAGTTTGTTCTTATCTGCCCATTTAGTATACTCGATGTAACTCCATATCTGTCATCAATGGTGAGGTATGTATTAGTTTGTTCTTATCTGCCCATTTAGTATACTCGATGTAACTCCATATCTGTCATCAATGGTGAGGTATGTATTAGTTTGTTCTTATCTGCCCATTTAGTATACTCGATGTAACTCCATATCTGTCATCAATGGTGAGGTATGTATTAGTTTGTTCTTATCTGCCCATTTAGTATACTCGATGTAACTCCATATCTGTCATCAATGGTGAGGTATGTATTAGTTTGTTCTTATCTGCCCATTTAGTATACTCGATGTAACTCCATATCTGTCATCAATGGTGAGGTATGTATTAGTTTGTTCTTATCTGCCCATTTAGTATACTCGATGTAACTCCATATCTGTCATCAATGGTGAGGTATGTATTAGTTTGTTCTTATCTGCCCATTTAGTATACTCGATGTAACTCCATATCTGTCATCAATGGTGAGGTATGTATTAGTTTGTTCTTATCTGCCCATTTAGTATACTCGATGTAACTCCATATCTGTCATCAATGGTGAGGTATGTATTAGTTTGTTCTTATCTGCCCATTTAGTATACTCGATGTAACTCCATATCTGTCATCAATGGTGAGGTATGTATTAGTTTGTTCTTATCTGCCCATTTAGTATACTCGATGTAACTCCATATCTGTCATCAATGGTGAGGTATGTATTAGTTTGTTCTTATCTGCCCATTTAGTATACTCGATGTTACTCCATATCTGTCATCAATGGTGAGGTATGTATTAGTTTGTTCTTATCTGCCCATTTAGTATACTCGATGTAACTCCATATCTGTCATCAATGGTGAGGTATGTATTAGTTTGTTCTTATCTGCCCATTTAGTATACTCGATGTAACTCCATATCTGTCATCAATGGTGAGGTATGTATTAGTTTGTTCTTATCTGCCCATTTAGTATACTCGATGTAACTCCATATCTGTCATCAATGGTGAGGTATGTATTAGTTTGTTCTTATCTGCCCATTTAGTATACTCGATGTAACTCCATATCTGTCATCAATGGTGAGGTATGTATTAGTTTGTTCTTATCTGCCCATTTAGTATACTCGATGTAACTCCATATCTGTCATCAATGGTGAGGTATGTATTAGTTTGTTCTTATCTGCCCATTTAGTATACTCGATGTTACTCCATATCTGTCATCAAATTGCACCTGTTATTTTGAGGGTTTTGCTTTTGTCACAAAACTTGAATTTAACTTTAAATGGAGATGGATGTTTTTGACATGTTTGACCCAAACATTTACAAATATAGAAAAGTAAGAAAAATAAAAGACCGAACCCTGATTCTATTGCAATAACTACCATGATAGTGACTTTCAAATCAGGATCTGCTTTGGTTTAAAACAGTATGAACAAAGAATATTACGAAAGTATAATCGCAATAGCTATATGCTGTATGCACTTATGCTACATTTAGTACAAATAGTATTGATATGTTTCAATTGAACATTGAGCCAAACTGACAACACGATAACCTTTCTTGCACAATAGAAAGAAAATTCGGTTTGCTTAAATTTTTTTTTTACCCTTATTTTAAAATTTTGTTGTTGTCAAACGCAATGTTTTATTCGTGTATGAATATTACTGTTTGTGTTCCATACTGGCTTTACCTTGAGCTTTTCGAAGTCAAATTAACTTCAGAAATTAACACTTGAATAAAAGTTACAGCATTAAATTTTCTTTCTTGTTACTTTCCATATACCCATTCAATTGTTCAATGAAGAGGTATATGGGTAATTTGCCCTGTCTCACTCACAAATTGAAAATTTCAAAGTTGTCAAGTGACACTGGAATTTGAATATTAAAGAATCTGTTAATATATTCTTTTTACAATTATTTCACAATTTTTAATTGTTATTGAACGCTACATGTTGATGTTGAGGACATTTGGACAAAGAGTGGTTATGAAAGATTCACTATCCACATTGGGCTGCTTAAGAGCTGGTGTGCCCCAGGGGTCGGTACTTGGTCCATTATTATTTTTGATTTACATAAATGACATTGCTGATGATCTAATTGGGTTCAGTAGACTTTTTGCTGATGACACATCTATTGGCCATACTGCACCCGATGTTACAAGTCTAAACACTTTAATAAATATTGATCTAGATAATTTGCAAAATTGGTCTGAAAAGTGGATGCTAAAATTTAATCCTAATAAAACAGATATCATGATTTTTAATACTAGGAATATGCAGAACGTCCTTACTTTTGATTTTGGTGGAGTCTCAATAGCTCCTGTAGATACACATAAACATCTGGGTAGTATTTTTAGTAGTGACTGTAAATGGAATAAACATGTTGATAAACTGATAGAGAAGACGTCAAAACAAGTAAATGTACTGAGGAAACTAAAATTTAGACTAAAAAGGGAATATCTTGAAAAGATTTATATGATTTTTATTCGTCCTATTTTGGAATATTCATCTGAAGTTGTGGGCAAATTAATTCCCAACGGTTAGAAAAGATTCAGATTGAAGCAGCACGTATAGTTACCGGTTGACATGTTATGCTAGTATCAACTCTATTTATAGAGAGACGGGATGGGAGAAATTAAGTGTCAGAAGGGAAGTTAAAAAAATGACCATGTTTTATAAAATTGTAAATAACCAAACACCGGATTATTTACAAGCATTGGTTCCTCCGTATGTATCAGATACTACTAATTATAACCTGCGAAATAGACATAACATTAATATACCATTGAACCGTCTATCAGTTTATCAACAGTCTTTTTTTCCATCTTTTACATTGTGGAATGAATTAGATTTGCATATTCGTCAAATTCCTACTTTCTCTTAATTCAAGTTACAATTGCAACAATTGTATTTTCATAATGTAAAACCTCCTAGGTACTATTTTTATGGAGATAGACTGTTATCTATATTACATGCAAGGCTACGCACAAGTGCAGTCGTTTAGCGCAGATTTATACAAGGCCAATTTAGTACATGATGCATATTGTGCATGTGGTTACACTAGTGAAAGTGTTGAACACTATTTATTATATTGTAATAACTTTGCACCGCAAAGAAATGTTATGCTTACTGAACTGACCCACTTAGACATTCCTGTTACAATTGATTTGTTATTGTTTGGTAATGATAACTTAGATACAAATGACAATTTTGTAATATTTTCTGCAGTACATAAATATATAAAAGAAACTCAACGTTTCTCAATCTGATAACAACCTTGCTGGTTATTGTTTTATTTACTACAGTCTACAGTACAGACGTTGCATTGTTCGAATGATCGATTTGTTGTTCATAACGGTTAACATAATGTTTCGCCTTAATGGATTTCAATTATTGAAGTTAATATAAAAATGATACTTACATTAAATCTATGTTCTTGTCATCCCTTTATCCGTTTTTTAACGTCAGAATTTAATATCCGTATCACAATAATATATATTCACAATATTGCACGTTACTATTTACAACTTATACAGGTAGATAGAATGTCATTGAAAAACACACCAATATCAGTAGGTGTTTTCCCTTTGGACCGATCGTTTGGGTGTGTTTGATTATTCAAAATTAGAACGTTTGATATCCATTGAGCCGTTTCTATTATTTTGTTTTGTGTATAAATATTATAATAACAATATTTGTGATTTATTTAATTATTTTCATGCCTTCATGCTTATTAGAAAATTACAAATTGAAGTAATGTGCTATATAAATATAATGTATATTCATGTATATTATGGAGAAGACGGAATTAAGTTGAAAAACTTGTGTCTAATCCATTTGTTTTGAACAATAAAATATGTTTAAACTATTTGAATAATAAGGTGCAAATTTATAAAAGTTTGCACCGAAGGAGCCTCTTTCTAAAATGAATTGATTTTAAGAACATTATTCCTTGGAATATTTTTGATAAATACTCAAATATTCTCAAATAGTGGTTTTAAAATTTACCAAGTAATAAAGTTTAGCAATGAATAGTTTTAATTTAAATTTAAAAATAAACTGTTTTCTTAACATAACAATAAATAAATTATTGTAAAAAAAAAAAAACAAACAAAAGGTGCAAAAGGTGCAAATTTTACTCTACAAAAAGATATTAAAATGTATATCTGCTTTGTAGTTTTTAATGATAATTTATTAAATATATGTTTGTAAACTTTTTTTACTCAGTATAGCTTTATTATTTTTTTTCATCTGTTTAGTGAAGAAAAAAAAAAGTTATATTGTAAGAATCTCAAAGAACACACATGGAGACGTTAAATGCAAATTTAAGGAAAGGTTGAAAGAACTTTTGATATAAAATAAATAACGGGAGAATTGGGGCCCAAAATTGACCAAATGAACCCTTATCCTTTAAATGTCATCAGAATGCCCCAAAAAAAAAAAAAAAAAATCAATACCTGCATGTTTGTGTATTAAGTAAGACATGATAAATAATTGTTATTATATACAGGCATTGCTTATTATCATTTGTAACTAAAGGTAAATGATGTATAAACATCACAATGAAATGTTAATGTTGCTCGATCTTATTTCAAAAGACGTAATCGAACTTTTCTTATTTCAAACAGGTAGTTTCGCTTCTGAGTCGAAAATGGAAACAATACAGACTTATGCATTGTACTGGAAGTGCTAAACAAAGATTTCCGTCTATAAAATCCAATGATACAGAACAAACTTGCCATCGCTTGGAATCAGTAGTACGTAATAAATAGTGAAATAGAATTTGACGTCAAGAATGGTAATGGTTGGTATGATAATGAAGATTTAGCGGTCGTCAACGTTGAGCTGATGCTCAATGCCTACGGAATACATGTAGTCTTGATAACCCTTATACAATAACAGCAAATAGATAACAATACAGAAATGAAAGTCAAAAGTCTAAGAAAAACAAACAGAAATATCGGCACAATAATAAACTTATTTTATTAATACTTATTTTAAAACCAAGGGCTTCAAGTTGTAAAGTTGATGTCATCCCTTCGAATGTTTTAGTGACGCCATCACGAGTTGGTAGTCCGTTATAAATATCTGCGTCAAAGATGACCAAGAATATGTTCCAATTGTCGTAACCATGATCTTGCACTCTTTTCTGCGATTGGAACATCCCTAATGAGAATTATCACCGAATAGGTACTTACCATGTGCAGCATGCCGCTAGTTAAACAGGACCTGCTTACCCTTCCGGAACACAATAGATCACACTAGTGTTTGGTGGGGTTCGTGTTGGTCAATCTTTATTTTTCCATGTAGTGTGTGTTAGGACTTGAGATTGTCTCTTCGTCGTAACTTGACTTTATGGAATTTCTGCTGTTCCTCTACTTCTGTGTTTTAATTTACAAAATGTATCTTCTCATCCCTCTTTTAGTATATCAAGTTTGACATAATTGTTTGCTTAACCGAAAACTGTAGTCATCTTTCATGTAATTTTGTGTAAATTTGGTGTTATTTGTGGTACCTGCTGATTACATCTTAATTTCATAAATTCGAAATTTATCGCTTAATGTTGGATACAGGTAGCATCATGTCTTGTATTCAAACTAAATGCACGCGACTACGATCATGGGATTAAAGGTCATTATTCAAAATATGACTTTCTTTCATTTGTAACATGCCGCTAATATTTTTGTTATTTATATTCCTCGATATGCACCAGGATAATTAAGTCAAGATAGCAGTTCTTGGATAGCATTTGAAAACCTTATAAATATAAAATAAGGAGATGTGGTCTTATTGCCAAACAATCCACCAGTCATTCAAGAAATATGTGTTGTGCGTACGAAATAGTAGTTTAAGTTTTTAAATTATCATGAACAACAAATATATAATTTTCTGTTTTCATAATCTTCTGTCGTTTCAGAAAGAAGAAAGTCCAGAATTGATGGCACTCACCGAAGCAAATCAGTAGATACTGATCAAAAGACTTTTCTTTGCGATTTTATTAAATTCTGTGGATCTTTTGACAGTTCTACGTAGACTACATGTTTCTTTGATCACTGAAATGACTATTGAGTTTTTAGTAATTTGACATTTGACTCCTATGACAAGAAATAAAATATTTCACAGCTTACACAATATAGAAACAAGAATTGATATGTCTCTGTGAATTGTCGAAGCTGTATTTCTATTTAAGTATTTTAATTTACCTGATATCGGTTTTCGCTTTTGTGGTTTTTACTTATTTCACTACCAGCAAACTGTATACAAACTGTTTATTTACAAATTCATGTCAATACAAAATGGTAAAATATTATTGTTCTTAAAATTAAGAGTTAATAGGAACTAAGTATGGAAACAACAAGAATCCCCTTTAATTTCAAACCAATCATTTCGCTTGGAATACAGTAAGACTTGACGTCAGCAATGAAGTAGAAACGTCATCTTAAAAATGCAAACGTTAACCAACTGACAATGACTAGATTAATGCCTTCTAATTTGTATGATTCAAACACTACTAATGAGCCTTATGTAGACGAAACGCGCGTCTGGCGTACCAAAGTATGTTGATGAGTTTTATAACATTCGTATTCTACGTTTTTTTTAACTTGTGTGCAGATTGACAGGCAAAATGATGAAATATTGACAAACAGTTCTGCAAAAATCTAGCGTCAATTTCATTGGAATTTCTTTTAGACAAAGGGTATACCGTCTAATAAATGACTTTAGTGCAATCAGACATAGATGTTATATATTGTAAACAAAAGACTTATTTTATTATTTTGTCCTTTAGGCATACTTCAGAATGTATACCCTGTACATGAAACGTTGAAAGTTGCTCACAACAATAATATAATGAAATACTTTATTGGCGGCATGTGCTTTATCTTAAAATGTAAAAAATATTGTAGGAGGATGTTGGTAAATGTGCTTCGAACAACATTGATTTATACATTTCGAAACAACTGTAGCATAGGAAAATATTTTTTGTCGTCAATGGAAAAACATGTGGGTACCAATATCCTTCGGCATAAAGGATTAACACTGAAAATAGAAAACAAGTATTTGTCAAATATTGCAAACAACTTACTATAGTATATTTAGTTGGATTTTAAAACAGAGTGTGTCTAAGGTTATATATGCTGCAGTGTTATTAATTACTTTCCATCAATTTCTAGTGATTTTATATTTTCAATAAGTTTTAATCAAATATTAGTTAATGAAACAAAATAGTATTGTCCCTTGAAATACACACAAAAACAATCTTAACGTTCCGTTTTGGGTTCAGCTCAAAAAGCCTTGAAAATAAAGTTGACATTGTTTGACATTATAAAATACCTAAATTATTCATGATTTTTAATGAATATTGTTGATTAACCTGGCTTCACCAACGACCGTCTGCACCATGATTTTATAAAATTTGCTATGGAAAAAAATATGAAAATTGAACACACCTACGTACCCTCATTCCAATATCCCATTTGTTAACCAGAAATAAAAATTCCGCGGCCTGATAGTGCCAACTGTACAAAATACTTTGTTTACAGCAATAATAATAATTAAAATAAATTTTTTTATTTAAAAATGGTAGAAGTATGACCTTTGAGATTGTAGTGTTACCATAGAAATGAAAGGAACAGAAAATCAATAATTCATTATAATACTTGGGCAGGAATATCGCCATAATTATTTTTTTTCTCTAACTTTGTTTATGCCCTACTCACAATAGTTCAATCAAATAAGCGAAGAAAAACGAAGGAAAAATTTTATTTATTATTTTGTATTATTATAAACGTTAACTGTACAATGTTGATATTTCTTTATATTCTTTTATCAAATTTGATGAAAGAAAAGTATCAAAATGTTTGTAAGACAAGGAGAATTTTCTACAATCGTTTTTTATTGTCATGTCATTCCTGATTTGGCTCAACAATTAAGGTGTTTATACTTCTTATGAGAAAGCAGGATATGACTAGAGCTTCTTTCCAAAAAGGTCCAGTAGTTATAGTTCAATATCTACTATTTATACACTTAAGTTAAATAAACAGAAAAAAATTAACTGATCTATTGTACACCTTGATCTTATCTTTATATTTTCGTCATTTGAAATGTGATGGATAGTTGTCTCATTGGCAATCATACTACATCTCCTTATCTTTATATTGATACATTTGAATGTATATGAGACAACAGATACATTTGGGTCTGCTTCATACCTTCAGTTACATTAAGAAATTTACGTTGACGATATCTAGAGAACTAAACTTCATGACAAAGAGATGATTTCAACTTCTCCAATTTGAACGTTCTGTTTTACTTAAGTAGTATTCAAGCAGCATCTTCAGGTGAAGTAAACGATAATAAACAACAGTTTACAAGTAGACAATAATGTAAGTGACATTAGAGACGGAGAGAGAGTGAGACAAACACGACAACAATAAGTAGATCAAATAGGAGACAACAGTACTAAACGAATTTTCGAAACTCATAAATAATTTTAGAAGAAATTCACCAAGCGAAAGACTCGATGGAGTTGCATCAACTCGAATTAAGAACGTCTGGTCTTGCATAGATAACCAGCACTTGAATGCAGACACAGTCTAAAATGTCACAATAGGGAACAGAGCAAATTCAGCCTACTTTTTTAGTGTCTATAGATCTAAGACTGCGAACATGTGTCTCATTATTTGGGACACTTGCACATCGTTTCACAAATTCTTTATGGTGACCGTCAATCATCGTGTCGATTGCAGTTGTTCTGTCACATACGAGTTTTGGAGAACGAATCACACTTATGGAGTCAGTTTAATGTAAACATGCACTAGCGTTACTTATTTTTAGATATGTAAATTAGACACAATTGTAGTTAACCGATGTTTCAAGCTGATAAATCCATTAAGAAGATACAAATCAAGTTGAAAAATAAAAACTGACGGAATTGCAGGAATTTAAAAAGAAGGGAAATCGGATTTATCGACAGGATAAGCTTCTACTGCTATGCATGCATCAAGCGCCTTTCAAATACAAACTCGGTAACTATGTCAATATCGGAAAATTCACAGAACAGCCGACTTTATGGTATATATAGATATAAGACCGCGAAAACATGTACCTAGTGCGTTTATACACAGACAGATCGAATCCGTCGGCCAATTTGTTAGAGTGATCGTACAACTTTAATATTATCGATTTCAATCGTTCTTCCGCATAACTCTGTTGGAGCAGTTGTTCGTATAGTGTGAACATCAACGGGCGTAATGTATTTAGTGCCAATCTTCCTAAGAATCAGGCAGTGGTGAAAACATGACAAACAAAAACCCACTCTAGTTTACATTAAAATATGTTCAAATTGTATCATGGTGCACGAATATAACATTCGTTTCCTTTTCCTGTTCTGGTAATTCAAGATATAATTTGGTTGAAATGCACTAGAAATTAAAAATTAAGGGGAGCTCACTCCGTAATTTGCTATCATTCTAACCAAAATTTATCTAGAGATTTCTCGAATTACCAGACACGCAGAAACAAAAGACCTACCATTTCTAACTCAAGACGAAGGTTACTTCAAAATAGGATGGTTAGTTCGGTGGGATTTTTCGGCCATGTTTTGATTTTTTTTCAAAATTGCCTGATTCTTACAAAGATTGGCACTTAAATGAGATTTGTAAACGGTAAACGCCATACGATGGGACATAGGCTATGTTACTGCTGAGAAATTGGGAATGGAAGGCTGTTATAAACACGTTGGTCATAGATCCTAGTTTGAATTCGTCAATCTTCCGTTTCGGTATTATCCTTTATATCACCTTCACTGGTATAACCCGATAGAACAAAGGGAATAGAAAATGAGAAATTGAATGTCGACAATAGTAAAACCGAATTCATCTCATTATTTTTAGGTCCTGCTTTGAAATCGTGCCTCTGTGTCATGATCAGGTTCAAAATAAAGATTTTGTTTCTGTAGTATCGTTCGAATTTTAATGTTGGGCTCACTGGTATATATTAGATAAAAGTACATCTGAAATGCTGGTAATGGAGAGACCAGACATCATCAGTATATCTGAAAGTGACTGAAAACTTGTAAAATGCTTTTCTTTTTTCTGTTTTTTTTTTTTGAAGGTTTTGTTTCAATTCATCTCCTTTGAATATTCATAGAAGTCGTCCAGTAGGGATGCACAATTTGTACCCGGTTGAATATGGAATGTTACTGAAATATTAATTCACCAAATGCGCCATGATGTTAATCAATAAGTCCAGCAATTTGATGAATTCGTATTTGAAATTGTTCGGGTAAAAATCTGTGCTTTTCTTGGGAAAGTAAAATTCTGTTTTGCCCTTAAGCAACAAATTTGTATCTGCGTTTCCCATTTCAAACAAAAAGCAGTATGTATACTCTCAACTGAGCATGATAAATATTAGTGAATGTAGTTATCACAACATTAATGGTACCAATTTGTCTGTACCATATGCGTATCTCGACGAATTATGTCTCTTCAGTGATGCGGAAGGCCAAAATATCTGAAATCCAAAATATAATACAAACGTTGAAAAACCAATAAAACCATGAAAGGCAAAATAAAAACCAGTGGTAGACCAAAACATTAGGCTTTCTAACGCTTTGAAGACACCTGAGATTGTAGGGCTATATCTTTACTACAAATACTGTGGTTGTAATGAAGACAAGTAGCACATTAACACAATGGCGGGATGTATAAATACCGAGTCACGTCAAAAGTATATTACCAAAAAATGGACAAAACAGTAAACGTTGAAAATATACAAAGACAAAAAAAAAAAAAAAAAACTATAACACGTAATTAAGATGATAAATGTCAGTACCTTTAATATATACTTCAAGACCATCATGTATTATTTGTGAAGTTGATACGGAATATTTATCAACAAAGTCTTGGTATCTTCCGATGAACTGTTTTAGAAAAAGTACGAGACGTTCTTTGACATACCCTGGTTCATCAACTTTCTGCTCAGACACTGGTAACGTTTTTTAAAGCCTGAGTAGCCGCTGCAAGCTCTTGAATACCGAATTAGTTGGGAAATGCATTATACAAAATACAATCTTTTTACAGCTAAATTTACTCTTTATAGCAGCAATGAATCTGTGCCTTCGAAGCCATAGTTACGATACATACAATCCAAGTCTCTTGCAATAGTATTAAAACATTTGATTGTTCTATCCTTTACAAAAGTATAACCCATACCAAACTAAAAGATCATTTGTGGAAAAGGATGCATAATAAATACTTGAATACATTAAGCTCTATGATCAAAAGAACCTTAAAAGAAATGCCAAATCCATTTTAGATCAAATTTGTCTAAATTTATCAACGCTGAATTTAATAAAGGTATGTTATAAATATTTTCAGTACCGAAGCACTGACTACTCAGCTGATAATTCCATCGAGGACTAGCATTCCAGCAATTTCACTGAAATGAGCAAAGTGATTAAAATCACAATGCCAAAAGCGCTAACGTCGTTAACCCGAATAATTCAGTCCCTCCCCGTGATCGACTCTCCCACTCGCGAGGGCCTGAACTCTTTATACGATAAAAACGCGTCACGAATCCAGGATTTTGATTGGTGCTCTCTGTGAGAGAGAGCCAATCAGCTAATAGCTAAATGTTATCGAGATAGGTAAATCCCGAGCTAATTCCGAATGATTTTTTGACGATTTTTCATTGACTAGGCCTTCAGGCGTTAATGTAGCAATCGTAGAGCAGTGGAATATAACGACTGAATTATTCGGGTTATTACGTCGTCAGTAATGAACTGGTCATATGTGTGTTTCTCTTTACAAAAATATCGTTAAATAAATTTTAAAGAAAAAATTCTCATGCATAAGTATCCCAGGTTAACGGGAGGGTGGAGCCCTTATAAATATGTTCCTGTACCAGTTCTTTTTATAGCTTGCTATAAAGAATGGGTTTTGTTAATTGTCGAAGGCCGTGTGGTGCCCTATAGTTGTTTAAATCGTTATTTGGTCTCTAGTAATTTGTAGTCTCATTGACGATTGCACCACTTCTCCTTATTTTTGTAATAATCAACATCAGACACAATAAAAAGTATGGTTTAAAATGAATAATTATATTTTTAAAGTGTGTAAGGACTAAACGATAGTGTTATTAAAGGTATACCCAATTCTTTCTCAAAAGCCTGTTGAGAGGAAAATAAATTTAAAAAAATCACTAATATACGTAGGAATTCAACACTGCTTCACACAAACCTCTAATTTGTCATGTTCTGCTATGTATCAAAACTTTATATAAAACGAAGGGTGCAGTTATCATAATGAATATATATATCATGGCAAATAAACATGATAAAAATCGCTTATATATATTATCTGTACGCTGTGTCTGTCTGTAAAATAACTCCATATGTATTTTATTAAAATATTTGTATGACTTTTGTTATCAATATCATTTATCGGTCAGAGTGTGTTTTCTCTTACGTTGGTTATGATTGAGAATAAAATTTATCTGTATCCCATATTATCATGATACACGTAATTTTCTTCCCATTGCTTTTCCTCAAGCGGGCAAAATCATTTGCTCATTATAAGTAAACATCTTCTTTTATATCGAAGAAAAATAAAAAATTCTACAGGCGTCTATAAGACTTCCACTATCGTGAAGTCGCATCCTTTAATTCTTCTCTTTAACAATTTAGTTGTCATGACCACTGCTCTAATGATGTAAGATTTGAATGAATAAGAAAAAAAAGATCGGCAAATAGGACGGAATGGACAGGAACCAATTTCCGGATTACAAATTCAGTTGTAAGATACAAAATTACTACAATGATGAGACGTGAATGGACAATCAATCAGCTTAAAGAGAAATAATTTGATGACAACCGAATAAAACAAGTTGCTGAACAATATTTCAATACACACAGAGAAAGAACGTTATAAATTATTGGGTTGTAGTATAAGAACAATCTAAGGATAGCTCATGTTCACTTTATCAGGAGACTAAATCATTTGTTTGATTTACTTATCCAATATGTACTATCACAGAGTATTATTCAACATTTTCAACTCTACTCCTCGACGTAGACGCAGTCATGGTCATCGTCATTATCACTACAAAAGTCAAAAAGTCTGAAAAGACCAGTTTTTGTCTGAATTTGCATGAATTTTTACTCGACATTCTTAATTTGTCTAAATAATTTTTAAAAATTCTTGACATAGTATGAATTTGTCTAAGAAGGTTCTTGATTTTTCTTGACAAGTGTCTTGACAGTATGAACATTGTCTTAAAATTTCTCGACACTTCCTGTATCATCTGATAAGAGTCTGGATTAGTCTCGACCAATTCTTGACTGTCTTAAATTTGTCTCGATCTGTCTTGACATATTCTTGACATTCTTAATAATGTCTGAATATGTCTCGACATATTCTTGACATTCTAAATAATGTCTGAATATGTCTCGACACATTCTTGACAGTCTTAAATATGTCTTGACACTATCTCAACAGTATAAATTTGGCCTGAAATGTGAACAGACTTATTCTGCACTGTTTATGACATTCTATTGCTGTTATTTACTCCTTTTATTATGGCTAAACTAAACTTTGAAGAATCAAGGATCAATTTGGTATAGTAAGATACCCTTTTGGTGCAACTAAGTTGGAATACCCTGAATAATTCCCCATGTAGTTTAATTTTGATTTATTTTAATTAAACATTTAATTAATTGTTTTCACTTGGAATATAAGTCAAAGTTACTAACAAACAGCATTTAGATTTTTGCCGTTCACAAAACTGCCAGTCAAATTTGCTTTACTAAAATAGGTGTCTTATAGGTAGTTTTAAAATGTGACCATGTGTCTCTTTTGGACCCCACAATTCATCTTTTGGGTTTATGTGGATAAAAAAAGAGGTTGGGTGGCTTTTGTTTAGGTCAAAGAATTTGTTCCCATCTTGATTCAAAACCTTATTCATTTTTAGAACAACCCAAAAACATTTTTATTCAAATTTTAGTGTTGAATTTTATAATTTTTATCAAAAATAAATATTTGTGATAACTCCTTCCTGAAAAGAAAACAAATGTTTAGAACTATATTGTGCATGTCTGTTTGAGATCCATTTCATAAGACCAATGATTTCTATAGAAATCATTAATTGAACCATTATAAATACATTATTATTATTCCTGGAGTAGATAATAATTTTCTTTTAATATTTGGGAATTATTCAATTTGTTTTATGTTAAAATAATTAACTTCATAATTTTGATGAAAAAATCCATTTTAATTCAATTTTTTTCATCAAAATGATGATTTTCATTTTCATCTATCAACAAACTTTTGAAATTGTAGTGGCATGTTCGGTCAACTGATAAGTTGTATGGCAGATTACTGGTAAAGCAGTAATTTCTATTTGACAGTTGCGTGTACTCTTGGGTGTGGAATACCTTAATTTTATGGGGAACATCCTGTCCATGTGTAATACTTAATATATATATTCCAACAGATGAAATTACACAAATTTTTCTTCTGTTAAATGAATGATTTGTATATCATCATAATTTGCTATTTATATAAACCACATTTTGGTATAATAATTATTTACCATATCAACATTGAATATTATGAATGTAGAATGAAATATGTCTACAGTATGATTGGTTTTAATCATTTAATTTATAAGATTTAGGAATCAAAATTGTAATTATTTAAAACCCACATTCAAATTGTTTTATATCAACACACCCTCATTTGAATTATTTTATACTTTAGATTTCATAGCCATATTTGCATTTGTAAAATATTTATATACCCAAATTTTTAATTATTTTACATGCCCAACTTTTATTTTTGTTGTAAGAAGTGTAACTTGGAACAACAGTATATCATATAAAGAGAAATAAAGATTAAAGTTATATCATGAATATTGGTCATGATTTGTAAAACTCAGAACTGTCAAGTAAATTTAAGACACAATTCAAAATGTTCAGAATGTGTCAAGCCATACTGAGAAAAAAAAGAATGTCGAGAATATGTCGAGAAATATCAAGACAGTATTCAAATGTCAAGAATTTGTCAAGAAATTTTAAGACCATATTCAAAATGTCGAGAATATGTCGAGTAAATTTCATACAAATTTAATATAAATGAGAATTTGTCAAGAAAAATTAAGACACAAGTCATACTTTTGGAGAATGTCGAGTAAAAGTTCATGCAAATCAAGACAAAAACTGGTCTTTTCGGACTTTTAGACTATTGTAGTGTATACATCACCTACTCTCCATGATGTCTCTATTAATGACCTGCTGCCATTTATACAAAATCCGTTAGGAATTTATTACATTCGCACGAAGCTTTATTCATTACCCCTTTCAAAATTTCATTCTCTGTACAACTTATGTTTGGAAACCACTGTTACTAACCCTCATTCAAACCAAAACAAACTTACAGCTATCATTTCGGATATTGCAAGTCACAGACTTTTCAAACCAGTTCGCATTGGAAAAGATGAAAAGGAGAAAAGATCCTTTCTGAAACTTTCCTTTGCCAACAAAGGTCTCGATGCCATCAACTTGGGCAATATCCTTCATCATAAATCAGTTCAATCGAAAATACCTCCATATTTTAAAGATCAGTCTGTACCTATCATTTCTTATACCTATACCAAACCACTTGCAACTAAAAATTTCAATTACAAACACGTGTTGCAGGATCTCAATATTGACGACTTCAAGTCTAAACCTCCTGATTGCACATGTGCTAATTCCCCATTCATATATAATCCGGCTGGCCACGTTATTACCTGTGACCTTAACATTGTCAATAACACTTCTCTGCGAAATGTGTTATCTAAAGGCCAGAAATATCGTGAGCCTAAATCCATCAATTGGAAACACAACTTCAAAATACTGATGGATTCAGTCGAGGATTATGCCAGGCGAGTTTAAATGCGAGAAAAAAGACGTAGATACTCTTTCCGAATGAATTAAGACTGTGAGGTCGTTGATACAAATCAGAATTAAGAAACTGAATGGGTCTATTAATACCCATGCTACATCAATCTTTAAAAACCAAAATGTTGCAAAACACTTGTCCTACCTCCATGACAAATATGTTGTTGTCCCCGCAGATAAAGCCCCAAACAACATCATTTTGTGTGTAAATCACATTACATAAACTGCTTGATAAATGAGTTAGGTACTGACAATTCACTTGGAAACTCAACATATACCCTAACGACACTTACTAAAAAGGAAATCCTGGATAATCATAGGTCTGTTCTATGTTCCTTTGGAATTTCAACCAAAGAAGAAGAACTGGATCTTCCATCACTGTATTTGATACCTAAACTACACAAGTGTCCTTACAAACAATGGTATATTGCTGGTTCTTCCAAGTGCTCCATGAAACCTCTTTCTAAATTATTAACATCAATTTTATCAGCAATCAAAGCCGGGCTTCAAAGTTATTGTGAAACTACCTATTCTAGAGGTGGCGTGAATCAGATGTGGATACTAAAAAAATCCAAAGATTTTTTAGAGTACATACAATCTAAGACTCTTTGATCTTGCAATAGTATTAAAACATTTGACTTTTCTACATTTTCTACAAGTATCCCCCATTCCAAACTAAAAGACAAATTGAAATAGTTGGTCCTGCTTTGTTTCATAAAAAAGATTGGCCAACGTAGCTACAAGTATCTTGTCTTAGGGAGGGATAAATCCTACTTTGTAAAAAATCACTCCGATTCCAACAAAAAATTCTCTGAAACTGACATTATCAAGATGCTTGATTTCTTGATTGACAACATATTTGTTACGTTTGGAGAACGTGTTTTTCAACAAACAATCGGTATTCCCATGGGAACAAACTGTGGCCCTCTTCTTGCCGACTTGTTTCTTTATTCATATGAGGCTGACTTCATACAGTAACTTCTTAGGAAGAAAGAAAAGAAGTTAGCAGTATCCTTTAACTTTACTTTCCGCTATATAGATGATGTTCTCTCACTAAATAATTCAAAACTTGATGACTATTTTGAACGCATCTATCCCATCGAACTTGAGATAAAGGATACAACAGATACAGTTAAGTCACATCCAACATTTAATGGATTTAGTATAAAGACGTCATGATCTTGCAATGTCAAAACATAGGTTTCGACAGAAAGTGGGACCGTGAATGCACCTAGGTGTATAGCAATAATATTTAGTAGGGTTTAATTTTTTTGTAACAAAATCAATATATATACCGATAAAACAATATTCAAAGATCTAAATACATTGTTGAATTAGTAACCTTTTAGAACGTTTTCTTTAAGGATCGATAAGTTTACCCAGTTTGTATCTAAATTTACGGGCTCGATAGATAACATCACCGTAAATTTAGGGATGTGCCATCCCGTTTGTATTTACTTGTCTACAGGAACAGTCAAACTTCCAAGCCAAATCTTTGTATATAGAAAAGAAGGTTTTAAGTTATTTGTGATAACCAAAATGGCTTAATAATTTATCAGTAATACTTAGATTACACTCCTTGAAATCCAAAACGTCAATACAGACACGGACAAATCGAACGAGTTTGGGATATAAAACCACCGTAAGATTGGACAAAAGGAATATCATCGTCCAAAAATGTACAATTAACAATAGGGAACGAAACATCATCTCTTTTTTCGTAATTTTTTGTGCAGAGTTTCGCGTGTTAAATCAAAATATCTAAAACCAGAAAAGGACAATTATTGCTGTTTATATTTAATTTTTATCAAATAAGTTCCTTTGAGTAAATTTCGGCAGTATATTTAGATAATTTTTGATTTTTTAACGTAAAATTTTGTTGAATTTATCAATTAATTGGAATTAAGACGCTATTCTACCGAAACCGCCCAAAAACTGGGATCCATAACAATACAGGAACAAGTCAGATATAAAGGGCGTTCTATGTTTTGACTCTCAAAACTCACGGTCTCAAGCGTACCTGATGAAGATTTTAATGACTGACTCTCCATACCCTCAATATCAAGCGTATCTAATGACAGTTTTTATGTTTGACACTTAAACTCTCAATATAATGCGTACATGAATGAACGTTTTAGGTTTTATTGTTTGACTCTCCACTCTCACTCAATTCTCAAAACTCTCAGTAATAAACGTACCTGATGAAGGTTTATTTGTTTGACTCTCCAAACTCTCAGTCTTAAGCGTGTCTGATGAAGATTTATACGTTTGACTATCCAAACTCTCAGTCTTAAGCGTGTCTGATGAAAATTTATATGTTTGACTATCCAAACTCTCAGTCTTAAGCGTGTCTGATGAAGATTTATATGTTTGACTATCCAAACTCTCAGTCTTAAGCGTGTCTGATGAAGATTTATATCTTTGACTATCCAAACTCTCAGTCTCAAGCGTAACTGGTGAAAGTTTTTATGTTTGACTCTTAAACTCTCATTATCAGGCGTACCTGATGAAGCTTTATATATTTGACTCTTCAAACTCTCAATCTCAATTGTACTTGATGAAGATTTTTAGGTTTGACTCTCCAAAACTTTCAATCTCGATCGTACCTGATGAAGGCTTTAGTTTTTAACTCTCCAAACTCTCAGTCTCAAGCGTACCTGATGAAGGTTTTTATGTTTGACTCTTAAACTCTCATTATTAAGCGTACCTGGTGTAGGTTTTTATGTTTGACTCTCCAAATTCTCAATCTCAACTGTACTTGGTGAAAGTTTTAGGTTATAATGTTTGACTTTCTAAACTTTCAATCTCAATCGTACCTGGTGAAGGCTTTAGTGTTTGACTATCCAAACTCTCAGTCTCAATCGTACCTGATGAAGGCTTGAATGTTAGACTCTCCAAACTCTAAATCTCAAGCAAACCTGATGAAGGTTTTTATGTTTCACTCTCCAAACTCTTATCCCAAGCGTACCTCAAATACTTAAAAGACAAATAAAAAAGGCAGCGATTTTTGTCAGTTATTTAAGAAAAGTGAACAAATTTAATGTTTGTTGCCTGTTTTTGTCGTTGGGTTGTTGTCGCATTGGCGTTTTCTCCACATCTCCTTTTATTCAAATATATAAATGTTTCATTTCGTTCAGGAGCAATATGCCTGTATCAGCGATGCATGCTCACAGATTTGTAGAAGATTCTCGCAACAATACGAGCCCTTAGGACACTATAACTGTGGTAATAGTTTTAATTGTTGTTTTATTAAGACACCAGAATAAGATTTAGAGTGAAAAAATATGCATCTTAATATAATATTTGTTTTCCATTTTTAAAAATAAATTTTGACACTTTGCGAAACATTTGTACATAAACAGCAGCGGTATCATAAACTCGGTATAGATTTTGTTAGAAATAGTTCATTAAAAATGGCGCCTTATCTAGTCTCTGTCGAATTTTAGTTTGTGCGATAACTTTATCTAAATTTACTTCATTTATTTTAGTTGCATTCAAAATAAATTTGCTTTCAAAATGACTGCACTAAATAATCAATAAAAAGTATAACAAAAATACCGAACTCTAAGTTAAAAAGAGGAAGTCCATAAAAACTGACAAAATCAAAGGTTATTAACCAACGGAAAACCAGTGAAAAACAACTGTTGTAAAGTATGCTTTTGAGTTGTCTTTCTTTCATACATCTGTATATTCAATTTTCTCCTGACAAAACAAAATGCTTTTGGAATATTTCAAACAGACTTTGGATGTATTATTGACAGACATGTACTCTTTGTCAAAAAGATATTACTGTATATCTGTCCTATTAAAATGACAAACTTAAATAAAACATTTAATAATTGAGCTATGTGGAAATTATACAGACATGATGCCTTATTTCAGTAGTTAATGACAAATAAGAATTGACATTGTGCCTTCTCAGTAACTCATCAGTAAACATAAGACAGGCAGCTTAAGAAAAAGGTCAAATCTATTGACACTACTCAATAATGTAATATGATCAATCGAAAAAGGTTGGCAGCCGAAATCTGATTTTTGTAATTATAGAGTCTATAAATACCAAAACATATACCAACTCAAATCAACCAGACAGTTGGAATTTCAATACGAATTTCATCTATGTGAACGATCATTTTCCGCAATATATTATTGAAGCACTGCTAACCTACTAACTAAAGTAGGAAATCGAAAAATATAAAGACGATAAGACTGATCAGATGTCAGAGAAAAATATCTATGTTGTAAATAACTAGATTATTTCCCAAAATTTATGTTTTACCATTTTTATGAGTGGCAGTTAAATATTGTAAGAATTGATATGCATATTACATAGAATAGTAATACCTATTACAGTTGAATTATCAATTAAAAATTGCTAAACATTTTTATACAAAATTTTATGAACAGTATAATAAACAGTAATCCTACTTACAAGTTCCTGACTTGGGACAGACATATTTCAAATATAATAGTGGAACAGCATTCTTTACGACGTCCAATGTCACACCAATATGACAATCGTTTTGGGTTCTTAAAATATCTTATGTGATGAGTTGTCAGAGCCTATATGTATTCTAATCACTTAAACCATTGCCGTGACGTCAGCCTATTCATTTACCCTGGTTTCTTTTTCTAGAATCAACGCTTCTCATTTTGTCGCTGAAATTGTTTCCTTTGTGTGCCTAATTTCATTAAGTTTGAATTGGGTAATCTACTGATTTATATAAATAAGAAGATGTGGTATGAGTGCCAATGAGACAACTCTCCATCCAAGTCACAATGTATAAAAAGTAAACAATTATAGGTCAAAGTACGGCCTTCAACACGGAGCCTTAGCTCACACCGAACAGCTAGCTATCAAGGCACCCAAAATGACTAGTGTAAAACAATTGTCACCGGATATATGTATCCATTATATTTTGTTCCATTTATTAACATATTATGTTATTTGTGTTTTCAGTGTTATATGTTTCACATTCATATCATATTCATATTTCATATTCATGTTTCTTGACGATTGACGACAAATAGTTTTGCGCTGCGTATTTTGAAACAAGCTATAGCTTTGTACGCTATGTTTGACTTTACATACTAAATATTTAAATTAGTACAATAGAAAGTTAATGCGATACTTTATTATTATTTAAATGATATATATTTATATTCAAATGGCATGAGCTATACATGAACTCAAAGCGCGGCAACACTAACCATATATATATATATATACTAATAAGCACTTTTCGAGTTAGTCACTGGTCAATATATATATCAGGAAGGGCGGACGATGAGAGTCGCCACTACAGGTACTTGTAACTTTATTTATTCGTTTAGTCATGTTTAAATGTTTCAATTAAAACAAAGTTATTTTAGTATTTCAAATATAGTATTCAGTTTGGCTTGAATACCGCATTTTGGTATATTAGTAAATGTCAGAATAAAGCTCCGTTGCATGCGAATATTTCAGTTGTGCATATTGTTCATATTTATTGGAACACATTGTAAACTTGGTTTACAATTTGTATATTTACAGAATCATATAATAAAGTATTATAACTTGGACGACTCGTTTAATGCAGAAAATAGCCCACAATTTATACCACCCTTAAGTCTTTGTGGTTTCTGGTAACTTTATCTTCACCCAGTTTGGCGAAAGATTGGTGTCCCATTTTTCCTGCGACATTTTGGAGGTTCCACCGAGCTATGGTGATAAAACCTAAAACACACTTGTGTTCTCTGAATGAGGTAAAGGTTGTCCGTCATGTTGATTTTCAAAGTGCTGGAAGCGCTGCTGATGATGAGAAAAGTATTTTGTCTGATCAGGAGTTGTCAACTCTAGGAATTAACTTAGAGAATGTCGATGTTCATGATGACATAAAACTTAGATTAAAAGGTTTAGTTAGTAAGTGGAGGTCTATTTTCTCCAAAGGCCCCACTGACATTGGGCTCACAGATCTGATGGAACACGAGATTCAGTTATCAGATGATAAACCCTTTAGACAACCTTACAGGCGTATTCCACCAGCATTGTTCGATGAGGTGAGAGAACATGTACGTGAAATGTTGGATGCTGGCTGTATAAGGGAGCCAAACAGTCCTTACGCTAGTTACGCTGTTCTCGTTCGGAAAAAGGACAGTTCTTTGAGGTTCTGTCTAGATTTTAGATCTTTAAAAAAAAGACAATTCGTGATAGTTATTCTTTGCCTCGCATTGACGAGACGATTGATTGTCTAGCTTGGGCTAAGTACTTTACACGACTGGACCTTAGGTCGGCATATTGGCAAATGGGCTTAAAAGAGTCAGAAAAGAAAAGCAGAAGACCGCGTTTTCGTTAGGCTCTTTGGGGTTCTACGAGTTTAATAGGCTCACATTCGGTCTAACAAACGCAGAAGCGTCCTTTCAGAGGTTGATGGAAAGATGCATGGGAGAAGCGCATTTACGTGAATGCTTGGTATTTTTAGATGACATTGTGGTGTTTTCACGTAACATAGATGATCATTTTGATAGACTCGAGTCTGTTTTTAGTCGTCTTAAACACCACGGCTTGAAACTTAAAGGTAGCAAATGTGATTGTTTTAAGAAGGAGATTAAATATCTTGGTGTCATAGTGTCCGCCGACGGTATC
The DNA here is from genome assembly GCA_017311375.1 of Mytilus coruscus. Lineage (NCBI taxonomy): Eukaryota > Metazoa > Mollusca > Bivalvia > Mytilida > Mytilidae > Mytilus > Mytilus coruscus. Next base: position 47,123,053 of record CM029596.1, on the reverse strand, counting down.
AAAACCGACCCAGAGAGTTATAGCAGTCCAGAATTGGCCTGCTATAAAGAACATTAAGGATCTTCGTAGGTTTCTACGTTTCATTCCTATTACAGGAAATTCATTAGAGACTACGCTTAAATTGCAAAGCCTCTTAATGACCTATTTCTTGGACACCCTACGAACAAGAAAAACCTCGGGTCTAAACGGAAGAAGTCTAGTAAGCCTAGTCCTTGAAATGGGGTACCGAAGAACAAAATGCAGTTGATCTTATTATAGAAAAGTTGACAAACCCACCAGTTCTTGCATATGCTGATTTCTCATTACCTTTCCTTGCAAACATTGATGCGAGTGGTACCGGTTTAGGTGCCGTCTTGTACCAAGAACAGGAGGGTAGAGAACGAGTGATAGCATACGCTAGTCGTAGCCTACGTGGCCCAGAGAAATTATATCCAGCCCATAAAAGAGAATTTTTGGCGCTTAAATGGGCTGTAACTGATAAGTTTCATGATTATCTCTTTGGTAGCAAATTTACTGTAAGAACGGATAATAATCCACTTGCGTACGTTCTCGGTAAAGCTAAATTAGATGCTACCAGCCATAGATGGGTTGCTGCACTGTCAAACTATGATTTCAGCATTGTGTATAGAACAGGCAAGTCAAGTATTGACGCTGACGCTCTTTCTAGGCTTCCGTCCGATTATAAAGAAGTTTTTAGTGACGTAGTTAAAGCTATTTGTAAATCTATAGTATTAACTCCAGATACAAATCCTGCTATTGAAACTATATGTTTGTCTCATGATATTCAGTTTATAGACAGCGATAGCGAGATTTTGACCGATACATCCAAATTCGCTGATATAGATTGGATGTATGAGCAGAGACAAGATCCGTGCATAAGTAGAGTTATTGATTTAGTTATTACCGGTCATAGACTCACTAAGCGTCAGATGTCTCATGAAACGGATCATGTCCGAAAATTACTGCGAGAATGGGAAAAACTGTGTTTGAAAGATAAGGTTTTATATAGGAAAAGCTAAATTAATCATGAAGCTGTGTTTCAACTGGTATTACCTTCTATATACCATGATCTAGTTCTGACTGCTTTACAGGACGATGTAGGTCATCAGAGGCGTGATCGTACTTTATCACTTTATCACTTGTATGTTTGGGCAGGTATTGATAGAGACGTAGAGAGAAAAGTTTCGAACTGTCAGAACTGCATACTCAGAAAGTCGAAGTGCAGGAATTCTGCATCATTGGTTAATATATGTTCCTCTTACTCTTTGGAGCTCATTTGTATTGATTTTCTAACTCTTGAGCAATCAAAGGGAGGATATGAGAATATTTTGGTCATTAAGGATCATTTTACGAGGTACACTCAAGCTATATCTACGAAAAACCAGTCCGTTAAAACTACAGCTAGAGCATTATGGGAAAATTTTATTCAAAACTATTCTTTTCCATCTCGAGTTAACAGTGATTAGGGGCGAAATTTCGAGAGTAAGAATATCCAGGAACTGTGTAGACTAGCAGGCATAAAAAAATCTCGCACGACGCCGTATCACCCGCAAGGGAATGGTCAGTGCGAGCGTTTTAACCAAACCTTATTAAACATGTTGGGTACTCTTGAAGACGAAAAAAAATCCAATTGGAAAGTGTATGTTGCGCCGTTAGTACATGACTATAATGCAACAAAACACGATACAACTGGATACAGCCCACATTATCTGATGTTTGGTTGGCACCTGCGGCTTGCCATTGACGCTTGCTTTTATAGGCAACCCAAACCAGTTTGTTACAAAAGATCACACTGCGTATGTAAGTGATTTGAAGAAACGACTGCAGTTTGCCTATAAAACAGCTGAAAAATCAGCCGAAGGGACTGGAAGACGTCATAAAACGCAATATGATCTGAAAGTCAGACAGTCAGTACTAGAGCCTGGTGATAGAGTTCTACTTAGCAACCCAGTTCCCGTCAGTAGTGAATCAGAAACCATTTCTGATAATCAAGCGTCATGCGTCTCTGATAGTCATGCGCCGAACGCTTTAAATTATGTCCAACCAGAGTCTGAAATTCAAGTGCGGCGGTCGAGTAGACAAGTGAAACCGCCAGTCCGTTTTCAAGATTATGTTAGATACTAGTATTTTAATGTTTTAACTTTTGAATATTTTTTATTGATATTTGGAGTTTAGTTTCATTTCTATTAAGTTTCATGTTTGTTTGTTTCACAGAAATGAATCAACATACATATATTTACACATCAAGTAGAGGAAAAGTTCTAGGAGGCAAAGTTAGTAGTAAAACGTTACGTGTAGTGCCTGGAGGGAAATTGGTAACTTTGTGCAAATATGCATATGATGAACTTAAAGATATAGACGGTCTGAAAATCGCGTATTTCATAACTGGAATACCGGATATTTGTTCTTTAGAAAGAAATCGTAGATCGAATTATGAAGAATCATTTCTTCAAAGAACTGACAATGGTTGGTTGGATCATGAATTGAGACTAAAGAATACTATAGTAGATACAGAAACCAAATTAAAAAGTATAAATTGTAAGGTAGTTTTTGCTACTATTACAACTATAAGTTTCTGTCTTTGGAATTTACATAGATTGTCTATTGGAAAAACAAGTCATTTGAAGTATGAGAATGCATACGATGAGATGCAGCTAGAACTTAACTCTATTCTACATGATGTGAATAATTTTATTACAGAATTTAATCACACAAATAGTGTTATCACCCCATTTTTTCATTCTCCTGTACATAAATGTAAAAGTGGGGAATTTAGATATTTGTATAACAGATTAGTGGATGGGGTACATCCTACGTTTAATTTAGCAAGAATTTGGATAGATCGTTTGTCAACGGCAATTCAAAGTAATGAGGGAAAATTTTGTAAATTTTATTTGACTTTTTTTTTTGTATGTAAATCCTATTGAAATGCTCTGAATTTTGGTCATTGCTATATAGTATAGAGGCGTTTGCCGCCTGCGCATCTAGATTGCACAAATTTCAAAAGTGTCATAGGTTTGATTTATTAGTTTCGAGACAGTTTCGAGACGAAACTTTTTTTGCAGGAGGGGGTGTGTGTCACCGGATATATGTATCCATTATATTTTGTTCCATTTATTAACATATTATGTTACTTGTGTTTTCAGTGTTATATGTTTCACATTCATATCATATTCATATTTCATATTCATGTTTCTTGACGATTGAATACAAATAGATTTGCGCTGCGTATTTTGAAACAAGCTATAGCTTTGTACGCTATGTTTGGCTTTACATACTAAATATTTAAATTAGTACAATAGAAAGTTAATGCGATACTTTATTATTATTTAAATGATATATATTTATATTCAAATGGCATGATCTATACATGATCTCAAAGCGCGGCAATACTAACCATATATATATATTAATAAGCACTTTTCGAGTTAGTTACTGGTCAATATATATATCAGGAAGGGCGGACGATGAGAGTCGCCGCTACAGGTACTTGTAACTTTATTTATTCTTTTAGTCATGTTTAAATGTTTCAATTAAAACAAAGTTATTTTAGTATTTCAAATATAGTATTCAGTTTGGCTTGAATACCGCATTTTGGTATATTAGTAAATGTCAGAATAAAGCTCCGTTGCATGTGAATATTTCAGTTGTGCATATTGTTTATATTTATTGGAACACATTGTAAACTTGGTTCAATTTGTATATTTACAGATTCATATAAAAAGTATTATAACTTGGACGACTCGTTTAATGCAGAAAATGGCCCACAATTTATACCACGCCTTAAGTCTTTGTGGTTTCTGGCGACTTTATCTTCACCCAGTTTGGCGAAAGATTGATGTCCCATTTTTCCTGCGACACAATTCAAACAGGAAAACCAACGGTCTAATCTATATAAAAAACGAGAAACGAGAAACACTTATGAACCTCACCAACAAACGACAACCACTGAACAACAGGCTCCTGACTTAGGACAGGTGCATACAAATGCAGCGGGTTTAAACGTTTAAACAGGCGCCAACCTTCACCCTAACCTGAGAGAGTAGTGTAACATTGCAACATAAAAAGACACACTATAAAATATCAATTGAAATTGCTTAACTCAATCAAAAAGTCATAAAAACATAAACAAGTAAACATACACTCAACGAATAAGTTTGATCTATTACGCAATATAAATACAATATCAATAAAAAAAGATGTAGCAACAGTGTCAAAAAGACAACTCTAACCTGGGACGAAATGGCGTTAAATAAAATAACGTACACTGGTAAATTTATATAATTTTGTTGTTAGGAGTACGGAAACATATTTTACAAAATTTATAAATTTGACTTTCACAGTACGGGAACAGAAGTGAAAATGTATCGTCATACTAAATACTTATCAGAGGTGGTACATACTAAAAATGGTGAGACGAGATATAATACAAAATAAGTAAACATTGAATTACAAAATACATTACAAATTGTGTTAACAGGTCAAATTAACACAAAAGTACGATTTGAGAGTACTCGCAGTTACTGAAAGCTAGTTAAAAGCTAAAAACAATTAATAATAAAAAATCATGCATCAGAGACTAAAATCAATTAACACACATTCCAGGGATTTAGTATTTTAACACCATGAACAGTCAAAGAAGAAATGACTTAAGCAATGCCAACATAAAAGTATCGACAGGTAGTAGGATAGTTAGGACTTAACCTTATAATAAATATGTATCATGTTATATATAGATAAAGCAATCTCTAAATAGAAAATAAACGTGGATGTGTATTTATACATCCCAAAAACCATTCAAAATGAATACAAATTTAGTTATGTTTTAATTTGTTGATGACAAAATCGGTGTTAGTGCCAATGTAAACAAAATTCAAAGATCTTATGACAACATTAATAAGATAACCTTTACTAATATGTTTGTTTAAAGGTTCAATGAGTTTACACCGATCACATAGTGATTTCCGCGCTTTACGTACAATATTACCGTAAAATTTAGGATGTGAAATACCGTTTATAATAAGTTTTCTACAGGTACAGCCAAATTTACTAATCAAATCTTTGTATCTATGAAAGAATTTAGTAAATGTTATAAGTAATTTATGGTAACGAAATACCTGACTTAATAATTTACCAGTGATGCATTGATTACGTTCGTTAAAAATCTATGATATCACTACACACACGGGCATAACGAACGAGTTGGGATATATAAACACCGTATGATGGAGCCAAAGGAACATCGCCATCTAAAAAAGGAAGATTAACAATAGGGAATGAAAAATTGTCTCTTTTGTCGTAAATTTTAGTATGGAGTTTCCCTTTAGAAACTGAAATGTTAAATCTAGAAAATGACAACTTATGCTGTTTTGGTTAGATTTATTTAAAGTAAGTTCTTTTGGGTAAATTTCCGTAGTATATTTAGAGAACTCTGGATTATTTAATGAAAAAACATCATAAGATAACGGTAGGTATTGTTGAATGTGTCAACCAAATGTAACAATGACGTGTCTTTACTGAGTTTGGCCATTAACTGTGATTCATAGCAATACAAGAATAAATCTGCTATTAAAGAGGCGCAGTTAGTGCCCATAGGAATACCTACTACCTGTCTATACACTTTATCACCGAAACGTACATATATGTTGTCCAGGAGAAAATTTAAAGCTTCAATCATATCTTCACATTTCCAGTAAGTGTATCTGGCATACTTTCCTTTTTTGTTACAGTAAAAGGCATTAAACGAGTTACAGCAAATACATTTGCAATGAGATTTTTCAAAAGATCATTTAATTAAATATGAAAACTTTTTCTTGATAAGATTATGTGGAAAAGCACGTATTTTATCTAAAACGTCTAAAGAACATTTAACGCTCCAAAAATAATTAATACCATTATTTTCATAAACTTTATTACAAAAGTTAATAACAAGCAATTTGATAGTAGCAAAGGAGGTAGTTAGAAGCACTGACAGATTAATAGAAGAACATCTACTAGAAGCAGAGATGAAACGAAATTTAAATGGTTGTTTTAAATGTCTATTTAATATATATAAATGAATATAAGATACACGTCGGTACAACGGACACACAGAGCTTGTACTTTTATAATAGACATAATAGACAAATGTATAGTATAAGTTGGTAGCCGCGAGATGAATGAATTATAGACTTGTCGGTATAGGTTCGAATCCCTGTTTTTTCTTTGTTATCCCTATTCTTTAGTTTTTTCGTTTTTCTTATTTTGTATGTTATTGTGGATATTTTTGTAATAATAGCGGGTTTTCCCGTTTATTTTTGGATTATTATTGGCTATTTCACGTATTTGAAAAGAAGATGATTACATTCAATTTGTCGATTTTTGTTTTCTAAAAATAGTATGATTTCATCTGTTTTACACCATAGCTCTACAAATGTTTATTCGCAAATCCCTATGCGAGTAAATCGTGATGTACCTAGAATAAGGTTTCTTCCTATATTGATTGATTGGTGATTGCTTTACGCCGCATAAACACAAAAAGGCTATATCGCGGTGATTCTTACTAGAAATTTCGGTAATATAATAGAAAAACAAAGGATATGGGGTATCCATCCATGGCATAAAATCAGTACATGCACAGCAAGAAACACACAAAAAAAGAAAATGAACAGCGCTTTTATTGCCGTTCTTCATTTCAAAGTCACCTTCAAACTATGTAGAATATATGTTAGTAGTTCAGGTATCAGATGAAAGTTAAAGGACTGGTGATCCTTGTAGAACACATATAGAGGGCATATATTGCCTTTTTCTCAGATATGAAGTACCTGGTTTGGTGTATCCAAAATGTCGGTAACCAGTACGGTCTAATGTATAATACTTATTATATATACTTAGCAATAACTTTGAATATGTCTTATTTTGTAAATTACGGATAATATTCAGATGCATAATAATTAAAAAAACAGACGTGTTATGTGATATTTGTATTTCTCTAACCAATTATTTGTGAACTTTGATTTATTAATGCATCGTTGAACATGATAATATGGTTATACTCAATTACTTCGGATTCATGGTTTCTTTTTCAAGAATCAAGGCTTATCCATTGTATCTATAATACAATCCCAATCGGGAGTATGACACAGTCGGTAAATGTACTATACATATCAGATGAATAGTTTTTAGTCATCCGAGATAAAGACACATCGTTCCAGTCAACATATTCGTAGTGGTAACAAACTTTTGTAGGGTCGATCTCAGTCGTTCTTCCGCGCTACTTTGTTAGAGCAAGTTTAGTTCAAGGTCACATCCCTGTCAATGACGTCCGTATAGTTCGGACATGCACGAGCGTAACATTTAACTTTTCTAAAATTGCCCATTTATAAATTTTGAAATTATAAAGAAACTAAGGTTTCAACTCCCACAGGCAAAGTTGACCTTAGATGGATTTGGCTATTTGTTTTAGGTATTTTTGTCATATAGCTCTTTAACTGTTTCGGTACTTATACATCCCTCAGATTTCAAATGTTTGGCTTTGAGTGTTCCTGATGAAGGTAAATCCAGAAAAGCGCTTCGGACGCATGAAATTATTAAACGCGTTGTTTTCAATCTTTTAATTAAAAGTTTGTAACCGCTGTATGATGTTGCAGGGGGTATATTACTGCTGAAAAATTTGAGGTTGAAATTATCACGTTTATCATATATTCCAGTTTGAAGTCGTCCATCTGTGTCATTATCAAGAAAAAGATCAAGATATGAAGCAGACCTTTTACTGTATATAATATCATTACTCTCAAGTTCACTTGTATATATTTAATGCAAGCATTTCCTGATATTGGGTTGATTGAGTGAAAGGACATTAAAGAACTATGAAAGATGCTTTTTCTTTTTCTATGTGATTTCTGCTTCATATCAGTACACAAACTAATTGGGCAGTAGGGGTGTACAATTTGTTCCAGTTGTACTGTCTTTTGAAATATTAATCCATCAAATGCAATAAATCTACTAGTATTGTCGATCAAAAAGTCAAGCATCTTGTTGATATGATATTCGGCATATTTTGGTTGGAATCAGAGAGGTTCCTCATAAATTCAAATTTTCGTGACCTTAAACAAGGAATGTTTATTTCTGATTCTTTTTTTTTGGAGAAAAAAATCACTGCTTAATGTGAAGATAAAGTCCAATTTTCAAGTAAGTACGGAGAAGAGTATACGTAGTATAGAGTGTAGACAATCTAAAATATTGATATTACTACAAAATTTTAAAGATTGTGATTGAAAATTTCTGAGTAGATCTCTAGAATATTTAAGAAACAAGATCTGATTGTCACCAGTGGTTGAATATTCTTCATCGACATTCTTGAAGGCCATATTTTACTGTAGAAAGAATGGTAGTAAGAACTTTATAAAAATCTTTAGAAGAATATCTAGTCGACCCGGCTATATATCTTTCTCTTCAGAGGATTTTTGTTCAGTGTAGCTTCCAAGTACAAAGATGGGCTATTTTCATCGTCATTTGTTATATAATAACCAAAAGAAAAAAGAACGGACATGTAATTGTTCTAAAATATCCTCTTTAGTGAATGATAAAGTTGTGTTTGTTGGATCCTTAGATATGCTGTGAATTCCTAATTAAACATTCCAAATAATGATTTGTACATATAAAGCAATATGGTTTGAGGCTGTTTCTGCTTTACCAACAACATATTTGTCATAAAGAGAGGATAAAGAATCTTTAAACTCATGCTCTCCTGAAAGAGTTAGATATCCGTATGCTTATTGTAAATCAAAGTTTATTAATGAGCTTGTGAATACTTTACCAAATATCTTTAAAGCAGTCAGATCAACCATCCGTATTTTGTTCAATTGACTCGCGCTTTATCCATTTTTTGGGCATATTCCTCAACTACCTCCGCCAGTAAGCAAACCCAACGCACTTAACCTGTTGATATGAAATAATGCAGTCCTATGCTCTACATGAAAATGATACCAAAGAGCTCTCCAAATTACAAGTCTTAGGGCAAACCACACATTGCCATTAGACAAAAATACGGAAAAACAAACAATATTACACAGCACATTACCATTACAGAGAAGACAAAAGATTGAACAACACGAACTCAAGCTGAAAAAAAAAAAAAAAACTGCATTAACTCAAGTGTACGACCTCGAATCCACGCCATCTGTAACAATGTTAGTTCGTGACGGTTAATCTAAGTAATGACAGTCTTTAAATCTTTGGAAGAGACGACTTCAAATTTCCTTTAATCCTTGTCAGAAACAAGTTTGTATCAAGAACATCTTGACAGGGAATACAAGTTCTTGCATGTTGACCATTTTCGGGTATATTGGATATTGTAATAAATAAAAGTACTGCTGTAAGGTATAGCAACATCGAAATGTAATTTTACAATGAGAAAATTGAAGTAATCTTCCTTTGTCATGAGACTTATCACTAATCATCATCATTAACAGTTTCATTATTATTGTTATCATGAGTAATATGACAGTTAAAAAGAATTTAAAAAAAAGAAATAATTTAATTTCAATATAATAATAATAATTTTAAACCTGAACATTTTTAAAGGATAACAAAGTAGTTTAATAGAATACCAAATCAAATAGATTAAAGACAGCTGTGCAAGGTGATGGAAAACATTTTAAAATATAAGTAGCAGTACACACCCAAGAAACACAAATGGACAGAAGAAGCTGTAAGAAATGAAGAAAAAAATAAATAAAAGCGACTGTGCAACGCGGAGGAAAACAAATTGATGTGAACAGGTGTACAAGCAAAATAAACCAATCTATAAAAGTAACTTTACAAAGAGATTCAAAAGAAATACATATAAGCAGCTATACAAAGTGAAGGAAAACAAAGAGATAAAAACAACTGGACAAAGTGACAAGAACAAATAGATATATACAGTATAATAAAGTGGAAAGAAAGAATAGATGTAAGCAGTTGTAGAAAATGAAGATTTAAGCAATTTTAAAGTGATTGAAAATTAAATAGATAAAACAGATGTATAAAGTGATGAAAAGGAATAGATAAAACAGTTGTACAAAATGTACAATACATGTACTTAGATAAAAGCAGCTAAAGATAAAGAAAAAATAAACAAATGAAACTGTTCAAAGTGCTGGAGAAAAAACCCAATTAAATCAGATGTACACAGTGAACAAAAGAAATAGATATAAACAACTGTATAAATGAAGGAAAACAAATCTATTTCTGTCAAATAGATATAAGAAGATATGGTATGAGTGCCAATGAGACAACTCTCCATTCAAGTCACAATTTATAAAAGTAAACCATTATAGGTCAAAGCACGGCCTTCAACACGAAGCCTTGGCTCACACCGAACAGCAAGCTATCAAGGGCCCCAAAAATGACTAGTGTAAAACCATTCCAACATGAAAACCAACGGTTTAATCTATATAAAAACGAGAAACGAGAAATACTTATGAACCACATCAACAAACGACAATCACTGAACATCAGGTTTCTTATTAAGTTGCCTACTCAGTTTCCTTACCAAATACCTTATTCACACAATCTTACTATTACAGTTAATTAATAATCAGACGGAATTTCCTACAAGTTTGAGTCGTTTGGTTACGGTATCATTGACGTATATCCTGACATTCCATAAGTCACATAACTGAGGAAGACTAAATGAAATAATTTCATTCATGACAACATATCAGAAAATAATTATTGCTTAACTAATATTCTTCTTCTGTTGAAGAGTTACTGCAGAGGCTTTTACGAAATGCAGACAAATGAAACCAAACTTTCATTACCGTTCTACAATATGTTAGTAGACCATTATGTTGATTGGCGGGGCCTCGGTGGCCCAGTGGTCTAAGTAATTCAACTACTTTGTTTGTATGTCTGTTTTTTTCGATGTCAGTTGTTGGTGTTATATTTTGTACGGTTCAATACATATAGGTTATTTGCGAGATTTAGAAATACAAATTTGGTTTGAAGGATAAACGATACGACAGCATGCGGCTAACATATATATATAATGTGACGATAATTTCGGATTTTTGTGAAAAAGTTGTACAGCTGTTCTATCGATTTATTTATTTTTTTTTTCTTAAATTCACTATACTGTTCTATCAGTCTTGTGATGTCTGAACATTTGTGAATAACTGATGTTTTAACAAACAGTTTACGACTAAAGGGGGTCACTCGATTTCCATAATACGGTACTTAGTAAGCTGTTTGGTAACTTCACTATTTTCTTAATGACCGTTAATCTTCTCCGGCAAACAAAATGGAATCTTTTAGTATATTTCATTAAGATTTTCGCAGTAAAGAAGGGAAGACCAATCGACTTTGATGGAAGATCATTTATTTTATTGTCCTGTAAAACTATTAGAAGACTTGTTTTTTTGGATGAAATGTGTCTGGATAAATAATTTCCATTATAATCAGTAACGACTTTCGAAAATAAATCAAACGTATAAATGGTAATGTCCATAGAATTATATAATTCAATTTTGTTTTTGAACCTTATATGGTTAAATGGAGAATGGGAAAAGATTAGTTCCATTAAAGATTTTATTTGATTGAAATTAAAGACGCTCGAAACATGTACTTTAGTTAGATGACAACAAATGACGTTTGATTCTTAAGTGGAATTTCGTTTTACTTAATTAAATGAAACTATTATGCACAAAAATGGGCTATCGAATTGTTTCAGTCGTACTTAGTTCTGCTAGGGGTAACAGTTGTAGTGAACTGAAAAGGTAAATCAGCATCTACAGATGTCGCTACAGTGAATGATAGAGACACAACAAAAACAATTTAGCACTGTAAAAGTCTTGTCATTGAAAATGAAAATATGTATTTTTAAGGGCAGAAGATCTTAGCGGTTATCGATTTTTAAACAATTCATGATATATCGTAATCTACGTTTCAGAAAAAAAAAAAAAAAAAAAAAAAAAAAAATGGCAATGGTGAATGTATATGGTTGAGGGCGGAAAAACAGTTGAAGAGATATTTAAACAATTAATGTTATGCACGATGGTACAGAACAATACTAAAGGTACGAATAAGAAGTCTAGTTTTGACAATGGGTTCGTGATCTGAGAAGTTTAAAGATATATTCAACCTTGTATTATATTGATATAATTTGAAAGAAGGAGCCAATGCCCGACCCCAGGGGATAAAACAAAGGAGCACACGAAAGGGCTTATTGCCACAATTAAAAATTATCTATGCTAAAGACCTGGGAATTTGGAAAATAGCTTATGCTGAACTATGAAGACGTTTCATGACCTTTAAGAATATATATGGTTATGAAGAAAAATAAAATGAATGATTTTGTGATATTTATCAATCTATGGTATGAGGAAGGTGGGCATGACTCACTGGGACACTCCCTAATATGATTTTTAAAAGATTTGGGCGTTTTTGTTGCAGGTGGGACCAGAAGTTTTTACAGTGTAATTTTCATTTTGTTCACCCTTGTATTTATTTTTTCTTTTCTTAATTTGTCCTTTTTTTAGAAAGTGTATACTATATACTGTCTGTACTATCAACTATAAATTTTTTTTTGGCGTCTTTGTCAAATTAACTATCAACCACACTAACTTTTTTGTTGGCGTCTTTGTTGGATTTATTTATATGTTTGTTTGAATTTTTTAATCAGTTGTGTTATATGTCTGTGATGTATGTTTACGCAGTTCTGGCTGCTGGATCCCAATTATTGTAACATAAACCTATGATGTCTGTTTTGGGTTGCTCAGCTATTAAACCAGATTTAACCCACCATTTCCTTCGGAAAATGCTTGTACCAAGTCAGGAATATGACCGTTGTTGTCCATTCCTTCATTGGTTGATGCAGTCTAATTTGATTTTATCAGTTTTTATAGACGTACGCTTTTTGAATTTACCTTAGAGTTCGGTGTTTTTGTTAATCCTTTTTTTCCTTCCCATTGCAACCAAGAATGGTTTTGATGGTATACACAAAAATGTCTCATAAAAATCTATCATTTTACAGTTAAACGTCAGTTGTATGCAATAAAAACAAATCGTCTTAGGATGATAAAAGTTGAAAAGGTGAAAAGCGTTATTTCCCTGACACTAAAACGTGAGAAATATCCATTATTTAATCCAAGATCATATGAAGATTACAATGATTCGCGACATATCGTTTTATTGGCAAATCACTGCAATGCGAATTAATACGATATTTTCACAACTTGGTGGAAGACACTCTATGTTCAACGTTAGTGGTATAGATTAAATGCAGTATTTCAATATTATAAGGTCACAGAGTTTGCTTCAAACGATGCACATTTTTCCATTAGCGAAAATATTGTTTTCTCGGTAAAACCAATGCTGATATTTTATTGTGCCAAAAATGTGAGCAAAGTGGGCATTTGTTGTGTAATATGTCAATTTCTAGATGTATATAACATCTTATTCAAATAACAAAATGACTTGTATGTCCTAAAGAGTCAAGATCATACCTCCAATATTTTTTCAAGGCTTAAAGAATTTCCATTTTTAACTTTCAAGGGCCAGATAATGGCTCTTATCAGACTTTATTCAGTTGTCCATTTAGCCTCCATATTAAGTGAATATGATGAGATATTATTTTGCAAAAAGAACAAAACATTGAACGCATAAAACTATCTATAATTATTACCATATACCATGTATTTGTTTAAAATCAAACAACAATACAAGGATGAAGAAATTTTTCCATATTTTAATGAGAAACACGATAGTACACGAACATTGATTTATTTGATTTATTTGCACGTGTTCCAATATTTTTGTGTAGAAAGACATTTACAGTACCTGGAAAACCTTACATCAGACAAGAAACAGGTGTCTTTACGATTTTCAAGCTATGAATTAAATAAATGAAACAGAAAATATCAAAAATCTGCCATCAATACTAAATACTACATAATAATATACACGCTTAGAATTAACTGAAAGACAACTATCATTAAGGTTCCTAACTTTGGACAGATATATACAAACATTGTATTGCAATATAAGTTCTTTTATTATAACAGTTCCAAATTGAAAAAAATATTATGTTATATTATTTCCACCGGAAGAAATATTACAGTATTTGTTCTTAATGGAATAAAGAGTATAAAATATTTGTTCCAATAGACACATGTATTATAGCATTGTTTATAACAAAGTTTCCAGAGGAACTTCTGTTAGGGGAAACAAATTTACGTTGACAATATGACGGGGTATAACAACTTTTTTCATATATATGAACCCTATTTTTTTTTATCTCTATTCAAACAACATAATAATAAAACAATATTTGTATATCGTTTCAAAGAATGTTCAAGTAATTGAAAGCAAGCTAAAATACTGCAACATCATAAACAGTACATCAAGACGCAATTTTGTACACTACCAAGAACAAAATGATCAGCAGAAACAGTTAAGTATTCCTATTAATGTTTATAAACGAATTGCTGTAATAAAATCAAATGAAAACATATTTTGGATAAACCATTGAGGTTTCTAATCTGAAATTCACATTATTCATAAAAAAATCAGAATGAGAAATTATTGTATACTAGTATATTTAGTTTAATTTTTTTTGTGTGTGTTTTGTGATATTGTTTCTGATGTTATGCAAACATTTACATACATAAAAAAAAAATGTCAGTCATGGGGTGTGATTTACTTTTTTGTTGCGTTTTGTTCTCTTTTTTTCTCTAAAGTAGTGTAGATAAAATGATATTTGTAAGATATAATTTTTGGTAGTCATTCTTGTAACTCAAACGTGTAGGTTTTTGGCACCGGTTATTCGTGCATTTAAACTTCGTAATATTTGATTTGTATTTTCCACTGATGAGTCTTATCTAGACGCGTGTGGTGAACCCAATTATAAGCCTGGTATATTTGATGAGTTTGTACAACAACTGGGTCGATGTCATTGCTGGTGGACGTTTCGTTCCCGGGGACATTTGGCTTACTAAATTATTAGCCTAGTCTCTTTGTTGAGTGATTTAAAACCATATGCGAAAATCACTGGTGAATTATTCACTGCAAATCCTGTAAATAGCTATGCTACAGAACAAGTTAAAACCATAGACAGGAAATGCATCAATCAACTAGGTATTTTATGCTTTCCTTCGCTAGGAATATTTATTATCAGGAACATTTAAACAGTCAAACAAATGCAGTTACAAACGAATCGCCTTGTCCGAAAAATGTAAATTACTTCGCACTTCTCACTTTATAAGATGACCTTGACCTATGACCGAAGACTTAACTCTTGTAATGTTGTTAAAAATATGTAAAAATGGCCGTCTTAGGTCAACTATGTCAATTTTGACATGTGAATGACATCAAAGTCAAATCACATGAGACATTTCCGGACTTAATGTCCTGTTGACATCAACCTGGTCATCGTTTAATCGAATTAACTCAATTTTTAAAAGTTACTTAAATGTTACAATTTTGGCAATTTCAGGAGTCAAATGATGGCTCTTATCATACCCCGACATCCTCTACATAATGCCTACAACCTATGCAATTAGACGAGCCTCACAAAACGTAGGGTTAACGACATTGTCGAGTGTGATTAAACCTGATTTTTATAATAATACAATGCTTGAAGAAACGATTAATGTAAAAGTCAACAGATATAAATTTCGCATGACTTATTTCCATGTTTATACTTCTGAAAACGAGAAATCTTTTTAAAAATAGCGTATTCTGTTAAATTATTGGTTGATTGACAACATTCTATTAATGAGATGTTTCTATCTGACAGTAAATCCATTAAGATACGATACAACAACAAAACTGCAGGGTAATGTTTCATGAGTTTCAAATATAAACCATCGTCTTTTATGATCGGTTTTGTTTTCGACCATTACAGCTACATTAACAATGACAAGCGGATAAACAAGCCAAAAAAGGGAACGAAAGAAATAGAGACAACGTCCAAGGAATAAGGTTTTTTGTTTGCCAATTTTGGAATGGAATGATTTTAATTATTTCAGCTTGTATTACGTACACAATACAACTAAAGGTAAATGTACGATCTTCTACAATAGAAAAGTGTCTAAACAATTTGAGAAGATTTGAATAGTTCCGAGTTTGGTAAAAATATGAATAAATTAAACAAAGACAATCAATTATCTGCATTAACATGAAAATTCCTGAATGACAAAACTATGCATATAATTAAATTCCTTTATTTTAAATCTTCAGTTTTCGAATAATTGAATTGATTTTCAATCTAGTGGTATCAACACTAATTGCTATAAAATGCTTCATAAGTGACCCATGTGAATCTGACATTTTATATACCATGATGTCCTTCAAACTTGAGCTCCCTTTAACTAGCTATCCTGGTTTCTCCACTTTTTAATAACAGATTAATAAAAGCATAAAGTGTCTTGTTATTTAAACAATTAAAATTTATTTCAATGAATTTTCATAGTTTACTATTTGTAATGGTATTCTTTTTAATTTGGAATGGTTTTCGTTTTATGTTTTGTTAATAAGAAAAAAAAAAAAAAAAAACAACATTCAACAGATTTCGTCCCTTCCAAAAAGTCTATACCTAAGTATATTACATTATAATCAGACTGAATACGCCATCTCTTCAATCATAGTTTTTGGAACTTTTTTTTATCAAAACAAGTTAACATTATTGAAGAAACTAGCAAAACCAAAACATATTAACGATATTTATCGCATGAACACCCACCGAGTCTCATATTGATATGCAACAAACGTTTTCGCTGTATTTGATCGAAATCCAACAGTTTAATTGCTCAATATGTAGTTTTCTATGTTGTGATTTGTAAACTGTTGTTTGTCTTTTAGTGCTTTTTTTGTTTGTTTTTTTTTGCCACGTCGTTGACAGTTTGGTAAATGACTGTTGGTTTAAATTTCTATTTGGTATCTTTTGCCTCTTTTTTTTCTTAAATTTCTAGGAGGTGATATCCTAAATATCAATAAAATAAAAATTGTTAAAGTGATTTATATTCTTTCGTTAATTTTCATTATCGAATTAATTACAAATCATTACAAAAGAATTTGGTTGAGTTTACAGTAAATAGTTTGTAGATAACCAGAAGAGAAATAGAACGAAATGGGTTGAATAGGTTTTTACCCGCTTTGATATTATCTGGGACAGACATTCAGTCAGGAAATGCAGCAGACAGAACATTTAAGACAGACAGACAGATACCATAAACATATTGATATATAAATATATCAGCCAGAGTTTGAGCATGTTTTGCTATATGTATAAAAACAAGATTGACGAAAAAAGGTCATTTATTCAAAATCATAAAATGCAACAAATTACAATTTGCAAATAAAACATTTGACATAAAAGTTCATAATTAATATGCAATTATAATACATAATTAATACGAAATTACATCAACTAAAATCACATCAACTGAATAAATGACAAAGAATAGCAAAGGTGGGGAGAAAAATCTGCCCAACTAAAAAAAAAATATACTTACAAAACTACTTGTAAAGTTAAAATAAAGGGAGGTTTGCGGGTGGGAAATTTAAATTTACGCAATGTTTTAGAAACACAAGTTATCAAGACGAAAGTTAATGATAAAAGGAAGTGCACACATGGCACGTAAACTTGTGCTGACCCCGCAAGATCATTGACCAATAAGAAGTAAGGAATCCACTCACATGGTTTTCTACACGTGAAAAGGTGTTAAGACAATTAATCAAATAGTAATGTTAAACAAATCTGACCCACTGGTCACTACAGAGACATCGTAAAGTTTACAATATAAAGTTCTCATTCTTTATATCAGCTAAAGCTATTAAACTACATAATTAGTCTTCCCTGCTGTCTTAAATTATTTTATTCCGCTTCTTAATTAGCAAATAAAATTGGTTTTAAGACAGACAGACAAATACCATAAACATATTGATATATAAATATATCAGCCAGAGTTTGAGCTTGTTTTGCTATATGTATAAAAACAAGATTGACGAAAAAAGGTCATTTATTCAAAATCATAAAATGCGAAAAATTACAATTTGCAAATAAAACATTTGACATAAAAGTTCATAATTAATATGCAATTATAATACATAATTAATACGAAATTACATCAACTAAAATCACATCAACTGAAAAAATGACAAAGAATAGCAAAGGTGGGGAGAAAAATCTGCCACAAATACACTCTTACATTAAGAGTGGATCCCCCACCCGAGGGCTCTGGCGACGTGAATACAATCTATATACATAAAATTCATGTTATAAAAATCAATACATGTATTTCAATTTTATATATATATATATATATATATATATATATAAAAATAAAATACAAATTGCAGTTACTGACCAGGCAATGCTGACATCCTTAACTTGCTCTCAAAACAAATCACAAAACATATAATATTGTACACAACTGTAAAAATCAAAATTGAAATTAGCATTTCTTATGACAATGATTAATCAGAAGATAAATAAAACAGACAATGGTTCTTTATAGAAAAGTTAAATAACAGATATTAAATAATTAAGTCACACATGTTTTGGCAGGCAATGCTGACCCAAAACTGTGCAATAAATAACTTAAAAATTTTGCATCCTTATATATTTCATAAAACACTCGATTTCCATCTCCCCATCCCTTGAATCATGGAGTGGGAATTCCCTAGCTGCAGCAGAATGTTTTATAGCCGTAGCCAAACGGTATAACTCATCGTGCAAAATGACCCAATCTAACCTATGAACTACTCTAAGCTTTCTAAATTCTTCATCATAAAATTTGACTGCCTGAAAGCTACTCTCATAACCAAGTTTTCTCATATTATTACCATATTTAATCAGATCTAACATCATGTTCGGATACTTAGTAAGATAAATGGTCAAAAATATATCAAAGGCGTTATTCCATTGGTGCATGCTTGAAATTGCTTTTGGGTTCTCACAGAGAGCACCAATCAAAATCCTGGATTCGTGACGCGTTTTTATCGTGTAAAGAGTTCAGGCCCTCGCGAGTGGGAGAGTCGATCACGGAGAGGGACTGAATTATTCGGGTTAAAATTGAGTCAGATAATGATGGACATGTGTGACTGGACACGCAATATTTTCTGCACAAATCGGGATATAAATGGTTTTTGGATGCAGATCACTGTGTTTATAATATGTCACGGTTAAAGACATACCTTTCAACGTACTATTCTCATGATCAAATGATATGTCGCCAACTTGAAGCACCTGCTTTGTATCGGAGCCGCTTTTGGTCGATATCTCACCTACCCGTAAAAGACATAAAAGCAAGCAGAAACATAGCCAAAGGCTAATTGGTTGTCTACATTAACAATTACACACGGCAAAGAGTCAATTAATTTGATCAAAATGTCCTTAGTAATAGGTAGTCTAGAATCATTCTTGTTCAAATTCTGTACACCTTTCAAAATTTTATGAATAACAAACATGTCTGTGGATTAGGCCAACTATTTGATTTGTGCACAAAACTCAAAGCTGATATTGGGTGGCGATAGTTGATGGACTATAATTTCGTAAAATAAATTAGCAATAAAATGAGATAGGAGAATGTGGAAGATGGAAATGGTCTGCATTCAGCATAATACGCATTGTAAATAACTATTTATACAGTAGGATGTAGCATTAAAGATTGTTAACAACTTAGCAACTACAGAGTTAAAATTGCTCTGGAACTATTGTCTGTTTTGGAGACAACCATGGGGCAATCAGGCGCATTCGAGAGAGGAGATCACAAAAGACATTATGATTTCCTGGGATATGCTTGCTCGAAATTATATATTATGCTTTAAAGATGCTAATGAGTCTCATAATCACACTGACCTTGTTTTATTGATAATTTCAACTTGCAGAATTGTCAGTGAGATTTTCTAAAAATTTGCCCCATATCTCGTGCTTAGAAAAAGTTCCTTCACTGTTATATGAGGATCAATTTCAGGAGGCCAACTACCTGTGACCAGTCATTACCAAATACAGCTACAAATCCTCCATGTGCGGCATCGGAATAAAGTCTTAAAGTATCAGAAGACACCCAGTTGTCAAATAGAAAGCATAATTTTCCATTAAAATGTTCTATAAACTGACCAAGCCCTCATATCCGCTCTTGCTTCTGTAAGGTGATACGGAAATGAGGACAAGTGTGACCTAAAGTGAGATTAATTAATCTTCGCAAAAAGCTCGACCCGGTATGATAACACTGCATGCAAAATTTAATAAGCCAATCAAAGATTGCAAAAGAGCACTTTCGTTTGACGGAAACTAGCATATCATATATTTTCTCAATTTTATCAGAAGGTTGGCTATCATTTCATTAGAATCAATTTCGATGCCATAAATGGTTAAAACCGTGGTAGGAAATCGGGTTTTTTCATGTTTGATTGGCACTCCAATCGTTTTACATAATTTCAAAAAGGAATGCAGTTCATAGACACAAGCTTTACTACTTGCTTTACTAACAAAGACAAAATCATCTAGAAGATGGGAAACGTTAGAAATACCGAATGAACTGGTTAATATCCAATGAAGGGCAGTTGAAAATTTTTCAAATAACTGACACGATGAAGAAAGGCCCATGGGGAGACAAGTATCATAGTAGAATTTACTATTCCATGTAAAGCCTAAAAAATGGTAATCTTCTGGATTTATGGGCAATAAACGAAATGCATTTTCAACGTCCGCACGTGCCATCAGGGCTTTATGACCTTGACTTTGAACTAAATTAATGACATTTTCAATATTTTCATAAGATACCGAAGTATATTCAGCAGGGATTGACGAATTGACAGAATTTCCTTTAGGAAATGACAAATCATGTATAACACGGTATTGACCTGCTTTTTTTCGGTACAAGACCCAACGGGGAACAAATAAAATTAGGAAAGGGGCGAATTAAAGGACCTCTATACCGCCCTTTCTTTATTTCCTTTTCTATTTTTTCCGTCACAATTTCAGGTTTATCCAACGCACTTTGATGATTTTTACAAGTCAGAAATGAAATGTTTTCACCAGTAGCACCTAACTTAAAGCCCTCTGAAAATCCATTAATCAAAAATTCTCTTAGTTTCGGATCATAAAACTCTAAGTATGTACAACTACCGAATTGGAGGATTTATCCGAAGCTGCTCTCCTCTTTGATTGTTTTGCTCTAGGCATAGTTAAGTACTAGAGAAAAGAAAAAGAAAAAAAAAAATGTAACAAACCGCTGAATGTATACACAAAAAAAAAAAAAAAAATTAAATTGGTTTTAATAATGCATTAATATTGGTATGAAAATTGACAATTAGATTTAAATTCAATCGCAACCCAAAACTACATGTATCAACGTATTAGCAAACATAATAAATTGACAACATGAATTAAATATCAGCAAATATTTACCAAAGCTACATGTATAAAATAAAATACATGGCAATTATAACCTATAATAGGTTACAATGCAAAAATTATTATGTTCCAAACCAATATCACCGTGACAATATTAACTGAAGTAGCATGAGTTTCATGACGAAGCATAAAACATTAAAAAAAAAAAACGCTACATTAACACATATTTGACGAAGCAAATACACAGAGGGCATAAGTACAAGCAACCACGCCCTCCGCACCAGTTAAAATATCATCCACCTTACACCAAGCTAGTAAGGAAAATTGGTTTATTTGCAAAAATAAATACACAAAGCTCATAAGTACAAGCAACCACGACCTCTGCACCAATTAAAAAAACGGTCACCTTACCCAAGTAAGCAAGGATATCCTTTCATTTTCTAAGGAAAATTGGTTTGAAAAACAAAATATTAGAAAATGATAATCAATAAATGAAATAAAATAAGTGTTGGGTTGCGCCATATTAAGAAAAAAACATATTTTCATACCGTAAATACAAAGAAATTAATAACGTATGCATACATTAAAATAAACCACGTCTCATACAGATGCCTAAGGCGGATCTGATACTATTTGCAAACTTTAAAGTGCCTTTTTCATTTAAATGCACACCGTCATATGCTATCAGTGAATCAGACCACATGCCTCTATGATGCCAAAACGATAATTTGTCTATATTCTTTATGATCAATTTCACATGTGTATTTACTTCATTAACAAGTCCGTTGTAATTATATGGCCGATTCGCATTAAAACGGTGAAAAAGTTGACCGATAATAATATGTTTTACATCATAACCACCAATGATGAACTCTGCAAATGAAGTTATATCTCGAGCTAATCGCTTTGGGTCAACACTGCCATGCTTAATATCATTACCCCCAACTTGCAAAAATACAACATCGGGTTTATCATCAGCTATTATTTTATAATAAGCATGGTTGAAACATACATTTTGGACCTTGACGTACAGTGCCGCCACCAACACCAAATAGTTTTACTAAAATATCTCTTTCGTAAAGAGACAAATTTGACCAACCATTATGTTTATTGCATAAAACAAAATCATTTAGCATACGAACGAAAGAATGGCCAAAAACAACTGCACGTTTGTCCATAATGTAAGCAAAAAAGTAAAGTCAATTTAACAACTCAAATTATAAATACACAAAAATATGGTTCGCCTTTACCTCAAATTGCTGAAACAAATCAATCCAGGCTGGATCTTCCAGAAAAATTTGAATTTTACACAGATAAGTTCAAATTATACACAATTGATTAAAATTTACGCAATGTTTTAGAATCACAAGTTATCAAGACGAAAGTTAATGATAAAAGGAAGTGCACACATGGCACGCAAACTTGTGCTGACCCCGCAAGACCATTGACCAATAAGAAGTATAAAGAATCCACTCACATGGTTTTCTGCACGTGAAAAGGTGTTAAGACAATTAATCAAATAGTAATGTTAAACAAATCTGACCCACTGGTCACTACAGAGACATCGTAAAATTTACAATATAAAGTTCTCATTCTTTATATCAGTTAAAGCTATAAAACTACATAATTAATCTTCCCTGCTGTCTTAAATTATTTTATTCCGCTTCTTAATTAGCAAATAAAATTGGTTTTTTTGTCATGAACTTTCATATGTATAATTCATATAACTTAGATTCAACTGTGAATCGTTGCCTGAAGTTATTTGTTGTATTTTAGTAAATAAGATACTATAATTTATACAGTAGAATTACGGTTCGCAATTAAAAACTGCTTGTTAACAATGGGACAATCGGTGTATAACCAAGTTGCCAATTTCCTTTTAGTCGTTGCGCGTCGTTACTCCCATCCAGATGATCCCACCTTTAAATCAACTACTCGCTGTTTTAGCAAGTTTTCGTCTTTGTTCGTTATTGGGTTAAATCCTATAGAATTAATTTCATGCAAGTTCATGGGGACATTCTTGAAAAATAATTAGCCGTTTCAACAATTTACTCTATCTTTTTTTTCACCTGTAAATCTTACACTCAACTTTACTATTAGATTTTTGAAAATATGTATGTTGTTGATATTAGATATTTTAATAAATTTTATAGGAATATGAACGAATTTGACAAAAAAAAAAACAAAAAAAAAAACACAACATGTATTATTTTGACATTATGTTTCAGGATTCTGTACCCTGTAATTGTTTCAATGCTAAACATATATGGGAATCTTATAGAAATCCTACAACAATTCCCCTTGTTTTTATATGTTTAATCATTCAGTACTAAATGGATAGAGGATTACTGCATGCAGTGCTAAATTGCATATATAGATATAGTTAACACGAAACAAATATGAACCTGTTCAAGTACACCTTCTATAGTGACTCAGCACGAGGTGTTTTGGATTCTAAAGGGTGTGTAGAACGGTTTGTTAAAAACTTCTGCTTACATAACATGGACAAACAATTGAGTAATTTATGTTTAAAATGTTATAACGAAAATGTCTGTTATAAAGTCTATTTATCTTGTTTAAAATTCTTGACTTGATTTGCCACAAAATCCCAATTTTCCATTAAATGCAATGAAACCATAAATATTAATTCTGTGAACGACGTTCCCATTTGTATATTTTCCAAATTTCAAATCTCTTATATTCTATATTTTAACTGTTTTGATATCATTGTACTTTCAAATAATGTAATACACAGGCATACAGAAGGAGTCATAAACCTTAATATTTAACTCCTCAAAGATACAAGGATTATCTTTTGGTATGCCAGACGCGCGTTTCGTCTTCATAAAACTAATCGGTTGCGCTAAAATCAAGACAAATACCTTTTAATATTCTAGTTTATCGACTTTGTACGGACAACATTTTACTATGGTTATACCTTGTCGCCAGGGTCTATCTTTAAATAGTTCAGGACAATGTTATATGTACAAATCAAGTCTACTTAGAGCGTATTTTCGTCTAATTACTAGCCATCTTGTAGCGCCATAATAGTCAAAACTTATACTATTCATAACAGATTAATGTTTCAAACGAATATATTGTTTGGTCAAACAGGCTTTTCCAAATCATTGCACAAAAATTCACGTTAATACACATAGGTGTAAATTAAGTCAGGAATATGACAGTTGTTATCCATTCGTTCGATGTGTTTGAGCTTTTGATTTTGCCATTTAATTAGGGACTTTCCTTTTTGAATTTTCCTTGGAGTTCATTATTTTTGTGATTTTACTTTTTCATGCTTATCCATAGTTGCTAGTAAACGGAATCAAAACATTATATTTTTGTTAACATTTACTTCACACATAATAGTGACTAAAAGTACATAAAGATTCTTTCTATTTGTTCGAAATTAACTAAAAATAGAAAATAACCCGAGATGACGCATTCGCATAATAAAATAACTTTTATGTACTGTCTTAATAAAGCGAAGGTTACCGTCAATTTATATCAATCGATAAAAACATTACAGAAAGACAATCTCTTGTCTCTATCAACTAGTCCATTTTTCCGAGATTTTCCGGATACGCTTTGGAATCTGAACAGTCATCAGTTAACTTCTTTTGATTTCTGCTTTTCACATAAATTTTGTCTACGTAATTCATTTTATTTATAAAAAAAATTATTGACAACAAATCTTTATGGGTAATATTATCAAATTTTATTTTACACGCTTCATTTTTAGTTTGCTTTGTTGTTTCATAAATAGAATACGATTAAGGTTACACAAGTACTTGTATCCGATGCAACTTTGGCCGGATGCATCCTTTAAAAAAAGGGAGAGATGTGTCTAGAGTGCAAACAAAAACCGTTAGTCGAGAAAGGCAGATGACACCAATGACATATAGAATAATGGCATTTTTGTTTTTGATACTGACTTCATCAACAAGAATATCAAGCGAGCCCGCTAGGGCGAGCTGATATTCGAGCTGATGAAATCAATATCAAAAAATAAAATGTCATTATTCTATTTATCGGCAATTTCTCTTAAACTGTATGTTTTTTTTTTATCATAATATGAAGTAAAATGAAATAGTAAGTAAAACTACTTTTACGAGTACAAAACGTTTGGCTAGTTGTTCGGTTGTATGAATGAAGTCACGTGCATTTCATTGATAACTTGACACGGATGGACTTCAGCACGTGACGTTGCTGCACTGATTCATGACGTCATTGGCTTATATTTTCAAGTATCAAGTCCTGTCCATGATCTTTTAAAATATTAGGCATTAAGATCGAAGGAAAAATGTACAAATTGCCGATAAAGGTATATATTTTTCCGGCTACAGAAGTTAACAGTCAACAACAGACAGATGTCTAAACCATATGTCAAACTCTTTTAAAATCGCCCACAATACAGTCGGAAAGCTGACCCCGGTTTGACCCCATTTCTTAAAGCAACAATGGAAGTCATGTGATTACCATATATGGGCATTTTTTTACAAAAAAAAGTGAAGCCCGTTTTTTTGAATTTGTAGTTTTTTGCATGAATTAAAACTAATTTGTTTTAAGTGAACATTCTTGAGTATATAAGAAATATATTGATCCACTCAATTATGGATTAAACTAATTTTTTCTCTCAAAATATGTCTTCAAAGTCTAGGTGTTGACCAAAAAAATCGGTCACTGGAAATTTAAATCGTAATTTTCTTTCTTAACTTCTCGGGAAGCTATGCTGAATTTAAATTATGTTATGTAACATAACTTTGACTATGATATGTCAAATTTGTGCCACTTAATACGCTGTAATACGCAAATGTGCCACTTCGATGTGTCGATATTTCTGACGAAGCGGGGCCGATAGTAATTTACGAGTTACGTCCCTTTGTTTGACACTCTCATGATCAAACTATTATTATATTAAGCACCATATGCTGTTATTTACATGAGGATATTATTAAAATAATTTTATTGAATATATTTTGATACTAAAGACATGTGCAAAAAAATTAGCGAAACACATTTTATCACTTTTCAGAACTCAGTCTCAGTGAAATTCTCAAATAGGCCCTAGGCTATGTCAGTATGTGCCATAATATTGTTATTCCAAGAGTTAATTTAATATTTATATTTTGGTAAGTATTTATACTGCTGTAACCAAATTATTTCAACACAGAATATAAATTTCTACTTTAATCATACAAGGGTAGCCAAAATATTTATGAATAATGGATCAAGACAGGATTAAAATGATCAAATACAGGAACTCCTTTTCATTACTGATACCTGATCCTACCTTTTCATTTAAACTTAAACGAGACCATAATGAAAGTATTCTGAATGTAAATTCTTCATTATTTGAAATAAAAGGAAATTAGTTTGCAATTCTCGTATGAACAAACTAAATATAACAATAAATTTTGTCTCACTGATTCCATGCAGATTCTAATGAATGGACTCAAATTATAAAAAAAGCACTAAACCAATAAATAAATGGTTCTAATCATGAATTTGAAAATAGATAAGAGCAAAAGACTGGGTCTAATATTTTCTTCTTCTATTTAATTTTTTTAACAATTATGCATTTTATATTTATATAAAAGTATTTCAGAGCAGATTCTGAGTGCTAAGTCAACAATATTATGTTTTAGATCACAAGTCATAAGTAAGACTTAGTTACACTTCATGTCAGTATGAACATGCTTTGAATAAGAGTGATTAAAATGCTAGTCTGAAATAGATTGTTTTAAGTTGATATTTAGGACAAGACTTTTTCATTTACCTTTGGCAGTTTTGCAGGATTACTTCATCACAAATTTTTTTATAATATTATAAACAATGAATGAGTTTTGGTTAAGGTTGTGTAAAGAAAGTATACGATTTCCTTACCTTGTTTTAGTTAAGTCAAACAATTAACTGACTTAAAGAGAATAATTAATCCAGTCAAATATTCACAGCTGAACTCGCCATTGCTTTTTCAAACAAACACACTAAATGTGTGTACATTGTGTACAGATGCAAGTTGACATCGATGTGTAAGATAAAAAAAAACTACAATGTCAAAAAATGTCTTTCGTTTGGAATTTAGTTCGAACGGGGTTTCCTAAGGGGTGATAGAACGTTAGACTTGATTTTTGTTTTAACTTTGAGATACTTGCTATTAATTGTTTATATAGTTTGTATATTCTTTGTTTATCTGGAAAAAATGAAGAAAAAATAACAGACAACTTCGCATAATTCTTAAACGACGAT
Source organism: Mytilus coruscus (assembly GCA_017311375.1). Classification (NCBI taxonomy): domain Eukaryota; kingdom Metazoa; phylum Mollusca; class Bivalvia; order Mytilida; family Mytilidae; genus Mytilus; species Mytilus coruscus. The sequence continues at coordinate 47,095,482 of CM029596.1, read as the reverse complement.
CATACTTTATTATTAGGCATTACGTTATTTTTAATTTAAAAGACGGACAATTTATAACATGTTTAAGTATTATTTTCTTTGATAATAAGAACCATGCTTGAAAAATCGAAAGAAATCTATTTCTGACCCTAATGGCAAGTAAGAAACAGAAAAAGAAAAATTCCAAATTGGCGCCAAATTATAGACCAGCAATTAGAGATAATAGTCTTGAATTATTTAAAGGACATAAATCGACGCCGGATTCCTAATTTTAAACAGTTGTGTAGTATATTATGTAAAAGTAAATGTGTATAATATATTTTATCTAAATCAAAAAATATCTTTGGATAAAACTTTGATTTTCGTTCGTTAATTCCTACGAGGGCAAATTCACCTTACTTTTTGTCGGTTAGTGGACCATAATTATATACAGTTGTAATTGTATTTCACTGAACAGAAAATGTCCTGTGCGTATACATATTTGCATAATAGCATATTTATGTAAAAAAGAATTGTTATGGTACCGACTTAATTTTTTCGCATAGATCTTCCTTTTTTGACATTTCATAGAATATATGAATAATTTAACAGTAACTGAAGCAAGGAAGAGAACAGAATAAGTGTTTGTTATTAAATACAGCATCCCAAACTAAGTTGACTAATGCAGCATATGTTGGTTCGATTGATTTAAGTGGTTATGATGATTACATTTTAAAAAAAAACATTGAAAGTAAAATTAATAAAATTAAGTACCGTAATATGGTTCTATTATAAGATAACAGTAACGCTTGGTAATGTCCGATAAGTAAGAATATACTATATATTTCTAAAATATTAAATTTTCCAAGGACAGTGACTTGGTAACATTAAGTGCAAATTGGTAAACCCACCATTCATGTTTCAGTGAAAAGTTACAGTAAACGTCATTCAGTAAAACATTTAACCATTTTAACAGTGATTAATCAGCAATAACTCGTGTTTTCTTTTAAAAACAAGACAAAGAAATGACTGTAGACACAAACATCCAAGATCATGATCCAAACAATAACAGTTTGTCTCCTAATTTATAAGGTTAATTTATACTTGTAACACATGTCTCTCGCGATGTGTCTCCTCTGCATAAATCTCACCACTCGAAAAATTACGTTTGAAGCAGATGTAAAATGTATTGTTAAAACTGAATCTGGTTTTCAATTCAATTTAACTATCCATTATGATAGAAAACGATTAGAACTTGACAAATAATTTACAATTTATAATTGGTTTGTGCGTGTTTTTCAATTATCATGCTGGCGCAAAGTCTGTGAAAGTTATTAACTTTGCTTGTCAACCGTATTTGAACTGGATTGACAAAACATGTTTCGGTTTAATATAGATCAGATTGTACTTTGACAAGAAACCTATTTCATGTACAAACAGATACCAATATACCAATAAGTCACAAAATTCCTAACAAAATAAATTAAATCTAATGTAATTCTTATTGTATAAGAACTGCCATTTCGTTAAGTTGAGAAAAAATGGAATGTGTGTGTTAATAACCAATTGCATAACAAAAGACTGTAGTAAATAGAATAGTGCCGGGATATTAGATAAAAAACAAGAAAAAACTGGAAATCAAATATTCAATGAAAATTTAGTTGATATAAAATTGATCGAGAATGTATATTTCAATAAGTACTTCGTTTTGATTTAACGTTCGATGATTGTTAAAGGTTAAGCAACATATTTATGATTTAAACCTGCATATATTATAAATGAAAATTAGTAGAAGACGATAAAACAAATATTGATACTGACAAATTATAAACTCATGCTAGAAAAAGGGAATAAGACTTCGCATATCCCATAAATATAATAGATAGAATAATCCCTAATAGTAGTATGCGTTCAACAGCAAAACCATCATTTCGAACTGTTATAACTATCTCTATGATAAATTACCCTCTTACGCTATTGCGTGATCCCTAATAATTTTATATCACATAGACGCATATTTCATAGGAGTAAAACTATGGGCGTCACATGTGAAACAGGATCTGCTTACCCTTCCGAAGCACCGGAAATCCTTCTGGGTTTTTGTAGGGTTCGTTCTGTCTTTAGTTTTCTAGGTTGTGTTTTGTATGTATACTATTATTTGCCTTTAAGTCTTTTTTTGCAATGGTGTTGTCAGTTTATCATCGACTTGAGTTTGACTATCCCTTTGGTATCTTCCGCCTCTATCTTACCTGTAGTGCCAGTTTGTATCAATGCCACTAACAAGGTTATTTAACAGCTTCATGTATACCAGTACTGATTGATATTTTAGTCTTAAATAAATGATTTTTTTTATTAGTTGTTATTGGCTTTGAACTAGTTGTCAGTAACTGCGACTACTCTCAGATCTGTACTTCGTGTCTTTTTGTTGTTAGGAATTTATAAATACCCTGCCACGTCCGGTCTGTGTTTTTCTTAAATGTTTTTCTTCTTTGTATCGATCTGATGAGTTATTGCCTTTTCAACTGATTTCTATAGTTCCTTTTTATGTTGCGCTGTAAAACCCACACTGGTTAGGGGAGGTTGAGTGCTAACAAATATGTTTAACCCCGCCACGTTCTTTATGTGACTGTCCTAAGTCAAGAGCCTGAAGTTCCTTGGTTTTCGTTGGTTCATGTTTGTATTTGTTTTTCGTAAATTGTTTTGTAATTAATTAGGCCGTTAGTTTTCTCAATTGAATTTTTTTTTCATTCCAGGTCCTTTAATAGCCGACTATATGGTATAGGTTTTTCTCATTGTTGAAGGTCGTACGGTTGCCTATAATTATTTTCATCCGCTTCATTTTAACTTTTGTAGATAGTTTTATCATTGGCAATCATACCACTTCACCTTATTTTTATATTTAAGATCGATAATATTAATATTTTGTGTTCAAATACAACGTAATTCATATTTTGTCCTTAATGGAAAAGGAAGAAAAAAATGTTAAATATATATGTAGAATTTTTTAACATTTGCTTCAACACTAACGTGCTCATTGTGCAATTGTACAAAACTGTCTGAGCAACATGGACCAACAAACCAGTACAAACATAGTGCACATGACGTAAGCAATCTTTTATTTAAATTTTTACCACAAAATGTTACATAAAACAGTAACCTAGGTTGATTTTATAATATGACACTTTATGACCGATTATCCTTATCCAAATATGAGATAGTTGTTGATTTATTTTAAACTTTTGAACCTCCAAAGGAGGACGCCTTTTGTGTATTTAAATATTCCTATTTTTGATAGGGCTAGATGGTCTGAGACATGACTGTTGATAATAGTGACAGGTGAATGCTTCATGTACTGATGGTGCCAGAGATAAGCCGGGATCAAGCTGTCTGCTGTTTAAAACTTAGCAAATCATATTTTTATATATAAAAATGAAGAAGAAAAACAAACAAAACAATTAGTAGAAGAAAACATACAACAATATAGGAAAACAATGATACAATAGACCTGCTTTTCTACATTTTTTTTATGCTAGTACTAATTGGAATGTCTAGTAAAGCAAAGGAAGAAATACGTATCCTTAAAACGTCTAGCACAGATAAGGTTGAAATATTGTTCATTGGAAAGTCTAGTATAGCACAGGAAGAGATACTGATCCCTCAAACGTCTAGCATAGAGAAGAATGAGATATTGCTCATTGGAAAGTCGAAGTAAAATAAAAGAATAGATACTGAGTCTTGAAACGTCTAGCATGGAGAAGGATGAGATATTGCTCATTGGAAAGTCTAGTAAAGCAAAGGAAGAGACAGTGCTCATTGAAATGTCTAGAACAAATGAAAAGCACAGGAAAAGATACTTATTATTGGGATGTCTATTAAAGCAAAGGAAGATATATTTCACCTTTAAAGGAAGAGACCTTGCTACTTTGAATATCTAGCAAAGAAAAGAAAAGAATATTATAATATGAAAACTTAAAAAGTAAGTGTTTACTATTATACCAGTTTTTTTTTTTCGATACAGTACGTTAATAACTGATATCCTAGAGATTATTTATTATTAAGATGTTTATTAATTTTCAGTAATGAAACATTTATTTGAATATAAGAAATTATGGTTAGATATATGAAAAACAATACTGATGTTAAAGAAGGGTATAATATACCAAGGGATAATAAAACAACCATAAATCAAAAAATGACAGAAAACCCAGAAAAAAGAAAAAAGACGAACATCCAAACAATTTATAAAGTACTGCTCAAGTAACAATCAATGGTTGAGCAACACGAACTCCATCATATGGAGTTAATTAAGTGAACACAGGTGACATTAAAGTTTTGACAATTCCTACACCACTAGAGTCATCCCTTAGTGGCCCTTTTAAAATAAGTATCAGACAATAAATCTCATTCAGCGATGTTCAAAACGAAGAGAAGAGGACGGAATTGTGACTACGATGACACAACAATTCGATTATTAATAATGTGCCAGTACTTCGGTACTGGAATGAAAATATGTATATGTTTGATTAAAATTGCCTGTTAAAACATTTTTGAAATCATTTAAAATCAAGGAATCACCCTCAAGCATAGCTCTGATTCCTTGCCTGGGTTTGGCTTTACTTTTGGTCCTTTTTGTTTTTTTATCACTTCTTGAACGTTGTATTAAGTTTTTGATATTCAAATATGTTGGCTCCTGCCATCACGTAAGAGACTTCAATTGTCGAAATGCGTATCTGGTGCAATAAAATTGGTACTTTTAATGTTATTGTAGGAAGACCAAAATGTTTCTTTTTATTTGTTTGGCATCAAAAGTTAAATTCTGTACAAATCCATTCTGGGTAATGCACACTTTAGTATTTCCTTGACTTTTTTTATGACGTTGCTGTTTTAAATCTACTCCGAACTACAAATACCTATATTTGAGTGCAGAACGAGGTTGTTACATATCAACATGTTCTAAAATACTTTGAACATGTTGCAGCAAGAGTTTAACATTTTTTGACATGGTATTTTTATCATGGTTTCGTTTGCACTTTGGTTTTCATAATCTTGGATACCGATGTAATAAAGTTAAATGCTTTCCCTGTATAGATTTTTTATTGTATGTTTTACATGTATCCTTTTCGGATGACATTGATAGCATAGGGGACAGCTGAGATCGTTAGCAAACACTTAACCCCGACATTTGTCAAATTGCCTGTCCTAAGTAAGGAGCCTATACAGTGATTATCGTTTGTTATATCTTGTTGTTGTTGGCATTCAGGGAGATTGGTATTGATGGCAGATATTTGGTCATAAAATCATTCAAAACTTTTCCAGACTTTCGCGGATTTAAAGATTAACAGTTTGTACAGACACGTGTTATTATTTAAGACTTATTTTAACTTAAAGATGTTTTTAGTTTTTTAGTTTTGTGTCATTGGAATGCCTTCTCATTGACGAACAACTTACTCATCCTTTTGTTCATATTTAAAGAAAAATTACAGCGTGTTTCAATGAATATATCAATAAGGAGAAAATTTATGATTCCCAACGATACAATTAACACCACAGGTCACCGTATGTCTTCTGTAACAAGATAAGAGAAGACTTTTTATTACAATAAGTACAATTATGCTATAGCATATATAAATTATAACATAATTGTGTGTAGTGATCATACCCATGCCGTATAGTAAGCGATAAATGAGGCCCGGGATGCCAAATGTGAAACAATTTGAAACAATCAATGCTTAAGCATATTTAAATTATAACATAGTCGTGTGTAATGTTCAAACCCATTCCGTATAGTAAGCAAAAATGACACCCGGAATGAAAATCAATGGTCTGGTTCATTCTAATAAAAAAAAAAAAAAAATAACGAGGACAGTAAGTACTAACCATCGACAACCACTTGATAACTGGCATGCGACTTGAGATAGGCACATAATTAAGATGTTCATGATATCGTATACGATTTTAAAGTATGGCTTAAACAATCATTTTAAGTGTGCATATTGCTCTAATTTCAACAAGAAGTTATAAAACAATTTGGTTATCTTAAGTGAGAATACCATACCCTATACACGCATGAATACAACAAAATACAACGTTGAATATGTTTAAAAGTAATGAAATTATCATCAGACCCTTTATTTATCTAAATGGAATTGATTAGAAAAGATGATTAAATTTTATCCACATTTGTAAGATCTACATGCAAATGTACATTTTAAATCTGCAACTTGTAAATGTATTAATTTATACCAATGCAGAAACTTGTTTTAAATTCCGTCCGTCTGACATCACTTCATTGTCGCATGAATATCGGCGGAAGTTTTGTTTTAAAGGTTCGTCTAATGTTATCGCGTTTGAAAACATTACTTTAGTAGAAGAGACTTGTATCTTATTTCGGTGTTGTGTATCCATTTTTATCTATGATTATTTATTGTGACTTTGATATCATCTTCAACTTTAATCAACATGTGAACCATGTTCAATTTTTTCAATTATTTGGAAATCAAAAAGAATGTCATATTTCAAATAAAACATGTGAACTACATTTTTTTAAAGTGTTATTGATAATCATAATTGTGTGTAGATATTATTTTAATTGATTATTTCCAAAACTATGAAACAATTTGGGTAATTGTACCACAAATAAATAAACTGGATACATTTGAGTTTAATTTTTTATACTCTGCACAAAAGAGTCATGTTATTTGAAATAGCACTATATTTAAGCCTGCTAACTTTATACGATAGTAAAACTTGCAAACCTTCATCTTCGCTATTTTTTGGAAGATCATTCAATTCTTTTCAATAAATTTTTGATACTGAGAGACTATAATAGTGATGTAAATGTAGTTTGCTATTGATTTGCGTCTAATACCTGACAAGGTTTTTTTCACCTTATCTGCATCTACAAAAATGATCACCAAGACACGATCTACAAATAAGTCATCATGGCCGAAACCGTCAATCGATTTCTCATTGGATTTCTTTGCTCTTTAATGACAATGTTTACCATTGTTTTTGCGTTTTTGCTCATTATCTTGAAAACTATAAAAGGAAAGTAGACACTTTAAATAGCAAAAATGGTCAGCAAGGCAAGATCTACACATCAGCTTAGATCGGTAGTAGAATCTTCATAAGAGTGATTGCCCTTAAATGACTATTGTTTACCCCTTTTTGTGTTTTGGCAAAAACCTAAAAAGATAGAGAGTTATTGTAATCAGAAAAAAAAAATTATTAGCAAATCAGGGTAAAAGAAAAATAAAATTTGGTCTTGAATTCTATTCTTGTCGACAAAGTTTGAGAGAGTCCATTGTTGAAGATACACATATACCTAGGTAACACAGGCTTGTCAATCCAAGACACTTATTTAATTTCCAGAGTTCTTTTCGAGGGAATATATTTGTTGATGGTTGATACGGTGTGTGTTATTACATACCTAAAGTAGATTTTTTCACGTGAATGACGACTTCGTACAGATAAGGGTTTGATAAAGTCTTTGCAACCATGACTGATATCGATATCATCACGGATGGCTAATACAGAACGGTTGCTATTGATTGTATTACCCATGAAATATTCTTCTTTTATTACTAAGTACAAAAAATGTATATAATAATTTCAAATATCAGCTTTTGATAAAGGACATAATTATTTAGTTATACTGAACTAAAATGAAAATTAACTTTTCAAGCCAACTAGTTATTTCTTCGACGCGCAAGGGTTATTTTTACTAATTGTATATCACAAGACAATTAGTTTGCCTTCGCTCTGTTTGCGTTATTTATTTTAAAGGGAAAAACCTGCCATAATATATTCTATATTTTTATTATGGCCACTATAGGTAAGTATAATAATACATCTTAATAATTTCTACTATCACACAACTACTAAAACGTACAGTTGTGATATAATAAATACCTATATAAAAATGCTGATTGACGTTGTTACAGATCAACCAACATGTTTTAAAGTACTTTGAGCATGTTTCAACAACAGTTTAACATTCTTTGAGATGGTATTGTTTATCATGTTTCGTTTGTACTTTGGTTTTTATAATCTGGGATACCGATATTATTAAGTTAAGTGCTTTTCCTGTACAGATTTATTATTATATGTTCTTACATTTATATGTACCCTTATTGGATGTACATACCTATACATAATCAATGATAAGACATTCATAGTATACAAAGATAATATTGAGCATATTTTTTTAGAATAAGTTCGTACATCAAAGATCCTGGAAAAATTATTAAATGAAAAACGTTGTAAGTTTCTGTAATATACAGAGATAATATATTAAGACACTATTTTCAGAAAAATACCGTACACCAAAGAACATTGAAAAAATGCAGTTTATAAAACACTATATTGTAAGCGACTACAAAAATGAGATATAAAAACTTCTATTCTTAATTCAATTTATCGCTGATGTTTTGCACTTCCGTTTTCCCTGAAGAATTTTTTTATCTGTGCTATGTTCACTTGCTACATCTACACATCACATACTGTTTCTTGCAGTGGCACCATTTCTGGCTTATCTGTGAACTGGAAACGAATTATAATAGTAAATATATCATTATATCGAGACTCTGGTTGAAATACAACTTGATACATGGCATAAACACTGTTGTTAAAACCGTCAGTAAACCTCAATGTTTTTCAATTAAATTGTGTTGTTTGGTTGCTGATTTATTTTCAACATTTGCTTTCATTCATAAACTTCGTCCTGAATATGCATGAAATATTTGCCACTGGACGCTAAGCAACCAACAATCAATCAATCAATCATTCATAAACTCATTTACTTGGTAAATGGTAAAATTAAATGAACAAACAGTTCACTAGTATAGTTGACTATATATAGTTGCTTTATTTATAAAGAATATCTGATGATATGCGACATTGACAAACTGATATAATCCACCATGAAAATTGCAAAAGTTTGCTGAAGAAAACGAGAAAAATAAGATTCAATGTATTATAAAAACAATACTAGTACCTTAAACTATTTTAAGCAAAATGTTAATTCGATTTTTCAATGATATTAACCATCTTTAAATAAAGTGACATTCCATAAAATAAATTTCATGAAGATAAATAGTTTGTTTCGTCTTTCTTTTTGTCAAATCATTTAAAATATTAAAAGAAACCACGACATAGATATGACAAAATAATCTGAAAATATCCATCTTCAAAAAAGTTAAACTGTGCTATTTTTCAATTAGTATTTCTGGATTGTCCTTGCGTTTTTGAAATTCGCCCTTTAACTTTGTATTTATTTCCTTCTAATATTTAAGAATTTACGCAAGCTTTCATATGAATATTAATTGAGTCTAAATTAGTCAACAGGGACAAACAGGAGCCAGATTCATCAAATTACATAATTTAATCACAATTTTAGTAACAAACCTTTTTGTGACAATCGTCAGCCATATTTTCAGTGACGGTATAATGTGTAGATGAACAGCGATGTTTTCTTCGCCCGCTTCCATACATCAACCAATGTTGATCCCATTTACGTTTCAAAATTGCAGTGATCTAAATCAAAATAAAAGAAGCTATAGTGAAACGATTTTGTCTTTTCATGTTTTAAAATTAGTGATTTATTTTTATTTTCAAGGCAAAGATAGTCATTATATAGATGAACAGCTGTTATCAGAGCTCCTGAAAATTATTAGTTTTATATGAAAGTGTCAATACACGAGGCGGGTACGAGACCACGGAGGCAGTTGGGTATATAATTGAACAGTTTGTTAAACTTCTTTTTTATTTACATTTTCATGTATATATTAATGATCGACCTGTTTTCCTAGAGAATGTTATAAAAACTGAAAAATGATTTGTCTATGTAAGAAAAGTTCTTTCACTTTTCATAATTATAGTAGCACGGAGTTTTGTTATTCAAACACAAGTAGTATGCAGTCTTAAAGTGTATTTATAATGGAATCTGAAACACAATTCTGTCCAATTTTGTTGTTTCATAGGTCTTAAGGACAAAGCGGTTTTTTTTCAAACATGCTTTTAATTGTCCATTATACCTTTCATGGAATTTATTGCGATGTATTTTCAAGATTTAAACTCTTTTCACGAATACCAGTTGTTCTGTTGCTTCTGACTCACTTTATTATAACTATCAGCTTCATGTCGTATTTCATGTGTGAATGAGCATATGGCATTTATAAATACTCATTAAAAAGGTGACACAACACTTTAAATGTTCATGGGATCCGATGTAAAACCAAATAAGCCATTTTGATCGTTCATAACTTCTACAATAGAGCGATCCATTTCTAAAGTTGGATTATTATTGGATCAGCGCTTTCGTTTTTATATTTTGAAATTATCTTTTTGTATCTTGCTTTTTATTAACAAATATTTATGATTGAAATTTGGGAAGAAGTTTGTGCCAAAAAGCATCATTTCGCACCACAGTTTATTTGCGCCAATGCTACTTTAGCGCCACTAGTTTGCAAAATACCTAGTAGCATTTGCATCAAACACAAAATATACCATTGTGTCTATTCTGATTAAAACCTTACTTTTTATTTAAACAATGAGTCTACCCACATTTTAAGGACCGTTATTTTGCGCTTGATTGAAGGCTGATATTTATAGCTTTTTACAATCGCTTATACTTTGTTCTGAATTATGTTGCTTTTGTACTGCGTTATTTAAACAAGGACGTGTATTATAGTATAAAACCATCGGAAATACTTTTGACAACCCTTGTCATTATAAAACTAACCAAAATCTAACAAATCTTTGGTATAAGCAATCACTGAAGTGGTCAAATGCTACTGCATCAACGAAAAACCCCAAAATTAAAAACTTATATCCAACGGCCGAGTTCTTAAATTTCCAATTGACATCTTTGGCCCTTAAATTTAAAACATACTACCAAGAACTGACTTCATCATATAGAACTAAATTTTGAAGAAGTTAAAACTGTACTAAAACAATCTAGGAACATTTTTTTTTTCTTTCCGAAAAAGGAAATTGGAACCTTTATTTTGATAAAGGATATGACTATGTCGTCTGTACTTTTAATACCATCGACGTATCATTATCGTAACAGTACTCGGATGCATACGGTTTACTAAAAAGAAATAATTGTGAGCAAAGATACGTTGAACCTACGTGTCAATTATTCTATTGTGAGATACTATTGATAAATCATGAAACAAATTTTATCAAGTAAGGTAAACTTGTAATAATAAAACCTATAAAGGCAATGACAGGATATATCTGAAATCTGCAAATAAGGGGAAATAAAAAAAACTTACCTCGCTATTACAAAAGCAATACATGATGGATACAAACGAACCCTGGAAAGTAAAACAAACAAATTATCAACTGATTTGTTTTCTTTAACATACATAGGAGTCCTTAGTGATATTTTAAGCTGTAGTGATTTCATTTTTCCTTTTTGTTTTGTTTGGTTTGCATTGACTTACCATGAGACTTATATAGTTCCTATGTGTCGATGTTGGTTTGATTATGTTTTCGAAAGAACTATTGTTCTGATGTTTTCAAATGTTTTCTGTCTTTTAAGTGTTGCTTTGGAAGCCATATTTGTTTATATGAAGAGTAAAATAAGAGTAAAACGACAATGATCATTCGGCGATCATTAAATCTCTTTATTTAATGTTATTCCATTTCCTGTTCTTACAACTAATGAGTATTGTATAATCTGGTAATTACAGATACATTAATTCTACGATTATTGTATTTCTAACTGTTCATTGACCAGTGTTACAATTTATAAAACGTTATTGAAACAAATGATCTATTACAGAACTGTGTATTTACATCACGCTTCAGAAATAGTACCACTTGTCACAGGTTTGAAAATGCTTCCTCATATCTTGTGGGAAAACAATTATTTACGCAGTTCGGTTACGATAAATGAGGTCTGCGAATAATGTAATGGAAAAAAATAGATGTTGCCGTAAGTCCTTTAAGTAGTATGAAAGAGAGGCGACAGATATCAAAGGGATATTCCAACTTATAAGTCGAAAACAAAAAAACTATGATTGTGTTTACCTAACTTCTATAGAAAGTATCTGACTTTTTCCTTTATTTTTAGGTGGTAACGACTGCGTTTTCTATCAGAACTTCCTTAATAAAGTGTTTCTGCTTACAGTGTTGCTATTCAACCACGAGTTTGAAATGTTCATTTGAGAGTTCGTATGTTTTGCGGACGCCATCATGATTTGGTTGACCGTTACGTAATATATGTATCAGAAACATTTATTGAACTGGAGACAGAGCTTCAGTTAAAACCATCAACAAACTGTTTGTTAAATACCTATCATCATATGGATATTTAGAATTCTGTGTTGTAAAGGTTATATAATGAACAAATTGTATGATACTGATTTCCCTGCGCAAGACACGTGTTGAACATTACATGTCGTTATCTCATAAAGATTCAACTAAGCAAGAACTACACAGATACAGACTTTACCAAAAAATGGAACAATGGCAATTTATCAATATTGAAGGCTTTCATAAAAAAAAAATTCTTCATAATAGATGTTTAATATATATATTTTATATCCATTGGACATTCCCCGTTTCCATTCTCAATTTTATTAAACTTATTTCCATTTACATAGGTCTTAGCATACGGGAACAATACCTGCAGTGAAGTCAAAACTGCCACAGAATACAAATAGATATCTGTGAAATCCGAATTTTCACTTGGTCTCATTGGTAATACAAGATACTGTAATCCTAGTAATGGAAGTAACACCAAAGTGGCTCTTGCTGCTTTCCTAAAAAATAAATTTGTAGATACTGTGACTTCAGCAACCGAAATAGTATAGGCAACTTGAAAACTTATTGAAGCATTCTTTTAATCTATTTTAATCTTATTAGAAAAAAACATGGGATGACTAGGGTAAAATAATAATAATACATTATTTCCAAAAGCAATACAGCTTATAGGCATATAACAAAATATACATCAAATTTCAATACACACATACATATATAAACAGATAGTGTAAACAAATTAGTAGAATACCAAGAGAACATTCAAAACTCAAGTAGAGGATACACTGACAACAACATGGCAAAAAACGAAATACGACGAAAAGTTAAACAAGTCCACACATATAAAACTAAAGACCGAGCAGCAGGAACTTAACTGAAAATTAGGGTAATCTCATGTGAGTCCTGATGGGTAGGCAGATCCTGATACACTAGTGGCATCCATCAGGATGCTCATGGTTAGTATAAATTGAGTGATACGTATCTTGCAATGATGTCATAATCGAGTAAAAGAAGATACAATTGGAACATACCTAGGTTAATATGTGACACAGACACTCCATAACGGTCAACCAACTCGTAATGACGTTTGTAAAACTTTCGAAGAGCAGATTTCAACTTAATCACTTGGAACCCTTTAATAGCTTCCTTGTTACCAGCAACCTCTTTCAAGGAAATCATGATAAGCTCTAGAATATCGGACCAGTTTGGTGTTATATGCTCACTATGTAGGCGATGCTGGTATGTTGCTACATAGAAATTGAAAGTTCACAGTGAAGGCTGAAATCATTCCTGTTGTCGTAAACATGTGTTCTCAACCGACCCTTATTGTCAATTTCTAGATGCAAGTCGGTAACTTGATTGTATCTGTGGTCTCTTTATTCAATTGTATTCAACATCATCCCCAAACTTTGAATTATTCAGTGGTAGAACATCTACTGTATAGCGGAACGTGAAGTTCACGAAAATGCTAGTTCTTCCTATGAAGCTCCTGTTTAAACCCTGCTTTATATGAAAAAAGAAAGATGTCGACAAGAATAAGGATATTATTCATCACGTTCTTCGAGCTGTAGGAGAATCTAGATGGAAAATCTATACCATCAACTTGCCATTGCAACCATAGGTTGTTACACTTCAAGAATCCAGAGACCTTCCTTTTATCTACAATGAGGTGTTGCAAGATGATGATTGTTAGTCCTCAGTATATTACTTTGATGATGCGAACTCGCATAGAAAATATTAAATGATCAGACTGATAAAAATATGGATAAACAATGTTATTTGCATTGTTGTTAATGTCTTCTCTATGGCCACACCTTCGATTCGTCGACATAATTATACCAATCCGCAAAGGTTACAATCAAAACCGTAAACAAGGTTATCGTAGCTCTCCTGGTGAAATCAGATTTTTACTTAAATTAGCGAGACAAGTTCGGATTAATGGTGTATTATATTAATGGTTCGTAATTGAGTATGATGATTTGCAAATACATGGCCGAAAATTGTGTGGGTTCAGATATCTGGTGACCTACAATGCTTTCGCTACACATACCTCATAAGCACTTACTTGATCTTTTAATGGTTAATGAATGCGCATGTTCATAAACATAGACCACATTGTGTATGGCACATTTCAATCATGTAAATACAGTTCAAATGAGCATTGATTGAAGTAATAACCAGCTTAAACCTTATCGTACATAACAGCAAACAGTAGTTACCGGTAATCAAAACTTGTAAATTCATTTTGAATGACAATACACCTGGGGAATCACAACACCTTCTAACAGAACAAGACCAGGTGAGTCGACACAGTAAATGTTCCCTGAAAATCATGCATTGCCGGCAATTCGAATCCGGAGTCAGTTGCTAATTTCGTAACAGAAAACAGGAAACAATCAGACTACTACTGTAGTGTCTTAAGATCTTAGACCGAAAAACATGTATCTGGTGAATTCAGAAAAAGTTGCTTTATACCAGTCAAATAATAAGGGATGGTAATACATGTATTAATACCGGATTGTCTATTGTAGTTATTCTGTCTCAGTCTAAATACTTAAGTTTTCTACCCCCAACGAATATATGGTCTAAGAGTTCAGAGTTTTTTGTTGTTCCGTGTTGAAAGCCTCACTGTGACTTTGAGATGAAGAACATCAATAAAAGCGCTGTTCTTTTGATTTCTGTGTGTTTATTTTTTTGCTGTGAATGTTCTGATTTTGTGTCATGGATAGATACCCTATATCCTTTGATTTTTCTATTAAACCAGATTTGGCACACCTTTTGGATTTTTTTTCTATCCTCTTCAACTTTGTAATTGATTTTGTAGTCCAATCGGTTGATTCGAGTCCAACTGAAGCGTCTTATGTAGAAGAAATACGAGTATGGCGTACTAAAGTATAAACAAAGTATCTTTGATGAATTTCTTCCAAACCCTGCGGAAGGAGTTTAGTCATAAATCTTAACCTACTTGCTTTGTGATGCTTCTGGGATTTTCTGCAACTTTGTCATCAGTAGTCTAACAATATTAACAAGGAACATTACGTTGATCTGAAATATGCAAAGTTTGAATTAAAAGAAAAATTAAAAGTTAAAAAGACCAAAATTTTTTAAAAAAATCTTTGAAAGGATTTTTAAGCATGTGTCAATCATTTGAGGAATATAATAACAAAACAGATTTAAAATCATTGAGGCCGATATATAGTATGAAGTTTTCTGTAAAAGTTCGAATATTTACTTGCATTTGATATATAAATGAATTTTAAAATGTAAAAAACAAACAACATAAATAATTTCAAGAATAACAAGTTGTTTCAAGTATTAAAATTGTGTCTACCCACTCAATGCATGTATATTTTTGAATACTTACACATATGGAAACAACTATGGGACCATACATAATCCATTGCAAACTGCTTTCTTCATGCCAACATCTAAAAATATGAAAGAGTTTCCAACAATATACATATCATATCAAATTTAATGCTAATCAATATTTGGATTACAAATATTCTTCATTCGTATCAGTTGCCCAACATAAAACTGGCAACCAAAGGATATTAGTCAACGTCAGAAAATCCTCGAGTTTATACAAACTAAGCATCATATGCATAAAAGGTATATATTTACACATTCTTTCATCCTCCGATTAATTTAAAATGACATTTAGGAGGAAAATCTTAGCAAAAATTTAATAATTAAGATTTGAATGATTTTTTCGCAATTGTATGGGGAGTAAAAGAGATGACAGAAGCACATTTTATATTGCTCTACGTTTGATATGTTTGGCAATACACGTACTTGTCATCTTACAGCTAGAATTTGTTCAATATCCACGTTACTGATGCGATTCTTTAAGATTTGAAGAAAAATATAGGCAATTAATTTTAGAATAGTAAGCTTATTGTTAAGGAGAATGGCATTTGCTTTCTGCCAAGTGTATTGTACTGGAGGCAGCGATCAGGTAAATGTTACCGTTACTTAATTATACGTTTTTCTTTTTTAATATTCTAGTTATATAAAATAATTTGAGAAATAATGAAATTTTACACATTTACGAGTTAACATGCTGTATTATCAGACTAACAGAAAAACAAACAGCAATTAACGTCACTATATCTATGAAATTGGTTTGGAAGAAGGCATTAATTACGAAAACCAATCGTCGAAATGTCGAATGCCATAAACATAAGCACTATATATCTTAAAATAATTCAGTAGGTGTCAACTGTTGTAATATACCTTATGATATAATCACGTTTACAACATTCAAATTATCTTAATCTGCTGTTTTCACATCTTTTAATGTAAAAATACTTTCTCTGGGAATATCAATCATTGTCGTAATGTACATTGCATGTAGATTTTAATTAACGAGTACGATTCGATCAATTTCTAAGATGAAGCTGTTGAGTTCAAACAACCAGGCGTGAACCAATAAGACGGTATAATGAATTGCAAACGATAGGTTAAGACAATGCTTAGAGAAGTATTTAAGTGCGAAATTTTTTCTGCATTAACACGTTGTTTTTATGAAATATTTTCAAATTAATAAACGCATCCAACTAAAAATATGTTAAGCGTACCAAATACGGAAAATTTAATGAATTTCTGAGTTATAAAAGTACTTGTTTATGCTGTAAATTTTAAAGAGATTGTTGTTCTGTAAAGCCTTTGTTTATTCACTCATTCATTTCTAATTATAGACAATATCAAAATCAATTCAGACTCCAGTGACATTACCGAGATTTTAAGGATGTAAATTATTCATCAATATAAATAAATCAAAGAAAACAAAATCTTAAACTCTTTAAATTTCTGTATCCCAATATCAGACCGTTCCTGATATTTCTATGCATGATACTCTAAATCGATTTCGAGCACACCGGTCTGCTCATTATCGCGGGAACTTTCAAAACATTTTATCTCTTTGCAAACAATAATTTAAAGAGTCTTCTTTTTTCCATTGAATGTTATATCAAAATAACATCCCCACAAATTTCCCTTTGTGTAATAATTTCAAAAGTGTTAATTTCATTGCTTATCATTATTGGGCCGGCTATTACAAAATGAAATTTTAAGGTTTTACATGAACCATTCTTACATGCAAATTGAAAATTGAAATAATTTAAAGAAAAGTAAGTAATGAAGGTATATTTGCATATCAAAATTGACGTTGTGTCAAAATTTGAAGGAAACCCAACGAGAGATGTTTTCTGTATCGTTTGTCCTTAAAGTGATTGTATATTCGTTGCCTCCTATGTATTGGTAGTTGCCAGAAACATAGATTATTCAAGTGATAGGAAATTATTCAGTCATATTATCCCGTCAGTGTCCCATTTTGATGCTAACTCTAATATTTGACCGTATGGTAGGGATACTTTGGATCAAGTATTGACTGCAAACACATCAGATATACATTTGCGAATGATGGGTTTCTATGTTAGAGTCATTATAATTCCATTGTTGAAATGTTTTCTGTTTCAAAGTGTTTTTATGCCATCTCCCTTGAGACCCTCTAAACCAATGTCAATTAACATGGCGTCCAAACATCCTTGTCAACCTTTAATTATAATGCTTTAGTTTCTAGATTGGTATTCTCTTTGTTCATTTGTGTCTCAAAATATTTGCATTTTAAATCATTATGATAATGTTCAATGTTGAACGTATTCTACTCTTCAACACATGTATGAAATATTCGATGCTAGATCAAAAATAATAAATAAATAAATGATCAACCATCAATTATGAAAACGGAGATATTGGTTAAACGTCTTCGAGATAATAATCTTTCAACACAGGCTATTTACCAAAATAAGACTTATGGAAGTCAATAGTCTCCAACGACCAAAAGGTATACGGAATCGAGTCACACAGCGCTCTATACGGCACCGAGTCAAACGGCGCTCTATAAGGGATCGAGTCGCACAGCGCTGCATATGGGATAGAGTCACACGGCGTTCTATATTGCATCAAGTCACACAGAGTTAAATGGAATAAAAAAAAAAAAATGAAAATAAATAAAAAGAGATAGTGAGAGCAATAGGTGAGAATCTTGTTGGATATTTGCACATAAAGGTGGAGTGTTAAACTAGTTTTGTTAATACTGAGCAATTCCTTATTAGTATCTCAATTACTACAATTATTTAATAAATAATTTGAAACCATACAAATAAAACAGACACCATTAAAACTAATTTACATGTGCAAATGTATTGATAAGATCAAACGACAGCAAAGTATGTAAAATATATCGGTTAACAATGATGACAAAACGGGTTTTCGTTTATAACGATACAAATTTTGCGCTAGGTACATTACATCGTATAATATTAACTCTTTTCACTCTTACCTTTTTCCTGTGCGACTTCTAAGAACCGTATAAATAATGGTTGGAATAAGCGGGTATCCTGCAACATGATAACACTTTACACTAAATTTAGTCCTTGTCAATATGAATATATTGCAAAAATATTTGAATTATGGTACATCTAACTGTTGCTTATGACAATGATCACAAGAGAAAGTAAATATCTATTTGTTCACCATAAATTCTAAACCGGCTAAGTTTTCCAGATTTTCATTGTATACCTTTCGTATGAATATAATATAAACCTTTGTATTAAATATGGTGTTCAGCTGTAGAGTTTTCCCAGGGAGCAGTTTCTGGAAACGTTGAGGAAAAATGACAACATTCAAAGCTAGGTTTTTGACCATTCGTTATTGATATTTCAGAAACTGAGCACAGAAAGCTATTTGTTCTAAAGTACAATGCAAGAGGATATATCAGTTTTTCAGTACGGTAAATACCTTTATTCTACGTCCATTGATTAAGGCATTTTTCTAATGTGGACCTCTTTATTGGTATACCAATATATTTCAATATGCTTTAATCGTTTTTATTTTAATTTTTATTTGATATTTGTAAGATAAGAGAGGTATTATCAAATGAATTTATCATTTAACATTGGCTATTTTGATATTGTCTTCCATCTTAGTTTTCTGTTTAATGCACACTATATTATGATAAGAACATATTGTCACTAATTTCCAAATTTACGGTTTTGTTCCGATATAAACATTATTTACTATAATTAAATTAAAACCAATTGTTCAGAGAACAATTGAAGGTCTTCCACTCGTAAAGATCTATTTTGATATGAAAATAATAAAATTCGTTTTAACATGTCATTTCCAGCGTCAAATGAAAGCTTATTGTACGCTGATTCCAAAATATGAGGTTTATATACAAAAAATTAAATAAGGAGATAATTTGTTACTTCCGGTTTGAAAAATTTACTTCGGTATTATTTGAATGTTTACTTGACACTGATTCCAAAATATATGGTTCTATATACTTTTATATTAAATAAATACAAAAATAGCTACTTCCGGTTTACATAAGGTCACTTCCGGTTGGCTTTCTCAAGGTCAAGTGGCTTGCAACCTAATACAAAAGTCCCATGGCTTTATCATATATACATATGAGGTAACAGCAAAGGTCATAATCTAGAACGTCAAAATAACATGACTTTGAGCTCAATTTCAAGGTCGTAAACCAAGGACCTCAAATCAAAAGACCCTTGGTCTTAATTATATATGGTTAATGAGTTATATCACCATAAGAGTATTTTAAAATACAATAGGGGAGAAAACTCTAATTTAATGTTAGCGTACCCTTTAAACCAAAATGTATGTGTTACGACATGTCGCAACTAACAATTTAATAAAATATGTTGTCAATATCTTATACGGTTTTTGAAAAGAAGTGAAAATAAGCCAAAATCAAAATTTATAATATGACCTTGACCTTTGACCTTGACCTAATTTATTTTTTTGGACCAAGGACCTCAAATCAAAAGACCCTAGGTCTCTATCACTTATGGTTTACCAGTTTCACATGCATATCACTTATATCAAATGCATAAGGGGAAATAACTCTCATATGGAATCTCATTACGGCTTCGGTCAAAATTAAAATCCTAATCCTGAAGATGTAACGAGCAATTTGGTAAAATAAATTCGTCGTAATCTTTTACGGTTGCGAAGGAGTAGTGGCCACAAGAAAAACAGTGTTTGGGCAGATAACTCTTACAACGTAAAGTATTTGGTTACGCAGTTGTCAGTTTTAAAAGCGTATAAACTATAAGATAACATATTCCAAATATCTAAGCGACATCTTTTGAAACATCAATACTACGCAAGAAAAAATTAGGCGGAAGAAAAAAAATTAAAACCAATTGTTCAGAGAACAATTGAAGGTCTTCCACCCATAAAGATCTATTTTGATATAAAAATATTAAAATTCGGTTTAAAATGTCATTTCAGCGTCAAATGATAGCTTATTGTACGCTGATTCCAAAATATATGGTTTCTATACATTTTTTTAATTAAGGAGATAACTTGTTACTTCCGGTTTGAAAATGTTACTTCGGTATAATTTGAATGTTTACTTGACACTGATTCCAAAAATATATGGTTCTATATACTTTTATATTAATTAAGTACAAAATAGCTACTTCCGGTTTACATAAGGTAACTTCCGGTTGGATTTTCAAGGTCAAATGGCTTGCAAGCTAATGCAAAAGTCCCATGGCTTTATCATGTATACATATGAGGTAAAAGCAAAGGTCAAAATCTAGAACGTCAAATTTACCTATGACCTTGAGCTCAATTTCAAGGTCATAAACCAAGGACCTCAAATCAAAAGACCCTAGGTCTTAGTTATATATAGTTAATGAGTTATATCACCATACGCGTATTTTTAAATACAACAAGCAATTTATAACCGATACTTTGTGTTTATAGTTTAACCATTATCTTTTTGAATATGTGTTTTGTTGCCATTGAACGACTTTAATTTCAGTAAAATTTATATGGTATTAAATACATATTTCAGGTTTCACGAATTAGATTCAAGTTTCAAAGTCGGAATAAAAACCAA
The DNA here is from genome assembly GCA_017311375.1 of Mytilus coruscus. Taxonomy (NCBI): domain Eukaryota; kingdom Metazoa; phylum Mollusca; class Bivalvia; order Mytilida; family Mytilidae; genus Mytilus; species Mytilus coruscus. Next base: position 47,074,313 of record CM029596.1, on the reverse strand, counting down.
TTTCCACTGTAATTTAGAATTTTGATATATGATGTATAATCTTATAGCGTAATGGTGAACGGGTTTAATATATAACATTATCAATAGAAACATTTAAAGGATACTGATAATCGCTTTTGAATCTTTATCAAAATGTCCAATTCAAATTCATTATAATGCACAGTTCATTTTATAAAATGCTTTTCTTGTTTTAAATCTTAAATTGTACATTTTTTGTTTCAGACAAATGTTCGAAACTCAATAAATTCTTTAATCCAAAACATACTCCCCATCTTTGCTATGATGAACAAAACAAGCCTAATGTACTTACTAGTGCACTTGGTACAATCAAAAACCTGGTAATAAACTGTTCAAATAAGGCCTTTGAAAATAGTGGGATTATTTACTTTTGGAGTGTCAAAAATTCGTTGGAAGTATTTGATGAATTGCGTGCTCATATTGGTGATTTCGTATATGTTAAAAGTTTTGATTTTTCTATCCTATATACCACTTTGTCTCATAATCTCATTAAGAAAAAATTCACATACCTAATGGGCATTTAAAAGTCAGAATGCGAATATATATGTTCAAACTCTTTTAGGTCATTTTTAGAAAAACAAACAAAAGAACTATGTCAATTAGACCTGCTTTGATACGATAACTGCACTTGAGTTTTTACAAGATAACATTTTTGTTCGCTATGGAGATTCCGTATATCGTCAAGTTATCGGAATTCCAATGGGGACTAACTGTTTCTATATTGTTACGAGTTACAATTTAAGACTAAAATCAGCAAAGACCCATCGAAACAACATCTGATACAAAAATTTAATAATACTTTTAGATATTTGGATGACATATTGGCTCTCAATAATGATGACTTCAGTATGTACACTAAAAAAATTTATCCTGCTGAACTGACTTTAAAGAAAGTAAATACTAACAATGAACACTGCCCTTTCTTGGATGTTGATATCTATATCTTTAACGGAAAGCTTAATACTAAAAGTTACGACAAAAGAGATGATTGTTCGTTTCCTATTGTTAATTATCCATTTATAGATGGTGACGTTCGATTCACTCGTGTATGTAACAATGTATTTGATTTTAACGAAAGAAATCTCTGTATTACTGAAAAATTATTACACCAAGGTTTTCGATATCACAAACTTGTCAAAACATTTACTAAATTTTATCATCGGCACAAGGACATCATTCGTAAATATAAATCAACGTGCAGACATCTTATACGTTCAGGTATTTCACATCCCATCTTTTATGGTAATATTCTATATATACAAAGCACAAAAAGTTCGTCATTCACCTCAAAAGCTAACCAAACCTTTAAACAGGCTTATTCAGAAGGGATATAGTAACTATACTGTTATCAGGTCATTAAAGATGACATTTTTTTTAATTGATATTGGTTCACTCATAGGGGTTGGCATGATACGGGTTATGTTCTTCGCGTATAGTTTGTGATGGTATGATACTAAACCCTTAACAGGAGGGATTGTGCTTGATTTTCATATGATGAAGACATGATTTTTCAATCAGTTTAATTGAGGTCTGGAGCTGGCATGTCAGTAACTGCTAGTAGTCCTTTGTTAATTTATGTTGATTATTGTCATTTTGCTTAGTTTCTTCTGTTTCCTATTCTAGCATCGGACTCGGACTTCTTTTGAACTGAATTTTACTGTGCGTATTGCTGTATGTTTGTTTATTCGACATTGGCTAGTGGTATAGGGGAGGGTTGAGATCTCACAAAACATGTTTAACCCCGCCGCATTTTTGCGCCTGTCCTAAGTCAGGAACCTCTGGCCGTTGTTAGTCTTGTATGTTTTTTTTAATTTTGGTTCATTTATATGTTTTGGAGTTTAGTGTGACGTCCATTTTCGCTGAACTAGTATACATTATTGTTTAGGGCAAGCTGCAGCCCGCCTCCGGGTGCGGGATTTTCTTGCTGAGTTTAAGACCCATTGGTGGTCTTGGGCTGTTTTATGCTCTTTGGTCGGGTTGTTGTCTCTTTGACGCATTCCCCGTTTCCATTCTCAACTTTATTTCTATAATTTTATGCACATTTGAAATACAAAAAAAAAAAAGAATATGCTTACCCCATCCAATTGCATAACATATAAATGTTAGTATTTTTCCATTGCTGAATACTCTGGTTAGTACTGTATGAAGGTAAAGTCCTTCGCAAAACATCCAGGCAAAATTACATTGCATAAAATACTGTGCTAACACGTGAAGAAATTGACACCACCACTGAAAGAATGATAATTTTGTTATTGTACTGGAACAGTTTCGGTGTTAACGGAACTGATTCAAAATACATAGAAACTGATATAACACACACGCAAAATTACGTTCGCGTATGTATCAAATAGAAATAAAAAAAAAACCGCCTAAAATTTTTTGCAATGTATATCCCGTTGCGTTAGTGTGGTATTCAACCAGGAAAATACAGGTTCTTATATAGCAACTTTCCAGCAGCGCCTGCATATGAAATACATATCTCCCAGTTGATACGATATTTCAGCTTGCATTTCCTATCATGATTTCTTTGATAGATAGTTGCTCCTTAAAAGGAAGTTATCAAACCAAGAGTTCCAAGTGGAGAAGTTGAAATCACCCCTTCGAAAATTGTATGGACGCCATCACAAGTTGGTTAACCGTTATGGAATATCTGTTTCACAGATGACGACAGATATTTTACAATTGTCGTAACAACAATTCCGTTCTCTTCTCCTCGAATGTGACCTATCGAATTAAACATATCACCGGGTTTGTACTAACATGAGCAACACGACGGGTGCAACATATGGAGCAGGATCTGCTTACCCATCTAGAACACCAGAAATCACCTGCGGTTTTAGAGGGGTTTGTGTTTTACAGTCCTTAGTTTTGCTATGTTGTGTTTTGTATACTGTATACTATACTGTTGATTGTTTTTTTTGTCTTTTTTCGTTTTTTTTTGCCATGCCTTTTAAGTTAATTTTCTACTTATGATTTTAAATGTCCCTGTGGTATCTTTCGGCTCTCTTTTAGAACACATCGCCAGTTCCTCTATGTTCGGGACACGTTTCTATATTATTCTGTTTTGCTAATAATATCGGTATGGTACTAGAATCTAAGAGCATGAGTTTTTTTTAAACAATCCAATTCCTTAATGTACCTATCTCCCAAATACCGTGCCTTATAATTATTAATCTAGAAACAAGCGTCATGCGCACTGAAATCTGTATCATACGATATTGTCACTGGGCACGTCTGATGGTTGATTCGTGGTCCAACAAAGTGTGCGATCAGCTTCATCTTCAGTACAGGCATGATTTAAAGAACATATTTCATTTAATTAATTCTATAACTGAACAATAGCTGTGGTTATAACTTCATTGTGCAAGGTATAGCTATGACCGCTTCGGTTGTCTGGCAAGGCTCTTTGTTTGTGATGCTCCAAAACGTTCAAGGATTTGGCTCACAAAAGATTTGTTCTCGAGCAAACCTACATAAGATTATTTCAGAAACATGTTTCGTGCACACTTAAGTTCGTTTCATGTTTACATTTTCTATCACAGAAGCATCTCATCTCAGTAAACCCAAATCAAAAATCGCTGTCCTGAATGACTATTGCTTTCTGTATTGCAGCTATAAAATGTGTAATGAATAATTGAGTAAATATACTGATCAACTTTCAAGATAACTTACAAAAAGATACTAACCGGGTTATCATATATAATATCTCCGTCCAGTATAACAAGTTTGTAGTACAGAAGAATGATACTAGTCGTGTTAGCATGTATAATATCTTCGTCCAGTATAACCAGTTTGTAATACAGAAGATTCTTACCGGGTTATCATGTATAATATCTCCGTCCAGTATAACCAGTTTGTAGTACAGAATATACTTACCGGGTTAGCATGTATAATATCTCCGTCCAGTATAACCAGTTTGTAGTACAGAATCCATGTTAAGCCAGTAAACACATATGATAGGAAGAGGTTTTTATGAATCAACACTCTTCCACATCGTAACTGTCTGAAAACAAATTAATTAATAATTATAATTTGTTTGAACCAAAATGCTTGGTAAAAAAAGTTCCGATTCGAAGAGATTGTTTACATAGAGTTATCAGTATATACCAGAACAAACACAAGAACAGAATTTAAAGATTAATTTGATAAAATCATATTAGTTATCACACTAACTAATAACTTCGTGTTCAGCATTTGTAATCATGCTATGGTTTTCAAAACATTTTTGTCTGGTCAGTGCAAAATGCGATAAGATTGCATTCAACTGTGATCAAAACCCATTCCGTTTAGTAAGCTATAAAAGGCGCATGACACAATGCGTATCAATTTAAAGAGAATACTAACGACCTCATCAATGCTAAATATAATATAAACATAAAACAAATGTGGCAGACAGCAATCAACGACAACCCCTGAATTACAGGCTCCTGACTTGGGACAGGCACATACAGAATGTAGCGAGATTTACATGTTGGTGATCGCTCAACCATACATCTAGTCTGTGACAGTGGTGCTACAGCACAACATAAGAACAAACTTTAAAAATCAGTTGACAAAGGCTTGCCTTCTCAGATCGGCACTAAGAATAAAATCTTAACAAAAAGACAAAAAATGCAAGGTATCGATCTTAAAGTACTCGCAGTTACTGAACGATAGTTTAAAAATTTCAACTTATAGATAAACTATGTTTACCAGACATAAATGTCAATCAGTACAAATCCATAGCGGATTTAGTGTTACGAAATCATAAAGAATCTGGGCAAAGCATGGCCTTGTGCAATGCCAAACTATAAGTTGACTGGATGTAGGACCAAATATGTTCATAACTGCATAGCCATGCATATTTAGTTATATTTTAAGTTATCAAAAGCAAAATCTGTGTTAGTACCGATGACGACAATATTCTAAGACCTTACTAAATGTTACATTGGTAACCTTTCACAATAAGTTAATTCAAAGTATCGAAAGGTTTACATGGATCGTTTCTAAGTTTACGGGCTCTATAAACATCATAACCGTAATATTTAGGATGTGATATCCCGTTTATAATTAGTTTTCTTCAGGTACAGCCAAACTTCCAAACCAAACCTTTGTTTTAATAAAACAATTTCGTAAATGTACATACATGTATGGTATGATTTTTGTGCAAAAACAGCTGTTACTGAAATAACACCATACAGGTACGCTCGAAACCAAAATATTGGAAAGCAAAATGTATAAAGCATGTTATATACATGTGATAAATGTGGTAAAATTTAAACGAAAAATATGAAGGAAAATTAAGTATGTCATTTGGATTTTCCAATGAATATAACACATCTTGACGCTACGGACACATGGAGAAATATGACTCTAGATCTAATTAAATATCCTTGTAACTTTAACATTGCATACTGGTGTCGTAATCAAAGTTTTATAAATATATTCATACAAAAACGTAAAATGTCGAAAAATACAAATTGAGGTCAAGCCTTTCTGCTGATTGTAGATATGATAAGTTTTTTTTCAATATTTTTGACATTGTGCGTGTACTTTTATATTTTTATGAATTATATCCTACAATTTAACATATCCGCTCTGACGGTTTAGTTGAAATTGTTTTCATTTTGCATAGAAACGAACATTACATAAACAAGGGTTTTAATTTTACTTTTAACGTTTGTTCATAAAAGACCGAGAATATTAGAAGCCGACATTTGGTAATATGGAAATTATATGAATATTTCGCGTGTGTTTATTTCTATGTTAATCTTTATTTCTATAATAAAATTGTAATTTTTAAGACTTAAACAAAATTTACATGTGTATTTACGGATACACTTGTATGTTTTGAATATTTGAGTACTTTTCGTTATATGAGCGTAAAATTTTGGTGAGACATGGAAAACAAATATGAAATATCTCTGTTCGTGTATCTGTGTGAATGTTTTAGTGTTTTATGCTGTGTTTTGTGTACTGTTGTTTGTCTGTTTGTCTTTTTTCTTTATTAGCCATGGCATTGTCAGTTTATTTTCGACTTATGAGTTTGAATGTCCCTTTGGTATCTTTCGCCTCTCTTTAACTTTCTACAGACAAAACATAAAACGTAACTACTATGCAATCTGTATTTTCTCTTATCCTTCTGTACAAACAAACAAATCCATGTAAATAACACAAACCATGAGCTTCCCACTAATTTTACAGAATATGAACACAATATCCTTTCGTACCTGAATCCGAAGAAAATGAATAATGCAATCGTTAGCAGTACTAAAGACAACGCATTTCCAGCAATGTATACATAAACATAACCTTGACTCTCGTCGCTATTATCCTACAAAAGAAAACAACATTTCAACTTTAAATTAAAGCAATTCACAATTTGGAATTAACCAAAACCTAACAATATTATACTTTTTTCTTGTTAATATTTATGATATCGAAAAGATAGATAGTGATGTCCCGTTAGCTCAAACTTTTAATTCTTAAAATGTTTTACTGCAGTGATATATATTTTTCATAAATTGATCAAATATTTTCCCTTTTTTATCACAAATATAGAGATATACAGAGGAAGAATGATTCCATCCGCATAAATTTAAAAAAAAGTGTTATTTGGCATCCAGCTTGTACGATAACAATATTCATAAAGCTAACGTATTTAAGAATTGTCTTTCAAATATTACCTTTTTGGCTTCATGGAATTATTTATAAAATAATAATTCTAGTGTTGTTGTTTAATACTACGTATCGAAATTTTCTAAACATCAATTCCCTATTCTATTATAGTTTGAAGCAAGACTTAAATGTTTCTGCTTCTTTTATTATTCAGCATTAAAACTCTATTCGGTTTGTTCTGAGCATTGCACACGATGGTGTTTTCTATTCAGTTTGTTCTTGGCATTTCACACAATCGTCTCTTTCTGTTCAGTTTGATCTGGGCATTGCGCACGATCGTCTCTTTTTGTTCAGTTTGTTTTGAGCATTGCACACGATCGTGTCTTTCTATTCAGCTGGTTCTGGGCATTGCACACGATCGTGTTTTTCTATTCAGTTTGTTCTGAGCATTGGACACGATCGTCTCTTTCTGTTCAGTTTATTCTGAACATTGCACACGATCGTGTCTTTCTATTCAGTTTGTTCTTGACATTGCACACGATCGTGTCTTTCTGTTCAGTTTGTTCTGAACATTGCACACGATCATGTTTTTCTATTCAGTTTGTTCTGGGCATTGAACACGATCGTCTCTTTCTGTTCAGTTTGTTCTGAGCATTGGACACGAACGTGTCTTTCTATTCAGTTTGATCTGGGCATTGCACACGATAGTCTCTTTTTGTTCAGTTTGTTCTGAGCATTGCACACGATCGTGTTTTCTATTCAGTTGGTTCTTGGCATTTCACATGATCGTCTCTTTATGTTCGGTTTGTTCTGAGCATTACATGCGATCGTGTCTTTCTATTCAGTTTGTTCTGGGCATTGCATACGATCGTGTTTTTCTATTCAGTTTGTTCTGAGCATTGCACACGATCGTCTCTTACTGTTCAATTTGTTCTGGACATTGCACACGATCGTGTCTTTCTGTTCAGTTTGTTCTGGACATTGCACACGTTCGTGTCTTTCTGTTCTCTATGACGTTTCTGTATTTCTGGATGCAATCTTTTATGATCTAAAGTCATCTATATTGGAATGAAGGACGGCGTGATTTGTTTTCAACAGGCAAAGTACTCTGAACCTGATTTCTTTAATACGTTAGTATATTAACAATGGTATTTTTGTTTTGTATTACACAAGTATTTCGGAATAAAGTGATTTTCAGGAACTGTTATATTGTATGTTCTTTTATGTACCTTTTTAAATGAAGCCTCTATGCTGACCTATAACGTACTAGTATTTTATTATGTGTCGTTTGTTTTCTGTCTTTGATACGTTTATCCATTTCTCTTGTGTGTCGTTTGGTTTGTGTCTCTATGACGTATACCCATATATTCTACTATTTATTGACATTTACCTAATCATTAGTTTAAGAACACGAACTTAATTCAATGAAGATAACTACCCTATCATTAGCGTAGGCATACGAAGGGTTCAGCTGTCACTAGATTTAACAGATTACTCTTTGTTCTGTGTGTTAATATTTGCAATTTGGTTTTTTTAAAAAAAATTGAGAATGGAAACGGGGAATGTGTCAAGGAGACAACAACTCGACCAAAGAGCAAAAAACAGCCTAAGGCCACCAATGGTTCTTCAACACAGCGAGAAAATACCTCACCCGGTGGTGGGCTTCAGCTGGCCCCTAAACAATAATTAACTTATTTATGAATTTATTGGACATGCTTTCTTATAATCAAAACACATACGTTTCTATTCGTTTGCCTGCGGAAATCAAATTTTAAATATCAAAAACGTTTGCAGTTTATCTACATATTGAGAAATATCTGGCTCCAACTGAATAGATGTAAATTGAATAATATGAAATGCTATAACTTCATATATATATTCATCAATATAATTGTATTTTTTGTTTTGCACATATTCTGTGTAGCCTTCCTTTGAATATTTGTATATCACATAGAAAATGTAAAAATAATTGAAATAGCAACATATAAAAGAAAGGACAATCAACGTAATACTCTTATATCTTATGGACCAAATCTGGCAAGACGGACGACCGTCAAGTGATTACTAAAGCTCACGTGATCTAAATTATACCATTTCAAACAAAATATATGCACTTTGTTAATCTATATTGATCATTGTCATTTTGCTTAGTTTCTTCTGTTACCTATTCTGACATCGGACTCGGACTTCTTTTAAACTGAGTTATACTGTGCGTATTGCTGTGTTTGTTTATTCCACATTGGCTACAGGTCTAGGGGAGTGCTGAGATCTCACAAAACGTGTCTAACCCCGCTGCATTTTTGCGCCTGTCCCAAGTCAGGTAACTCTGGCCTTAATAAGTTTTGTATGTTTTTTTTAATTTTGGTTCTTTTATATATATATTTATTAAAGGTATTGGTCACATGACGTAGTAACGGTCAAGTGATTGTTTACTATAAACACGTGTGTGTGTTTACATCAAGCACATTGTGTGTGTTTATGTTCTCTTTGATTAGATGGCATATACCCGCAATGCAGGTTTTACGGGTATATGCGCTCATGAGATTCGTGAAAAGCATGATTAAGTATTACTGAAGGGGTTCGTTTGAGAAAATAAAGTTATTCAAAGTTTGCCTATAGTTAACGTAGCAGCAGTTCGTTATTGTGGTATGTCTGACTCCGAGAAACTTCTAGATTCTGACCATGAATCTTTGCCTGGTCCTAGTGTACATTCGTTGCCTGATGGTAGTTCTGCACATCATACTGATAATAACGACTTGGTGGATACCTTTTCGCTGTTTAAAACCTATCTTGACGGGAAGATCGCTACTCTTCACAAAGACTTGGCCGTTGGCAATGAGAACTTTGCTACCAAACTCAAGCAGGAAGTTTCAGTTAAACTTAAAGGTGAGGGTAACCAGATACAGTTCAATTTCAATTGTGAAATTATGGCCGACCTTGTTAAGCTTCAGAAGCGTATTCCTGATGAAGATACAGCATGTCTTAAATTGGTATCTGGTGCTATCCTTAAAGTTAAGAAGTGTAATAAACTCATCCGCATTGCAGACAAATCTACCGCAGGCTGGAAAACCGTCCATGAATATGAGAGTGACGACCTGGCCTCCGACTCAGAAGACGAGAAACGCATTCGTTCTGCAGAAAGCCGTGCCATTAGGAGTATCAAGGAAAAGAAAAGACCTCATCCTTATAGAACCGTTACAGCTACTGTTTCTGCTCCTCCTGCTCCAATGCCCAATCAACATAATGTTCAACAAAACAACTATCAACAGCCGCCCTTTCGGACCAGCAGACGGAGGGAACCCTCATCTCATTACATCTGTTACAACTGCAACCAGCTTGGTCACTGGCGAACTTAGTGCCCTCTTTTTAGTACAAAACCAGCTGTCCCAGGGACATCAAGGCAACAGAGTTAATGATAAGTATTTTATACTACTTTTTTAGATGAAAGCAATCTTTACGGACAGTTTGAACTTGTTCTGTCACATTCAAAATATTTTGATAATATTGATATTTCATCTGTTGCAAAAGGGGTAAAATATAGTTTACGCAAGCATATACAATTCTGGAAACATATAGGTGCAAATGAATTTGTTATCAATACTATCAAACATGGTTACGTTATTCCATTTTTGCAGACTCCTACATCTATGTCATTTAAGAATAACAAATCTGAAAATGTCCATTCTAAATTTGTAAATGAAGCAATTTCAGAATTACTGAATATCTGATGTGTTATTGAAACTCCATTTCAACCGTTTGTTGTAAATCCGCTAAGTGTTGCAGTTCAAAGTTCGGGCAAAAAACGTCTGATTTTAGATTTAAGTGAACTGAATATTTTTATTAAAAAAGAAAGAATAAAATTTGAAGACTGGAAAGTGACTTTAAATTATTTCACAAAAGATTGCTATCAATTTAAATTTGATCTTAAATCTGGATATTTTCATTATGACGTATGTACTAAACAACAAACATATTTAGGATTTTGCTGGAACAATAAATTTTACTGTTTTACAGTGTTAGCCTTTGGTCTATCATCTGCTCCATATCTATTCACGAAATGTTTACGACCAATCGTAAAATATTGGCGAAAAAATGGCGTAGATATTGTACTTTACCTAGATGATGGACTTGGAATGGGTAAAAATAAACAAGAAGCGTCCGAATGTTCATCTTTCGTGAAAACCTCCTTGTTAGAAGCAGGGTTTTTAATTAACATGGATAAATCTATTTTTGAACCAGTACAATGTTTAGAGTGGTTAGGATTAGTTTGGGATTCGTCTGATTTTTCAATTAGTATATCAGATAGACGGATTGATAATACACTTACATCATTGGTTGATATTTTGAATAACTTTCCTAATTTCACAGCACGTAAATTGGCTCAGGTTACGGGAAAGGTAATTTCTATGAGTCCAGTCATGGGTAACATAACAAGTTTAATGACCCGTTATTTACACTGGGCAATTGAAAACAGAGTAAAGTGGGATTTAAAGTTAATATTGGAATGTCCTGATTGTGTATTTAATGAGCTCACATTTTGGCTGAATAACATTTAAAGATTGAACAGAAAACAATTAGCAGGTTATTCTTTTCTACGGAAGCGTATTAGCGCTACACATTTTTTTCCCCTATCTTTGCGTTATAACGCAAACATTTGCGTTACAACGCAAACATTTTTTTTCCCCCCTATCTTTGCGTTATAACGCAAACATTTGCGTTTTAACGCAAACCTTTGCGATATAACGCAAACCTTTGCGTTGTAACGCAAACCTTTTGCGTTTTAACGCAAACCTTTGCGTTAAAACATTTGCGATATAACGCAAACCTTTGCGAAATAACGCAAACATTTGTTTTATCTTATTTCTTATTTAAGATTCAAAGGAAGCAGTAGTTATTAATGGAGGAGGCTGCATATATTAAAATTTATCTTCTTTGTACTCATTGCAAAATAAAATGCTTTACTATTTGACTAATAATGAGCAGGATAATAGATATGAGAATATGTGGTATGAGTGACGATGAGAAAACTCTCCATCTAAGTCATAATTTGTAAAGTAAACCATTATAGTTCAAAGTGCGGTCTTCAACACGGAGCATTGGCTCACACCGAACATTAAGCTATAAAATGCCCCAAAATGATATACATGATAATATATATACATATATAACAATGAAAATTGAGTAAATTAAAGTTATACCGAAGAAAGAAAAAAAAAAAAAAAAAAAACAACTCTGCTAATATAGCTATAGCCGAATATAAATATACTTCCAAAGTAAGCTCTCCTTTGAGGATTGTGTAAGGTTGGTTAACTACCCTTTTGTAATAAATGAATAAAATGAAGATGTTTTATTAATAAAATTATGTTCTCTCCATTTAAATTACTACCAAGTTACCACTCTAGATTGAAAATTTCATGACTTTTTATCAAAGAATCTTTATCATATTCTGAGATTTAAAAAAACGATTTCTTACATCAAAATTTAAAAAAAAAATCTTTCTTAATAGTTCATTTTACAGCAGAAGTCATTTTGTCTATTTGCCTTGACAGTTTTACAATTTTATGACATTATTTTTGCTCTTATCTACTGAATCAAAATTCTAAAATGTTGGCCTTTCAAATAAAATAGGCCTATAACATATCTATTTTCTTGTTAAATTATATACTTTTCTGATTCCTATGCATATTTATTATAATGACTTTGCCTTGTACATGTATTTATGGTTCTTTTCCTAACTAAATCACAACAGAAATTTGATGACAGACGGGCATATATACAAAACTTAATGAATAATTGAAATCAAGATGTTTGCGTTATAACGCAAAGGTTTGCGTTACAACGCAAATGTTTGCGTTATAACGCAAATGTTTTGCAAAGGTTATAACGCAAAGTTTGCGTTATTTCGCAAAGGTTTGCGTTACAACGCAAAAGTTTGCGTTATAACGCAAAAGGTTTGCGTTACAACGCAAAAGTTTGCGTTGTAACGCAAAGGTTTGCGTTTTAACGCAAAGTTTTGCGTTATAACGCAAAGATAGGAAGAAAATTATAAAAAAAAATGTGTGGCGCTAATACGCTTCCGTACTTTTCCTCACGTGCTTGTATATTCTGATGCTAGTAACGTAGCTGCTGGTGCTTACTCGATAGATATTGACTCTAATATTTTTCATCAGATGTGGACTTTACAAGAGTCCTTAAAGAGTTCTACATGGAGAGAACTTCAAGCAATTTTGTTGGCATTGATGTCGTTTAAGAACCGTTTAAGAAATAAATGTGTTAAATGGCATACAGATAATAATAACTGTGTTTCCATTGTTCAGAAAGGAAGTGCAAAAGTACATTTACAAGAGATAGCTATTAATATTTTTAAGTTGTGTTCTGAATTGAATATTACTTTAGATATTGTTTGGATCCCGAGATCTAAGAATACAAAAGCTGATTATATTTCTGAAATTATTGATATAGAAGACTGGGGAACAAATAAAGAATTTTTTAAATTAGTAGATGATATGTGGGGTCCGCATACTGTGGACAGGTTTGCGAGTAATTTGAATAAAAAATTACCAAGATTTAATTCTAAATTCTGGAATCCAGGTGTTGAAGCAGTTGATGCGTTCACGCAAAATTGGAAAAATGAAGTTAATTGGATTGTTCCTCCAATTTCCGTTGTCTGTAGAGCAATCAAACATTTGATTTTATGTAAGGCTAGAGGCACTTTGATAGTTCCAAAGTGGCCTTCCTCGTCATATTGGACAATGATTTTTAAAAAAGGTTCACATTTGCAACCCTATGTAACTGATGTTTTAGAATTTCAACCAAATCAGAACATTTTTATTCATGGTATGAATAATAAGTCCTTGTTGGGATCTTCTGAATTCGTTTCTAGTGTTTTAGCTATTAGATTGGACGCTGAGTTCGTGTAAGAATTTACGACAAGGCTGTTGAGCAAGGTCGCATGGTAAAGACAAGGTCAATCTAATGACAAGGTCGTATGCTGATGACAAGGCCAAATTAAATAGGCAAGGTCTCACCTGACATGGCCAGTGTGAAAAATAAATCTGGCAAGGTCATTTAAATAAATTGTAAGCTAGCAGTAGTATAGTAGATTATATTTCTATTTGATATGCACGTTTTTCAGATATTTTTTCATGTGGAGTCTGGAAATCCTTGCCTAAGCCAGTCGACCAAGATTTGTCATCTTAATCTCACTGCCTACCTGAGTTCTGTCTCCGTTCGAAGGCCGAGAATACAAAAAGAAAATACTCTTATGCTTTTAACAATTTCTGTAAGTGGTGTAATAACTATTCTTATGTTAAACCTTTATCAGCTTCAGATTTTTATGTTTCATTGTACTTAATACACATATCAAAGACATTGAACTCGTATGCTAAGGTTGAAGAAGCATATTATTCAATAAGCTGGGCTCATAAACTAGCTGGCTATTCTAATCCGTGTAATTCACAGTTGTGTATATCGGTTAAAGAAGGGGCTCATAGAAAGATTGGGCATGTTATTGTAAATAAAAAAGAACCAATTACGCCAGATATTTTAAAGAAAATTGTAAATAAATATGGTAAAAAATGTAACAATCTTATTATAGAAATTAGAATTTGTTGTATGTGTCTTATTAGTTATGCAGGGTTTTTAAGGTTTTCTGAAATGGTAAATTTAAAAAGATCTGATTTAAAATTTGCTGATACACATGTCTCTTTGCTCATACAGAAAAGCAAAACTGATCATTATAGAGAAGGCTAGAACAGATACACAAACATGCCCTGTTAGTATGTTGGAGAAATATTTTTTATTATCCAATATAGATGCATCATCTTCAGATTATATATTTAGATCCATGTATTTATGTAAAAAATCTAGATCTTATAGACTGAGAGATCTTAAACCTTTGTCATATACTAGAATTAGAGAAATTATATTATCAGCTCTGGAATCTATCGGTTTAGATAAGTGTTAATTTGGATTACATAGCCTGAGATCAGGTGGAGCTACTGCAGCTGCATCAGCTGGCATTAATGATAGATTATTTAAGAAGCATGGTAGATGGGCTTCAGATAAAGCAAAAGATGGCTATGTAAGAGAAAATGTTAAAGAAAAACTGACAATGTCTAAAAGTTTGGGAATTTAATTTTTATAAATATACTATATATATGTATTATTCTATGTTCAGATCTGCTTGGCTTTCTTTGTCTTTCGAAAGGCTGCTACACCTGTAGGCACACTTATCCTATTTATGTGTTATTTTATTTATTAAATAATTTATATTCGTTTGAGCTGGCGAATTAGAATATAAATATATTTATTAAAGGTATTGGTCACATGACGTAGTAACGGTCAAGTGATTGTTTACTATAAACACGTGTGTGTGTTTACATCAAGCACATGGTGTGTGTTTATGTTCTCTTTGATTGGATGGCATATATCCGCAATACAGGTTTTACGGGTATATGCGCTCATGAGATTCTTGAAAAGCATGCTTAAGTATTACTTAAGAGGTTCGTTTGAGAAAATAAAGTTATTCGAAGCTTGCCTATAGTTAACGTAGCAGCAGTTCGTTATTATGTTTACCGACCCACCCACCCCTTTTATGAGTTGGTTATTGTTAATGTGGGCATATGCAAATATTAAATTATATTAATATGAATTTTTCCTCTTTTGTAGATAGTTTTTGATTGTGTTACTGTATATTCATTATATGATTGGATTGGTAGTGTGATTGCCTGAATTTATAGTGAAGGACTTTAGTTTGAAGAATTGTGAATGTAATTAATATTAAAGGCTGCTACACCTGTAGGCACACTTATCCTATTTATGTGTTATTTTATTTATTAAATAATTTATATTCGTTTGAGCTGGCGAATTAGAATATAAGTTTCGGAGTTTAGTATGACGTCCATTTTCGCTGAACTAGTATACACTATTATTTAGGGGCCAGCGGTGCGGGATTTTCTCGCTGTGTTGAAGACCCATTGGTTGTCTTCGATTGTTTTCTCTCTTTGGTCGGATTGTTGTCTCTTTGACACATTCCCCGTTTCCATTCTCAATTTGATTAATAGTAAAAACTGATTGTTTGTTTTCTGTTCATATAAAATTATGCCATCTTGCTCCTTAAATAGGTAGCGTTACTTTTATAGACTAGAGAACGGAAACGGGGAATGTGTCAAAGAGACAACAACCCGACCAAAGAGCAGAAAATATAATTTATGGATGTTTAAAAACGAAATATATCACGTGACACATTGTAAGAAAAACAAGATATAATGTTGCAATTAACATTGAAAACGTGTAAACACTCACATACAGAAAGGAAAACCGATAACTACGTTTCAAATGTGAACTAGTGAATCAATAATTATTCTCAGAACAACTGGACGATTTGTTAATTTGGTGCATGTGATGTACATTTTATTTTTACTTCACTGTGAAATAAATCTTCCATTAAGAGTGTTTCTGATTAAATTTTAGAATTTTTTTTTTTTTTTGTCAGTTCATAATATTGATATGTTTAATGTTCTATTTTAGAAAAAAGGAAAATGTCCAATTCATTTATATTCAAGAAGATTAAGCAACAGACGAAAAGCAAAAATCCTGATAAACAAAAGACGCACACGGATCATTTTCATGATCTTAAGAAAACAAAGTTTACGAAATTAGTCTTATAATTACTTTGTTTGGACGTTGTATTGTACAAAGTAAAGAAATGAAATAATACATTTTGTGCTTTATTACTGTAAAGGAAACCGTAAAGACTTCAGCCTGGCCTTTTCACCGCTGTTTATTGCACAGTATTGCTAATGCATTTTTACTACTTTTCCGTTATTGCATCAACTAGATCAATACTGTTTCTAAATAATTATTTAACATTTGAAATAAGACTACAAAATCGTATGCAGTGTTATGTTACGATACTTCTGTAGTAAGTTCACAAAATTGATATACACAGGGTTCCTAAACAATTATGATATACAATATATATCGTATATGGTCTAGATGACAAAACGTTTTTCTTTATTGAAGACATTTTTCTAGTTGTCTGCATTTATTACCAATTAACAAGATGGCTTTATATAAAAATTACATGAAAATGAGAATAATGCTCCTTTAAAAAGATCGATTTCCTACTGAATCACTATATCTAAGGTCATCCAACGAACCTCGTTATAAAGTTTGAATTTGTAATGTAAATTTAATATTACATCACTGAAAGCGACTTATCACTGCAAATGTACTTGTCGTGAGCAACAAAACGGTTGCCATTAGTTGAGCCGAAACTGTTTACTATTTGCACCACTTTAGGTCATGTCCATTTTTTTCTGGGGTTTGTGTGGCTCAATCTTGAGATCTCCGGTATTTTATCTTGTGGACTGGTGTTTTTTCCGAAGTTTTTCCTCAACTTATGTTTGTTTTTTTATTTGACTCCTTTTTGGTATCTTCTTTCTTATTTTATATACGTATGGATGATGACAGTCGATCAATTTTTAAAAATTGTAAGTTAGGATATTTCCTGAATTATATTTATGCCAGACGTCAGCTGGAATCGTACGTTTTGAAATTACTTTAAATAATATCGATATAATGCTACTTACAAGCGATATCGATCGTAAGTCTTTGAAAATATGCAGCGCGCTAAAATAAATCCAAAGAAATTAATTTTTCACAGCTGTCTTGATTTAATAATTTTACGCAGATGAAAAAATTAAACGAAACGATAAAAAGGCCAATAAAGCCATATTGAGTATCTTTATATTTAAAGTGCAACAAACAGTGCTTCGAAATGCCATACATGCATGATAACTATAAAACCTCTTCAATTTTTAAAACATAAGAAACGACAATATCCTGCTGGTAATATTGAAATATCTCTCTGATCCTGGCTAGATTTTATTTAACATTAATAAGGACTATTTAACATTAATAAGGACGAAGGTTTGCACAAAACTTTAAAAAAATGTTTCGGCTTAAGTAAAAAAAAAGTTTAGAATATTAAACAAGTGTAAAATAAAATATGTGACATTTTCCCTTTAAGTAAGCATTTAATAAAATGTTCGATATGCCATGCATAAATGTATATATATAAATATTGAGACCTTGTCTAGTTTTAACGCAACAGCAAAGCTAGCGTTATATGTAAAGCTAAAATTTGCCAGGTTTTTGACAACCTACGACTTTGCAATTAAACTATTGTAAATATTCTATTCAAATGGCTATCATAAACTTTTAAAAAAAATTAAAAGTAATGCACTTTAAATTAAAGAAGATTTGGAAAATACATTTGATTGCAATCGTACGTCACAAATTGAGTCAAGTTCTTAATAGTCGCGAGTTGGAAAAAAAAGTAGTGGATAAATTAAAAAGATCTGCCATCGAAACCAAATTTTATAAATATTAAAAGTCACTAGAATATGTCATAAGACAACCGCTTACGAGTTTCATGACTTGCAAGAAGCATATGGATATGTGAGGGGTTACAATAGTCTTCTATAGATCTCATCCCTTTCTCTTTTTTAAAATCTCTATAACTAGACTAATAGATGGTCATTACAGGGAAAATACTCATATCTAGTATAACAGAATGAATTTTTTTCTATGTTTGTTCAGTTTTAATTCGAAAAAAACTTTACAGCCAAACAATGCAGTCTTACTTAAAATGAAGAGAAGATACCATAGGGGCGGGCTAATAAAACATAATTCCATTAAAACAGACAACATCGTGGCCAAAAACAAATACAACGTAATGGCAGACACCAGTACAAAGAAAATGCTACACAGGAAACTAAAGATTGAGCAACACGAACCTACATCGCAATCGGTGATGTCGTAATCGAAATGTTGTCGGTGTGAAATTTTTCGTTTTAGTGATAAAGAATTTATTAAGTAAGCTTCATAATTTCATGTTTAGTAATATGCAGAGGGATACAAACATCATTAGAACACAAATAAGCGCAAGAATATTTTTTACGCCGTCACGCTGCAAACCGTATTTTTTTAAAAAGTTTTTTCATAGAACTCTCAAACCTTAATGAGTAAGACAGCAGAAACGTATCCAACGACCCCTAATATGTTCACATCATTTAAAATGGAAATGTTCACAGGAATAACATAATTTGTGGTGTATTTTTTGTTGTTGTTGGAATAATTATATATCGCAATTTAAAGCGGGGGAAATGCATCTTTCAAACAATCTTGTGAAACTGTTCAATGCTTGAAATAACCAGTATTTCAAAGTAAAAAAATAACATTGTATTTAGCAAAAAGACCGCCAAGATATCAAACCTTCTTATACCATGATATTATGGCCTATATTTCGTACTATATAAAGCTAAAAATAATGTAATAACTACTATAAATACATTTATTTATATCTTACGTTTAAGAGTGTATAATTTTCTCCTCTATTGTCCCATGTTCCGTTTTCTGTACAATGGTAACTTATTCGATCTGCATTAGAAACAATATTTTGCTTAATAAAGCCTATGACGTTCGTCTATCTATATATTTCAGTTTGTGATGACATTAAGATGAGGAATATGTACTTAATTTACCAACTATCATATGTATTTAGAGATTATAAGTGGCCATCGATCCTAGCTTGCTCCAAGCCTTGCAAAATTTTTACAGCATAAAATAGGGCCACAAAAGTACTTAAATTCGTTCGGAATGGAGACGTTACATCCGATGTTTCATATCTGAAGAGTCTGCATGTGGCTTGTTGCAAGGCAAATTGTATGCCTCTATCCAACCTGCCCTTATTTTCAATCGGCAGTCCGATTTCCCGTCCTTCATTACCTTGCAGAACCTATCTATTGTATTAATTGGTAAGGTATGCTCGTCCTGAATACGTGTGACATATTTGCAACTGGACATTTAAGTCATCATTTTAATCAATCAATCAAATTTATTTAAATCTTAATAGCTATAAAAGGCCCCGAAATGACAAATGTAAAACAATTCAAACGAGAAAACTAACGGCATGATTTATTTCTATAAAAATAAGAACATACGGAAAGACTCTCAATGAGACAACTGTCCACCAGAGACAAAATAACATAGATATAAGGTCTTGAACAATGACAACACCCAGACAGTATAGTCAGCTAGAAAAGTCCCCGACATGAAAAAATGTAAAACAATGCAACCATTGAAAACCAAAAGACTGATTTATTTGTATAACAATAAATGAAAATCAAATATGAAAGACAGCGAAAATCGATCGACAGCCCACTAAAATGCAGGCTCCTGACTTAGAGAAGGCACAAAAAGAATGTGGCGGGCTAAACATGTTTGCGAGCGCTCAACCCTTCTCTAATAAGGTAACCAATATAGTTTACACATTATTTATATTTTGGACAAACGACTTCTATGGTATTTAGATGTTTAGTAAGAAAGTAAAATACAGTTAACTGAATACGTACAGCTATCTATTCCTATGATCCTTGACTGAACTGCCGTTTCACCAGCCAATGTGTGGTTCCAGCATGCTCCCAACCTTCCAGCTGTGCCATTACAAAATAAGCTATCTTTAAAACAAAACATAGTATTCATAAAGTTTGATTCACCGTACACCAACTCTTCATGGAATTTTATGAATATACAGTAAAAAAAAATGCTAATGTCCTAAGATACGTCTTAGGACATTATTTAGAATGGTCTTAGGACGTGTCTGAGACATGTCCTAGGATGTAAAACAGAGCTATCTTAGGACAGTCCTACCTACGATTGTCATTATATATTTAAAGGTTTTTTGTTTGTTTTTTGTTTGTTTGTTTTTGTTTTTTTTTTTTTTTGGGGGGGAAGGGGGTCTAATCTGTTATGGAAAAAAACCCCACAAAATAAAGGTTTTAACATATACTAATAGATACATTATTATATACTGTTAAAATGAAAAATAAATTTCATTCAACAATTAAATTAATTGTCACAAAACTTTTTAGAGGCTATTGGCGTGCTGCAATTTAACTATATAAACTAGTTTTGTACTTAGGTCCACTCGATTTCATTACGTATATTGAATCAGCATGAGCAAGAAAATATCTCCAATTTTTCCGAAATCGAAATTCAAATTATGCTGGCCGGAGTTGATAAACATAAGGGAATATTATTCAGCAAGTTGTCAAATGTTGCGACAAATAATATTAAGAAGAAGACATGGGATGGTATTTGTACAAAGACTAATTCTTCAAATACCCACCACAAAAGAACAGTTGAAGAAATTCGGAAGAAATGGACAACGTATATGAGTAACTCCAAAAGAAAGTGGCACACAATAGACGTGAGGCATGAAAGACAGGCGGTGGTCCTCCCCAGAAGACATTTCCTCGATGGAAGATCAGGTGGTAGGGATTATTGGAGACACACCTAGATACAGCCTGTTTTACAGAAACATCAATGGATTTGTCAATGCCTTCATTTTCATCTTCAAGAAGGAGTTCCTACTATTCAGCAGATATAACAGGTAATTTGTTTATTTTCTTATAGTTCTTGTGTAAAACAGTGTGAAAAAAAGGGGGGGGAGGCGACATGATGGTTCGACATTATTCTTTTGAACTGTACTTTCCTCAAACTTTAAGTATTATCTAATGAACTATCATATAAAAATCCGGCTTATCGTGCCGGTCTTTGCACTTTATCCGGTCGTGATATGCTTGTAATGTTTGCCACTGGAGGTGATCATCAATTAATCAAATTTTGGCTTGAAATACACTTATTCTAAGGTAAACTCTTCCCGTTTGAAATGGTTGTCCTTTCAAAATATTTAAAATAGATGTAATAATCATCTGTTTTCGATTTAAGGTTCATGTGGGCCCTTTGGCTAAAATGGCTGCATTTTCACCTCAAAATTTACTCTGAGTACAGACAAACCTGTGTATCTGGAAAAGTTTTAAGGCATAGCATGCCCTAGATAAATAAAATTCAAATATATTCTATGTTTTAGAAAATTAAAAAATTAACAGGATTTTGCAGTGCACTTTTTTTCATTTCTCCAGAAGGTGCCAAAATAAATGAAGTTGGGAAAGAGGTTTTGAGAACTTCCCCACAGGTAATAATTGAAGTGGATAGTATTGACTATTGATTGACATGGACAATAGATACCTGACAATAATTGGTGATTTAAACTGTGTACCTGAATGGACCATATCAAGTGAAACTCCACTGTTTGTTAATTTTATCATCTGCTGCAGGGATGAAAAAAAGTGCACTGCAAAATCCAGTTAAGTTTAAAATTTTCTAAAACATACATTGCATTTGGATTTTATTTATCTACGGCATGCTATGCATTAAAACTTTTCTAGATGCACAGGTTTGTCTGTACTCAGAGTAAATTTTGAGGAGAAAACGCAGCCATTTTAGCCAAAGGGTCCACATGAACCTTAACTATTTGATAATCCATTGAAAACTGATATGTAGGGTTTATGTAAACCAAAAAGAAACACAACGTCACACACACAGTAATCACCAAAATATATATGTCAATACAACGTTATTCTTTTCTTGCATTTTATCTATTTAAAAGATTGTCATTATGAATTAACTGAATGTTTAACCTGCCATTTCAGAACCATCAATCAGCGGTGTTAGTAATAGAACTCCGCCTACCAGAGATATTACCCCACTGCTTCGTCCATGGAAGATAACGATTAAAAGCAACTGATTCAGATCGAGAAAGCAAGGTTTAACATTGAAAAGGAAAGACTTGAAGTTGAGAAGGATACACTGAGACTGAAAGAAGAAAAGATGAGGTTGCTAAAGGATAGACTTACCTTAGAAAAGGAAAGACTAACCGTAGAAAAAGAGAAGCTATCTGTTGACCGCCAACGCCTTCAGCTGGAACAGGCCAAAGAACAGTTGCGTTTGGCCCAACTAGGTATTAGTTTGCAGATTCCAGAAAACTCAGATCGAGCCAGTGATCACTAGTGATGCATTCCTATTTCTAGCATATTGATTAAATATACTGTTCGTCTTAGTTCAAATTTGAATGATCATATAGATATCATTTCAAATAATTTACCTTAATTCCTTTGAAAGCTATAAGTTTACAATGATAATCGTTACCGGTTTGTAGAGTGGTTCGTGTTGCTCGATCCTTGGATTTCTATGTTGTGTTTTGTATACTGTTGTTTGTCTTGGTCATTTTCTATTTTTTTTTTTTTGCCATGTCGTTGTCAGTTTTTATTCGACTTGTGAGTTTGAGTGTCCCTAAATAATCTTTCGCCTTTCTTTTAAACCTATAAATTGGCAAATTCCTTTGTACCACCAAATGAAATTTTAATGGTTACATGTCAGTGAGACAGTCATCCATGTATCAGATTACAAGAATAAATGCAATGAACAACCCATAAGTGATTAAAAAAAAGAAGGATAAGAATATGTTTTTTTTATTAATTGTTGAATCTGTTATTAATCAATCTTGTACGAATAACTGCACCGTCATTTTGGATACCAACATATTGCTGCCCACCAATGTTTCCATGATCTCTTGGTTATCGTTTCCTGGAGGCAATGGAATTCTATTGTCAATACACATGTTGTGCAGAACAACAACAGCTACTGCAATGTCACAACATCTAACTAGGCTGTATAACAATGTTCCTGCAGTGGTATTGATACATCGGAACCGAGATTTCAACACTACAAAACTCCTCTCAACAGCACATCTTGTTCTCATATTGGAACTGTTATAACGTTGGTCCTGTCTTGTTGTTGAGTTTAAGACTGGTGTTAGGAGCCAAGGTCGAAAGGATTATCCACTGTCCCCAAGAAGCCATCCATCGCTTATGTCTCCGTCTTCAAACATTTCACATTGCCTTGAATGGCGCAACGCAAATGAGTCATGTGTACTACCAGGCCACTTTGCCACTATGTTTAAAAACTTCAAGTGTGATTTGATTTTTGATTTTTGGTGTTTTAACGCCACTTTTAAGCACCGCTTTTGGGCTATTTCGTGGCGGCCAGTTTTTATTGGTGGAGGAAGCCGGAGTGCCCGGAGAAAACCACCGACCTTCGATAGGAAAACTGACAATCCTAGTCAATTAAGATTGGAGTCGAGTGCACCCGCACGAGCGGGGTTCGAACTCACAACCTCAGTGTTGACTGGCTAGTGATTACAGTAGTAACTACTTAGACCACTCGGCCACCGAGGCCCCCCACTTCAAGTGTGAGTCACAAACTCCCATTACATTAAGCGAGTGGTAATTCTTTCTGTTTACGTATAAGTGTTCATCAACAGCTGGGCTTTTGAAACGCACATGAGTACCATCTACAACACCAATGACATTTGGAAAATTTGCAATGTCATAAAAACCTTGCTTTAAAGCACGAAGAAATGCTTGATCTGTGGGCATCGAAATGTATTGATTGCAAAAATTTTTTAAACATTGTGTGACGTCACGTGTAATATACGAAACTCTTGCTCTTGAAATACGATGGACATCAGCATTAACCAGTTGAAAGCTCCCAGTCGCATAAAATCTTAAGGCTACCATTATTTATAATGAGACGGGAATTGCATGGGACCTTTTAGTCGGCCTAGCGAGCTCATTTTAAAACATTCTACAAAGTTCTAGAATCATTGGTCTAGAAAGTCTATATTTACAAACAATATCAGCATCGTCCAAATAATCTAATGGATTGGCTCTGTCCCTAAATACCCTTTTTCGGCGAATGTTATTTGTTCGTCGTCTTACATGAACATAAACAGCGGCCATATTTGTTGTTTTTATTTCAACTTAGGACATCGTAACTTTTAGGACTATCCTTAGACCATTCTAAGACACCTATGTATATATCCTAACTTTAGGACCAAATTTAGGACATATCTTAACCTAGGAGACTTTCGTTAAGACATGTCCTAAGACCATCCTAAGACACGTCCTAGTCCTCAGACCGCTTCGTTGACACGGCCTCAGGAAGACAGCATCAACAAGTGTAATTTCGTTCGTTTGGTGACTATGTTGATAGAATCTATCCCATCGAACTAGAGATAAAGGATACTACAGATACAGTTAAGTCTCATTTCTTGACTTACATCTAGAAATTGACAATGCGGGTCGGTTGAAAACAAAACTTTACGACAAAAGAGATGATTTCAGCTTCCCAATTGTGAACTTTCCATTTCTATGTAGCAACATTCCAGCAGCGCTTGCATACGGAGTATATATCTCCCAATTGATATGATATTCCCGGGCTTGTATTTCCTATCATGATTTTCTTGATAGAGGATTGCTGCTCACAAGGAAGCTATTAAACCAAGAGTTCCAAATGGTGAAGTTGAAATCATCCCTTCGTAAATTTTACGGACCCCATCACGAGTTGGTTGACCGTTATGGAATAACCGTTTCACATATGATATCGGATATGTTCCTTATGTCGTAACTACAATACCCTTCCCTTTTCACGAATGTGACCTACCGAATTAGACTATTTACCGGATTTGTAATAACATAAGCAACACGACGGGTGCCACATGTGGAGCAGGATCTGCTTACCCTTCCCGAGCACCTGAGATCACCCCCAGTTTTGGTGGGGTTCGTGTTGCTTAGTCTTTAGTTTTCTATGTTGTGTCATCTGTACTATTAATTGTCTGTTTGTCTTTTTATTTTTGTCCATGGCGTTGTCAGTTTGTTTTCCATCTATGAGTTTGACTGTCCCTCTGGTATCTTTCGTCCCTCTTCTATTCCATAAATAATAATGTTGAAACGCAATGGGAAACATTGATAGACGATGCAATCCTTGATGATTGATTCTCTTTGGTGAAATTCTAAATAACAAAACACCGGAGTAGCTACGATATTGCATGCCATTACACAAGACAACGAAATAATGTTATACAACTTAATACACGACCTGCATATGAAAGTTATTTGATGCGTTAGTTTTGGGATTGTGTATGTTACAAAAATCTGTCGCCCCTATATTTAATGAATTATCTGCATCAACATTCCTTAATTGTCTCAGAATCCGCAATGTGATATAGGTCTGAGTAAATAGATAACATTGAAATAACTGATGACAGTTTTTCATCACTAAAAGAAAGGCGTTGTTCGGTTTATCTAGGATCTACATTTATATCGAGCTTCATATGACGAAAGTCCGTTGTATATATAGCCACGCATGATTTCAACTGAAATTATATATATACAGTCAAATGTAGTGGTAGGAATTTTTGAAAGTGCATGTTCCCAGTGCTTCGAAGGTGATACCGTTTTTGGTCGATATTCCTAAAAGGAACCAGTGTATATTTACATATAGATATTGACTTCTTGGAATAGACCTAGATGTCTGATATTGTTGTTCCCTGTTCTTATTGTTTCGTTGATTGTATCATATCGATTTTCCCCTTAGGTAGTATACAACATTTTTCCTCCCACCGTCTATTGATACTAAATGTACGACTCTTAATGTTATAGAAAACTTTAGTCTATACTTTCATTAAACGCTGTTCCATTTTATACTTTCAGGGTTTCTATTTTTAAAAAGAGAATCGATTTTGGTGTGATATATTTGATTGTCTTCATTTGATTTATATACAGTATGTATAAATCTTGTGTTATATGCGTTTGTCCGTTTTTGAAAGCCTTATTATGACCTTGAATGTGTTTTGTGGTTAAGTTTTGTTGCCATATCGCTGTCTCATTTGTTTTTATCACACAGTTCTTTTTATTCAGTAATGGTAATGGTAATAAAATAAAAATACAAGGAAACAGTTTTGATTGATTTGAAATGCAATGAGATAATTTTTGGTCTAGTAATTATTTCTTTACTTTAATCAGTCAACTGCCTTTATACCACCACTATACACAATGTTCTTAGTACTACAGAACTGCAATACGGATAATTATTCAAATAAAAAAAAACATTTAGGTTGACATTTTTTTTTTTAAAGTTTTGGAATTGGAAAACATGCAAATTCAATTGATTTAGTTCTGTGACATTTTCTTCGTTTTACTGAATAATATACTTGTATATTCCACTAATTCTAAAGAGAAGTATGTTGCCAACAAACATCGCACACCAGTTTTTCTAGTGTTTTTGCAAATAATAGATTGCTGTTCTTTCTTTTCGTCGTTTGTGAAATGTTTAAACGATGATAAAGAAAACAAGGATGGGTTAGGCTTATTTATATAATAATGTGTCTATTAGTATATGCTAAAACCTTTATTTTTTTTTTCATAACAGATGAGACCCCCAAAAAAAAAAAAACAAAAACAAAAAAAAACAAAAAAAAAAAACAAAACAAAACAAAACAAAACAAAACAAACAAAAAACCTTTAAATATATAATGAAATACATTAAAATCTATTTCATTTCATTCACTACATATTTTATTAAGTACATAAATATGTTAGGATGGTCTTAGGACAATCGTAGTTAGGACTGTCTTTGACATAACCCTGTTTCTGACTTAGGACTAAGACGTGTCCAAAGACCATCCTAAGACACATCCTAGTCCTAAGACCGCTTCGTTGACACGGCCTCAGAAAGACAGCAGCAACAAGTGTAATTTCGTTCAATCTATTCCATAATTCGGAATTCTGATTATTTGTTTGTCAATCAAAATCAAGAATCAAACAACAATTATTGATTGGCTATTTACTGACTAATGTTTGACAATGACTTATTGCTCCAGGAGGATATTTTAGACGCTGATATTGATGCAAACGCTATTTTTGTCAAACAGTTGGCATTCAAAATATGACACACGACAAATAAAATAATTATAAATGTATTAAAATATCTGTCGGGTATATTTCTGTTTTGTGAGTTATCAGATGCCAACATATTCTGGTCATAAATCAATTACAGTCCACACCACATGTTTCAATGTGGACTTTTATCAGGTACGCTCAAAGAAAAAAGTGTTGAAAGCTGTAAAAAATATATTATACAACCAGAGAGCCTTTTACAGAACAGTCAAATAGTGCAAGATCAAATTTGTCTCAGTGAAATATGTAATTTAACTTGTACTTAATTTATAAACTAGAAATTTACAACCAAAATATAGCATTTAAATAACACAGTTCGGAAGCGAGAAACTTCCTATGACAAACGAAACACGTAATTCAATAATTATCTAGCAGCGTTACTATATCCATCACTTTCAAAACATTAATGATGAAAATAAAATAAAAGTAGGGTAAATGAAAAAATATCTCAAATGTGCTGTTTATATTTAGGGAAAGGTTTCATAAAGAATTATTGTTATTATATCTGATTTAGCTCCCGGTTCGTTAATGGTTTCCGAGGATTAACGTGTGTAGTGCTTTTTCTGTTTTAGTCTTAATTTGTCTTTTCGTCTTATTTTGTTTTTTGTCATGGTTTTATCTGTTTTTCTTCGACTTATTTCTATATGAACCCCCTTTGAAATGTTTTATTTACAGACAATCGATTTTATCCTTTTATGTGTAAAACATTTAAAGGATCGTGCAATAAACAATCAAAGCCTTTAAAGCAACCTGAACATAGGGCGAGAACCTTAGGCACCGTCCATTCATATTTTTAAAACAAATTGTTTGATTATATTTTTATTTAAATGTGTTTCAAAAGAAAAGTAAAAAAAGGGTTTGTTTCCTGTAGTTACTGAAACAAAGTGGGTTTTTTTCATTGAAGTTAAAAACAAAATTGATTCTGAGAAAGAAAAAAAAACATGTTCCTTCCTTTTCTCAAGATGTTCAAAACGGTCGGTGCCTTAGATTAAAGAAAGTTGCATGATATTTGAATATAAAAATTTTTGCAAAAAGAAATCGTGGTTTCTTGATAAAATATCTTGAAAGAGAACTTTTTTAATGTGCAGCAGTTTTATTGGGGATGTTCCTCTTTTTAAGGAGGTAATCGAAATGGTATTAGTACAGAATGCATGTATATTTGGACTCTGAAAAGGTTCTTTAAAAATTTGGTTCCTATATTTGTATCCTGATTTTTTCAGCAAGATTATTAGATATTACTAGGACCATCCATCACTATGCGGTTCAGGGAGAATAGGATAGTCGTGCCAACTTTCTCCTTTTTGTATACAGTTACAGAAGTTGAAAATGTCTCGGTGACTTTGACATTCAAACTGGAATCGTTAAATGAAATAACAAGTTGCTTAAAACAAAAACAAAAAGACAATACGTGAACCTTAGAACTTTTTTATGCTATTTATTAATTCAACTAAATTAAAAATTATATATCAGTGCTTTTATGGCCATGTGTGTGGAGGATGATATTTTCTTTTTAAATTATTGTAAATCATGACAATATGAGAGTGGTGTTCATTATAAAGTGAGATGAAAATAAAAAAGGGAATATGTCCATGGGACACACATGATGCCCCTGCTTGCATATCATATAAAGTTTTAAAGGGACATTACTGAAGAACGGTAAAAGTGACACTACCCAAATTTGTAGTTGGTCTGACTTTTGTGGTAATAGGTATTGTGTATAAGTTTCATAATATATGGTTGAGGCAAACTTAAGTAAGAGAACGGAAACTTTTATGTTTGTAAAGGGGCATAACTCTAGAACAGTAAACGTTACACAACCAAAATTCTAACTTGATCTGTGTTTTGTGGTAATAAGCATTGTGTATAAGTCTCATATCATTTGGTTGAGAAAAACTAAAGGTAGAGAACGGAAATGAAAAAATCGGCACTTTTCATTTGAAATGGGCATAACTCTAGAACGGTTAAAGTGACGCCACCAATTTCAAACTTGTTCTGTATTTTGTGGTAATAAGCATGGTGTATAAGTTTCATAACATTTGTTTGAGGCAAACTTAAGTTAGAAAACGGAAACCAACTCAGTTAAGGGTAAAACGTAATGCCCCAACCGCTACGTAGGGGGCATAAAAAGAAATGGATTCCCAGACGTATACTTTCTTAAAGAATGATAATGATTAAAAACATGGACACATGTACCTTCTTTCAAAAATTCATAAAATAAATCTAGACATAATTAATAAGGCATTGCGAGCTGGTCAGATAGTAGGAGACATTAAATGTTCCTTACCGACCAATTATCAATAAGTGTAACTCTCCCACGAGACGCATTGAGAGATTTCTTGATCTAATTATAAAACCATTATTGAAGAGGCTTAACTTTTACATTCGAGATACAAAAGATTTCATTAATAAAATTGAGTCACACGAGGTCAAAAAAGCATATAAACGCATGCAAACAAGAATACCTTGCGAGGTAGTAGTTGGGAGACTTTTGAAAAGGGACCCATGCTTAAACAATTTTAAGCAAAAAATCCCGAAACACTGATAAAATTCTGAATTATAGGCAACAAACATTTATTTAGTTAGCAAAAACGGTTTAAAGTCTTGAGATTTATTACGTACTAGTATGTTGGTTGAAGGAACCGCATTTCATAATAATTTTTAATTTTAAAACACAATTTCATAAATTCAGATATATTTATTAAAAGAATGTTGGTCTCAGTATATTATGTATTTTCAATCTTAATTCTTATATTGATATATAATTGCTTAAACAAATACCCGAACGTAAGATCAAATACACTCTTTTTCTAACTTTCCAATGTTTACAGAATCCATTGTATGCTTATTCAGTGTAAAAATCTAGAGTTAATTGTTTTGTGTATTTGTATTTTTTCTTTTCATAACATATTTTGCAGACCTCATGAAAGATTAACATGCAATTGTTAAATCTATTTCCTTATTTAAAAAGTATATAATATATTTTTTGTTATTAAGAATATGATTATTTCCTGGGAATATTAACAAACAGTCTTTATCTTATTTGTTTTATTTTCAATTTTTTGACATTTTTGTTTATCTGATTCGTCAAAACGACATGTGCATAAAATTTATTGTTACAAATCAACAAATCCCAAAGCCTACTATAACTCATTATATAGAAACCACAACACCATTAATATCTGGCACTGATGTTCGATACCTTGTTTATCAAACGTTGCAACTGTCAACTTTGCTCAAGTAAACACTTACGATGCATAAATATAGCTTTAACATACATGTTTAAAAGTGATCTATAGATACATTTAGTTTATTATCATATATCAGATAAGAGAATAAGCGATTTGTGACAATTTTTTTATTGCGACGTTTTAAATATCTCAGATACCCCCGTATGGAGGTGCTCTTAATTGCAGGAGGCTAATACAGATAAGATGAATAAGTGTTCCGAATGAAGAATAATTTAAATTCCGAATATTCCTATATAGACTATACTTCTAACTAATTAATATGCGTGAACCCTCAGGGGTTCACGCAAAAACTTCATAAATTTTTTGCCTTCATTAAGAACGCTTAAACCTAAACATTTGAAAGCCAGTGATGAGTAAATACGCTGACGCTAGGAGCTATATGACATATATATTGGTATCACCAGCTCAGTAGTCAGCAACTGTGTGGACATGCATTATCAATGATATGGTAATTATATTTGCTGTTTACAAGGCTTAGATTTTTCGAAATACTAAGGATTTTCTACCCCATGAAGAGATGACCTTAGCTGTATTTTGTAAAACCTTGCTGAATTTTGGGTCCTCAATGCTCTCCAACTTCGTACTTTATTTGGCCTTTTGTTATTATTTGATTCGAGCGTTACTGATGAGTCTTCTGTAGACGAAACGCGCGTCTGGCGTACAAGATTTTAATCCTGGTTTCTATGATGAGTTTGTTTACATAAAAGGACATGAACAGAATAGCCAAATTGATCTGAGGTCAAGTTTGCCTGAAGGAGTTTGAACCTTAATTTCTTAATAGTTTCTTATTAATGAACGGGGAATTTAAAACAAAAAGTATTTGTTATAAATCAAGTCAGCAGTGAGGCACTGACTACTGAGCTGATGATACCCTTGGCGACTTACAGCCCACCAGCAGCGGTATCTACCCAGTGCTATTAAATGAAATAAACACTTTTTAAATTTTGTGCGTTTAAGATGATTTCTGTGGACCAATGTTCCTTACAAAGAACCGATACAGAGTTTAGGCGTTTGGTGGAATAGGTTAAGGTTTGCTTAGGATTTTGAGCAGATAAATCATCAAAAAGTGAAATAACAAAAATACCGAACTCCAAGAAAAATTCAAAACGGAAAGTCCCTAATCAAATGACAAAATCAAAATTTCAAACACATCAAACGAATGGAAAACAACTCATATTCCTGACTTGGTACAGGCATTTACTTATGTAGAAAATGGTGGATTAAACCTGGTTTAATAGCTAGCTAAACCTCTATATTGTATGGCAGTCGCATAGAATTCCATCATATTGACAACAATGTGCGAGCAAAACAAACAGACATAATAAGTAAAAACGTCATAAATTAGGGAACAGCAGTCAACATTGTGTTATAATCTTAATCACTATAAAAACAAATACTAGTAACTTTTTCAACAAAGAAAAACAAAATGGCATATAGACACTCTATAAAAAAAGTACATAAGCAAAAATGAAAGACAAGAATACAAAAATGAACATAGCACAATAACCCAATGGCGGGATGTATAAATACCAAGCCACGCCAGAAGTATATACCAAAAAAGGACTAAACAGTAAAGGTTAAAAATATACAAAGACAAATGAAAAGAACACTATAACACGTTATTAAGATGATAAACAACATCAGTACCTAGAATCTATACTTCAACACCATCATGTATTATTTGTGAAGTTGATACGGAATATTTATCAACAAGGTCTTGGTATCTTCCGATGAACTTTTTTAGAAAAGGTCGAGACCTTCTTTGACATAACCCTGGTTCATCAACTTTCTGCTCAGACACTGGTGACGTTTTATAAAGTTTGAGTAGCAGCTGCAAGCTCTTGAATACCGAATGAGTTGGGAAATATATCCCATATGCAGGTGAAATTGGTATATTGCTCCTAAGGTGGGGAATTTATAATATCAAAATTAAAATCGTCTCACTTGTCATAGATTCTGGTACTGAGATGACCGCCGATGTCAAATTCGATGTACAAGTCTAAAAATGAGGCGGAGGAAGCCGTGTCTGTTATTGTGGATACGAGAGCTAATTACAGATGGCATCGCATTTAAAACTAACCCTCTCTTTATTATTTCTTAATATGTTTGCATCAAAATTAAATATATCATTTTAAGCATTATTAAATCTGTTTTTTTTTTCTCCAGTAAACATCCTTTACTGTACTTTAGTTTCACAAGGAGTAAATTATTTTACTTGTTCCAGAAGATTCTAGGAGATTTGAGTAAATTACATGAAACAAACTAATATTTATAGAAAACGATGACAATTTGTCAAACAGTGAAGGCAGTAATTGAAGACTAGAGTTCGTAATCTTAAGGGAATAAAATCAGTTTGTGTGCTTCATTCCTTCTAATATAGTTTTTCTTTAAAGCATAAGATTCGATAAAGTATGAAATTTGTCAAAACTTTGCACCTTAAATGTTATGAATACGAGGAAAACTATAGTACTGTTATTTATCCATATTTGATAAATTTCTAAACCTAATAAGTTTCTATCAGTTTAATTTACCATATCTTGTTTTCGTTGGATGTGTTGTGATTAATAATTCATATTAAAATACACTGATAACACGTGTAGTACAAACACATTAATTGATTCGTTGTTGTTTGCTTAACGTCCAATGTAAAATAGTGTATGCATGTTTAGGACGAGACAAAACTAACACAAAATAACGTGAAAATGTATTATTGAAAAAGCATGGAAGAGAATGTAAACAAAATATTCGGAAATGTATTAATAGCGTGTTAGATTAAAATGTACAATATATATACCCTTCCATCATTTCTATGTGTTTACGTTTAAGGTTCCACAGTTCTGTGATTGGTACATGATACTGTTCTCATGGTTGTGTATAATACATTACACAAACCATATCATTAAAATAAAATTGGTAAAAAAAGTAAATAAAGTAAATTGAAGGAATTCACCCATTGGCAAACGATAACGAAGATGCGATATTCAGGCAAATGTAGAGTATTTTTAGCGGGTGGAAATACCAATAGATTGATCAATGATTCGAAACAATTGAAGATCAAGACAAAATAAAACCCGTGAATACAAACAGCTCGACAGTAATGCTAAGAAATGATGTAATATACACATTTGTAACTTTGACATATGAACAATGCCTTTGAAGAAGAGCTATGTAAATGTAATTTATATGCATATTTGAAGAGTGTGCAAGTTAAATACAATCAGAAAGTGTAAACATTGCATAGAGGTGATCCATGCAGAGCTACATCTAAATTCATAAAATAATAATACAAAATGTATTTCAGGATTTGTACACAATTACTTGTCGAGAATATAAAATAATGTAAAAAAGAAATAAAAAAAAAAAAAAAAAAACAGGCACCAATCTTTGTAGTTTTTAGTGATACAGGCTAGTGTTTTAAAGAAGATAATCGGAAATTATGAAAAATATTCAAATGATATGTCCATCAAAACTCGGTGAAGGAATTTTGTTCGGCTTGTTGTATATGTAAATTGTGCTGGGACTGGGAGGTGTATACTCAATATGCAGGCATTGCAAGAATTTGCTTCTGACAGAAATATAATGTAACAATAAAAATAAGAAGATGTGGTATGCTTGCCAATGAGACAACTCTCCACAAGAGACCAAATAACACAGAAATTAACAACTCGCAGTTAACACATTAACAGTTCACAGTAAAAATTAACAACTCACAGTTAACAAATTAACAACTCACAGTTAACAAATTAACAGTTCACAGTTAACACATTACACAGTTCACAAAAGAAAAATTGAAAACATCTGTTTTGTCGTTAAGTTCAGTTTTCAACCGACCCTCGTTATCACTTTCGAGATTTGGTAATCTGTTGTATCTTTTATTTCAAGTTTAATGGGATAAACGCGATGAACATATCACAAAACTTTGAAAAAGGACATTACATGGAAGATTCTGTATGAATTCTGCCTCGTTAAATAGGCTATCACAATGATAAAGTACTATGACAAGACAGATTGATAAGTCGAAAAGACGAAAATAACAGCTGACAAAGTTATACTTAGTTGAATTTATTAGTTGAAACAACAGCTGACAAAGTTATACTTAGTTGAAGATATTCGCTCGAATATGTAACAACGTATTTGATTTTAACAAACGGAATCTGTATTACTGAAAAGTTATTACACCAGGGTTTTCGATATCACA
This sequence comes from Mytilus coruscus, assembly GCA_017311375.1. Classification (NCBI taxonomy): domain Eukaryota; kingdom Metazoa; phylum Mollusca; class Bivalvia; order Mytilida; family Mytilidae; genus Mytilus; species Mytilus coruscus. The sequence goes on along the minus strand of CM029596.1, from coordinate 47,039,544 downwards.
AACTTGTTGAAACATTTACTAAATTTTATCATCGGTACAAGGACATCATTTGTAAATATAAATCAACGTGCAGACATCTTACGTTCATGTATTTCACATCCCATCTTTTATGGTAATATTCTATACAAAGCACAAAAATTTCGTCATTCATATCAAAAGCTAACCAAACCGTTAAACAGAATTATTCAGAAGGAATATAGTTACGATACTGTTGACAGGTTATTAAAGATGGCACTTTTTGGAATTAATATTGATTCACTCATAGGGTCTTTGCATCGGAAATAAAAAAATTTTCTTAAATCAGTTAATGGCATGATACGAGTTATGTTCTTCTCGTATATTTTATGATGGTATGATAATTAACCCTTAACGGGAGGGATTGTGCTTGATTTTCATATGATGAAGACATAATCTTTCGATCAGTTTAATTGAGGTCTGGAGCTGGCATGTCAGTAACTGCTAGTATTAATTTGTTAATTTATGTTGATCATTGTCATTTTGCTTAGTTTATTCTGTTACCTATTTAAACATCGGACTCGGACTTCTTTTAAACTGAGTTTTACTGTGCGTATTGCTGCGTGTTCGTTTTATTCCACATTGTTTAGAGGTATAGGGGAGGGTTGACATCTCACAAAATATGTTTAACCCCGCCGCATTTTTGCACCTGTCCCAAGTCAGGAACCTCTGGCCTTTATTAGTCTTGTATGTGTTTTAATTTTTGTTCATTTATGTGTTTCGGAGGTTAGTGTGACGTCCATTTTTGCTGAACTAGTATACATTATTGTTTAGGGACCAGCTAAAGCCCGCCTCCGGGTGCGGGATTTTCTCGCTATGTTGAAGACCCATTTGTGGCCTTGGTCTGTTTTCTTATCTTTGGTCGGGTTGTTGTCTCTTTGACACATTTCCCGTTTCCATTCTCAATTCTATTAATCTCAAACGTATTATAAATAAGATACGAAATTGATTTTGGAATTTTGAAAAGATGACTCCATATTGTCAGCATGATTTTATGTATCGTATTATCTATGAAAATCTAATTATTCTTTCAAAGATAAATAATATGGTAGAATCATGTAATGCCCAGTATGTTATAAAACTTGATGTAAAAAAATGTCAAATATAGGTGTTTTATGCTCATGCGAATTTATCGCTCACATTCACATATATACCTGAACTAAAAAGATCCCCGTAAAGTATCTTGTTGACATATGATAGACGGCCTGTATTTCAGACAAGCACTTATTTCTTTATCATCCTTTTATTAGATCTAATGTAGCAATAGATAAGAATAAATTGCTCATTAATGACCCATGTAAAGATGTGGTGACTTTATGTGGGCAGTACTTACACATAGGAAACACTAATTAGATCCCATTTATTCATGTTAATAAAGCTTCCTTCTATTTAAGGAATTAAAGATTTACTGAAGTAGTTTGAGATTACACAACTCAAATGGGTCTGGTTAACTGCCAACGTTTATTGATGAGTATTTTATTACATGAATGGAACAGTAATCAATTTGTGTATTGCTATTAACATGATGCACGTACATATAACTAAACATCAAACTAATAGATAAGGGATGATATTATTGGTTAAAGCTGTCGACAGTGTATGTATGAAGTCGACTGAAAGAAGAAAACAAAATTGGGCTACTTTCTTATTTTTTCGTATAAAGCGCGAAAAATGCACTTGAAATGTGTCTTATTTCGAAAGAACTGAAATCTGGTTATCATCTATACTATTTTGCTCTGAAATGGTAATGTTACAAGTTTCAAATTAAATTTGACGAAGTATTTACGAGAAAGTTGTTACACCCTTCCAACTGAGTTGGATCTAGTTGTGTGACGAAACCGACCACGGATCTGAGAACCAGCACTGATGATATACCGATATACAATCAACAAGAGAAACAATTTGGCTGATACAGGAACACAGTTACAGTCAAATAATAAAACGAGAATACAATGTACGAAAAAAAAATAAAATTCAACTTTATTGGTCATCAAAACTACATTCAAAAGTATATGTTCTTCGTGTGTTGCCCATCCCAATTTAAAAAGATTTTGACAAAATAAAGGACAGTCATGTATAACTCAGTAAAAAAATATGGTTAAGTAACTTTAAATAAAGTCGATATTTTGAAACCCTTAACATATTCGTGTATTGTCCCAATCTCTTGCAAGCAAATCCATTTTACGTCAATACTTCACATGATAAGTTATTGTTGTCATTATAATTGCTGCTTAGAAATTGAACTTTATGTGCTTGGTACACGTGTCAATGCAAAATCAAGGGTAGCATATGCATGAACCTTTTGGGAAATATAGATTCAAATGGCCCAAAGAATGAGATTATTGCGTTTAATCATTCCTGCATCATGTTTCTGAACAACTGTCCCTTGTCTTGACAAAAGCTATCAATTTTCCGTACATCTGGTCACTGAGATCACTTAAAGAACAATGCAATTTAATTTTCATTTCTTTTTTGTATATTGATGTACTTTGATCACAGGGTTTATGAGTCGATTTTTGCTTAAAGCTTTATAAAAGAAGGGAAATCAATTTACAACCAAAGGATTTACTTTTTTTTAACTCTCTGTTACAAATTAGGTAAGACTTTATTACCCTGAAGACATCCGTTTTATAACCACTGAGGATCACCGAGACCACACACAGTATTAATTAATCAGCATCGTTTTTAAGATTTTATGTAGTAAATAATGAATTTCTCAGGCGATGCATCGTCGTGTCATAAATGACTTTTATCGTAACAGTAAAATCCTTACTAAGAACTCGACAGTGAAAGATACTGAAAATGAAAAGTCATATATTAAGCTAGAAAATAATAACACATCCAGTTTTGATGAAATGCCTTCATTATATCAGTTATTGCACTAATATAAAGTAAGGAGAGATTGTTTAAATAAATAACTAAATTGTCCGTCTTCTGTACAATATAATAACTTTAATCATGTGTCGTGCGACATTTTGACTGAGGCGGTTGGAGCATGCATGACAGGAGACTTTTGCCAGGTCTCCCTCCTTTTGGAGTTTATGCGATTCCCTTGTTTTTTAGGTTTGTTTACCTTCATTTGTTTCATTTCAATATATTTATTAGATTTGAACATCTATAAACAACTGTTGCTTCTAATTTTGCGCAAGAATGCATGGTTTTTATATCTTAAGTGAAAGGACTTTGTGTTTGATTTCATTCTCTTATACGCTGTTCTAAGTATTTTCTTTTCTTGTGGTTGTGATTTTTCCATCTGTTGTACCAATTATATTCTAAGTTTTGAGTATTAAAAACTTAAATGTTGAAACCAATGGGAAACATTGATAGACGATGCAATCCTTGATGATTGATTCTCTTTGGTGAAATTCTAAATAACAAAACACCGGAGTAGCTACGATATTGCATGCCATTACACAAGACAACGAAATAATGTTATACAACTTAATACACGACCTGTTTATATGAAAGTTATTTGATGCATTAGTTTTGGGATTGTGTATGTTACAAAAATCTGTCGCCCCTATATTTAATGAATTATCTGCATCAACATTCCTTTATTGTCTCAGAATCCGCAATGTGATATAGGTCTGAGCAAATAGATAACATTGAAATAACTGATGACAGTTTTTCATCACTAAAAGAAAGGCGTTGTTCAGTTTATCTAGGATCTACATTTATATCGAACTTCACATGACGAAAGTCTGTTGTATATATAGCCACGCATGATTTCAACTGAAATTACAGTCAAATGTAGTGGTAGGAATTTTTGAAAGTGCATGTTCCCAGTGCTTCGAAGGTGATACCGTTTTTGGTCGATATTCCTAAAAGGAACCAGTGTATATTTACATATAGATATTGACTTCTTGGAATAGACCTAGATGTCTGATATTGTTGTTCTCTGTTCTTATTGTTTCGTTGATTGTATCATATCGATTTTCCCCTTAGGTAGTATACAACATTTTTCCTCCCACCGTCTATTGATACTAAATGTACGACTCTTAATGTTATAGAAAACTTTAGTCTATACTTTCATTAAACGCTGTTCCATTTTATACTTTCAGGGTTTCTATTTTTAAAAAGAGAATCGATTTTGGTGTGATATATTTGGTTGTCTTCATTTGATTTATATACAGTATGTATAAATCTTGTGTTATATGCGCTTGTCCGTTTTTGAAAGCCTTATTATGACCTTGAATGTGTTTTGTGGTTAAGTATTGTTGCCATATCGCTGTCTCATTTGTTTTTATCACACAGTTCTTTTTATTCAGTAATAGTAATGGTAATAAAATAAAAATACAAGGAAACAGTTTTGATTGATTTGAAATGCAGCGAGATAATTTTTGGTCTAGTAATTATTTCTTTACTTTAATCAGTCAGCTGCCTTTATACCACCACTATACACAATGTTCTTAGTACTACAGAACTGCAATACGCATAATTATTCAAATAAAAAAACCATTTAGGTTGACATTTTTTTTTAAGTTTTGGAATTGGAAAACATGCAAATTCACTTGATTTAGTTCTTTGACATTTTCTTCATTTTATTGAATAATATACTTGTATAGTCCACTAATTTTAAAGAGAAGTATGTTGCCGACAAACATCGCACACCAGTTTTTCTAGTGTTTTTGCAAATAATAGATTGCTGTTCTTTGTTTTCGTCGTTTCTGAAATGTTTTAACGATGATAAAGAAAACAAGGATGGGTTAGGCTTAAGGATTTCTAATGAATTATACAACACATTAAACATAATCATACAGACGACAAACGATAGAAATGTCACCGACGTAATAATTAAACTTACACAGTATTCGCTGCAGCTCATATATGTTCACTTTTCATATTGACTGATTAAATCAACGCATAGATTATTTGTAATTTTATATAAGTATTTGGTATTCCGATTTTTGCACGTGAAACAATAAATACGCATCACATTATCTTTCTTTGGTGCTCTTGTCATGTTTTGATTTGAATTTCGCCGTTATTTCCGTTCCTCAAATTTTTATCGTAACTATTAAAAAGTTTAAAATGAAAGTTTAGAGAAGTTTCTAGTCACTTGTCAGATTTATTCAAAGAACTCAAACATTTGACTCTTGAAATTTGCATTGTTCTTTTCGTTAAGCTGAACCAGTTTGCTAGATACTTTATATCATTTGCAAAAACAATATGAAGACGAGAAAATTACAAAATTCTACAAAACTTGTAGCAACTTTTTCCAAATTGCGTTTCACTAAATATGCTATGACAGTTACCGGTATACCATGAGATGAAATGCATGAAAGTTTTTTTTAGCAAGTATTACTGCTACAAGTAAATAATTCGACATGAATAATAGTAATATATTAAAGATGGGATAGTGCAGGAATTCTAGTACCTTGAATAACAAAAGAAATACTCAAATAGGTCTTTCCACTAATTTTATTATTTTATCTACAGTTTCATATGTATATTTTCCTAACATATGGCAAGTCTCAAATAGGAAGATTTTATACAAGCAACTTGTTTTAGTGATCATTATTTTGAGGGAAAATTTAGTTACCGCGGATCGGCAAATGCTATATTGTAAGGAAATTGAAGCGCACCAGGAAAGGAACGCTCCCTATCGAAAACTAATATTCTTTCCAAAGAATACAATGGTGAACTCAATTTGCAGTAATTGGCAGCGGTCTTGCATATAAAATTAAATTGAAATGTCATGTACATTATTTCTCATGTAGTTCATAGTACGAAGTGGCATAGTTTACTGAAGTGTAAATTTTATTCATGACTGCTATACAAAGTGCCAGCGTAGTATTTGTATTCATTCAAATCTAAATGCCCATATGAGAAAACAACGAGAGAGAAAAACTCTATTGCTTAGATCGATGGCTTCAAACTATATATGCTGACAATTTTTACCTAGCAATAAAAATCAATCTGTAGGGTTATGTACTATAATATGTATAATAAAAACGGTAACTTCAATAATAAGCAAGAGGATACACTATTCCTATTTTGTGAGTTTTGTTGAATAGTAAAATACAAAAAAAAGATTCGCTAATCAAACCGTGTAGATTGCTTGTTCCAACATCTGTAGTAAAAAATTACTAGATTCTCTTAAGTTACTATCATATAAGTTAAAATGTGTTCTCAGAAGAAACAGATGACATTACTGCTTCACGAAGTGGTCTGAATGATTGCACACGTAAAAGTTAGTAGGTTCTAGACGTGAACGTTCCATTGGCTTCTTTCTACGGAATACAAATGCTTTAGTTGAACAGGTTTGTTCTTATTATACCTAAACGACGACAAATGTTGTTTTACAACAAATCACTTTATAACTTCTTTAAAAAAAATCTATATCCCTGTTAACGCAAAATTGTATATTGGCTATAACGTATAAGGCCAATAACTAACTATCTCAAACTTCATCTTACTCTATCACTTGAACTAAACCGACCATTACTGACTTATAATCTGTAGCCTTTGTTAAGGGTCATTATTGTTCTTGTTAGTAATTTACAGTGAACACTTTTAGATCATGCCAAGAAGATATGTAAAGTCCAATTAGGTCCATTAAAGTTCATTCAATAAAGATATGTCAAGTGACATTTGTTTCAGTCAATAAAGATATGTTAAGCCCCATAATTTTCATTCAATGAAGGTCTGTTAAGTGCCAGTAGTTTCAATTAATGAGGCATTAAGTTCAGCCAATAAAACTCTGTTTAGTCCCTTTAGATTCAGTTTAACAAGTTCTAATTAGTCCCATAAGGTTCAATCAATGAAGCTATGTTTTGTCCCTTTAGGTTCAGTCAATGAAGTTTTGTTTAGTCCCATTAGGTTCAGTCAATTAAACAGTGCTTTCTTCCATTAGGTTTAACCAAAGAAGTTCTGTTTAGTCCCATTAGATTCAATCATTGAAGCTGTGTTTAGTTCCAATAAGCTCAGTGAATAAAGTTCTGTTTATGCCCAATAAGTAAAGTCACCGAAACTGTTTAGTTCCATTAGGTTCAGTCAATGACGTTTTGTTTAGTCCCATTAGGTTCAGTTACTGAAGTTCTGTTTTGTTTCATTAGTATAGGTCACAAGCTGTGTTAAGTCCCACAAGTTTTAAACAATGAAGTTCAGAAAAATCTGTTGAGTCGCATTAGGTTCAGTCAATGAAGCTGTGTTCTGATTACAAACAAAGACAACTATACATAAATAGCAAAGAACAAAGATGTGAACAATTACAGGTCACCGTACAGCAATCATCAACAATGAGCAAAATCTTTATAGATAGATATAAAAAGCCCCAATATTACAGAATGAGACACAATTTAAAGAGTATGATAAAATGTGACACAATTTTAAAGAGAAAACCAATGGCTTAATTTATACTACAACAATGAACGAAAAATAAATATGACAGACAGCAACCAAGGATAACCACTGGGTGAGAGGCTTCTGACTCGGAACATCACATTACAGTTTCTTATATTGTGTCACATTATGTCATACTGGGGCCTTTTATAGCTAACTATATAGGTTATTATTTCTTATTTATCTTCCCTACGGTAAATGTTACACCAAAAACTAAAAAGTTCATTTACTTGCGAGTTCTCTTTGATCTGTACTTAGTATCGTTTGTGATTTTGTTACTTGTTTATGTGCTAAGTACTGATATTTTCACAGCGGTAAATGTACTGCTGTCAAGTCGCTTTTCTTTAAGATTTTTTTCACTATACTATCATAATGATTTAGTTTCCTTACAAATTGAAGTTCTGAATTAACTGCAAGCAAAATGGTAGACCACCACTAAGTTTACCATAAAGAAAAAAAAAAAAACACACAAAACTTTAATCTAAGGAAGCCTTAACGATTTCATGAACAAGTAAATGTCTTAATTTCTATAAAGATGTTTGTACATTTGTAGTAGAGAGTGTAAGAAAAAAAAAACAGTTAAGAAAAATCAACTTTATAATTGCAGTATTACATAATACATAAAAAGGAATAACAGGAATCGCTAAAATATTTCACAGTACAACAAACCCGAGCAATCACCAAACACCCGAATTCTCTGAGAAAATAAACATAAACAAAGAAAAAACAACATCAGACAACACATGGTACAGATAACCTGAATTATAAAGGCTCAAATTGTCTAGGGGTTAAACCAGCCTTACGTCCGCACAAACATATTTCTTTACAAAAAACACAAGTACACGTAAAACACTCCATAGTAGGGGATGTTTGTCACAGAAACTGGAGGAAGAACTTTTATTTCAATCATAAATCGTGATCTTATCGGAATATTGTACTTCTTATATTCTGATATAGAAAACACACCGTTTCACATTAAAATATCGGCGTTTGTAGTCCGAGTAAATTTCAAATGGCTGCAGTCAAGAACGGTGCAGATGTTCAATTTTGTCAAGGTAAAGGTCAATTTTAAATAAAGAGTATTTGAAATGTCCAAAATATTTCAAACTCTTCAATCCTTTGAATTTTATCGATAAATAAATAGGATTGTATAATAGCTTGCGCTTTACGCCACAACAGTATAAAATGCCATGGTAATGAACATAAACAGGATGATTAAAAATGAACATGAGATGGGAAACAAAAAGGGAACGAATATTGACTTAAAGTGAAAATATACAAAGAGCTTAGTCCAGTCGAAATTTAGGCTTCAACTTTGACCAAAAAAAAACTTTATCTTAATGCGTTTGGGGAAAAGGAAAAGGGGAATTATGGTGGAGATACAATCTGTCAGACCTTTTTTTTAAATCTTTATTTCAGAGTTATGAATTTTGACCAGATTTATATCTATAAACCTCATTTTGTGTGTTTCTTTCTTCCTTCCACAATAAATTAATCATCATGCCTCTATGTCCTATAGGTACCATGCATAGTCGCATTTGTCATCCTCACTTATGATTATTCCGTTTGGGTTATTTTGGGAGGAAAACGAAAATAAAGGCGTCCGGTAATTGTTTCCGTCATCGGACGGACTTTAAAGTCAAAGACAAGACTTCCGTTTAGGGCTGTTTAAAATTACACAGAATTTTAATAATTTACAGACAACCCTTAATTCCTAACTTTATAACATACAATGTTTTGGGTATCTGAGCTACAGGAACCGGTATTTTAAAAACATTCATTCGGTCCCTGTTTTATTTAAGAAATAATTCATGCACGCCATAGATTTGTTGAAAATTTTCGCATGGCATGGGTCGTTATATTGGAATTTTATCCCGAGCGTTAGGAAGGGATAAAGTTAATTTTTCAAGTTGAACTGGTGAAAAATTCAAAATGTTGTATTGACATCAGTTCATGTTTAAGATACTTTTGATACCTTTCCTGAAATTTTCCAGTCATAAAATCTTTTACAAAAATTCATCCTACAACAGTTTACATACTTTCAACCACGCTCTAAATGACCGCGATTTCGCGGGTGTGTTCTAGTAATATAAAAATAAGAAGATGTGGTGTGATTGCCAATGAGACAACTATCCAGAAGAGACCAAATGACACAGAAATTAACAACGATAGGTCACCGTAAGGTCTTCAACAATGAACAAAGCCCATACCGCAGAGTCAGCTATAAAAGGCCCCCAAATGACAAATGTAAAACAATTCAAGCGAGAAAACTAACGGCCTAATTTATGTACAAAATAATGAACGAAAAACATATATGTTACACAGCAGTAAACGACAAACACTGAATTACAGGCTCCTGACTTGAGACAGGCACATACAGAATGTGGAGGGGTTAAACTCGTTTGAAGACACCAACCCTCATCTAACTGTATTCATATTGATTGTTGATATCATCCACTGCTAAGCTGAGATCCTAGTTATGCGTCTTGGAAGAGAATTACACTAACCTTGTGTATAAATGAGAGAAAAACAAGCAGTCATTAAAAAATACACTGCCGAGTTTCTTAATAAAAATGTTCCAAGCTAGTTGCCACACTCCTAGCACAAAGTACCCCTCCCGCAGCAGCATTCGTTTATAAAAGGTTTATTGGGAATCGCTGATGAAATACTATCCAAACTTAATCCATCGAAGATGGTTCCACTTATTCATATTACTATTCATTCTGTATCACCAATTTTATGTTCATTGCCTCGATATAACTTTTTGAGCTGCTTGAAGTAAAACACATACAATCAGTAAATCAATCATTTTAGAATGCTTTCTGGTTAATAATAACATGCTCAGGCACCTTGACCAATTATTTTCTTCCAATAGATTTTAATTCAAATACATATTAAAAGGATAACAGGTATCATGGCCCAACATATACAGCACAGTACAACAGACCACATCTACCACAAACACTTGACACCTCAGAAACAACAGACACACAGACAAAAGACAAACAACAAATGGTCAAGATACTAGCCTTACTTGGTACAGGCACATGTGGGGTTAAACCAGTTTTATGTTTTAAACCTCTCCGTTTGGCTATCCATACCACATGTAGTAAAACTAGACACACAATAAAAAAACGGATGATTCCCAACTTCAACAGGGAAATAATAAACGCTACTTAGTAAATCGTTTTGCCATTTCTAATTTTCGTACACTGTCAGTTAGATGACTGAGTACTAATATTATATTATTGTTGTAATATTTCTTTCTTATTCAAATCATTAAATGACCTGGACTATCTCATTTTCCCTTTTTTGTTTAACATTGTTCTCTTCCAATTCGTGTGTCAACTTATTATCTAAACGACGCAATTTCTATTGATGAACATTTAACCTTTTAATTTTGTTTTAATGTTACCATGATTTGTTTTCATAAAACAAAATTGTCTGCAGCGGTTAAGAAAAAAAATGATTAAGAAGGAATTATCATCTTTATTGAACTAACAATTCGGTTTACCCAGCTGCAAGCACTTTTATGTTAAAATAAAACGGTAAATAGGAAAACATCAATATGCCATGACATAATTACTGCCTTTCGTAAATTAACTTTCAATCTCTTCTAGTACATCAAAAAAAAAAAAAATAAATAAATAAAATAAAAAAAGATAAACCAGTTTCAGAAAAGGTTCCAGAATTATAGAAAAAGAAAAACAAAAGTTTCCACAATTATAGATAAACAAAAACAAAAGTTTCCACAATTAAAGATAAGAGAAAAACAAAAGTTTCCACAATTATAGATCAACAAAAAACAAAAGTTTCAACAATTATAGATAAAGAAACGGTAACTATGTTTCTTCAGAAGAATTTTCTCTTTTGATGTCAAAGAATAAGAATGCGTTGAGCGATATTAAATGATCAATTTTAATTCTAAGAACTTACAGATATAATTCTAATAAAAACAATTAATTTCAACAAATTTTATGCTCTCATGCAGTAAAACATCTGTGTTATTTAGATAATAAAGTCATCTTCAATGCAGAGGGAATCGAGGTGAAATGTAATGTTCAATATCCCTACATACAAATGAAATCTTAGATTAACGTATGATTCCATATTCGGTACTCTTGTCACGTGCTTACAGATTAACCACTTACCTGTGATGAACAGAGCAAAAATTTGGGAAGCCAAATATTAGAAATTATTTAGAGCTTAGAGTTCGAAAAATGTCTCACCTGATGGAGCGCTACATCAGTTTTCGTACAATTCCATAACCATTTTTACAATAAGATTTAGTTTTTGTTGTGGTTAGCTGAACATGCAGTTGAAAATATTTCATGAATGTTCAAGGCGAGAACGGATTAGCCATAAATCCATTTGTTATGGTTTGCAAAAAGGGTCGACTGGGATTAAGGTTGACAGTACATTTGGACTGCTACTGGAAAATAGACTATGTTAGACAGGGGACAAACATTTGTCCTTGCACCATACCACCTACGATTCTCTTTAAGAGTCGATGTAACGGTTCTTTATTGTTCAGAGAGAATGATATTATCCCAAAACAAGGCATCGGCTTTTACGTCCACATGTAGATGTTGACAACCTTATTCTCACACACTTTATTTTAAGTTGAGAACCTTTTATGATTCGACGAATGTGGTGTGACTTTGCCAAAATTAAGGTTAAAATAAGTTGTATTATATATCTTGCTGTTTCATTTGGATGGTAGCAGTTTTTATTTTGTATAAATCACGGACTCTTTACATTTTAAGTACACGATGGTAACTGGAAAAAGACTAAAAGTTAAAAATTAATGAGATAATTCAAAAATTATATAAGACTGTGAGAAATATGTGTTGCCAGCACTTAAAGTGCACACAGTAAACAACTGTAGAGTATAACATTGTTTATGTAATTGATATCGTTTTAATGTTACCATGATTTGCTTTTATAAAACAAAATTGTCTGCAGCGGTTAAGAAAAATGATTGAGTAGGAATTTTCATCTTTATTGAATAGCAAATTCGGTTTACCGAGCTGCAAGCACTTTTATGTTAAAATAAAACGGTAAACAGGAAAACATCAATATGCCATGACATAATTACTGCCTTTCGTAAATTAACTTTCAATCTCTTTTAGTTCACCCAAAAAAAAGATAAACCAGTTTCAGAAAAACAAAAGTTTCCACAATTATAGATTAAGAACGGTAATTATGTTTCCTCAGCAGAATTTTCTCTTTTGATGTCAAAGAATAAGAATGCGTTGAGCGATGTTAAATGATCAATTTTCATTCTTAGATCTTACAGATATAATCCTAATGAAAAATGATTAATTTTAACAAATTTTATGCTCTCATGCAGTAAAACATCTGTGTTAATTAGATAATAAAGCCATCTTTATTGCAGAGAGGGGATCGAAACTACACAAGTTCGTTGTTACATAAGGTAGAGACAGATCAAGTTATCATTTTGTAAGATTTTAACGGACTATTTTCTGATGGAACTGTCGGGTATCAAGGGAAACAAATAGTCCAGAAAAGACACTTAATCTTTCATTTTTTTTCTATTTTCGAATTAACAAATTGACTTATATTTTGTATATTTAGTTGTGTACTACGGTGATTATAGAAACTAGAGGCTCTAAAGAGTTTGCGTCGCTCACCTGGATATATGCATATCTTCAACAATGGCCATTTCTATTTAATTGATCTTGTCTTGCTGATAATTTTCTGTTGTTTACAATTTCTCTCTATCTTTTCACCCAACGCAAAAATGCGCAATAACTGCTATATGAGTCGACTGAAGATTTCGGCTATATTGACTTGTGAGTAGATCTTGGCTTGCTGATCACTTGTGCTGTTGTCAATTTTTCTTTACCTATTATAGGTTTTTGCAAAAATTTGTAAAAAGAGGTTAAAATTATAAGGAGTTAACTAAATCAGTTTCGGCTATGTTGGCCTATTAGTAGATCTTTTCTTGCTGATCATTTTTGCTGTTTCAAGTGTTGCTCTACCTACTATAATGTTTGCCTTAAACAAACAAAAATAAAATAAAAATAAATGGGACAAAATTGTCAATTAAGGGCAAAATCTCAAAAAAAAGAAATGATTTGGGCCAAGTTTACTTCTTTGTAGATCTTGTTTTCCGATGATCATTTTTGATATTTAAAGTTTCTCTTGGAGATCTCTATCTCTTAAGATAAGAGGCCAACATAATGGGGCAGTTTGTTATATTTGTCGATCTTGCTGATCACTTTTATTTTCATTTTAAAAGTGTTTCTCTTTCTATTTTAGTTCAAAGTAAAAAACAAAAAAGGAAACTAAAATGGTAAAAATCGTCATTTAAGGGCAATAACTCCTCCAGGGAGTTGACTCATGATTTCGGCCATTAGATTTTATTGAGGATATCTTTCTTGCTGATAATTTGTTTTCTTTTTAAATATTCTCTTTATTACAGTATTGAAGATGAAACGCAAAAATAAAGAAATGGTAAAACTGGTCATTTAAGAGTTATAACTCCTATTCGAATGGTCTGACATTTTTTTTTTTAATCAAATCAATATTATAGGAGATTTTGACCTTCTGATCAATTCCGTCCCTGTCAGATTTCTTCTGTTTTTAACGGTTTTCAAGATAACACATGTACTTGTATTTTACCCCTATGTTCTATTTTTAGCCATATCGGCCATGTTTGTTGGAAGGCCTAACTATCGGACTCACTATTTAAAATTTTGATTGTGGCAAATTAAGTTTGGTTTCAATATTGTCCCAGTAGTTTCTAAAAAGTTTTTTTGTAAACATAACGGACGACGACGATAGACGACGAACGACAGGTTATACAACATCTCACACTAGCCCTCTTGGTCAGGTGAGCTACAAAACAAAACTATCATTTAAGGGTGCATTTAAATATACAAGTTTATCTAAATCGGAAGTTATGTTTTGCTGAACTCCGTATAACTAGGATGTTATTGCTAGTTGTTGTAATGTGTCTATTTTAACGGTAAACTGCGTGCACAATTTAGACAATATAGAAAAAGGAGAAAAAGGTAAAAGAAACTTAAACCAAACTAAGTCAACCATCATACAAAGGAGGAAATACCAGAAACATTAAACAGGACATTTGATGATTTAACTAATTGCAAATTTTAAAGACTTTTTCTGTCTAAAGGTTGCGAATTAAGTAAATAAATTTCTAAACATGAAGCTGTTGATTCCCATTACAGATAACCTTGGTTTTTTGTAACTTGATCAGTTTTCTCCGCAAATTACAAAAGCCTCATTCACTGTCACAGCTAATTCAATATATACTTAATTTATCAAGTAGCAAGTGGAAAAGTTGTTTTTCATTTTTATTAATCAGTTGAAGAAAATAACAAATTATTCATCTCAGACAAGTCAATGTTAATAAATACAATCCGAGTTTTTAGTCAAAACCATTATGTCCACGCTTACGAAAACATTTAAAGCCTAATCTTCTAAAACGAGTTATTATCATTTTCACTTATTTGTTTTATCTAATTTTATAAGTTGAATTATTCACTCCTATGCATTTATATAAGATACTACATTTTGTACCTATATCAAGTCAGGTTATCTGGACCATGCGTTGTTCGTTGTTGTTTGTCTTTGTTTGTATATCTTGTTTTTTTTCGGAGCAGTCAGAAGTTCGTGGTTGAATTGGTTTATTAATACATTTATGTACTTGGCTGTCTTAAAGAATTCTCGTTTAACATGTTCGCTTAGGTGTTGTCTGTCTTAAAGTTTAAATTACCTTGAAAGTTCATCATTATTTAACAGGCAACACGAAAAAATTGGGAAAAATAACAAGTGGTTAAACTTTTGTAATTTGCTTCTTTACCGATTTCGTACCTGTACAGCAAAAGCAATACGTGAACTGTAATGTGCTGCATGTTTGATCTGTCAATTTGCTGTGTATCTAACGTTTGCGTATATTTCATTTTAAATAGAGATAAGGTTTACGTTTTGTAAATGGGTAAATTCCGCTATAACTATGAATGGTGGAACATTTTTAACAAGATATGGTATTATGTATTAAGGTATATTAATGGGAGTATAATAACTGTTTGTGTCTGTTTTACGGGGGAAACTTGACATTGACCTCTATTGTAGTGCATGTTTATGTTTTTCATGATAAGGTCTGTTCTCCACTTACTATGAATAGCATAAAAGAGGGACGAAAGATACCAGAAGGACAGTCAAACTCATAGATCGAAAACAAACTGACAACGCCATGGCCAAAAATAAAAAGACAAACAGACAAATAATAAATAGTACAGATGACACAACATAGAAAACTAAAGACTAAGCAACACGAACCCCACCAAAATCTGGGGGTGATCTCAGGTGCTCCGGAAGCGTAAGCAGACCCTGCTCCACATGTGGCACCCGTCGTGTTGCTTATGTTATTACAATCCGGTAAATAGTCTAATTCGGTAGGTCACATTCGTGAAAAGGGAAGGGTATTGTAGTTACGACATAAGGAACATAACCGATATCATCTGTGAAACGGTTATTCCATAACAATTGTGTGTATACGCGTTAGGTCTAGGGAGTACACCAGTCTGACTGGTGTCACCTTGCCTGGACTGCGTTTTGTGATAAGATGCACGTGTTCCGCATTAATTTTATAGAGAGGCTGTGGGGTTTTAGAAGGCGGCTTTCAAGCATTAATTATATGGTAGAGTGGCAATATCTATAAAATTCATTCAGGTGTCACATGACCATGTAATTAATTTCTCCGTCAAGTGGCTACGTTGAAGTTTTTATAAAAAGCAGGTAAACAGTATTTTGTATATTGGTAGCACGGTAGACGTATGAGTCTGACAATTGTCAACTGGTTCTTTTCAGTGTTTATGTAAGGTTTTGGTAATAGGTATTGTAACTCGAATTGGGAGGATAATGGTGGGTAAATGGAATGTCAATATATGTTATTCATATCTGTTATTTGATTAGTTCCCGAGTAAAAGTCATTTTTGTTTGTCCACATGTTTGCTTAAATGTAATTGCTTGTAAACATAACCTTCTTAAAATGAAAGGTTTCTGTTTAAGAAATAAAGGTTGACAAAAAAACTTATTGTTTAAACGTGTGGAGAAGAAGGATACGATTTTTGTTATTCAGAAATTATTATAATTACATCAAAGATTTTAGGGGAATGGAAAACACCTACTGTTAACGTCAATATTAAATTTTAAGTACGATGATTTAACCCATTACATTACCTGACGAAGATGTATGGAAAGTTTCATCTGAAAAACATGAAATAATCTATATCAGATTGTTAGGATACACGCGCAGCTTATCCGAGAAAAAAAGTATGAAAACATTTCATAGCATTATTTGATCCAAAGTTGAATTGATAATTTGAAACGGGTCATATATATATATATAAAAAAAACATTAAAATAAAACTGAACTTATTTTAAAAATGTACATTGATATTTTGTAAAATATAGTTAAGCTGTTCTTCCTGCGAACGTTTGTTTATCCTGCTCCTAAAGTTTGTAATTAAGTGAAGTTCAAATGATATATAAATATATAATCTATAATTTTTAGGGAATGTATTAAACGATTTTTATTTTTTTACTTTTCCAAGAGTGTTTGTTTCATGTATCTATTTCATGGTCCTGTTTAAGTAGTCTACCTAAATTATCTAGCACAATTATGTTTAGCTTTGTCCTTCCTGTAAACACATTTTATGGCAGTAAAGTTGATGATCTACATCCTCAGAGCTGAATATACAGTACTTACTCAATTTATTATTTCATAATCTGGATATTTGAGGAACATCGTTCCTGTCATTAGACCGATATTTTTCTAGGTAAGTGTTTTCAACCGGATGTGCAATATGTTGATACTTATGATATTAAAACAATGTTATATAACTGTAATGCACAAATCATAGCATAATTTTCACACATTCTTATAAATCGGTCGTGAAAAGTCCATTATTTCAACGGTAGTGAGTAAGAAGACCGGATCCATTATAAATACGTTATCTACTTTTACAATACCATATTTGTATGATAACAAGTTTATTGCAGTAAATCGACCTCTTATTACAGTCCCATTAAAAGTTTCATATTTTATCTCTACCATTCCTTTCTCGAGCTCAGCTGATAATTATTTTATCATCAAAGTCATAGCATCATTTCTCTAATCATTCAAACTTATTATCACGTATCAGTAACGTTACCGGCCAGGACATTTATTGCAAAAACCTTTCAAACAGAAAGTCTGATAGAAAGATTGATTCAATTAACCTATTTTTTTCTTTGAAATAACAAAATAACTACACCTATATATCTTCATCCTTTTAATAAGCTTTGGATTTTCAAATATTTTGGCCTCGAGCATCACTGAAGAGACATTGATTGTCGAAATGCGCATCTGGTGCAGAAAAATTGGTACCGTTTATGTTATTACTACCACTGGGTCGATGCCTCTGTTGGTGGACTGATAGTCCCCGAGGGTATCACCATCCCAGTAGCCAATACTTCGGTACTGGCATGAAAATACGGTTTTTGTGTTAATATAATTTGCTGTTACAAAATTTTGAAATTATTTAAAATTAAGGAATGTACCTCCCTCAATCAAAGCTCTGATTCCTTGCCCGGCTTTGGCTATACTTTTTTGTCCTTTTTGGTTTATACTCTTCATCCTTTTAATAAGCTTTGGATTTTCAAATGTTTTGGCCTCGAGCATCACTGAAGAGACATTGATTGTCGAAATGCGCATCTGGTGCAGAAAAATTGGTACCGTTTATGTTATTACTATAACTATGAATTGCCAACATGTGACTGAGATAGCAGGTACGTATTCGATGTGATAGGAAGATTGATTCTATTAACCCATTTTTTTCTTTGAAATAACAAAATAACTACACCTATAAATATGAATTGCCAAAATGTGACTGAGATAGCAGGTACGTATTCGATGTTTTCTGTACTTCTTCGTGATCATTTGTTTTTCGCCATTCTTCTGTTGGGCTTATTACAAAAATATGTCTTGTTTATCTGTTGATTTCCAAACGAAAATATCATTCCTAAAAATATATACAATTTCACTTTAGATTGAAGTTCTCTAAATCCTGTCCAACAAATTCCCCGTAAAATCATATGCAGCGTTGAGAAAATTCTGCTGTTTCCATATACATGTACGTATTAAGAGTGTACCGTCTGCGTTTTTTTTTTTTTTGTTCTTTAAATCGTCCTCGATTCGTGTCCATCTAAAATATCGCTACACGATGTGATGTCGTGATGCAGTTACGATAATCGTTTGGCCTAACATTCACTTTTGATGGCATTTTGACAGTTTACATGGACTTCCCTTTTGAATTGGCATTGGCGTTCGGTATTTTTGTTATACGTTTTTAGATAAGTTAGTTTTTACATTTTAGCACAATTACAAACAAACATCTTAACACCACAAATTTCCCAGCCATTTGAACAAACTGACCATTACTTATTCCTGTTTGTATACAGAAAGTTACGATAATTTGAGGCCAAATGCAATTAACTCTGCTGGCCACATACAACAAAACGACTGTTAATTTATTATTTGTCATTATCTTACCGATTACAAAAAAGACAACAGATAATGGATAAATTGTAGAATTTGTTACGTCGTACGTCATCCGTTGAAATAGCAAATCGAAAGATTTGTTGAACACACAGATATATGTAAAAAAAAAAAACCATCGTGGGATATTATAATAAGTTCATTTGAAAGAAAAAATATGTTATACAAAAACAGTTCAAGGTAAAGTTACAGTAAATCGGCTATGTCACAGATTTTGGTAAAATTTTGCATACAACTTTGGCTCGTTGAACTATAAATGAAAATCAAAAAAAAAAAATAATGCATTTATCTCTTTTATTATCTGAAATATTACTGATTTTATCCTTTCAAAATAGGTAAACGTTTGTATATAAAGCACATAAAATCGGCAAAAAAACTTCCTTAAATTTGTCTTAAATTCATCAAATCTCTAATTTCTAATACATATATTTTTCTTGAAAAACTATATGTTGTTGGTACATACATTTCCGTTTTAATGATGTAAAATAATGATAGGGTCACCGACTTCGTTTTTAAGGTATACATCATTCAAAGTGGTATTCTATGTAAAAAATATACCACAAAACGTCGAAATAATCGTAACGTCATTACGTTGCAGGCCGTAAAACGTTATTTTTTGACGTTTTTCACTACCAACTAGGTAACAGATTGATAATTCTAATGCAATTTTTATGTAACATTTTTTTTCATTGGCTAAAAGTTACCGTCAAATCCACAGTTGACCAGTCGTAACTAAGGAGGGACCCGCCATTTTGAATTCATGGATCAACAAATGTTCGATTACTACAATATTATCGAAAATAAAACAACACCTACCTCACAATCGCCGTTTTGATGTGATTTTATCCAAATTTGAATCGTAGAAGTAACGAAATAACCTTCAGTTTGTAAGTTTTCATTTGTATGACGTCATGTTTAGCCATGACGTCTTTGCGCCAAAATCATTCATGAAGTTTCGCGGAATTTTATTAAATTTCAAATTTATACATTTTTCAAGCTCTAACGTATTATTTCTTTTGTAATGCATTAGAATCGGAATAACAGTACTGTAGTTGAAGAGTTGCCACCGTCAATTTTGATTTGACGGTCGCAAATATCCGTTTACTGTCTCCGCTACGCGTCGCCAGTAAAACTGCATTTGCGACCGTCAAATCGCCAATTGACGGTGGCAACTCTTCAACTACAGTACAGTTATTCCTTAATTAGACAAAAAACAAATTTGGTGACCATATGATTATTTCATATCATTGAAACGGAAATTTATGTATCAACAACATATAGTTTTTTAAGAATAATCTATGTATTAGAAATTAGAGAAAATTGTGAATTACATATACAAAGTCATGTGGTTTGCATAAAAGAAATCAAACAAAACATAACAAAACAAAACTAAACTAAACTAAACATGTAAATTTCAATAAAAAGTATAGATTGGGTTTTCGCCTCTAACAAGATTTTAGAAATACCATTAAATTTTAAAGGAAAAAAATCTAAATGGCATAAAACGAAAATGTGTTGTCCATCGTCTTTGTTAAATCTGAAAAAAGTTTTCTTGAAAACAATCATCGAAGGTTTCATCCAAGTTAAGGTGGGACCAGGGAGAAAAAGGTCTCTCAAAATTCGATATCCACAATTTGTTTTTATATCTTCTAGTCAGACAGTCGTTACAATGAACAGCTTTGTTTTTGGTGTTATTGTAAACATCTTATATCCTTTAAACGGGTTACTTGTTTTTTTAGTTATTTTTCTGAGAATGCTTGACATATTTTCCACTGGAAGTTTATATCAGAACAAATAATGAAAAACCCCAAATCATTTTCACTTAATTGAACGGATCATATATCATGACAGTGTCCTAAATGAAAGTGAATCCTTTGCTTTTTTAAATGCGCTACTTGTTTAAGTCGAAGATTTTAACAAACTTCATTCAAGGAAACCCGAGGTAAAAATTGAGGTCAGAAGATTTTGATACATATATATCAAAAGTTTTTAAATGATCATATTTCTAATTTTCAATTCGTATTGTGTTATGTGTTAATTTTAACTTTGTTTTCACTTACTGCTATAGTTTGATATTGTGTGATCCTTATTTATTTTACATCAATCATTGTGACAACCTCATTAGTGTTCCCATCCAATTAGTTTCTTCAAAATATGTTTTATTGCTTTGATAATTTCCATGAATAGAAGTTTTATTACTCTATTATATAAAATTGTGATTAAATGAGAAGTAAAAAGGAAACTTTCATAGTGTGCAAGTACATTTCTATAGGAAGAAATGATAGCAAAATTAGCAGTACCTTCAATTCAGGGACAAATTAACACTGGTAAGAATATTTCATGTCCGCCCGCACAATATAGTAGGGTAACATTTAATGTCCTTCATATACAAATAGGGAGATACGTAAAAAACTAGGAGATGTGGTATGATTGCCAATGAGACAACTCTCCACTAGAGACCAAATGATATAGAAGTTTACAGATAGGTACATTTATGAAAAAAGACAAGAGTTAACAGATTTTGAAAAAAGTAAGCAAAACACACTTATATCGTAATCTGAGCTATAAAAACGTAGAAAAAAAGCTATATCAAAAAAAAAAAGGAAGGACTGTAGTTCCTGTTCCACAAGTGACGCTTGTCGTGTCTAAATAAGCGAAATAGTAATTTCAAGAATATCCGTACATATGTATCACATATTATCTACATCTAAAGCCAATAATAAAATTTGGAATCTATAAAACAGACTACATTTCCATATCAAGAGTAAGTAATTTCCAGAAGATATCTGCTTGAAGCAATGGAAATATCAATATGTACTATTGTATCAATATGCTCTATAAATCCTATATGAAATACAATGTACATGTATTCAAAAGACAATTTGAAGAAGTTTAAAAGAAACCTGATAAATTGTCCACGTAAACTGGTTCTTTTAACGAGAGTTATTACTAGACGTTTGCTTCTTTAAAAAAAGGTCGTCTAAATACCCTATCGGTCGGTGTAAGATCTCGAAACAGTGTACTTATTGTTGTAAACCTTGAAAAACACCATAATTAAATAATAGCAATGGCCTGTATTCGTTAACTTTTTCATTATCTAGTATTATATGGATAACATATTGCTGAACTTGGAATCCTGCAGCATCTTTATTATAATTAATATTCATCTTTTGTGACGTCAATTACATGGTCATTAGAAAACTGAAGCCATATCTTAGTCCGTTGCATTATGTTGTGGTTATTTCTTTTGGTCAGCTATGCGCAGACTATCCGATCTTTAATATTGAAATTACACGTTAAATTCATTTTTAAGAAAATGTTTAAACATGACAAAATGCATGCACGATACTAGGAGCACGTGACATAGTAATGCGATAGATAACGTGGTTATCTAGTTTGTTCCAAAAAACTCATCAGATATATCTTACATTTAAATTTCTATATTTGTAAGAGAGAAAACATATGTAAGACTCTCTCTTTGTATGTGGTCGTTGATTTATACTTCTTATAACATCAATAACGTGCAGTTTTGCGCAAAGATTTTACAATTTAATGACACAAACAGTGCGAGATTTTATAAATTGAAGTGACGAGAGTAAAGGAGTCGTATCAACTTGTCCTTATAGCAAGGACTAAGTATGTAAAGCAACGAGAGTAGAGAAGTCGTGGCAACTAGACCTTGTCCTGTGTGACAAAAGGCACAGCAAAGACTTATTATGTAAAGTGACGAAAGTAGAAGAGTCGTGGCAATTTGTCCTTGCCCTATGTGCCAAAAGGCATGACAAGGACTAAGTATGTAAAGTGACGACAGTAGAGGAGTCGTGGCAACTTGTCCTTGTCCTATGTGCTAAAAGGCATAGCAAGGACTAAGTACGAAAAGTGACGACAGTAGAGGAGTCGTGGCAATTTGTCCTTGTCATATGTGCCAAAAGGCATGACAAGGACTAAGTATGTAAAGTGACGACAGTAGAGGAGTCGTGACAACTTGTCCTTGTCCTATGTGCAAAAAGGCATGACAAGGACTAAGTATGAAAAGTGACGACAGTAGAGGAATCGTGGCAACTTGTCCTTGTCCTATGTGACACATGGCATAACAAGGACTAAGTATGTAAAGTGACAAGAAAATGAGTGCTGCAAGGCTGTTGTTTTACCTTCCTCAGGATAAGGTATATCATAAAGATTATTTGTGATATATGACTTTGTAAAACAATGTCAATGGGACATGAAGCGTCGATTCAGATTTACGCCCAAATCTGACTCATTTTTTCATATTTAAAAATAGGTTAAACATACAATGGAAAACCTACATACTACAAATAAGACAAGTAATTTTCAGGTATGGTAAGAACTATTAAGACAGTTCTTTCTGTAACTTATGGAATATACAAGTTCGAACAGAATTGCTTCTTTCGGTGGTAAACATGAAAAATGGTCCCTAAAAGAATTCTGTTTCTTTATGCACCTTGACAAGAAACAGACAACAGAAACTTTATCTACTTTCATTCATAAGAAATTTATTGAAATATCTTCATCTTATCTTATGTAACTGCATAGATACATGTATGATACAAAAAAGATATAATCGTTATTTTCTGCTTGTTGAGTAAGTGCATGCATATCGACTTTTCGACGTAACACCCTATATAAAACTAGGTCGATTTCCGTGAAACAAATCGTTACATCATTGTTAATGGCAATCTCACTGAAAATTACCTATAACCTGGACCAGATAAATACTTTAGCATTACACAATATTGATTAGTGAATATCCTAACAAGAAAGTCACTATAATCATTCAGAACATATAATAATAATATATGCTATCTGACAAAGGCCCCTTATGCATGTACATATAAAAAAACAAATTTTGTTTTATACGTATTTCAAATTAAAATTTTTGTTATTTCCTTTTTGTTTTTATGGGATGGGAGGGTGAAGATCGCTACTGGATCAAATGCAGAGAAGAACTGCTCGTATCTATAACTTAAACTATTGTGTTAATTTCTTTTCAAAATTAAAGCCTTTTCTTAATTAGAAGGTATTGTAAGTGAGTTTAAATAACCATGTTATCGTGTCCAACGATGCATTGATAAATCTCAGATCACAATTAATTGGTTAACAAAATACAAATATAACACTTCTACCTTTAAAGATCTTTATATTTATATTTATATTTATTAGGCATCTGAATATTATCTGTTTTTACAAAATAAGACATATTCGAACTTATTTCTAATAAAATTGAGAATGGAAATGGGGAATGTGTCAAAGAGACAACAACCCGACCAAAGAGCATATATAAAGTATATATAATAAGTATGTTATCGAAATTTCTAGCACTCTAGGCACATCACGATTTTCTCGCATAGGAATTTGCGAATAAACATTTGTAAAATTATGTAGTAAAACAGATGAAATCATACTATATTTATACAACAAAAATTGACAAATAGAATGTAATCATTTTTGTTTCAAACATGTGAAATAGCCAATAATAATCAAAAAAATAAACGGTAAAACTCGCTATTATTACAAAAATATCCACTATAACATGCATTATTAGAAAAAAAAAAAAAAACAGAATTGGGACAACAGAGATAATACAGGGATTCGAACCTAAACCGACGAATCCCTATCTTTTAACTCGTTGATTTTAAGCATGCTAACCTCGCGGCTACCAACTTATACTATACAACTGCCCATTGTGTATATATAAAGGTACAACCCCTGTGTGTCCGATGTTCATTTATATATATAAAATAGACATCTAAGTTATAACCCATTGGTAGCCGAGAGGTTTCGTCGATGTGTTGATGTCAGTCATTCATAACAGATTTCAAGGAAGGGTTCGATTCCCAGTGAAGGCATATACAAATTACAAAAATTAAAGGTAAGTTTTTAAATTAATTCCATTAGTGAACAGAAATCAGTAAATTAGCCAATTCAAACTTAATGAAATTAGACACACAAAGGAAACAATTGAATATAATTTGGTGAGTCCATTTCAGCGGCAGATTTAGGAAGCGTTGATTCTGTTATATAGATACAATGGATAAGCGTGGATTCTTGAAAAAGAAACCATGAGCCCGGAGGGCGAATGGTTTGTTTTCATGAATCTACGCTTATCCATTGTATCTATAACAAACTATTGTGTTAATTTCTTTTCAAAATTAAAGCCTTTTCTTAATTAGAAGGTATTGTAAGTGAGTTTAAATAACCATGTTATCGTGTCCAACGATGCATTGATAAATCTCAGATCACAATTATTGGTTAACAAAATACAAATATAACACTTCTACCTTTAAAGATCTTTATATTTATATTTATATTTATTAGGCATCTGAATATTATCTGTTTTACAAAATAAGACATATTCGAACTTATTTCTAATAAAATTGAGAATGGAAATGGGAATGTGTCAAAGAGACAACAACCCGACCAAAGAGCATATATAAAGTATATATAATAAGTATGTTATCGAAATTTCTAGCACTCTAGGCACATCACGATTTTCTCGCATAGGAATTTGCGAATAAACATTTGTAAAATTATGTAGTAAAACAGATGAAATCATACTATATTTATACAACAAAAATTGACAAATAGAATGTAATCATTTTTGTTTCAAACATGTGAAATAGCCAATAATAATCCAAAAAAATAAACGGTAAAACTCGCTATTATTACAAAAATATCCACTATAACATGCATTATTAGAAAAAAAAAAAAAAAACAGAATTGGGACAACAGAGATAATACAGGATTCGAACCTAAACCAACGAATCCCTATCTTTAACTCGTTGATTTTAAGCATGCTAACCTCGCGGCTACCAACTTATACTATACAACTGCCCATTGTGTATATATAAAGGTACAACCCTGTGTGTCCGATGTTCATTTATATATATAAAATAGACATCTAAGTTATAACCCATTGGTAGCCGAGAGGTTTCGTCGATGTGTTGATGTCAGTCATTCATAACAGTTTTGAATTAATTCTATTAGAACAACTCAAACTCAGACAATACTCCATGTCAAGGTAAAGTTACAGTAAATAGGCTATGTCACAGATATTTTGGTAAAATTTTGCATACAACTTTGGCTCGTTGAACTATAAATGAAAATCAAAAATAAATAATGCATTTATCTCTTTTACTATCTGAAATATTACTGATTTTATCCTTTCAAAATAGGTAAACGTTTGTATATAAAGCACATAAAATCGGCAAAAAACCTCCTTAAATTTGTCTTAAAATCATCAAATCTCTAATTTCTAATACATAGATTTTTCTTGAAAACTATATGTTGTTGGTACATAAATTTCCGTTTTAATGATGTAAAATAATGATAGGGTCACCGACTTCGTTTTTACAGTATACATCATTCAAAGTGGTGTTCTATGTGAAAAAATACCACAAAACGTCGAAATAATCGTAACGTCATCGCGTTGCAGGCCGTAAAACGTTATTTTTGACGTTTTTCACTACCAACTAGGTAACAGATTGATTATTAGACAAAAACAAAGTTGGTGACCATATGATTATTTTATATCATTAAAACGGAAATTTATGTATCAACAACATATAGTTTTTAAGAATAATCTATGTATTAGAAATTAGAGAAAATTGTGAATTACATATACAAAGTCATGTGGTTTGCATAAAAGAAATCAAACAAAACATAACAAAACAAAACAAAACAAAACAAAACTAAACATGTAAATTTCAATAAAAAGTATAGATTGGGTTTTCGCCTCTAACAAGATTTTAGAAATACCATTAAATTTTAAAGGAAAAAATCTAAATGGCATAAAACGAAAATGTGTTGTCCATCGTCTTTGTTAAATCTGAAAAAGTTTTCTTGAAAACAATCATCGAAGGTTTCATCCAAGTTAAGGTGGGACCAGGGAGAAAAGGTCTTTCAAAATTCGACATCCACAATTTGTTTTATATTTTCTAGTCAGACAGTTACAATGAACAGCTTTGTTTTTGGTGTTATTGTAAACATCTTATATCCTTTAAACGGGTTACTTGTTTTTAGTTATTTTTCTGAGAATGCTTTAAATATTTTCCACTGGAAGTTTATATCAGAACAAATAATGAAAACCCCAAATCATTTTCACTTAATTGAACGGATCATATATCATGACAGTGTCCTAAATGAAAGTGAATCCTTTGCTTTTTAAATGCGCTACTTGTATAAGTCGAAGATTTTAACAAACTTCATTTAAGGAAACCCGAGGTAAAATTGAGGTCAGAAGATTTTGATACATATCAAAAGTTTTAAATGATCATATTTCTAATTTTAATTCGTATTGTGTTATGTGTTAATTTTAACTTTGTTTTCACTTACTGTTATAGTTTGATATTGTGTGATCCTTATTTATTTTACATCAATCATTGTGACAACCTCATTAGTGTTCCCATCCAATTAGTTTCTTCAAAATATGTTTTATTGCTTTGATAATTTCCATGAATAGAAGTTTTATTTCTCTATTATTGTAAAATGTGATTAAATGAGAAGTAAAAGGAAACTTTCATAGTGTGCAAGTACATTTCTATAGGAAGCAATGATAGCAAAATTACCAGTACATTCAATTCAGGGACAGATTAACACTGGTAAGAATATTTCATGTCCGCCCGCACAATATAGTAAGATAACATTTAATGTCCTTCATATACAAATAGGAGATACGTAAAAATTAGGAGATGTGGTATGATTGCCAATGAAACAACTCTCCACCAGAGACCAAATGACATAGAAGTTTACAGATGGGTACATTTATGAAAAAGACAAGATTTAACAGATCTTGAAAAAGTAAGCAAAACACACTTATATCGTAATCTGAGCTATAAAACGTAGAAAAACCTATATCAAAAGTGGGCATTTTTTTAGGGAGGGGGTGCAATAAAAAATCAAAAGTTAAAAAAATCTGGCAATACCATAGCAATAAAGAAACGATGAAAAACAAACAGCAATCCTCTGAACCCTACTGTAGTTCCTGTTCCACAAGTGACGCTTGTCGTGTCTAAATAAGCGAAATAGTAATTTCAAGAATATCCGTACATATGTATCACATATTATCTATATCTAAAGCCAAT
This sequence comes from Mytilus coruscus, assembly GCA_017311375.1. Lineage (NCBI taxonomy): Eukaryota > Metazoa > Mollusca > Bivalvia > Mytilida > Mytilidae > Mytilus > Mytilus coruscus. The sequence goes on along the minus strand of CM029596.1, from coordinate 47,011,491 downwards.
AATGAAATTTGGAATCTATAAAACAGACTTGTTCCTTACATTTCCATATCAAGAGTAAGTAATTTCCAGAAGATATCTGCTTGAAGCAATGGAAATATCAATATATACTATTGTATCAATATGCTCTATAAATGCTATATGAAATACAATGTACATGCATTCAAAAGACAATTTGAAGAAGTTTAAGAGAAACCTTATAAACTGTCCACGTAAACTGGTTCTTTTAACGAGACGTTTGCTTCTTTAAAAAGGTCGTCTAAATACCCTATCGGTCGGTGTAAGATCTCGAAACAGTGTACTTATGGTTGTAAACCTTGAAAAACACCATAATTAAATAATAGCAATGACCTGTATTTGTTAACTTTTTCATTATCTAGTATTATATGGATAACATATTGCTGAACTTGGAATCCTGCAGCATCTTTATTATAATAAATATGTGTCACTAAAATGATTACAGACCTAAGCTGGGAACAACTTCCTTTTCTGAGAAGAAGCAGCGGTTCGCCTTGCTATACAAAATCCACAAATCAAAATTTGTCAGTTATAGATGTCAGTGACATACTGAAACCACACACCATCGGACCAGAGGACAACAGCGTCTGTACCAATCAAGAGCCGCTCTCCGAGTTTACAAAATAAATCATCATATTACTTTAGAACGATCCTAGAGTGATTTTCTCCTTCTTACCAACTTGACAAAGTCACCTACCCTGGACGCATTTCAGACAGCTCTAACTGCTCAAAGAACTAGTTAGTTCAAGATACCATTTAATGGAGAGATTGCATATAGTTTTAATCTGTATACATTATCTGTAAACGTTGTATATCTGTAGGTGTAATTATAAGGCGATAGTCGGACTCAACACCCGTTGGAAATTATGTCCTTAGCATACAAGAAGAAGATCTAGAAGAAATAAAACATTGTTTTACCCGACAAAGTGTTCATCTGTATATAATGCAAATATAGACCTTGACATTTGTCTTTTTTGAAGACCATATTTTCAGTCTTTAGATTTCATGCTTTTAGTGTCGTTAGGTAGCTGTTTCAATGACGTTAACATGAAATATCCTTTTTTTATACGCCCGTTTACGGGGCGTATTATGGTACACTGTTGTCCGTCCGTCTGTCGTCAACATATCGGACAATAACTAAAAAAAAAATTAAAAAAAAATTGGTGAATTGTTTATATCTTTTGACGCAAGATTCTCATTCAGTTTTTATAAATTTTATATTTTACGTTTCCGAGTTATGGGATTTTATTCATAAGAAATGGGGGATTTTCCAGATTTCTGACTATAACTCAAAAAATGCTTTGAACAATTTTCATGAAACTTTGGTGACTTGTTTATATATAGTGACATAAGTTCCCTTTCGATTTTTTAGAATTTCTGATTTCACATTTTGGAGTATTGGGACTTTATTCATAAAATGGGGGGATTTTCGAGTTTTCGGACAGTAACTCAAAAATGCTTTGAGCAGTCGTAATGAAACTTTAGTGACTAGTTTATATTTATTAAAATAAGATCCCTTTAGTTTTTTTTTTTTTTTTTTTTATAAATTTTTGATATCACACTGTGGAGTTATGGAACTTTTTATCGTTCAAAAAGCGACGGGCGTATCATGCGCTCATGGCGCAGCTCTTTATTCATATATGTCTGAATGAGAAGACTTAAAACGTATAATGCATTTGTGTCTATGATCCATTGTATAAATTGTGGTGTGTGGTTGCCGCCTCATTGGTAATATCCAACATCTCCGTGTATTCACTATCCACATTAACGATTGATATTATGAATTGCGCTAAAACAAATGAAATATGTATGGTATTGTATAGGAACTCAATATCCTTTTATCGTTAAAATAAGATGTTTGGAATTGCATAGAAACCCAATATCCCCTGTAGAATGAAATCAAAGTTCAGCTTTCAATGTATCCCAGTATTGTTGAATGTTATTAAATAAAATCAGACTGTTGATTTTCTGTTTCGAAATTTTCACATTTTGTTACCCCGGGGGCTTGTATAGCTTACTAAAACAATAATATACAGTATTGGGTTTTCATATTGTTAAAGACCATAGTAATTACGATTACTTGTTATCGTTTACATACTTGTCATTTAGTCTTTGGTGATAGTTGTCTCTTTGGGGATCATACTACATCTCCTTAGTTATATATTGCAGATATACATTGTTTTGACCAATTAAACCAATATAAAATTACATCCTTTACCAGGAACACTCAAACCAAAAAATGTCAAAAACTCCGGGAAACGGCCATTTCATTATCAATCTAAACATTATCTCATACATAAAAATGAAAAGATTATATGGTTGAAAACTAATAAACCTATTATATAATAGCAGCTGTTTTAATATTTCCTAGTTAATAAAGAAACATGGAATGCTTGCAAATGATGCAACTATTCCGATGTCCGATAAACATCCATCTATATATATTTATATACCTAAACGAAACGGTGAATATCAAATACTATAAATTCAATTGAGATAAATTATTGCCAAATTGAAGCATATAAAATAAGATAATAATACTAATAATACAATGTGTAATATTGCGATAACAATCACTTGACTTCCTGGTGTGAACATGTACAATTTGATAATATATGTGGCGGAAAAATCATAGTTGTACGCTTGTCAGTGTATATAAAGTGCGAATCCAGTTAGTTCATTTTCACTGTTGTATGCGAGTATGTCTATTGTAGAATAAAGGATGATGGGAAAAACTGCGTTTGTTTACTTTTTGAAAATACAAAATAATAGATTTGAATATATGTTTTAACAGAATTTCATTAGAATATAACTTTTTAATGTATAATAACAGGATTAAGGTCCAAAAATGTGTTATTTAAGCAGCAGAATCCATAATATTGATTACTAAATGCGATTCATTTTAACTATAGATGCGATGAATTATCACTGTAAGTGCAATCATTTCTGATGTGGAATTTTTGGAAGTGCGATGAATTTTCATTGTCGTTTTATATGATTATTCGACATACCACAACTGAAAATAGTTTTTAAATGACTTTAATATTGATAATATTTACAATTTGAAATGCAAGCTAGTTGTAGATGCTTGTACGACTTTACCCCCAGCAGAGCTATAGAAAAACAGTACATTAACGGGTGTTACACGGACACTTTTTAGATGATACACGGACACTTTTTAGTTGTTACACGGACACTTTTTATGAATAGAATCACTCGTGCATGATCAGAGAGTTCATGGGCACTTTAAATTTCAATCAGATTTGAACTTTTGTTTCACCGACATATTTCCTGTCTATTTGATTAAAATATTTACGTTAGCATCAATACCTATATTTCAAACAATTCCAGTAAATTACTATTCATATCAGTACCGACTAAGGGATTGACCATTTAACTTAAAAAGGGGTATGTCTTTTTCTAAAAATATTTTGATACCCAATTTTATGAGAAAAATATATTGTGGTCAAGCAGATGACAAAATAATGTTCTGATTCCCGATTTTCCGTATACCGTATATAATCGTCTAATTTCGAAAAAATGAAAATAGTTGGATGATAGCGTTGAAAAATAAATAATGTTCTTACTGAGAAAAGAAGATACCCCTTTTGAAGCTAAATGGTCGGTCCGTAAGTGTTTTTTCCTTCAACATATGGACATGAATAGTATTCTGGACAATGCTGAAAGTAAAGAAATGCTGGTACCAACGTTTATATTTCAATAAAAAGACAGGAAATATATATAAAAAATCAAATCTAATCAAAGATAAAATCCCTATCAACTCACCAATGCACGATTGATCCTATAAATAAAAAGTGTCCATGTAATACATGTTCAAATATGCAGCAAATCGTGAAGAAAAATCATTCAACTAATGTCATCAATTTTGAACGGTAAGCTGCGATTGGATCATATAGTGACACGTGTTAAATCCTGATCAACACTATCAGAGACATATAAAAAACCTATATGTATGAACTATTAAAAAAAATCCAAAATATATGCCTATATATATATATATATATATATATCAAATAACAAGACAAAATCAGTTTTCATAACATTTCATTCACTTAATATCAGTTCTGTTTATTTTAAATGGATTAAACCCCCCTTTTTCCTTCCGTTTTCCACAATAAAAAAATCAAATGGTAGCTCTGTGTTTTTTTTATGAATTACTTTCTAGCGAAGTTGCATTCTAACAAGTCTCAAATGTAAACAACATTCATCTTTTCCTTGAAATGGTTCTTTTTATAAAGTTATTAAATTCTTGAAATTGTTTTAGAAAAAAATTCTCGGCTTAAGGGAAGTGAAAAAATGTGTTTAAACTGTAACTTACATTAACTGGTATATGGCCATTGAAGTTTCTAATATGTTTAGTTTTGCTACCTTTTCTAAATGCAAAATGTACTTCCTTCCTGAAACGTCGTACAAGTCAGATACAAAACAAAGGTAACAAAAATAGGCCGGAAACAACCTGCCGTATGGTTTGTCTGCACTTGTAGTCAGGTCAGGTCCTCAGCGCCTCGGACCTTGACCTGACTACTCGTGCAGAAAAACTATCCGGCAACGGTTGTTACCGGCCTGTTTCTTTGTTACCTTTGTATTGTATCTAATACTTACTTGAATATACACGGGTATAACCACGTTCATATCATGAATATTCAAATATTGTTGGTGAGTTTGCTATTAGCTTGTCATGGATCCGAAAATTTACTGGAGCAGAACATCCATGAATATAACGTTTTTCTACGACGAATTTTCTTTGAAAAGTTTTATAACTCGCTTAAAAAAGCCTTGAACATTTGTCACGCCGTGTCATACATATTTCTACCGTATTGATAGGCTTTTGCACAACGAACAGTACAAGAATGTACAACGAACGGTACTAAAGAAAGAAAACAAAATACAAAGAGAATGAATCGTACAGTGTCAAAATTCTGAGGTCAGTTTTTCAAGTAAATGTCTTCAAATAAAATTAAAACAACGGGTTTCTCATTCGTATTATGTATTTTAACAACAACAAAGCACAAAATACACGGTCGCATTTAGTGAAAGAGCCAACCAACTATGCTCTATTTGTAGTTTAATCATGTTTGAGTTACACATAGTGTTTGTTTCGCGATGTTTACAAGTAATTCACATACCTGTCTATTTAAAAAAGTCACATGGTGTTCATGTAATATAAATGATATATAATGCTGCCAGGAGCAGTAAACTTTGTTTTCATAAACATTGAATACTTAACTGAACAGTTAGTTATTCAATTAGTCTTTGGTGTAAATATAAAAACGGTATGTCTACCAACATTGATTCGCGATGTAGCGATTAACGTCCAGAATCAATTGTACGGCGGTTATACCCCGTGGTATAGAACCATTTAAACATGTAACAATAAACTGTTTTCAATATTTCTTTGTATTCTCACAATTGCGTATTGGCTTATATGTAACACCGACTTATAAGAAATTCAAGCATATTTAAGGTGCTCGAACTTTCTTTACTGTATAAGATTTATACACAATGGCATGATAAATATCAATTATCCAGTCATCCAAGCGTCAATAGTTTGTGCAAGATGAAAACGTTTCCACTCATTCCATCGTGAAATGAAGATCGTTTTGTGAATGCTCTTTGTTATCTCAAATGCATCCATTAGAGCTATTTTCCTAAAGCTTGTAGTTTAAAGGTTTGGTTGGCTTGCTTGCTTTGTTTGTATAAACGTTTGCTCAATCTTAATTACAATGCTTAGGCAACATTTACACAATCAAGGCCAACCACACCTTTTAACTACAAGCATTAGGAAATTAGCTCTAATGACGTTTAATTTATTAGTATGCGATGTAGATTTAGACCGAAACAGAAACTTTGCTTTTCCGGTCACGTGGATTGGCTTAACTGTCCAAGACATATGTATTTAATGATGACGTGTCATAGGAAAGAATACATTTTATCCTACATATAGATCAGGACAAATTATTTGAGAAAATAGAATTGACTATATTAGCAATAAATACCATGTTTAAGGAATTTATTGATATATTACCTCAGACTTTCACTCACTAAGTATGCATATATAATCAATCCTTCTGACTTTTTTGTTAGAGAGTCGGCTCAATTAAGACTTTATATAATGAAAATTAATTAATTTCCTTCTGTGAAAATGCATCGCATATACAATAGAAATGAATCGCCCTACAGTGAAAATGAAAGTCTAGTATCATTATTCGACAGTAAACATGAATCGCATAGTGGAATTCGATTCAATATCAACAAGCTGAATAACAAAACCTGTTTTAAGTTAAACAACATTAATAATTATGTTAAAAGGTACATTTTTCTGCAAATGAAACTTAACTGCTATTTTTAAATCTCTTGCACGCTCTGTTCGTGAACTATTCTTAATATTTATTTATTTGTATATCAATTTTGCACCTGGATGGCTGTAGGCGCGTTGAAAACCCGTACGCATCTCATACCTATATCATGAATTTATAAAAATTTATAAAAACAGTACACATTATATATCATTTCTTATTTTATTCAAAAATCTTGAATTTGTCGTCTGTTTATTTATCATTCTACATCAGAAATTCATCACTGATACAGTAAAAATGACATTTTAGGATTCGCACATTACATACACTGCTTGTGGTAAAACAGAAAAACAGTGCAACAACCTGTTGACTTCAACTAAAATGCACTGTTTCAAATCAACTTATGTACGGGTAATATGGTTACCAAGACCTATATATTTCGAACACCATGATGTTACACAAACGTGTTCGAAATATATATTACAACAATCAATGGACATACATAATCTTTCATGTTTTGATTCAGCCTAAGCGAAGTTTTTATATATAACATTTCATTTAGAAAAACTCTTGAAGTCATATGAAACTTCAAATTCAAAAAAGAAGTTGAATATGTTTTGTATACTTGAATGGCTAACTTTTACTTTAAAACACGTGTACATGAACTTTTCTTATAAGAAAATCCTTTATCTTATCAAAATCTTAAGAAATGTACTGCTAATGAAATATTATCTTCCCGAACTTTAATAGCTTTTCAGTATACAGTGACCTTATTCACGAGACCTCTCGTTAGAACTTCGGCAACCGCACAGCTTAAATGCGAGGGAAACACTGTGATGAAAGAAAAGATAAACAAGCGTGGAACTTCAAGGTAAATAGTATTAATTGATTCTAGAAGTAAAATTTTACTGGACCTTATCATTTAACAACTGTTATGGAAAAATTAAATTAACAAATGGAAACGCATGGAAAACATGAAAGAAAAACCCAATTAAACAACGCTGTATTACATGTATCTCACTTATTGTTCAAGCGCTCAATGATCTGTGTTGATTGTTTACTAAGGTCACGATCGGTAAACTTCGGCAACATAACCCGAAAGTAAATAAGCAGCCAAGTTTTCGATCAACAATCACTGAATGATATTTGTGGTAATGCTACGTTATGGATTGTACAAGTGTAATAAATGTTAACAAAAAAGTGCATACGATAGATGAATTAGTTAATAGATATAAGAAGATGTGGTATGAGTGCCAATGAGACAACTCTCCATCCAAGTCAAAATTTATAAATGTAAACCATTATAGGTCAAGTATATGTAAGACCCTAATCGACGTCCGGTCAAATCGACGTCCGTCCCACAAATCGACGTCCAATCTGACGTAACATTCTCAAATTAGGGCAATATAAAATGAACATCAGTTTTTTTACCTGTTTGTCTCGATGATAAATTAGCAACTCAAAATTTTAATAAACCTAATTGAATTACTTTTTATTTATTTGATGCATTTTTTCTTTAAAATCGTGAAATCTAAGCCAAGAAGCTGACTTCAATTAGAATACTCGATTAGAGTTGCATAAAATCGGCCGTCGATTTGGAATCTTATTGAATTATGACGTTAGATTCGACGTCGATTTGAAGAACGGGCATCGATTAGAGACCGGACGTCGAGTTGAGTCCTACATATATGACTCGTTACATATGACTTTAAACCACATTTGAAGGCATACTGTATGTTCACTCGTATATATTACATTATAATAAAGACGTTAAATAATAGTCCACATACAGATCTTTTAAATTATATACATATAATGTACTTTCGTTCATTATCAAAGAACCACTTTTTGGATTTTATCACGCAGTGTTTAAATAAGTCAAACTAAGCATTGTTAAGTGAAAACACTGATAACAGGACATTTTTCGTCAATTTACAAATAATACATGTATTATTATAGTATTTGCATTATCTGTAAAAATCCAATTAATGGACTCGTGTTACAAATAATACAAATCATTTAAATGCTATTACCATGTCATTTATTCATTTCAACAATACGTGTGTACTTAAACATGTAACTACTGTTTGGCCGTCTAAAGTGAAATTAGTATTGTGTATGAATCTTATATATGAATAAATTATACCAAGGCAATTTACAAAAGGTGCTATCAGTTGTTTTGTTACAGTACAGACAATAGAATGAAATAAAACAGATTCAAACATAACATTTTCAAACGATTATAATTTGAAAAATAAAAACAAAACAAAACAAAAAAAAAAAAAAAAAAATCCAAATAAAAGCCAAAAATAGATACATAACTTAGAATAATAATAATAACTCCAAATTGTACGTAATATCTTTTAAAATAAATATCATTGAGAATTTTCTGATGTTGTTATTTCTCCTGAATAGACTTTTATTTTAATAGAATAGAAATTTCTAACAACAGTCTATAAAACACAAACTAAAAGACAAACAAAACAAAGAATTCGACGTTTATCCCACATGTCTTAAAATTATATATTCAGTTGGAGGGTATCGTATTATTTAGTATTTTTAAGCATTAAGAGAAAATCTGACAAAATTAACATGCATGTAAGTCACCATGTGAAAATTTGAAAAATACAAATATTTTCACAGGGTCAATACTCCCTTTGTTTTTTCTCCAACGAGTTTTTACGTTGTTTCTGTATTAAGTGCACTCCCTCTTTTCGCTCTTTGTTGCATTTTTTGATCGAACCAAACTGGACATCACTCATGATAGCGTATACTATTCTTTATATAAACAGTGAGAAAATAGTTCATAGACAAACTATTAAATATTTTATCGTGTTTCATTTAAAATATCACATTTTGTAATAATACAAGTTTTCTTACCTCCAAAGTTGGGCCTAATCTTAGAAATGCTTTCTATACACTTTGTCTGTTCTTTGCTTATTGTCTCATATAATAATAATTTTTCTTCCGGCGTCATAGTCCTCGAATGATAATATAAACTTCTTTACACTTGTGACAAAACTTTTTGCCTTATTTGACTTCAGTTCTTTATTTTGATAGCCGAACAATTGCCTTGCGCACAAGGATGTATCGATCCAGTACAAGCGGGTTCTTTAACAGATTTCGTAATTATACAGAGGAAAATAAATATGGCGATTCTGATGATAAACTATGATATTGGACTAGCTGCAGATGTGGCATTAATAAACCAATAACCAGTTTTGTTAGCTATAGTTGGTTAATTCAAGCATTAAGTGTGGAAGAAGAATGCGACAAAATAGAAAACCACACATTAAAAAAAAAAAAAAGAATTAAATTTAAAAACAGCCGCCATTGTAACATCAAACTGCAAAAGTACTTATTATTTTGTAAATATATTTTAAAAATACTTTATGTTACTAAATGTTACGAAAAGACAACAAAGATTATAACAGGATACTTTTCAACTAATAAAAACGAAGCCAGTTTCAGAAAATTAAAACAGACATCCACACGCCTAAATATAGAAATGTCATTAAATTAAAGTCATACATGCCATAATTAACAGATAATGATTTTTAATGATGAGCTATGACATATAAGAAGCAACGCTAATTTACTGGTAAATCTATTTTGAATAAACAAACCGAAAAAAAAAAAAAGGAAAGTCAAAATAAAGAATAGAACACAATCGTTAAATTTACTAATCAGAGGACTATTCTGGTGTGTAAACAACAAAACTATTTCACAGTATATGAATTTCATCCAAACAATCATGATTTACATCTCATTTGCAATTTTTAAGTATTTTTCGTTAAATCATCTCTTCACCTTTTGAGCTTATTTGTTGGAGCCCTCTTTCAGAAAATAGCTCAAGCAGGCTAATAAGCCATATTTGATTTGTCTTGACCCTTTATCTATTATGGAAAAATTGTTTGCTGAATGTTATTACACTTTACTATCAATAAATGGATGAATTTAGCCATTGGCAAGAAACCTTGAATAGGCACTTTATCACTCACAATGTCCTTTGGATTATATGTTACCGAATTATCCATGAAGATGACAATTCTTTTTTCATATTATGTATTTTCACAAACGAATTTCATTAGTTCTAGATGTGTACGACAGATCTTCATTGTTAGCTAGAACGAAAAGAAGAAATAAAATTCATTATATGAGTTCGTATTACCCCGTCATTTGATGGATTATATCTATATCCATAATTTTGTTTTAGAATGGATAGAGTCGATAATATAGCTTTGTATATTGTAATTGCAAGACAGACAGAACAAAAAGGATGGAAAAATAAAAAGAAAGATAGATTAATAAAAAAAAAATATGCCCATACGATAGGATTTGTTTTAACAATTAAATAAACTTTGACATATTCCCCACAAATTTCAATCACATTCAGTGGCGTAGCTTCTACGGAGAAATTCAACTAGGTAAAAATATATTCATACATGAAGTTAGAACTGTAAAAGCGACATACTTGATTTTTTTTATTGACAGCACATTTGTAATGTCTAGTGGACATTCTTTACTGACAGTCGACGTCGCTGTGCAAGGAACCAACTGCGCTAACATGTTCCTTTATTCTTCATAGTTCTCCAGTTATGATCTATCCATGTAGCTTGGTAAATCCCCTTTAGAAACGTATATGTTAAAAGACATAGCCGATTTTAAACCTTTAATATCATGTACCCTGTACAAAAACCTCTTTAGAGATGCTCATAATTCTTTCATTTATTTTTTATATTGACTCGAAACGTAAATTATTGGACGTAAAAGTGATGCTTTGTGTAGGGTGAATGATACACTTTCTGCACGTTAAAAACATAACAATTCTATGAGGAATTGTACATACAGGGCAATATTTCTGTGTCAATCCATTATATATTTTTGATAAATAAACTCCATGGTTGACTAGGATATATAAAAAGTAGCCATCCCTGGATTTTGGCAGTAAAATACATGCTTAAGAGGGGGTCCGTTTGGTTTGGTTGTGAGGAATGTACAAATTCCCAGCCTCATCCGATCGGAATATGGACGTTAAATTCAATTACTTGCGTAGGGAGAGTGCCTTGTTAAACAACACCTGCAACAACTGGGAATGTAGGTTATCTGTTGCAAGGAAAAATCCTAGTCCTGTTTACATCATGACCTCACACTTAAGTTGATGTCGAAATTTTGCCCTTGATCCTCGTCGACCAACTCTGCAGAACCAATCTATTTTATTATAGTAAGTGTGTTCTCGGCCTGATTATGCTTGGAATATTTTTCCTTTACGTTAGGTAAACAACAATCAATCAATCAACCCTGTATAAAAATCGACTATTTGCATCTGTAAATGAAATTCCTTTTGAGACGCCGGATTTCCCCTTGAATCATCAACTCGCAAACTGCTTCATAATCTTTGATTAATTACGCACTGTGGCGTTGACACCCCAGCTTCAAATCGTTTGCCTCACTTAAAATAAGGTTAAAGCTACGTCACCGACATTAATCTCAAATAAAACATCCGAAAGTAAGGGAGGTTGTTGTCCGTTTCTGAACAGTTCAAACCTTGCCACATCACTTCAAAATAAACTGTAAAAAATAACAAGAACAAGTATTACCGAGGAAAAAGGAATCAATTGCTATTTTTAGACATAGGTTCATGTATATTTGTACAAACTGTTTGCACTTTTGTATATTTCAGGCACTGGAGACGATGGTATTCCAGAATAGCTCTTCTGATGCAACGTTTATAAAGTGTTATTTTTATTTCATAGCACTGTGTCGATACCGCTGGTGAACAGCTACATCCAAACACCCAAAGGTGTTATCAGCTCAGTAGTCGGTTCTTGGCTATACTGACATGATTTATAACATTCCTTTCTTAAATAGTCAGTTGCTAAATTTAGAAATTTTTAAGACACTAGGTCCTATCTTCCTGAAGCAAAATTGACCTAAGGGGGATTTAGCTATTCTTTAAATGTCCATTATTACCTAAAAGCTCCTCAAGCATTCCAACATCCTAGGCCTTCAAATTTTTGGTTAGAGTGTCCATGATGAAGGTGAATCCAGAAAAGCGTTTAAGACGAACCAAATTTGTATATATATATATAAAATGCTGTTTTCATTTTCTCAATTTAGATTACTGATCGTTATAATTGTAAATCTGATGTAATTGTTTTTTTAAATTTTCGACACTGATAACACAGATATCTTTATATCACGCTAATAGATTAGTATGTGGTAGATTTTATGCTAATGGACTGCGAATAAAAACAAAAAGTTTTTTATAGTTCTCAAGCACGTCATTTCTTAAACTATGGTCTGTCCTTATAATAAATTATATAATCAATGTCATTTTAGTTAGAATTTTATATGCACAAAACATACAATAAACACACAAGCTGTCGGTATAATCTAACATTAAAATTCAATTTTAGATATAGATGGATACAGAAAATACGCCAAAAATATATTACAAATGATGTCTTTTAAGATATTGTCTTCTGATTGAAAGAGGGAGTACAGTATTGTAGGATAAATCCTTTTGTGCTTTATGGTATACTATTTATACCTTCATTTGAAGGATTTTGATGGTTATACATCTAATGTAATTTATATTTCAATGCATTTAAACGTACTTTCGTACTTTTGTTGTACTTTTGTAGCCGGGGAAAAAAAGGGGGGTGTGTGTGAGTACACGAAGAAAAGAATTTTGAATGCTACGTTAAGTAATAATAAGGTCAAATACAGCATTCTATTAAAAAATTACAATTGTTTATTTTAAATTGTAGAAGGGTACTGGACAAGCTTTACCCTAATCGTAAGCACACACCATTTGGGGACAGTGAATTGCAAAGAAAATAACAGCATTGGCACAGACAACAAAACACGATAATGAGACTGTCAACAAAATAAAAGAATGTTACCGGCAATAAAACCCATTAATGACACCGACAATTAAACAAACACACAACAATGGTACTGACAAGAACAAAATACAATAATGGCACTGACAACGACAATATACAATTATGGCACAGATAAGAACAAAATAAAATAATGGCACTGGCAACAACAATATACAATTATGGCACAGATAAGAACAAAATACAACAATGACACTGGCAACAACAATATACAATTATGGCACAGATAAGAACAAAATACAATAATGACAAAAACAACAAAATAAAACAATGACACTGACAACAACAAACTACAATAATGGCACTGGCAACAAAAATGAACAAGTATGGCACAGATAAGAACAAAATACAATGACAAAAACTAAATACAATAATGTCAAAAACAACAAAATACAACAATGGCACTTGCAACAACAAAAAACAATTATGGCACAGACAAGAACAAAATACAATAATGACACTGACATCAACAAAATATAATTATGGCACTGACAACAACAAAATACAGTAATGGCACCAACAACAAAATTGAAATTGACAATAAAAATGCAATTATGCACTGAAAGAAAAATCGGAAAATGGTACTGTGAACAAAATACAAAAATGATATTGACAACAAAATACATAAATGTCACTGTAAAATGACAACAATGTGGCACCAACAACAAACACTGTGATGGCACTGACGACAAAATGCAGTCATGACACAGACAACCATATACAATGATGGCACTGACAACAAAATACAAATATGACATTGGCAATAAACACACAGTATTAGTATATTAGTTAACCAAATACAAAAAAAGGGACAAAAAAATTTTCAATGGCACCGACAGCAAAATACAATAATGGCACCGACAACAAAACACAATAATGGTAGCGACAACAAAATACAATAATGGTAGCGACAAGAAAACACAATAATGGTAGCGACAACAAAATACAATAATGGTAGCAACAACAAAATACAATAATGGCACCGACAAGAAAACACAATAATGGTAGCGACAAGAAAACACAATAATGGTAGCGACAACAAAATACAATTATGGTAGCGACAAGAAAACACAATAATGGTAGCGACAAGAAAACACAATAATGGTAGCGACAACAAAATACAATTATGGTAGCGACAACAAAACACAATAATGGTAGCGACAAGAAAACACAATAATGGTAGCGACAACAAAATACAATAACGACACCAATTACATAATACATTAATGGCACTGACAACAAATTATAAGAATTACAATAATGATGCTAAAAATAGCATAAACGTTACCTCACAATAATTTTACAAGTGCAATCAATCTGGGATTAATTTTGCAGCTGATCTGGGAATAATTTCTGCGTCGTAAAAAGCTCCCAAGAGCTTAATATGTTTGTACTGTTATATGTGAACCGAATCAAAATAAAACTTTCGTATTCGTATTCGTATAGTTTCTCATCTAATAATCGTTTGAATTGATGCAGTAGGAGAATATCAAGATAATGCCCACATCATATGCTACATTCTGTATAATATGGAGTTTAAAAAAAGTTTTGATTAAAATTAAAGAAAGATAATAAAAAAAACAACAATCAACATCAAATTCCTTATTGAACAAAAATAAAGAAACAAACACATTAATGTCTTACAAAGATAAAATGTGTTTCGATTATTTAATCTTCGTCCCTTGATTCGCAACTCACAATGAATAGCAGTATGGGTGAAAATCTATATCATCAATATTACCGATTTAGAGCACACGCGTTTCAATAGACCATCATATAAATAAAGATTGTTACCCCGAGAAAACAGTGTCAACCGAGGCGAAGCATAACAACGCTACAGGTAGAAAAATAACAAAAGTGAAGCAAGTTGTATTTTGTTTATGCTGACAGTCTATGTAAAAGGTTTGAGGCCGAAACGTAGAACCTCAGCATTGTCTTTAAAATTATTGATGTAAAATCAACCATTGTCATTTAAAGGCTCGATTTTGATTGGTCTGCAAGAGAGGGTGTTTGTTCGCGCCCTATGCGACACATGGCGCTAACGGGAGTTATAAATAAGTAAGCATAAGAGGGTGACATTTAAAAATTTGTCTCACGCTGAGCCATGGGATAGAGTAAGTTTTCACCCTGGTAATAACCAATCAACATCTGGCATTTTGACTTGAAGTATAATTACCATACCAAAGACCTGCAGATACATCGAGTTACTGATTGTTAGAACAAAGTAAATAGTCTACCTTTGTTAACTCTATTTACGACGACTTTCCACAAAGGAGATTCCATACTAAAACATAATGTACAGAACATACAATATTGTGCAGTGTCCAAGGTTAATTTATGTTGTTAAATTTCAAAATAGAATACTAGGTTAGAACATACTCACCTATTCTTGTCCAATGGAAAATCAGTATTTTTTCTTCTATTTTTCATAGTACATGGCTTTCAATGCACTATAAAATGCTATACATGAATAACTTTTCATCGTAGGTTAATTATGAAAGTGAACTCTTATAAACTGCACCAACGAAATGTACAATCCCCCTAGGCAATTTCCTTGGGGAAAGAGCAAAAGAAAAATCATGATTACGGGAAAGAGCAAAAGAAAAATCATGATTACTGTTGTTTGGTAAAGAGCAGGAGAAAGAACTATAAAATCATGATATCAACATTGTAAGCGTTATATAATACATTTGTAGTACATTATATAGACCCTAAAACAGGAGAATAGAACTATAAAATCATTTAAAGTTGAGATATCAACATTGTAAGCGTTATATAATACATTTGTAGTACATTATATAGACCCTAAAACAGGAGAATAGAACTATAAAATCATTTAAAGTTGAGATATCAACATTGTAAACGTTATATAATACATTTGTAGTACATTATATAGACCCTAAAACAGGAGAATAGAACTATAAAATCATTTAAAGTTGAGATATCAACATTGTAAACGTTATATAATACATTTGTAGTACATTATATAGACCCTAAAACAGGAGAATAGAACTATAAAATCATTTAAAGTTGAGATATCAACATTGTAAACGTTATATAATACATTTGTAGTACATTATATAGACCCTAAAAAAAGAATTGAAAAGGGGCAAAGGTGTAAGTAAAATAATATTTAATCTAATTCTTATACGAGACATTAAATCAATGTTTTGTTAAAGAAACAATGACTGTTGATAAAAAATCAAAGGAAATTTTGAAAAAAATCAATACATTCATCAATAAAAAAAAGTAAGCATCTGATGTTGAAACTATTGTAATTTTAAAATTCATTGATGAATTTTTGTCATTATTAAAAATTATGCAATTTTAGAAAAGCTGATTTATAAAACATTGTTTCCTTTTAAAATGAATATATAAGTATCAAATTGTACCTGAAGCAGAAGAAATCTTCATTATTTAATAATTTATCCTTTTTATGTTATCACAAAACTATCTCATTGCTATTTTATTCCTTCTGTTGAAATGACCATTAAATATGATTTACATCCATTTTACTAACCGTGTTAACACTTAAAGCGAGCTCATATTAAGGTTTGATGATTACAATGGGAGAGGCTAATTTTGTCATGTCACTCGAAGGTGTGTATATGTTCTAAATTGGTCAGACAATACTTGGTCAAGTATTATCTAACCTATACTTATGAAACATTGTGGGTGTGTTTCAAATTGTAAATATGCGAATCGATGTTAATATGAAAAATAGAAAACGCAATGATGTCACAACAGTCAGAAAAATATTATATAAATAACCATTATCATTTTATTATCATAGCCAAAACCAAAGAGTTTAAGATTTCCTACGCACTTCCTTGTTTTATATGTAAGATTGCCATAACAAGATGCCTGATTAATCCCACTTTATAAAATTTTGAATAGTAAATTATGAAGTTCCACAAAATTCCCTTTTTTTGTTTAAAAAAAACATCAGTGTTGATCAGTTTATATCTGCCTCTTTCCCTTAGAAAATACACCATGTCGGGTGTCCGTTTGTTGCTTTGATGATGCATGTGTGTCCAACATTTGCCAATAATTTTGGGCTCAATTTTAAAAACTGTCTTGAAGTTTGGTAAATTTATTCCACTATTTATATAACAGCTAACATATTATTTAAACGTTTAATTGTTTAAGCCCGTATGTTGGCCTCTAGATGTTTATTTTTGTTGAATTCAGTGAGTACAAATGCTGTAATAACTGCCATTTCCTATTCTACAATTACATAACAAATATCAGTCATCTGCAAAGAGGACTGAAACAGTTCATGAAATATGTAATCTTAATTAATTGCCAAGATAAATGGTTGTAATTAGTCTACAAACTTAAACAATACTCATAATATAACTGATCATTACACAGATAAATACCGCAAAAGCTAAATATCTGAAAGATAACGATTAATAAACTATATGTTTAGTCGATGGCCGTATTTAAGTCAACTTATTTAACCGGTCAACTGGAAAAATCTTACGTAATCCTAAAACTATTCATTACACAAACGGTTGAGAAATAAGGTAATCTACGAGAAGGGTCAGTTTGGTGCTTTAGTAGTGTTAGAGTTTAAAGTGTTTTGATACTTTTTTAACGAAAAGGAAGGGAGGCAAATGCTAAGAGCCAAAAACGACCCTATGGGTATTACTAGCTTATAAGAGAACAAGAAGTCTCGCAATGATGTTAATGGTGTTGCTGCATGTAAACTCCTCCACTGATATAACAGTGAAGAACGGCATAATTTCAATAACAGTAGAATGTAGTACATTGGACTTGCTTTCAGTATTTGCAACAATTCCATATTATTATTATTTTGAAAATAAAAAGATGTGGTATAATCACCAATGAGAAAACTCTCATCCAGAAACCAATTGACTTAGAGGTAAGCAACTATAGGTCACCTTACGGTCTTCAACAATGAGCGAAACACATACCACGCAGCAAGCTATAAAAAGCCACGAAATTACAAATGTAAAACAGTTCAAACCAGAAAACTAACGGCCTGATTTATGTACAAAATAATAAGCGAAATACAAATATAATATACAGTAACAAACGACAACAAATGAATTAAAGGACAGGGACATACAGAATGTGGCGGAGTTAAACATGTTTGTGGGTGCCCAACTCTCTTTTACCTGGGACAGTGGTGTAACAGCACAGTATAAGAACAAACTATAAAATTCAGTTGAAGGTGCTCAACTCATTGGATCGATACAAAGAACAAACCAAACTAACAAAAACACAAAAGACACTAAGTACAGATCTGATAGTACATGCACTACATCTAACCCTCTTGTTTTATTAATTTTGTATTTACATTGTGTCATAGATCAAATTTATTCGTTCAGTGCATGTTCACTTGTTTTTGTTAATATGTCTTTTGATTGAGTTAAACCATTGCAATTGATATTTTATAGTATGTCTTTCTATGTTGTGATGTTACACTAATGTTTCAGGTTAGGGTGAAGGTTGGTGCCTATTAAAACGTTCAAACCCGCTGCATTTGTTTTCACCTGTCATAAGTCAGGAACCTGATGTTCAGTGGTTGTCGTTTGTTGATGTGGTTCATAAGTGTTTCTCGTTTTTTTATATAGATTAGACCATTGGTTTTCCTGTTTGAATGGTTTTACACTAGTCATTTTTGGGGCCCTTTATAGCTTGCTGTTCGGTGTGAACCAAGGCTCCGTGTTGAAGGCCGTATTTTGACCTTTAATGGTTTACCTTTGCAAAGTGTGACTTGGATGGAGAGTTGTTTCATTGGCACTCATACCACATCTTCTTATATTATTAATCGAATATTTTTAAGGATTTGTGATTCGTTAAAACTTGATCACATGTACATTTGTATTTGCTCAGTTTGCACGCCAATACTGTTGTGTTTAGCTTTTCGTAGGTCAAAAGCAGCATATTGCACAGGCCATACAGCATGTTACTAAAAATAGATTCTAGAAATCCCAAATTTTACATTGTTCATGCAAAAGTTGTTGATTAATAATATAACAATTGTAGCCTTTGGTTGAGGTCAATACGATGTTATATCGACCCAGAGAAGCATATCGACCTCGGACTTCGTCCTCAGTCAGTATGCTTCTCTTAGGTCGATATAACCTCGTATCGACCTCATACAAAGGCTATAATTGTATAATATCGACCCAGAGAAGCATATCGACCTCGGACTTCGTCCTCAGTCAATATGCTTCTCTTAGGTCGATATAACCTCGTATCGACCTCATACAAAGGCTATAATTGTATAATATCTACTTGCTGAAAGCTAGTTCAAAGCCGATAACAACTAATAAAAAATGATGTAATTAAGATTAAAATTTGCAGGTTTTTCTATGATTTGAAGATATTTTGAAAATTGATATTCAACGCGCTAATTTAAAACGTCATACTTTTAAATTGTCTAATTATGGTAAAATGTTTGATGTAAAATTGATTTTGTTAAGTAGTCGTTATTAAATGTAATTGTATCATCTTTGATACAGATATATATGATGCAGCATCATTTAATGTAATTGTATCTTCTTTGATACAGATATATATGATGCAGCATCATTTAATGTAATTGTTTAAATTATTGTCACTTATACAAATACTATAGAATTAAGTGATTTTGATCTGCTCTTTTTTTAATTAATGATTCTATTGACATTTTACTAGTCGTATTCAAAGAACAGGATTGAGGGTACAAAAATAATTACTCTCACGCCACATTTTGTTCAAGTGCCTGTCCCAGTAATCAGTGAATGTCAAGTTTAATGTTAATGTTAACTTTGTATTCTTACAGTGAACAATTGATGTGATATTTGATATTTGGTAGTCTATGTTAATATATAAATAACACATAGCTGAGAGGGTGATAGAGCAGATTGTTACCCCGAGAAAACATTGTGAACTGAGGAGAAGCCAAGGTTGACAATGTTTTTTCGAGGAGTACCAATCTGCTCTATCACCCTCTCAGCTATGTGTTGTTAAATTTATTATACTGAATGTCCTATCATTATTGTCGTTTACTGTTGAATATTATATCTAAAGTATTTCACTATGACGTCACGTACATAACAAGGTTACAGGTATTAGAAAAATCAACAGAAGTGAAGCAAGATTTTTCATTTTTTATTTTGACAGTCTATGAAAAAGTTCTGAGCCAAGACGTGAAAATTGAGTATTGTCTTTAATTATTTGATGTAAATTCAATTCATTGTCCTTTAAATTATCGATTTTTGATTGGTCTACACGAGGGTGACATTCAAAAAATTGTCTCCTGCTCAGCCATGGGATAGAGTAAATTATCTCCCTCGTATTAGCCAATCAAAATCTGGCATTTTAACGTGAAGTATAATAATTAAATTACTACCCTACACTCGCTCCGACATAGAGCTTAACATAAGATAAAGACCCATGTCTATCGTTAAAGACCATTGACCATTTATTTTAGAAGTCTTTTGGACTTTTGTTTCATTTTGCTACTTAACCAGCATATTTTATTTATAAAAAGTCATGTTCGTTGATATTAAGTAAAGACAATTTGAGTGATGATAGCTGTGATGAATGGAGCAAAGTATAGATTATTCATTTGATCTGACACAAGCGAAATAACTCTACTATTCATAAAAGAATAATTATTGCGCAAAAGCGAAAACTATTTTAAAAACAATACTCAAAAGTTGTATATTAAAATATCGAAAAGATGAAACAGATTAAATGATACCGACATGTACATGTAACATTTAGAAAAAAAAACATTTTATTTAAATTTTAAAGTAAGTATAGAAAACACAAGACAACATTTCATATTCATCAATAAGCCTCGTTATAAACACTTGAAAAAAATCCTTCAAACACAAAATTCTGAATTTCGACAATTTCATTACCAAAGGAAAACAAATATGAAAAAATACATTCAAACCACCATTCTTAAAGAGTTTGAAATAAAACCCATAAATCTGTCCTAATACATAGTCAACTTCGTGTAAATTTTGATATCAGGCAAACGTGACTGTCCTTGCCATAGTCAAATGGAATTGAAAGATTTTTATATATAAATTGATGTACTGAAGGTCATTGAAACTAACACTTAAAAATGTTAAACCATAAAGATTTTAAAGAAACGTTCAACAAATCATTTTTAGCAAAAAAGTGGAATATTTTCAACATTTTATATCATCAATATGATAAATCGCTTGTAAATTCTGTCCCATACGATCATCGACCAAATATTCGAGCTTGAAACTGTGTAGCAAGCTTTAAATGAGTAGATAGATAGATGTTCATCTCTGCATAACAAGAACAATACCGGATCTGGACCTGAGTAGCCTCATGCAATTGACTGAGGTAAAATGTATACCGAAGCAAAACTGATCATTCCCAGACCAAATATTAAAATAATTTACTTCAATTGGAACCAAGAAAAGTTTGATGAAAATTTTCCTTGTACAGTGAGTGTTGTAAAATTTCAAACTATCCGCAAACAGGAAGTGGCTACACGGCAGATGTAAAAATTGCTTACTCACTAAACTCAACATTATCAAGCTGCATACCAAATATCAAATCATTCACTTTCATAGAAGCCGTGAAAACTTTGACGGAAGTTTTCTCTTGGACGGACGAAAGACGGACCGACAGACGGACGGAGTCGAGCGGTAACTAGACCTGCTGCTTTCGACTTCGGCGACGCAGGTTAAAATAAGGAAATGAGGTTTGATTGTTCATAAGACAACAATCCAACGCAGAC
This sequence comes from Mytilus coruscus, assembly GCA_017311375.1. Classification (NCBI taxonomy): domain Eukaryota; kingdom Metazoa; phylum Mollusca; class Bivalvia; order Mytilida; family Mytilidae; genus Mytilus; species Mytilus coruscus. The sequence goes on along the minus strand of CM029596.1, from coordinate 46,989,505 downwards.
TAAATTACGAAAATTTAAGCAACTAAAGGTCACCGTACGGCCTACACCAAAGAGAAAAACCCATACGGTATAAGAAGGTATAGGTTTCCCCGACATGAAAAAAAAAAAAAAAATGAAAATTAAGGCGACCGTAGTTTACTGATGTTTAAATGTCGTATATTGATTAGGATAAATCAAGGTGACAAACAAACACTGATGGAATCGTATCAACTCCAAATGGAACAGACCGAGTGTGTCGACAGGGTCAGCGTCTCCTGATATGCATGTAAAACAATTCAAACGAGAAAACCAATGACCTGATTTATGATAAAACAATAAACGACAATCAAATCAAACAGCAACCAACGACAAACCACTGAGTTTCAGGTTCCTAACCAGGGTCAAGTACACACGGAATGTGACGGGGTGAAAAAAAAAAACATGTTTACGAGCGTTCTATCCTCATCTTACTTAGGACCGTGGTGCAACAGCACAACATTGAGAACAAACTGTAAAAATCGGTTGAAAAGGACTCATCAGATCAGCACGAATCATTGGGTTTTTTTTCTCTTTTTCGTTTGTTGATTCATTGTAAACAATACTCATATGATCATCGACAGCATTTTTACGCCTGTCTCAAGTCAGGAGCCTTTGTTAGTATTGTATGTTTTTTAATTTAAGTTCATTTATATGTTTTGGAGTTAAGTGTGACTTCCATTTTCATTGAACTAGTACACATTTTTGTTTAGGGGCCAGCTGAAGTCCGCCTCCGGGTGCGGGACTTTCTCGCTGTGTTGAAGACCCATTGGTGGCCTTGGGCTGTTTTCTGCTCTTTGGTCGGGTTGTTGTCTCTTTGACACATTTCCCATTTCCATTCTCAATTTTATCAATCTCCTATATCTAAAATCAAGACTATTTGGGCGTTATAAACACTTACAGACACTCTATTTAATCACTGGTTCTTATTTTGACCAGCTCTAGCTTGCTAGTCTCGTCATTTAATAACTGCATTTTGTATTTTAGACTTTTAATATCATTTGAAAGCAAAAATAAATGTTTTTGTTGTGTTGTTGGGTTACTATCGTAATGACGTATACATTACATCTCCATTTACACTATATAACGTACACTGTCATTTCTATTCCTTGCCTGCATATTATTTGCTCGTGCCGTCGATTTTAGATTTAAATTCCCAGATGCTAATTGTTTTAGTGGAAAACGCCTATCAGAACGCAGTCAAGCTCACTTATTCCGACATTTATATAATAATAATTACCTTACATAAAAGTTTCATACGATTCAGTAATTTTTATTTCAGCATCAAATGCAACATCTATTAATGCACGTGCTTTCCATGACAACATTAAAACATGCATATAAAAACAACCAAAAGGCTTGATGTAAGTGAACTCGTTATTTCATGGTTAAAACATAAAATATAATTATATTTACACCAAGAATTCGTTAAATGAAATTGGATACCCTGCATTTATCATGCTTTTCAATAGCATATGGTCAAATCACTGAAAGAACCCCTCCTAAATTATTGAAAACGGTCATTCTGCATTGATAATAAGATCTTGGTGTAAATAAGATACACCCATTTGGGCTAACGCCCTTAAGGTGTATCTAATACATATGAATTGAGTGTTTCTTTCTGCAATTTTATATGGTTGTAAAAAGTGTTGCATGTGTGCACATTTTTAGCATGAAGGGAGCGTTGACACCCAAATAAAATTACAAAAAAAAAAAAAAAAACATTCAATTCTTAATAAATAAGCACGAAATCGATGTGTAACTTGCTATAGAAAGTTGGAACATTTGCTTAGTTAAATTCCAACAATTGAAAAGGATTAAGCATATTAAGAACTTTAAATCTCTTTACTTTAAATTTCTGTATCAAACTCAAAGTTTTATTGATAGTCGGTATTCAGTAAACAGTTTACATAAACACTTGTTCTAGTGAGCTTTTCAAATCGAATACATAACAAAATATACACAGATATATATTTAATATATATATATTTATATTTAACATTGCCATAAAAGCAGGAGGTTTGGCTAGCCACAAAACCAGGTTCAATCCACCATTTTTTTTCTTAAAATGTCCTGTACCAAGTCAGGAAAATGGCCATTGTTATATTATAATTCGTTTCTGTGTGTGTTACATTTTAATGTTGTGCTTCTGTTGTGTCGTAGTTCCCCTCTTATATTTGATGTGTTTCCCTCAGTTTTAGTTTGTAACCCGGATTTGTTTTCTTCTCGATCGATTTATGAATTTCGAACAGCGGTATACTACTGTTGCCTTTAATTATATACAAAAGTCATGTAAACAACACAATTTTAAACGTATAATACATGGTAAAATTAAGAAATAATTCTATCATGCCATGCTCTATGCTCATTTTAACATGGGTAGGCATTATATTTGTTAATATCTTAATACCGAGCGTTAGCGAGGTATTAAATGGTTACAAATATAATGCCTACCCATGTTAAAATGAGCATAAGCTGGCATGATAGAATTATTCGATTCTAATAGGAATATTTTGAACTTTTGTACTTCGAAGCGGACATATAGTAGACGCTCGAAATGTCGCCATTTTGATTTGATGAACCAAAAACGTTATAGAAAATCAACAGTTTATCAATTTAAAAAAGAACAGAAACATGTAAACTTACTTTTAGAATGTTTTTATTTAATTTCCTAGCGAGCAACACCAACAAAAATGTCCATTTTGATCTCTGGCGTTGTTCAAAATTCATCTGACGTTGCAATTTTAATTGTCACGTCAATCACGCGCAGCCCATGTTCTATTGGAATTAGAACATGGCTTTGTACCCAAAGCTAAAGAAGAACGTCATATTAGAATAACAAATAAATGCATGGCAAATAAAATCCCTGTACAACATTGGATACATGACTGAAAATGACGTACAAAGGACCATAAAGATGGAGTAATACAGTTTAAACGTATTTGTTAGTGTACGTCACTATCTAGTTTTTAAAAAAAATGTTTCACGTTATTCATGCAAAAGTTTTCGAGATATTTGGATCTGAAGGGAGCTTGCAGAAACGTAATACTAATTTAATAACATAACGACCACTCAAATAGACGTTTCCTCATAAAATATTTTTTTGTAATAATAATCTTTATTGCAAAAAGTAACACCCTGACGGGTTAAAATACAAACATTACATGTACACAAGAAACATACAGCACATGAAAAATGTTCTAAAAAAGTCAGGTCTATATTAAGAATATACATGTTATGCACACTCGGAATTGATTTTTTTAACCTTTTCTTGAAATTACCAAAATATAACATTTTTATAAAACTTTTTCACTTTTGTCCAAAAAAGACGAAATCTAGAAGAAGTAACCTGTATATAAGTTGCTGTTCCTCTGAAATAGTTTTGCATTAATTACATTAAATGTAAATAGCACTTTATAAATATGGTCCGAAATCCTTTTGCCTTTATCTGGAACACTCAAATTATGATGTTAACTACATAAGCTCAGATCCAACTGGGTATAAATATACTTTTGAATTATTTAAGGATTTCTAACGCAGTTTAGATGATTGATTGCTATTTGCTTAACGTCTGGTGGAAAATATTTCATGCATGTTCAGGAATAGTTAACAATAAATACAATTAGTACGTACTGTAATAAGAGTCGACCACGATGAAGGGCAGGAAATCTGGACTGCCACTGGAAAATGAGGGTATATTGGATGAGGACAATAATGTAGCCTGTGTATTTATATATCCCGCACAACTTACAAACGGACGTCCTATTTGTAAAACGTTTTACTGCCGGCCGAAAGAAGATCAAAATTGAACACAATTCTATTCCCCAGTCACCCTTTGGTTTAAATGAACTTGCTGCATATGAAAAAGGTAGAATTTGGATAATCTTCTTTAAAAGAAAGATGTTTAGGAGCGAAAACATTCATAACTTATCAGTCTTACTTATAATAGGGTTTTAGTTTTTGTTGAGAATGACCGAAAGAGAATTGACAGAGGATTCCAACACTCATTCTTGTTAAAGGATCTTAATTTGAACCCGATAATTGACGGATTACATAATATGGGCGTCTAATAATCATCACTAGTATGGGGTTCGGCATTTACAGAGTCAAGATGTTATATAAATGATGCACTATTTTGTGGGGCGGACTTTCACTTCGTTCCTTTATATTCGCATGTGATAGAAGTTGTCGACTGTTTGTCTGATTTTATGTTTCCTTACTTTATTATTGATTTTGGGAGTAAAAACACGGTGAACAAGATTTGGTAGGATCGTAATTAACAATATACTAATCACATGAAATATTTCATGTTTTTCGTCTGTTTCTTGAACATCAACGAATCTAGAAACATATATTATGGAAGCAAAAACTAAAAATGTCATAATACAAATCTGAATTACTGTCATAAAAATGGCAATGTGAAGAGGGCGATGTTTTCGTACAACATACTCATATAAATCTCTCTGTATACCAGGAAGCTTGTTTTTCTCCCTTAACTGGTCCTGCTCATAAGAATTATGTTCTCCTATCACAACCATCTCTTGTTTAATTACAACTGTTGACTCAGATAAGTCACTGCACTGGGTCTCCTTCCTTTCGGACTTTTCAGTCTTCATATGTTTCACTGCTTTGATAGTTTGATGCAGCAGTTCAAAGTAATCCTTTTCAATTTCGATGATTATATGATAGATGAAAAATAATAACATAATGATTGAGTAAACAAAACTAAAAGAATAATTTGGAAATATAACAATTGACAAGTAAACAAAAAATATAATTTTGGCCAGAAAGTTGAAAGATTCTGATATAACAATACATGACATGAACAAATAGTATATCAAACACAAAGGTGAAATTATCATAAAGAAAATCTTTAACACTTGATGTCTGTCTAGAAACTGTCTGTTAAGATACATGGTATAACCATTTACCGTTGTGGTGAGAAATTTGAAAATTGGAATGCCATAGTATAAGATACATAGTATTGTTTCAGTAAAACAAATCACAACATAAAACAATATAAGAAACAAAAATAATAAATACTGAATACACTGATTCGATGGCACAACTGTATAAACTCTTAACATAAATCGTTTCCATCGTTTTACAAAAAAGTTAATTACAAATTGCCAAAATGTTGGATTAATAAGCATAAAAATATTAGCTTTCAACACTGCATGAACCTTATGATATCCAATCTTGTTGACACATGATTTTAGAGATAATTCTTCAATTGTTACTATGTGTAATCGCAAAAGTGTCCACCTACCATTTCCATCGGAAGAAATACCCTTTTCAACAGCATTGCCGAGATCTCTAGGAAGTGCAAGAACTATAATTCCAATCATCAGATATGTTAGAAGAGCTACAAATGGACCTCCAATCATCGGTAGAAACAAGGGATGACAGTCTACAATTCCACCTGCTATACTTGCAAATCCGAATGGTATTTTAGCTTTAACTAGTGCCGGAACAAGTTCGGGCCACCCGAAATGATACATTAATATTTCAGCGTAAATCGCTATAGGTGCAGCAAAGACAAAAATAACTCTTCTTATTCTAGATGCTATTACTGGATGTTTTATTCCCAAGCCAAATATTCCTAGAACTATCTTAGAAAAAGTAACAGGGCTTCTATTTTGTAAATAAAGCCATCCATCCTTATCCGAATCTAAATCTTCATATATGTTTGATTTGTCCTTGAACTTGTTGCCGGAATCCATTGCACGTGCACTAAATTTCATAAGCAAAATAGGAAAGAAACAAAAGAAAACGATTCCAACGTAATATGGTAAAACTTGGTATCCGTTCCATTTCATATTGTATTCATCTTCGCATGATATCACCTTCTCGTCTTCTTGACAACATCGAAACCCAAACATTGCAAATGGAAGCCCAAAGTATACCCTCATTGTGTACCATATTGTATCCCGGACACCCTTATATTCCTTTATGTAACACCACTTTAAACTGTGGTTATAGTGAGACTCTTTAGATGGGATTTGAATGTTTGTTAACAAAGCCTCCGTAATACCGCAGTCTGTATTCATATTGCCTATTAAAACGTCACATCCAGGCGGATTCACAGTGATATTCAGTAGAATGTCAGACAGTGTTCTTGAATCTAAAAATCCAAACGAATAGAGGAAATAATCAACCGGCCAAGCAGTGAAAAAATCGCCTCCATATTTCCCCCGAGTTGTCATTATCCAGTTAGTTGGTAAAATTGTATCATTTGTAGATTTGACTTCCGATTCAAACTGTAATCTTATCTTAGCAGATAGACTTTCCGTTTCTCTAAATTGTGATTTCAAATGCTTTGCAGAATTAGAATCGATGATAAAGTTACACTTGTTAAGCTTCGAACAGTTGCAAACTGTTTCGCTTGAAATGCCATTTAACCACAAAAAAATAAACACCGCTGAGAGATTCATACTAACCTGTAAGTAAACATGTACATTACTTGCACTTAAAACATATTTGTATCATTTAGGTAACAGGTATAGGTAAATAACCGGTCTGACGGAATTTTTTGAAATTTTGAAATGGCATACAACTTACGTATGTAGAAACTTTATGTGAATAGGTACACACATGCAACTTTTGATACTTTCCGAGATAAAATGAAATTGAAATTAATAGATCATTGATAATCTCTCATAATAGCTTGTCATATTATCTTGTCACTCGTCTATTGTTATAAACTGTAAATCGACTACAGGATGATTTTGTCTATATTTTATCTCTTGGGCCGTTTTTTTTATTGATATACATGTATAACCAAAATTAATATCTAAACAATTTATTCTAACACATTTTTTAGCCTTCTTATTTTGACCTTGTTATATTGCTTTAAACTTGCAGTTTGTTGGATTCCGTAAATACAGTGTTCAAGTACGTGTACGATCTTTATGTTTGTTCATTGAAAGCGCTGAAAACTTGTTTGTTGTTTTTACTGGAACCAAACTATTTGGGTTTGAGTGTTCCTGGTGAGGTCAAGGTCAATCCAGATAAGCGTTTCGGACGCATGATATTGTAAATATGATTTTCGTTTTAAATCAATTTGAAAGAGTATGTTGCTGCCAATTAGGAGAAAAATCGTCATTTTTATTGATTGTTTCATTGATTGATTTATCTGTTGTTGCTTGATTAAGGTCTAGTAGCAAATATTTCATACATACTATAATTCAAGAAGAGATCAAATTAACCATAAACAATAATATATTTTGTTATTATGTAGTGTTGTTACACCACTTTACCATGTTAGAGGGAGAGTGGAGCGGTCGCAACTTTCTGTATATGATGTGCCAAGTAAGGAACCTGATAATATAACCCACGCTACGAAATAGTAGGTGGTGTATAGTTTTTGACCCATCCGTCTGTCAGTGATTTTCGTTTCCGGATGCTATATTTAAACTCAAATTTACACCGGATTGCAACCTAACTTGTGTTTCTTTTGCACTCGCTTTATTTGGTCTCTGATGGAAAATTGTCATTTGCAAACACATCACATCTCCTTATTTTCATAGAGATAGAAATTTATCCTTCCACCAGGCAACCTACGTAACCTTAAAGGAGTTGCTGCAAGGGTTTTTCAGCGTGCTGAGAGCGTGACACTCATCCTTCATGGGCCGTCGGATCTAACGTCTCTATTTCGACATGGCTGTGTATTTATACATTCTGCACAGTCAAATGGGCTCCCCACTTTAGCAAGGATTTTTGTATAAACGGGAGAAGTCCATGGATGTCCATACTTTTGTACCCCCGTCAGTCTTTGAGCCTTATAATAATAAATGCATAGCTGTTATAATTATGGGTGTATGTTATATCAGACATATTAAAACTATATGATCACAAACAATCAAATTAAGAGACAACATTATATTGAAACTTATTTCCTTGTACAGTATAATACAACAGACATAATATTACTAGTAATTTTTGCCAATCTTAAGGTAGATGGGGAGGGGGCTGTCTAAATTAAAATCCATAGATTTTTTTCATACTACAGGTTGTGCAAAATTGTCAGATTTTGTAAAGATTATGCATGGAAAACCCATTTCTTTTGTGAATAAAAAGAAAACTACACCAAAGAATTTTAAGACAAAATATGAGAAGATAGCTCTAATGATATGCTTTCAGATAACAAAAAGGAAAAATGGGGTCATCGGACTCGTTTTCTTGCTACATAATAAAATAGGTAAATTCACAACACATTTTATTATAAAAGTTACTTTATCTGAGTTATTTCCGCTTATGTGGCAAAGTCGAAAAAAAAAATGAACCAAACAAAAAATATTCTGTTTTTTTGTAAAATACAGCCGTAAAATATGATAAAATACTTAATTTTCAATATTAACATGAAAATTCTTAAACATGAATTACGTACTACTCTCGAAATTTGCACATTTCATTAAAGATCTATACCGATTGTTACGTGCTATTTCAAAATCCAAGACGGAGGAAAACTACTTTAAACACAAATCAATCAATCAGTCAACTAGTAATACATAAAACAGTTGATTTCCCAAAAGAGCAAAAAGCGCACTATTCACAAAAAGTATACATACCATGTTCATTTTCTTTAAGTAATTATCACTTCAAATGCATTGTTCTTGCAGTTTCAAATAAATAAAATAGGAAACAGGTTTTCCACTGTCATCACTTAGGAAGGAAAAAGATCATTGCCTTATATAACAGTCAATGAATAACTTCCTGAATAATTTAGTGCAGACCAATAAATATATGTGTTCAATTTCAGGATATAGAAATTTCAAAAATATCTTTATTTATTTATTCATCGTCATGAAGAGGTTTGATACAAAATGTCGGTTTTTAAAATAGTAAATTACTAATTAAAATGAACAAATTTGAACATGTGTTAGCTGATTTGCACATTAACATATAATATACAGAATTTTCATTAAAAATTAGATTAATTTTAAAAATTAGAAGATGTGGTATGATTGCCAATGAGACAACTCTCCACAAGAGATCAAATGACACAGAAATGAACAACTATAGGTCACCGTACGGCTGTTTAATTAACAATGCATTAGCCTAGTTTTTGTGACTTTATTAATTGTTTTGCGCTGTATAGATTGCTGATTATATTTGTCTTCCAATTGTACAAATTATCACACCTTATTCATAAAAAAAAATAATTTGTAAAGGCAGTTATTTAGAGTAAATAGTTTTCATAATCGAGAATGATTTCTGATAGTTATGTTTTAATTCCAAATTTCGTACATGTTAACAGGCAATAGATCCGTTACATGTATGTTTTCTTGGGTATTTAAAAATAATCCTGTGTTGAATTTAAAAATCGGATTATTTACAATGCTGCCACGTATGTTCAAACTGCTAAAGATGTTTGGTAACACAAACGATAGCAGCGTTGATATACAGGATCCCATTATAATTCTATTAGGAAATCTGAGACGTTACTGTACCTGCACGAACTGAACTTTTACAGGTAGAATACAAAACTATTCGGAGTGTCCTACTCAAGTTTTGATAAAACAAATCCTCTTTTCATGCCATTCACCAGATTAGAGGGAATCCCAATTCATAGCTTTTTTCTTTGAGCGTTCCTAATGAGGGAAATCCAGAAAAGCACTTCGGACGCACGAAATTAATAGTGCTATTTACTTTTTAAAAATAAGATCAAAAGTTTATGCCAAAAGAGATAATGCAATTTTGGAATATTGAACTTTCTATTATCATATGTAGGACCATGCATTCATTCAGGCAGCAATTGCGTGTGGATCAATAAAAGAAGATTTAGGGAATACATAAATAAGACAGCAACAAAACGACTTCCGAAATTACATGATATATACATATCAACATACATCTTCAACAACAGACAGCACGTAGCACGTCTACATGATATGTCAAGCATAACGCCGTCCAAAGTTTAGAAAGTGGACCTAAAATTTGAACGAGACTATCAAAGATTTGCCATAAATACTATGTTCCCTTTTTAAAATGACTTAACATTAAGATGGAAAAAACACATTCTCCGACGAGGTCTATAAATTCGATGAGATCTTGAAACATCGACTAAATAACTAGGCTGCACCATTGCAAATGATCTAGATTGGGGAGAACACACAAACAACATCACAGGAAAAGCCAACCGAAGCCTTGGTTTCTTACATCGAAACCTCCAAATCAGCTCAAAATCCATCAAAGAGCATGCTTATAAAATATTAGTGAGACCGAAAATGGAATACGCCACGACAGTGTGGAACCCGTACCAGCAAAACCACATAGATTAAATTGAAAAAGTACAAAGACGAGCTGTGCGAGCTGCACGATATGTAACCAGCAGACATAGAAATAGATCAAGTGTCAGCAACATGATAACTGAATTAGGATGGAAAAGCATACAAACAAGACGAAAAGAAGCTCGACTCATCATGTGTTACAAAATAAAAAATGACCTTGTAGACAAGAGTAAATACTTACAAAAACCAACAGCTCTAATCGGATAGGACATCGTACTACATGTAACCTATTACAACCAGCCACCAAAGATTAGAGGAAATGGTCCTTCTTCGTAAACACCGTCAAGGATTGGAACAAACTGCCTCCAGATATCGCCACAGCAAAGTCTCTTGAGATATTCAAGTCTCAAGAGACCAAAACCTCTAATTAAATCTACTCAACAATTTGTTTTTAACCAGTTTTTAATCATGCGCAACTTGCCAGAATATTCATCATGTTGAATGTGGGCAGTATTTGGAAGAAGAAAGAATTGCCACAAGCATGAACTCCAAATGACAAAAGACTACCCACAGGGTAGGCTTCAATTATTTTGCATTTTCATTTATATATCAAACATTTAGTTTTTTCTGCACAAATATTGTTTAATATTATATTCAAGCTATAGTAATATTTCAACTTTTTTTACTCTTATCTAACAATATTTGAAGGTCAGCTCAAGTAAAATTAAATAAAATGCACATTGATAATTACTACCACGATTACTTCCTTGACCGAATACGGAAGATGAATCTGACATATTATATTACAATTATACTTTAAAATTAAATAGAAATGGAAGATATCAGTTCCCCAATGAAATTCCCTTGCAGTTTGTAAATAACTAAACAGTTTTCCCTGTGACATGTGTAAACTTGAAGACAGGAAATGACCTTGTAACATTGTTTACCCTATATGAAACATTGTTTTCATTTGTAACTGATACTTTGAATCTGGAAATATATAACCCGACGTGGGAACGGAAATTACAACGTGACGGTCTGATCATTCGCTAAGGGTCCGTGTAACACTTAAGTACAGCTCTTTGTAAGAACCAGGCAGAGTGCGATATATGAAGGTTTCAGATTTTATCTAAAATGGGCCTAGTAGAAGCAGTAAATGAATACTGCTCAAAAAATAATTTTGAGTGGGAAAATATGAGTGGTTGCCATGGTAACGAACACTCTATTTTTTGGTTGTTATTCGTAGTAAAATCTTTCAAAAATCAGCTAAATCACCACAATTCAGAGTCTGATTATGAATAGAATCGTGCATTTTTCATTAATGTTCATATGTAACATTGATACAACTTGGTTTAAGCTTCATTTTAGTGAAGATTGCATGTCAACCAAATTTGTAATTTTTTTGAAAAATTTTGCCAAAATATTCATATTTTCAACTTTTCTGAAATTGGGATTTTTGCGAAATTATCAAATTTTCTCTGGTGTTTTTCAGAAAAGTGCAAATGTGTACAGAATAGTTAGCACTGTAGTTATGAAGTTTGGATCCTACTTTACCAAATTAAATAGAAAAATGCGTGGGATTGTTTTAGTTTAATCACCATAGCAACAGATCTTTTCTTTGAAACGGAGTTTTATTTGCAGAATATTGCAGTTTAAGAGCTTAAATGTACTGAATTGTTTCATAACCGATACGAAAATAAATAAAAGCTAACGCAAACTTTAAATTACTATCGTTAAGTGTTGTTGACTTCAATTGTTACCATGGAAACACATATTATCCATAGCAACATCCACTCAAAAACTGCATAAATAGAAATTTATGTAAAAAAATACATAAATAGAGGGTGTTTATTTTCAAATTGGAATATGACTTTATTCTTTGCTTCACTCACAGTCTTGTCTGTTTTTTTTCTTCTTCAGATGGTTCAATAAATATAATATATGATGTAACATTGGGGTCGGAGGGTTTGGAAAAAAAGGGGGGTATGTTGATTTTTTAAAATGTTTCATACAAGTGGATACTTGAAAAGATAATTGCGTTTGGTCGGACTTTGTTTCGAGTTCATCATCTGATAATCCATTTTGAAAGTAAACAGAAGATGAACTTCATGGGATTGCAATAGCCGGGCCAACCTGGCTTTTGGTAAGGCATGATAGATATGGCCCTTAACAATTGTAAGAAAATTCTGAATTTCTTAGGGCACACACCGTCTGAGATGTTATTCCACCAGCATAAATCACAAAATTGACCTGTAACATAATATTAAGCTTAAAACCAATAATAGAATCATTTGGCCAAAACATTTCTAAACTGAAACTGAAGTGTGATGGACGGACGGATAGACGGACAGGCAAATTGAATCAAATTTTAAGTTGGTGGTGACTTAAAAATAATAATAGTCAATTGGTGATCGCTAATATCAGAAGTACAGTATAATGGAATCCTCTTAATATATAGCTATTAACATATCATAAATAGCTCCTTTGTTGTACTGCTATCCCACAATTGGAATTCAGGATCCCGAGATAGACAAATAGATACATCTGCTAACTTGGAATTGTGCTAATCCCGGTAAAATAATTATGCTATTACCGGCAAAATTATCAAATCAAAATTATTGTACAAAATAATTGTATTGGGGGTGTCAGCTGAAGCACACTTCTTATCCTTCTTCTGAAATCTCCTTCCTCTCCTTTAAGAAAGTAAACATGTAAAATGTATCCATGTAAAATGTATCATTTTTAAGTTGAATCTTCAAAAATTCGTTTTGCTATTCTCAACGTTTTTTTTTTTAACCTTTACATGAATTACGCCCTATTTTCTGTATCTGTCTCTGTAACCTTTATAAAAGACTGTCCTGAGATTTGGAATGAAACCACTAAGCTGAGAATGTCTGCATGATTACACGATTAATAACAGTAATAATTTGAAGACAAATTCCAAACATGGTCTTATTCAATTAACCGCAACACTAGAAACAGCGCAGTACATACCAATCTTATTTTTCTTTGTAATTATCAATGCTTTCTAGTCCAAACAAGTTGTAATCATTAATGAATACAAGACTTTAGTGTCCAATGTGAAATAAAAGAAGAAATTTCCAATGTCCCCGCGAATTGCACACATTTGATCGATTCAAGGTACAAGGGCAAAAGTAAAATAAACACTTTTATGGCCGCACCGCAATTGGGGGGGGGGGTAGGTTTAACCCATGTCTGTCAGTACATTAGTCGTCACAAAGTTGGTTTCCTTTTCTAATTTTAGTTTGCCTCAACCAAATCTTATGAAAGTTTGAATTTTGTTGGTGTCACTGTCAACTGTATAATTTGCCTTAAATGGCATGGTTAACTAAAGAAATTTGTCAAAGTGAACATTTGATCTTATGAGAACCTTTCTGGAGCCCTTTTTTTCTGTCATACATACCATATTATATTTTGCGACTTTCATGTAGATTTTTTTATCTTTTCTGTGAATTTAAAAAGAAGATGTGGTATAATTGTTAATGAGACAACTCTCTTCAAGAGACCAACATGACACAGAAATTAACAACTATAGGTGATCATACGGCCTTCAACAATGAGCTTATACCGCAGTCCCACTACGCCACGATCGCACTACGATCTGTGAAAAAAATACAAATTTAGACGATCGTAGTGCGATCTTGTAGAGAACGCAGTAAGGTCGTAATACGGTCGTGGTAAGGTCTTCAAGATCGTGATGAGTGTGGTCATCTTTGAACATGTTCAAAACAATCGTGGTGCGGTCGTGGCGAAATCAGGTCGTAGTAGAAGCGTAGTGAGAGTGCAGTTAGGTCGTGGTAAGATCGCAAAGGTCGCTGTTACATCGTAGCGAGAGCGTAGCGAAAGCGGGATTCTATTCGGAGACTGCGCTACGATCTCACAGCGACGTTACTACGACCTCACTACGACCAGCACGTTCTCACCGCGACCCATCTACGCTTCCACTACGACTATACCACGTTTACTCCAAGCTGTTCAAGACCATAGTACGATTCTAGCACGTCCATGCTGTCCTCATCACGCTCTTCTAACGACCCGACTACGTTCTTACTACGACCATCATGCTAATTGTCATTTTCACATGAAATATATAAAACACCTCCAGCTTTTGTTTGTCTGTATGTAATTTGGACCTCTTGTCTTTTTCTCCAACGGCTCAACCCTGCTTGACACATCTCTGTCATCCCTGCTTTCGTTCACTAAAACATCGTCATTTGAGCTTGATGGACTAGCAATAGGTTGTATATAATTTGTCACAAATCGTATCAGTTGGTTTATATGACAATAAAAAAACTTGAAAAAAAGAAAAAGATTCAGGTTGCATTGGTCGGTGCGACATCTCTGCTAGATCAGGATTCGTTACTATCAGACCTCCTCTGCCTCTACACCTACACCTACCACCACGCCCACGCGTTCTGGTAGATTTTGGTGGCATGACTGTGTTGTTTCTGAGAAATCTAAGTATCAATCAGAAATATAAGGAATGGAACAGTATTTATATGGAACACGATGTTGACGTTATTGCTGAGAACGTAGTAAGATCGCGGTATGAACGTAGTATAATCGTGGTAAGAACGGGCTATAATCGCAGTAGAAGCGTGGTAAGATCGTGTTGCAATCGGATAACTCGTGGTATGGTCGTAGTGAGAACGTGATGAGCGTAGTAAGATCATGATAATCGTAGAGAAAGCGTGGTGAGAACGTGGTATAATCGTAGCGGGATCGTTGTGGAAGCGTAATGAGGACGTAGTATCATCGTGAAATCAACGAAAAATAATATTTTCATGCCGCTCATACCGCGACCTCATCACGATCTGAATTTATTTTAGATCGCGGTGAGCGTGGTGCGATCGTGGTCTAGTGGGACTGGGGCTTAAGCCCATGCCACATAGTCAGCTGTAAAAGGTCCAGAAATGACAATGTAAAACAATTCAAACAAGAAAATCTAACGCCCGAACTTTGTTGTTGGGTTTATATATATTAACATAACCTCCCTTTAGTTTTTCATGAATTTGTGATATGACATTGAGAAGTTATTGAAATTTATTCTTTGAAAAAGCGACGGGCGTAACATGTGCTCATGGCACAGCTGTTTATTTTATTTTATGGAATAACACCCCTTTCAAAGTCTAGGATCAGCCCCCACAGGTATGAGTACATTTGAACTGTGCAGTAGTTAATGTACACCTTAGCATTGTATTATCCTGAGTAATAACTAAGAGATTTTACCTTTGTTATGTGTAAAGTGTTCTTAAAAGACCATGACTTTATATGTTTTGTTTTGGTCTGTCCGTCCATCTGTCTGTCCTTGTCACTTCAGTTTCAGTTTGGAAATGCTTAAACCAAATGTTTCTATTATTGGTTTGTAAGCTTATATTTATAAGTGAGATTTCAAGTTGAGTCTCTTGCTGTTTGAAATTTGTAAGAATTATTGCGCTAGGAAAATTAGAATTTTTCCAAAATTTCTTAATTTCTTCCCATTTGTAAAGGACATATATTGTCAGAGCAATACTTTCAAAATTATCTGGACCTTGACAAAAGCTACAATGTGCTATTGCAATCCCCATGAAGTCGATCATCTGTTAGTAACATTTCATGAATAATTATAGATTACCAAATTGAAACCAAATGTTGTAGAAAAAGTAAAATAACAAATATACGGAACACTGAGGACAATTCTAAACAGAAAGTCTCTAAGCAAATGACAAAATCAAAAGCTCAAACACATCAAACGAATGGATAAAACTGTCAAATATTACTGACGTGGTACAGGTATTTTCTTATGTAGAAAATGGTAGATGAAACCTGGTTTTATAGCTAAACCTCTCAATTTTCCTTAAAAGGATTAATGAAAGATTCAAACAAAACTACCAAACCTCCACTCCTCCCCAAAATGCCACAGTGTATATACTCAAATTTGTTGAGTCTTCTCAAGGAGCAAAGACAGGACTGAGATTTAAATAGATTAAAGCATGCAGTTATATTCCCATTAGAAAATGAAAATTATTAGCATAATTATATGTATTTGTAAAAATTATATTATATATATTTTGATTGGATGTTGTTATGGGTGATATTTGTTACTATGACAACTGTTGTAATAATACTGAACCGTTGTAGTTTAGATTTAGAGTGTATATATGCTTTTATGTATTTTCATAAAGGTTTGGAAACAATTGAGAACATTGAATTCCCTATACTGCAGAATTCAACAAATAAAAACTCTATTTCCAAGGGACAAATACATTAATATGGTGATCAAATTCAAGAGAGCCCCACGCAATATTCTATTTATTTTGGTCAAGTAGTATTCAAACTTTGTTACTACAATGCTAGCTATGCTTTACTTATTTGCACTTTTCAATAAAAAAACACATGAGAAAATTTGATAATTTCACAAAACTCCATGATTCAGAAAAAAGAAAATATGTGTTTTTTTTTTTTTTTTTTTGGATATTTTAACAAAAAATCTAAAAGTCGGGTTGAACTGCAATCTTAAGGAAGTTCGCTTCTCAGTTTCAAATTAATTAACTTTTCAAAACACTAGTTAATATCGATAGGGGATCAATTAAGGAATCAAAAGAGTAAAAAAAATATACAGGTCAATGTGCTTGTTTTCGAGATATTACCCATTGAAATTTTGGCGGGAAAATATTCTCTCTTGACTTTTCATAGCTTTATCATTGACAAGTTTACATTCTCAAAACTATTAAAGAATAATCGAAATTTTATAAGACTTTCACAGATGGCTTATCATTACACATGTAAAAGATATATAAAAGAAAATGGGGTCAATGGCATTTTTAAAGGCATTCAAATGAATAAAACCAGAGGTTTAAGAAAATCTGACAAAATCCCAAAACATGACAAGCGAACTACCTTAACTAAGCTCTGAAGCTGAAACCAAGTTATATTGATGTTATATATGAAATTTCTGAAAAAAATTTGATTCTTTATATAATCAGGCTCTCCGACCAAACGTTTTCTTTTCAAAAATCTACATGTATGATATTTAAAAAAAATAGACCCCCCCCTTTTTTCCCCACCTTCCAACCCCAATGTTACATTATATATTACATTTGTTGAACCTTATGAAAAGAACAGACAAGATTGTGAGTAAGCAAAGCATGCAGTCGTATTCCAATTTTAAAATATATACCTTCTACTTATGTATTTTTTTACATAAATTTCTATTTATGCAGTTTTTGAATGGATGTTGCTATGGATAATATGTGTTTCTGTGGTAACTATTGAAGTCAGCAACTCTTAACAATGGTGATTTAGAGTTAGCGTTAGCTTTTATGCATTTTCTTATCGGTTATGAAACAATTCAGGACATTTAAGCTCTTAAACTGCAATATTCTGCAAATAATAAATCCGTTTCCAAGGAAATAATCGGTTGCTATGGTGATAAAACTAAAAAAAGTCCCACACATTTTTCTATTTAATTTGGTAAAGTAGTATCCAAATTTCATAACTACAGTGCTAACTATTCTGTACACATTTGCACTTTTCTGAAAAACACCAGAGAAAACTTGATAATTTCGCAAAAATCCCAATTTCAGAAAAGTTGAAAATATGCATTTTTTGGCAAAATTTTTCAAAAAATTTACAAATTTGGTTGACATGCAATCTTCACTAAAATGAAGCTTAAACCAAGTTGTATCGATGTTACATATGAACATTTATGAAAATCTCATGATTCTATTCATAATCAGGCTCTGAATTGTGGTGATTTAGCTGATTTTTAAAAGATTTTACCACGCTTAACAACCAAAAAATAGAGTGTTCGTTACCATGGCAACCACTCATATTTTCCCACTCAAAATAATTTTTAGCAGTATTCACTTACTGCTTCTACTAGGCCAATTATAGATAAAATCTGAATACCCTCATATATCACATGTATATGGCACTCTGCCTGGTTCTTATAAAGAGCTGTACTTAACAATTCAAAAGTTCTCAAAATTTAAGTTTTTTGAATGTTTTATAATATCAACATTCCAACTCTTAGAAATTTAATTCATTTTAAAATTTGATAGTTAAGATATTTAATAAAACTTTAAAGATACTAAACTTAAAGAGCAGTTTTGATTATTTCGCTTTTTGAAAGTTTGATTTTTTTTATTTTTGATTAAGAAATTAAAAATAGAAAACGAGCGAAACGAGAACATACGTATCATTATCGCGTTTGGAGTACCGGTAAAGTGCGAAACGGAATAAAAACGGAACGAAACGAAACGAAACGAATTGAAATAAACAGTAAATATTACTTAAAAGTTAATGTATAAAATAAAACAAGAGGCAGACGGTTGTAAGCGGTGAAAAATTGAATAACAAAATAAATATTTCTTAAAAGCGGAGAATTAAATTTAAAATAAGAAACACGGCTCTGATTATGATCATTCTTAGTTAGGAATAAAAAACACGAAACATATTTAATCATTTTTAATTGCAAATAAAAGATAATTTTAGGAAGAGGTTGTATTTCTTTAAACAAATCGGACATCACATGAGATATCTGTATCCCGAAATTGTTAAGGTATTGCATCTATTGAAAAAAGCACAATTTTAAAACCTATTTAAAGCTGCAATTTACACATTGATTTACTTTTCAAAAAATCTCTCACATAAGCTAAGCGTTTCAGTTAATTCAATCAGAACTATTTAGTTTTCACAATTAATCAAAAGATAACAGCGAATTTCGAATTTATTGGTCGAAACGGACAAAAGAAATTCTAGGTTGGATAGTTCTACACATTTGCCCAAACGTCACTTGCTTGATAAAGCGCCTATCATTTAGGAGGACTGACATTATTTATAACAAACCTTTCTAAAGTTGTTTACCTCCAACGGGGGAATCGGGAATAGAAATATTGTCACTAAGTTCGTGTTCCGACCGGCAGTAAAACCCTTGCCAAAGTGGGGCGTCCGTTTGGCTGTGCGGGATGTTTAAATAATAATCTTTATAATGTGTAATTATACAAATGGTTGTCTAATAATATTTTATTTTAAGAACTTTATGCTTCTTTTTGTAGGTTAATGGAATGTAAAAGCGTTGAATGAATGGTATCTTGTATGAAGCACGAAAATGGCTCATATATACTAAAAAATTGCGCAAAGTAAACGCTTTTTACATCCCTATAAAATTCTTATATATCGTAATACTGGTAATACTGCAAGGTTATTGTAAAATGTTTTCAGTACAGAAAATTAGCATTAAGTCGAAAATGGTTAATTTTGATCAACATTGTAATATGTTTTGTGACTTATTCGGAATATATAATATTATTCTTCACTAAACTACAGTTATAAACTGGAAATTAATCAGTATTAAATACAAAGAATGCATTCACATTATCTTCAAAAACCCTGGACCGTTTGATAAAAAACCTTGACGTATGTAATGTAGTTCTCGAAAAAACGCGGACAATGTGAAACGCTGAATTTTAAGTGAAATTTATGGAAATTGTGCGCATTTTGTGCTTAAAATATATGTAGTAATCAGAATAAGACGAACAGTCATGAATAAAGCAGTCATACTTGCGAAATAGCAGTAAATCGATCTGGTCGCATTTAATGTCACTCAAAAAAGCCTGATCTACACTCGAAAAAAGTGGACCGATTCATCCGAAAAATCACGATCTCAGCCGAACACTATACCTACCGTGTTTCACGACATGATAAAATGAGACACCCAACGACCTAAATTATGCTAAAACAATAAACAAAAACTAAATATGACAAAAAGAAACCAAAATAGATTACCAGATAGATTGGTCACTTCAACTCACTAATATGTTTATCGTTGATACGAACTTTAAAAAAATTATTTCAAATTACAGTTTTGTTTAAACAGTGTGTTTTTTTTCTTCAAAATATATTAAATTGAAAGGTGCAATAGGCTAAGCAGCTGCAAGCCCTCTCCAAGAGAGAAAAAACAACGCATATATAAACATCATGACAACACAAAAACATATTTCATTATCAAAACTACCTCACAACTGAATCATTAAAATAATTAACATAATTTTGCTTATATATTAAAACTGACGGCACGCATTAATCGAAATGCCGACAGCTACACATGGATAGATGGGCGCTTAACGTACAGCGGCAACTATTACATAAATATACAGGCTGAAAATATTGTTCAAGTTATATGTTTATATGGTATGAATGTATTCAGCTTTTACAAGACCAACACGCTGAGTTGGATGTTGAAGTTCTACCTTTTAACATTATCCCGGCTCCAAGCTACTAATATTTGGTCTTGCTCTTAAATTCAGCGTATATAGCGGCAAGGCAGTGTAAAACAGATATCAACTACAACCTCCTACTTTCAAGGCACAACGTTCATTGGGACACTATTGATTCAGTAGTCCTACCGTACCAATACTTAGAATTGAAATCAATGATAAAAGGCGATATAATATGATCGTCATGCAATCGATAATCAAAGTACTGAAGTACTGAACATCGGATGACCGCAAGTTCTTGTGGGTGGTCAAAAGCACTTGTCTCAGAAAAAAAAGTCACATATCTCTTTACCTGAAACTGAGGTTTATGTACAGAGATATATTTTTTCTGAGACAAGTTCGTGCGTGGATGATGAATAAATGACAGGAAATTCAACTTCACCGTAATAACTATTATATTGTAGTGATACAAATCAGTATACACTGATTTGTTGTTATATATTATATTAAAATAACAGTTACATGTATATATGATTTCCATCCATTTGTATATCATTCTATTCTACTATTCTAATAATAGTGCAATGCAAGTGCATGGTGGACACTTTTCTGTAAAAATTCGATTTTTTCTAAAAGATTGGATACGAGTAGAATTCATATTTTCCCGCAAAAACAATTACAGAGTTACCGGTCCTTGCCGGTATTGTCGCAAAACGTTCTTTGAGATAATTCTTCAGCATGCTTTAACACAATTTTTCGGTACGTGTGCATTGATATTATCAATGTTTTTTACTTATATATATATATATCTAACTACAAAACATTTTCATATTATTAATTTATGTTGTAAACAAAAATGTTTTTATCAGTATTCATTGAAGAGATGTATTTATATCAAACGATAAGAAATGTTATTTTGCACTCGTTTATGTGCGCGTATTTATCATGTTTATAGATCGGTTAAAAACCCAAAACTAATTTACATAATGGAAATCTAGGCGATAGCAATACATCGGAATGACCTCAAGGTCATCGCGATGTAAAAATGAAAACAACACGTAAAAAATTGCATGTGTCCGAAGCGCTTTTCTAGATTTACCTTCATCAAGTACGCTCAAAGCCAAATATTTGACAGCCAAGGATTTATAAGAACCGAAATAGTTGATAAAAGTTCAAAATGTACGTTCAATGATTTCATCTGCCGATGCAGATAGTAAGAAGCCGTAAAGCAAAACAAAAAATCTTAATTCAAATTTGAGGGAATACATGTGTATAAGAGATTTCCAATAAAATGACATTACTCAACATAACCAACCTATCTGACCGTATCTCGGCCTATTGCATTGAAGAATGACGGAGGGGAGCATATACTGCATGCATTTTTGCTCGTTGAAAACACATGCATTTTTATGAAACATTTGGCTTTTAACTTGATATACAAATACGTATGAAAAACGATCATGTACGGAATATTTGATTGAAGTTTTGTTAAGTATAGGATGATCACTTTAGTTTTTATGACCAACTTATGATAGTAAGAGGGCATAATATTTACTGGTCTGTGCGTCCGTCCATTCTTCCGTCTCGTTCAAAATATAAACGTCTAAAATTATATACCTATAGAGTTTGACACGGATTTAATGGTTCACTGAACATGGAAATGTGATAATGTGAGGGGCACGGTGTCTTAAGGTCACATATTCTTGTTGCAAATGTTTTGATTAATACATGTACATGTATATGTATCTTCCATAGTCATAACCGCCTCGTTGGTCTTGTGGTAGCTTGGTCGCCCCAATGGTGACCGGGGATTACAAATATGGTCACTATTGGTCTTGTTCCGACCGGCATTTAAACCATTGCCAAAGTGGGGCGTCCGTTTGGCTATGCGAGATGTACAAGTACGCAGTCATGTCCGGTCAGAGTGGGACTTTAAATCGGATGCCTCTTGTAGGGAAAAATGCCACGCTCTCTGAACGTTAAATATCATGAAATATTTGCCACTGTACGTTAAGCAACCGACTATCAATCAATCGACATAAGGGTAACCAGAATTTTAATACTAGTGAGGGAAATGATTTGAATCTTGGCAGTCAAAGCCTAAACTTGGTTAAAAGACGTCAATGCCAATAGGGAGTGGACGTTTCATTGAAAATCTGAATCGCAAAATAATTTTCAGCATTTACAAATACCAAAAAAAAAAATCATAATTTTAAACAGGTTTGTTTGATTGATTGATTGATTGATTGATTGATTGATTGATTGATTGATTGTTGTTGCCGGACATCAAGAGACAAAAACTACATGCATATTCAGGACAAGTAAAACAAAATAATATAAAAGATATGTAGACTGGGTCGACCAGAATAACAGCATGAAATTCAATTGAACCTGGAAAAGGAGAACATGTTATATAGGGGCAGACATTTTGTCTTGCAACAGGCCCCTTGTGGATACCTGGTTCTGTACCGTGTAGAGTTTATGTACGCACCTACACTAGATTTGATTGAACGTCCCCATTCCTACTTGACGCGGCTGTGTATTAATACATCCCGGACAACCAAACGTACGACCCTAAGCATGTTATACTGTTGAACAGAATATTGTATAGAGTACATACTGGTACATTCCGCAACGCTAAAAAAAGGGGGGTTAGTTGACCGTATGCTTGATAGGTCACACACAGGCACAAAGATTCTGTCTATGAAAAATCCAGATTTGAGGAATTTTTATCATGAGATAATAATATTTCTAGTGCGCATCAAATTCAATACAATTCAATGAAACTGCTGGTTAAAAGTTTAATTCTCAGTATTTAGTTACAAACAAGTCCTGATTAAAACAAAAATATCTGACAGAATTATATGTATGACCTCCTCCAAAATGCTTTTGTACAGATTTAGGGATGTTTAAGATCCACTATGTCTTTTAACTTTATACGTTTATCTTTTGTCAAAATGCATGGAATATAATAACTGGGTGAACTATGAAGTCTTGCTTATATCAACTAAGGTACATATCAGTAGGAAGAAGACTACATACAATGTAGGAATGCCAAGTGTCTGTTGAAAACTACGTCTACCTAAAGTAACAAGTTCGTTGTTAAGAAAAAAAAAATCAAGCATCATATAAAAATAAGCAGATGTGGTATAATTGCAAACGAGACAACTCTCCACAAGAGACCAAATGACACAGAAATTAACAACTATAGGTCACCGTACGGCCTTCAACAATGTGCAAAACCCATACCGCATAGTCAGCTATAAAAGGCCCCGAAATGGCAAATGTAAAACAATTCAAACGAAAAAACTAAAGGCCTAATTTATATACAAAATAATGAACGAAAAACATATATGACACACAGAAACAAACGACAACCACTGAAATACAGGCTGCTGACTTGGGATAGGCACATATAGAGAATGTGGCGGGGTTAAACATGTTAGCGGGCGCCCAACCCTCCCCTAACCTGGGACAGTGGTGTAACAGTACAACATAAGAACAAACTATAAATATCAGTTGAAAAAGGCTAAACTCATCAGATGGATACAAACAGAAATCAGAAATACATATAACTAAAACATGGCAGGGTAATTATACATCTCCACAACAAAAAGCCACTAAATACAGACCTGAGTGTACTCGCTGTTACTGACAGCTAGTTCAAAGCCAATAACAACTAATAAAAAAAAATCATGCATCTAAGACTAAAATATCAATCAGTACACATCCAACATGTCAGTTTCACAGTTATGACCTATTGTTTGAATCAATTTTTTATAAGGTATAATTTTTCTGTTCCTTATAACGATATTTGCATCTACCTTGTTAATTTTATGAAAGAACGTTTCACGTATATTTTTGCTAGACGTTAATAATGGGGAATGAGTGAGTAAAGCACTCACTCTGTACTCTATACTATGAAATACACGATATATATTTTCTCTTTATCTCTCTTTTTTAATGGTCAAAAGTTTGGTGAGGCAGTTGCCTCATTGCGTCTAAGGAAGCTACACCACTGCTCGACTGCTAGAGGTCATGGGCTCTATCCTCGTCCGGTTCAAATCGAAGATTGGCTGCCTCTCTGCCAAGCAAGCAATATTTATGAGTAAGAGCAAAAATTGGTCGGTCCGGAGTCAGAATCATGTGTCCGGGTAGGGTGACATGTCTTCCTGCGGTATAATACAAAGTTGGGCTTATATTCATCTTCTCGTCCTTAATATGCATATGCAAACTACATATACAACGAACACTTATATATATGGCCTTACATCCTGTTAATATTTATATTTGCGCAAAATCGTCATCTTCTACACTGCATTGGGAATAAAACATCGAAAAGAAAATAATAGCGTGCTGTTTTGACTGCATAACGCATCCAAAGGCGGATTTAGGTGGAGAGGGGCATGTTCCACTCCTAACGTTGCCTAGTTATCCCTTTCAAAATCCTGGATCCGCATCTGGCATCGAATTCTTATTATCTTATGTTGTTCTATGCTTCTTACCTAATACATTGCCGTTAATGATTTATGCAGTAAAACAAATTCGGTCACCCCTATCAATTGTTTATCAACAAAATGGATAAAATACTATAACTTAATTTACTTCAAGGGATATAAAAAATTTTGCCTGGAAATGTCTTTTGTATACTCCGATAACATTCCCGTTAAACAAAACAACACGGAACAATCATCAATCGAGCACACCTTCTAAATACAACCAGTATAGGGAATGTTTTATCAATAAATTTTATTATAAAAAAAAAAACACTTTTGTTTAGAAATTAAATGGAAGCGATATCTCAATTTTCAACCTTTTTTAATAGACAAATTCTGACAAACACTAATTTCGATATTTCTAAAATTGTCAGAAAAATATCCTTCTAAAAATGTTTTCCCCGAAACAAATATAATGAAAAGATAAAGAAAGAAAGAAAAACATCGGATAATGAAAAGATAAGCATGTAAAATATAGAATAATGGGGCGTTCATCTGCAAAGTATATTGAAAAATAGTTGTCATAATCAAAACCATGAAAGATACAGTAACTCAAATCGATCGTATGATAGGTAAGGGATACATGTGTTTATACGTGATCTTATGTCAGTGTAAATAAAGGCGGGAATCTGGAGAACCACGTGGTCAATAAAAATGCCATATTTCTATCATTTTAAATCACGAAAAAATTATTTCATATGGACCAAAATTCCAGTGTGTGATTTTAAAAGTCTTGAAATACTTTGTTTAAACTTGAGCAACGTATTTTTATCAAATTCAATGGTTGGCAATAACCAGTCCCATTAGGTCCGTATGTCGAGTTACGTACGTATGTCATTTAATTGGAAATCTCTACTAGTAAGACGCATATACGTCACGTGTGATTACGTATAAGTTTAACCCTACCACATACTCATTTGGCCATCCTAAGTCAGGAGTTCCCCGTCATTGGTAGTCTTTTGTTATACATGTATCATAGTTTGGGTTTTGTTTCCTTTATGTAATTTGTTCCATATAACCAAGGGTAGCTCCATTTGTTTATATCAATAATCTCCTTGATATAATATTGGTTCCAGGTTCTCCGTAAGTGATTTACGGTCATCCGTTTGACTGTTAGGGACATATAAATACGATGCCACGTCCAATCAAAATGGGGAAAGTTACGCTGCCATAATAGCAAGAGTGAATACAACTGGCTCTTTGCATTTTTAAGAAACCCTGGTACATGTAACAACTATTTTGAAAGTTGCCTATAGCAATGGAAAATTTATTCAACAATCCAACATACCCTCATATTCCAATGACAGTCTATATTTTCTGTCCTCATCCTGAAACCAATTTTCCACAGCCTGCTTAGATTCATTGTTAATCGTTCTCGTACTGAATATACAAGCCAAATACTGTATTATACACTTGAAATTAAGCAAATAACAATTAATTAAACACACCTTGCCTTGCTTATATCTATTATATGTGACGATTATTTCATGTACCAAAATTTATATATATTATAAACTACTAACCCTCTGGGAAACAAGAGCTCACCCACAATTTAAGTTGGTTTGTATTGCTTTTACTATACGTATTAAATGATATGAAGGGTAAACGTCAGCAAGACAGCGAACCAATATTTTAAAGATAACAACCGTGGTCCCTGAATTTGACCAGACACATATGCATTTGGCGGGTAAACTATTTTTTAGATCTATATTCTCCCTCTTTTTCATCTCGATCTAAAGACTTCAAGCTAAGGAGAAAAACTGGGATCATGCCAATTTTTTTTTTTGGGGGGGGAGGGGGAGATGGCTGTTAAAAAATCGGGTAAAAAACATGTTAGTTTTACGTTTCATTACATTATTTTACTAAATTCTATGAACAGGTGAACAGCATCTTTGCAATCTTGTATTTCGTTTTATATTACAAAAACAACGTTTAATACATGTAACTGCTACGATGTGCATGATTGGTCTTGCTTTTTTTTCAATGTTGCTATACTTGGATATCTATCTTTTTAAATAATCTGCCTCTACTGTGTAGATTCTAGTAAACACACATATCTTCATAAGAACTGTGTTGAATTGTACATTTTAAAAATCCATCATCTGTACATAGACAGAAGTTAACGTTATCAGCTTTGAAAAATTCCTGGTTTGGTTGTATATACCTTCCATCATGAAAACAGTATCCTAAAAAATAAAAAAACGTCAGCTCAATTAATCAAATTCTGTCGTCCTAATTTTGCAACTATCAGTCATTCCATATGTAAGATGTCAGTTTACTACTGTAACAGTTAAGTTTCCTAACTTGATATAATTTTGATAGGTTTATTGTAATATAAGTACTTTATTTGTTTTTTGTTTCAAATGACTGTACCATGGTCTTAGATCAATTCACAATATCAACAACTTTTTATCCGCACTTTTTTGTAATGAGTAGAAATATATAAAAAGACAATCAACTTAACTTTTTGGCTTAATGACAATTAGAAATTTGGAGTAAAGGATATATTGTGTATAGACGAACTGGCTGACCACAAATTATTAGTCTTTTTGACATGTGCCTTTTGAAACGGAAAAAAGGCCATGAATAAGTCTTTACGTGTGATCTTTTGAACTAAATACTGTTATAGATAGTTGAAAGGAAAACGCTTAAAATGATTTGAATATAAAAACACTGAAAAGATGGAACCGCTAACAATTTGTCACTACATTAATATCCGAAACTTTCAACAACTGTACGTGATGTTTCTTTTATATTTTCTTTACCAGAAAAATGAACCTTTATCTTTAAAACAGCCTCCGCTATTGTTTTAGCACAGTACAGCAACGTTATTGCTGGTCATCTTTGTTGTTTACCATTTCTACCTATAGATCTATTGTTGACAGATTTCTACCTATAGATCTATTGTTGACAGATTTCTACCTATAGATCTATTGTTGACAGATTTCTACCTATAGATCTATTGTTGACAGATTTCTACATATCTATTGTTGATAGATTGTAAGATAAAAGGACACGATAAAATTAGTAACACATCATCATTTAGGGACTACAATTCGCCGTTTCAGAATTTAAAGAATTACAGGAAATGTCACTGTTCGTAACCCAAAATCAAAAATAACGTGACGTATTTGTTAAATTCTAATTGTTTAGGTCGTTGTTAGCCTATCACAATGTTTTGGTGTACGCTTTTGAAAAGAATCTCCAGAATGATAGAGATTCTGAAACGAGACACATCCTACAGGGTGTCATTTGATAATTTTTGTAGAAATATTCTTCTGCGCTAAATTCTTTATGTGACTGTCCCAAGTCAGGATCCTGTAATCCAGTAGTTGTCGTTTGTCGCTGTCTGCCATATTTGTTTTCCGCTCACTGTTTTACGATAGATAGGCCGTTGGTATTCTCTTTTCAATTGTTACACGTTTTGTCATAGCGAGAAACTTTTATGGCTAGCTATAAGGTATGGATTTTGTGAAGTGCTGAAAACCGTATGGTGACACTTAATTGTTCACATCTTTGAACTTTGGCCTTAATGGATAGTTGCCTCATTTGCAATCATGCC
Source organism: Mytilus coruscus (assembly GCA_017311375.1). Lineage (NCBI taxonomy): Eukaryota > Metazoa > Mollusca > Bivalvia > Mytilida > Mytilidae > Mytilus > Mytilus coruscus. The sequence goes on along the minus strand of CM029596.1, from coordinate 46,960,980 downwards.
ACATAAGGTTAATTGTATAAACACTGTAGGTAGATATCTCGACAATATAGACGATGGACAGGCAATTTGGGCCAAGTGAGCTAACTAAAAAAACTGTTTAATACTGAAGTAAATACTTTGAAAATTCTTTTAATATTCGGTGTTGATGTCGTATCTTAGATATGCATAAAGGAGGTATTGGCGTCTTCTCTTCTAAATTGAGAACATTTGGTGTACGTTATATGGATTTGACATTAGTCAATCATTGAAATCTGTCAATTGACCTCTTGGTGCCTGTTTTGGTAAACGATCTATTTTTTGTTTGTTAATGTCTAATTAACGTCTCTTACACCATTTTCAATAAATAAGCCACTGTATTCGAATACTATTACTAGGTTACATAGATGTATTACATAAATGCCTACCCATGCAATTTGGTTACTGACCTGCACATGGTCTGCAGTCAGCTATATGTGTACATGGATTCTCCTCACACAACGTGTATCTACACACGTCAAAAGTTTTTCCCGGCAGACACATCTTTGTGTGTTTCCCTGTAGAGCCTGGTGGGTTTCTAAATGGACACATATTATAAAATTTGAAGCATTTTGAGGTGTGTGGCTGCGGGGGAACTGAAACGAAACAAGAAAACAGACTGAATACATTCGTTAAAATATATATGCATCAAAAAGAGAACCAAAATGGAATTTACCTTTTAACAGTTCACTGTTTTAGAGTCAAACCTCTGCGAATAAAATGAGAACAACGGTGTCTAAGTTTATTGGGATTCGTAAATTGAAAAGCGGTCTATAAAAAAACTAGATGTGTTGGAAAGGCACGAAAGAAATCAATATTTGCAGTTTTAACTAAAACAGTCTGGTCAACTGTTTGATTTGAGAAGAACGGGAGGATGGAATGACGAACATGGGTAACACTTAGTATATATGTCAGAAAAACTAAATAATCGGTATACACTAATCAATGACAGGTAGCCATACATACCATTAAATGAGTTATCCTGATTAAATTTTTGAACTGGTTGTCAATAGATGTCGCCGCCTCTTTCTGTTGTTGGTCAAGTTGCGTAATTTTGGATTTTTATTTAGACTTTTGGTCGCCTAAATCGGTAAATCGAATGTACCAATATGTTACCAAATTTTATTGATTCAAAGCTTTCTATGTGAAGTGGGTGAAGTCTACCTAGTGCAACAAGTAATTCTCAGAGTCTAATTTCGTCAATATTCACTCTGTTAAATTCTAACTTCACAGAAAAATGTTCCACACAGTGATAATTCAACATAACACGACATTGACAAAAGTAAAAACGGACGTTGCTATATACAATGACTTTGATATTCAGTAGTTTACAAAACAATTCATAAATGCCAACCTTTTGCAATTGTCGATACAAAGACTTGTCTTATATCAGGCTCATTAAAACGTCTTTGATAATCTTCCTCTGTTCTGTATAGTCCTAAGTGTTCACCATAACTATCCCCATACCATACAAGTAGCTCCGTTCCAGGTCTGATACATTCATAAGTCACATAATAAATCTCATAATTGTACTGGAGAAGGTAAAGATTTTCGTCCTCCACTGTATTGGCACAGTTTACATATCTTATCCAGCTGGAGTGAGTTTTAGGAGAAGCATCAACATAATGTTTTACCCGTTCTCCAGACTCGTATTTGACCTAATAGTGTGTTTGATAGTATAAGTATGAGTTAGATAATTCCATGATAATGTTGTGTAGATGAAGTAATTAAGCTCGCCAGTTATGTCCGAGTTATACAGTATTTTGTTCATGAATTATAGAATTTTTATTAAAGATACAGTTACTATTTTACACATATTTTTTCAAAACTTTTATAACTATTCAGATTTTTATATTGTTTTGATGATGTATGTAATTGTTAAAGTCTTCGCAGTTGTTACATGTATAATATATACCCACTGTCAGGATAAATATGATATACTGCATGGTTATCTTTTTATATTTTCATGCAATTGTTGATGAATATCAGAGGTTACCGTTTAAGAAAGTAAGTAAATAGTTTATTGTATTGCAATTTACCGCTCAGGACCGTCTTGATCAAACTGAATGGTGCTTTGTTTTATCTCATCTTTAAAGGCATTTAAAAGTGCTGTCCTTTGGATTTTTTTTTCATAGCTCATGAGATTGTCATGTGCTGTGCATTCGCCCGAAAAAATTTCCCTTGTAACGAAACAGTGAAAGTAAAGCATGAAATTAAAAGTGAAGTCTTTTCCTATGTTATAATAAGCATAATATAATAGATCATATTAATATTGTAAGACATACGCAATTGGTGTTTTCTAATCTACTGTTTGAAAATGATTAAATTTTAACTTAATAAACTAAGCTAAAATTTTTGATCAGTGATTTTTTTCCCAATTCAAGTTAATTATTCATCTTTCGTCTCGTCACTTACGCTCCAAGTGTAAGCCCAACTTATATCAGGAATCTGTGTTTTGTATAAAACACCATCGTATGGACCTAATCTTGTGTCTTTTGGAATAGTTGTCTCTGCGAATACACCTAGACCAGAATTAGATATTGTTGATTGTCTTATAGAGAATCCTGGTGGCGTTGTGGCAAAAACATGGTCATCATTATTAATGTCCGTCTGAAAAACAACTGTATGTTATAGTTTGTATATAGAAAAAAAAGATGTATATCGTTGAAAATAACAAATGTTTTATGTTATTGATAAAGTTTATTATTAAGTAAGTTTCAATAATATAAAAATAAGAAGATATAGCATAAATGCCAATAAGACTATTTTACACAAAAGACCGAAGGACAAAGATGTGAATAATAAAAGGTCACCGTACGGATTTCAACAATGAATAAAACCCATAGGCGTAAAATCAAGCTTTAACAGGCAACAGGATGACAAAGTGTGAAACAATTTAAAAGAGAAATAAATGCATAATTATACCATACAAAAAACAAAAAGCAGTAATTATATACAGCGAATAAAACAACCACTGAACTAGACGCTCCCAAAAGACACAATAAGAATGTTGCGGGTTAAATATGTTTGTGAAGCCTCAATCTCCCCTACGCTCGGACAGTGGTGTTACAATACAACATGAAAACAAATTGTAAAAATCAGTTGAAAAGGGTTTGACTAACACCTACAACAGATTTGATGTAAGGACATCGACACCATGACATTGTACGATGCAAAAATATCAGCATCGACAGAAATTAGGGCCATTAGTAATTAGAAATGTAAACCATATATAAGTTTTAGTCGTAATTTTATATTAAAAGTGGTAAACGAGACATATAAGCAAATAAAAAAAAAAAAAGAAAGAAAGAACGATAAAAAAGAGCTAAGTAATTAACGGTCACGATCTTGTTAAAATGTTTTACGTGTAATGGACTTGTCGTTTGTTGATGTAGTTCATACGTGTTTCTCGTCTCTCGTTTTTATATAGATTAGACCGTTGGTTTTCCCGTTTGAATGGTTTTACACTAGTAATTTTTGGGGCCCTTTATAGCTTACTGTTCGGTGTGAGCCAAGGCTTCGTGTTGAAGACCGTACTTTGACCTATAATGGTTTAGTTTTATAAATTTTGACTTGGATGGAGAGTTGTCTCATTGGCACTCATACCACATCTTCTTATATCTATTTACATTGGACTGTTTTATTATCGTATAGAAAAATATTGTAGGTTGTAGTGTGTGTGATATCCAATGTTCAATTCCAACAAGTAACGCTTTCTTACATTTCTAAGGTTCAAATGATATTAATTATCTGTATTATATAATCAGCGTCGTCGTCGTCGTCATTATCATTTAATAAATTAAATATACTATAATGCAAAGATGAAACATGCATTTTGAATACAATTTGTACAAAATGTAGCCCATTTTTACATGTGATTTGCATTACACTTTAAACATGGATCTGTACATGCCTCGACATTTTTAATAACATACAATCCATTTTCCACTGGCAAGTCAGGGTTTTCACAATCATAAGATACTGAAAAAATATAAGAAAACAATTTATATTTTCCAATACGATTATATCAAACAGTTATCACAATTAAGTACACTAATGTAAAATTAACTAGATATGTGTTAGATTTCACATAAACAAAAAACTTGTTAAGAAGTTTGGTTGTACCTGTAAAATTCTTATTAATAACAGGATATCACACCCAATGTTTTATAGGGCCCTTAAACTACCTACGATCCATGTAAACTCATTGATATATTTTAATTCCCATAATATACATTCGAAGATGTTTTGTAGCACTCCGTTAAAATCGCAAATCATGATGATTGATTTTGTATTGAAATATGTAATTTAAAATCTACAAAATAAACAAATACTGCTTTGAATTTCATAAATACGACAATTTTCATATAATGTCACTTATTATACAGTATGTTTAAATATGAAAAGTTTGGATTTGCAAACATGTTGTTTATTTTATGAATGGGTGGTTATTTAACATCAAGTGGAAAATTAAATGCATATTCAGGACGAGAAGATGATAATGTGATATGAATACAAATCCTACTTTGTACTAGACCGACACTCTGAGCCGGATTTTTTATGTGCTAGTGCACAAGGTAATAGTCCGATGTCAGACATGTCACCCTACCCGAACACATTATTCTAATTCCGAGTCTTTGGTTCGACCCGGCCGGGCTTCGAACCCACGACCTCCTTCATACGAGGCGAGCACGCTAACACGAGACCGCCGATGCGTACCTTCCGTAATTCAGTTTTCAAAATATAAAATTCTAACAAAATATAAGGGATTTCATATACTTAAAAGATGTCTCATCAATTCTAAGTCAATGGTGCTAAGCGTTAGAACTTTTTATTACAAACCAATTTAAAGACAGAAAAGATACCATACCTATATAAAGTAGGCGATACTCAATTATGAGCATCAAAAATGCTAAAGATGACATTCTGCTGCTTAATATGTACTACGTTCTCAATCATCATTATTCTAATACATATACAAACTGAAAATGTAAACCATATGTTTAGTTTTATTCCTAATTACATTGTAAAAGTGCTAAAATAGACATGTAAGCAAGGAAAAGAAGAAAAAAAGAAGAACGGTAACAATATAACTCCATAGTCAACGGTCAGAATTTTATGAAATATTTTGAATTTTAGAAGTAATGGACTAACATTGGATGTAATGGATTTACATAGAAATGCAGTAATAGAGTATTTTTGAAAAACAATTGGATTACAGGTTTATATGATATCCAAATGTCTAGTTATACAATGTAACCTGGTCTTCAAAATCTAAAATTTAAAACACCTTTTAGTTAATGTTTATATACACATAACATAAAAATAATAAGATGTGGTATGTTATCTAATGAGTCGACTTTGCAACAGACTGGAAGACAAGATTGTAAACAACTACAGGGCACGCACTGTATGGCCTTCAACAGTGAGCAAAATCCAATCGTAAAGTAATCTATAAAATCCCGGGATAACATGATGTGAAACAATCCCTCAAAAGATAAAACTAATGCTCAGCGGTTCTGGCTATTTCACATCTCATTTCAGTTTATACATCTAGTAGATCTTTAGACTTCTGTGAACGTTTTTAGTAAAACTTTTAAAAACGCTAAATGGTATATTCCTTTTGATCTTCTCTCAGATTTCAATTCATAATCAAATCTTGATGAACTTCTACGGCATTTGGACTTAAGTGGAAAGTTGTCATAATTGTCTTCTTATCTAACATGTTTCAATTGATATTATATGTATCGGGTGTGGTTTTATGTCAGGGCGTAGCCAGTTGAAATTAAGTAGTGGAAAAGTGTATTACTTAGTCTATATATAAAGTGCCTAGAAAAACAACCTAACAATGTTAGAGTAGATCTTTTTCTTTACTTCTTCCCCGAGCGGGGCTGGAACCTGTACTTTTCAATTCTCACTTCTACGACAACACCGCACAGCATTGGGCAGACGCCTTATCCCCTCCTGTAGCTATAGCTGATAAAAATCAGCTTTCGTTTCGGGAGGTGTTACCTTCTCGTAGGAATTAAACAAGGTCATCTAACACAATACACGAAGTATTTCAAGTGTACAGGAATGATCAACTACTCATCTCTTCAGTATAATTACAGGATGCTATTCTATTTTTAGAAGTATACAGTGGTTATATATATATAATATATATATGTCTGCCTATGTGTAGTGACAACTGCAAATTATACATTGTCAACTTAGTCTTTATATATAAATACTTATTACGAAATAAAATTACAAAAGATACCACAATTTTCTCATTCCATGTTGTTCTTATATAATTACGTTTTTTCTGTGATATTTATATCATGATAATATTCTGTATAAATTGTTCCTTACTGTACCTTTACCATTTGATCTTTATCGGTCATTACACAAATATTGTATTTCTCTGCCCTTAAGCAATTCAACATGCAATTTGTGTTTCTAATTTGCGACAAGATACAAAAAGTATAGTACAAGAAAGAAGCAGTATCAGTGTATGTGTGTCATTTAAGTAGTGTCTAAATTCAAAGCATGTTTTATGTACAGTGTATCCGACTTCTTACCTTTTTGATATTTTTATCTCTCAACTCCCGAAATTCCTTTATTGTTTACAATTGTACTAAATTTGATGATACCGAATTGTGTGTTTAAAAGGAAAAGAACACCTATTCTATGTAAATAATTATCTTGGCAACAGTTGCATTTGTTTGTAAATTTTAAGATAAATAGAATTACATAAAATAGAAATATGTGTAGCGTTTGTAGGTGAATTATATTCATCATGTCTTCTTATTAGACTTTGTTAGACTTTGCGATTAAAATTGCTGATATATTATAACATTACACTATTTATAATGCATTACAGGGATATTAATGAAGAAGTTTATAAATATGTTCATAAAATTCAATGATTGGTTTTGTTTTTCATAATAGAGTTTATATTACAGTTGTGAAAAATTGTGTTATTATATTCAATACAAACAAAACTGATGTAATACAGAAATTGTCGTGCTAAGCCAAATAAAGAGAAGAAAAGAACGACAAAATTAATTGTAAAGGCAAAGTAAATCAAAAAGTTAAATAGCAATCAAATCAAAGAGTTAAAATAAAATGAACTACAAAGCAAAAACAAAAACATTAAAATGAAATGTCATGGAAAGATAGCTCATTTAACCCCAATCGTAAAGATCATAATTATACTTGTGAATTCTTCAACGTTTGTTTTTGTTTTTTTTTTTTTTCGGATGTTTTAATGTTTTGGCCTCGAGGATCACTGAAGATAAAATTGAGAATGGAAATGGGGAATATGTCAAAGAGACAACAACCCGACCAAAGAGCAGATAACAGCCGAAGGCCACCAATGGGTCTTCAACGCAGCGAGAAAATCTCGCACCCGGAGGTGGTCCTCAGCTGGCCCCTAAATAAAATTGTGTACTGGTTCAGTGAAAATGGACGTCACACTAAACTCCAAAACATATAAAGGAACTAAAATTAAAAAAAACACACAAGACTAACAAAGGCCAGCGGCTCCTGACTTGGGACAGGCGCAAAAATGCGGCGGGGTTAAACATGTTTTGTGAGATCTCAACCCTCCCCTAATACCTCTAGCCAATGTAGAATAAAGAAACACATAGCAATACGCACAGTAAAACTCAGTTTAAAAGAAGTCCGAGTCCGATGTCAGAATAGGTAACAAAAGAAATTAAGCAAAATGACAATGATACATATATTAAAACAAAAGACTACTAGCAGTTACTGACATGCCAGCTCCGGACCTCAGACTTCATTCAAAAATAAGTTTGGTCTAAGATCAGCATAATTGAGCCAATGATTAACACAATAAAGCAATTGAACATGACATTATTTCTAAATATACCAATAAGATTTATCCACATCGAAAAGAAACGGAAGATACATAAAAGAGAATCAAAACTCATAAGTCAAAGTGAGACCGAGGAAATTAAGGCCAATTAAAAACGAAAAACATCTAACAGACAAACAACAGTCTACAAAAGACTACATACAAAGGTAAAGACTGAGCAACACAAAACCCACAAAACACCGAGGGTGATCTGAAGGGCTGTGGAAGGCTATGTTGCTACGCATCTGCTCCATATGTTTTTCTGCATATTACTCTTATGATACTCGATAATGCTTGGTTTCAGTGAAGTCTCATATTTCAACGAACCTTTACAGTAGGGATAAAGATATTATCAACTGTTCATTATAGTCACTCGATTTTATCTAAAATATTGGGCTTAGGCAAGCAAGTCCAAAAGGCCTAAAGTATATTACAAAAAAAAAAAATTGAATATTTGTCTATATGTGTAATGTAAGAAGTGTTTGAATTCAAAGCCATTAATATTTACAGTTTAAATGATTACAACGTATTCGATTTCTTACCTTTTCCATGTTTTTGCACTCAACTCCCAAGATACCTTTATTGTTTACATTCTACTATACATGATCATACACAATTTCGTGTAAAAAAGGGAAAGACCATCTATTATGTGTAAATAAATATCGTGACAACAGTACCATTTGATTGTAAATATAACTATTATTTAATATACGTCTAGCGTTTGTATGGTGAATCTGGTTCATTGTGTCTTATTGTGAGACGTACTGAGGAAAAGACTTTTAGATTAAAATTGCTGATTTATTTACATTTAAAAAAAATTAATTATAATGCATTGAAAGAGTTGTTAAGAAGTTTATAAATATGTTCCTAAATCCAGTTAAGTGATTGTTGTATTTTTAATATACAGAAATTAAATTACAATTGCAGTACTTTGTGGTATTATATTAAATATAAATGAAAATGATATGATACAGAAAATGTCGTACTCAGCCAAATATAAAGAAGAAAAGAACGACAAAATTAATTTGTAAAGGCAAAGAAAATCAAACAGAATGATAACAATTGATTCAAAGGGTTTAAATACAATAAACTACAAAACAAAATAAAAACTGACAGAGAGAAATCAAAATCTATTTAAATCCAAATCGTTATGATCGTATGTCGAATTAAGAGTTTGAAATTCGAATCAATAGTTCTAAACGAGGGGACCCGTTTAATGAAAACTTCTCCAACTATCAGATAAACTCAATGAGTGTGACTCATTATAATAAATGTAGTTTGGATTAGCTGGGGAACCATTTGAAAAAAGATAATGATGTCCGATTGTCCTTGCCGTCATCTGTTCGAATATGGTCATTAATAATACAGTTATGACTAAAACAAACAATATCTACAAACAACACAGCACCATAATGGCCTAAATTTCTCAATTAAGTCGCTTAATCTTATCTCAAATATAAAGATTAGTTGTTGAAGTATGATTCCAAGATCCCAGCTCTTATATTATAATTATATACATGTACTGAATGTCAATAGAAACGCAATCCCTACAACTATTTTCCAAAAATTGAAAGTGACTGACTGTTCTTTGAAGTTCTTCCGATTATAAAGTTTACCACTTTTTTGACAAAAATAAAGCACGGAATGTAAACTTTGAATGGTGACTTTCCAACATAATGAACCGCCTATTACAAAAGTTATACAAAAGAACTGCAGATTAACAATTTGCCTTAAAATTTGGTCCAGTAAGATCACAGTTAGATGATCATTTGCTTGTTATGATTTTTAGCGCTAAGGGACTCATCGCCACATTCTGATCTGAACAAATGTCGATGCGAGACCAATTTGTTAAAGTAACATGTAGCCAAATGTTTGTGAAATGCATTTAAAGAACATCTTTGCATTGCTATTCAAAAACGAATCAAATATAATGAATATGATGTGTTGCGTTTCTATCGCCATTCAGTATATTATTTATCAATCAAACACTGTTTTTGTATTTATAGGGAAAACGGTAGTATTTATTCTTCCATAGGCGACAATACTAACATTTTCTAAATTTACCACTTTTTATAATAAAAACCTGTACAAAACAGTTATGTGTGATATTAGTACTTTATTATTCTGTTTTAGAAATTAAAGTCAAATGGTATCATGATCATCTATCGTACGGAGCTTGTTTATGGTATCCATGCCCTCCGTCATTTTACATCAAATTTATGAAAATTTGGAAGCCTTTTCGCATGATTCTCAAGAAAATATTTCAATTTGTTTCAAAATTTATATAATAAATATACACACTGCAGTTATTCATTAATAAATTAAAAAAATAACTATACCCTTACATCCAACCACAGCGCTCCTAAGTTGACTTCTTTCACCTGTCTTGGGTACACGAAAGGCCAACTTAAAGCCTGGAAAATATAATGATATTTTTTCCCTATAGAATCATTGATAAGTGCTATTTATTATAGCGTTATTGCATTTAGTTGTTTTTGGAATTATATTAGCTCCCAGAATAAAAAAAAAAAAACCAAATCTTTATAATTTTTCCCATTTGAAATTATTCACAAATTGTGTTATTCATTAAGATTATGGGTTCCCACAATGTTCATAAAGTTAGTGTTTGAATTCTCTCAGAAGAACATTGGGCGATATAAGAGTGTAAGTCAGTACATTTGCCATATCATGAATATTCAATATAAGCATGTCTAAAACTAATACCAGGATGTATCAATAATAGTTTGCCCAAATTTAAAAAAAAAAGTAATCTTCAACAAACTCTATTAACTATCGTAGATACACAAAATATAAACTGGTGAATTTGTCTCCGTATAGATAGCTTTTCTCCATTCCTATCTGGACTATACATGGATGTCATTAAATAAATAAAAATGTAGAAGACTGCGCAATTCAGATGACAACATATATTTAACATATTGTTAGTTACACAGTGTGCTAGTCACCTAAAACGATATATACGGGGTCAAACTTCCAACTGAGAAACTGATTTTTTAATAATCTAAAAACGAAGTCTGTGACCCTATGAATATTTTATTTCAATCAAACATAAATTGATGTATCAACAACATATCAACTTTTAAGAAAAATATATGCATTTGTTTTCGCCGATTTTATATACTTTCTATACATATTTTCACCTATTTTAAAAGAATACAGTCAGTAATATTTCAGAAAATGAAATAGATAAATGTATTTTTCGATGATCAGTTCAAGCTGTATGCAATATTGTACAAAACTCTGTGATACGACCCATTTTCTACGGAAGCCGATAAGGGCCATTAAAAAAATATGTCGTAATTACGACATAGCATGTCGTAATAACGACATCGCTATGTCGTAATTTCGACATAACATGTCGTTACAACGACATCGCTATGTCGTAATTTCGACATAACATGTCGTTATTACGACATCACTATGTCGTAATAACGACATAGCTATGTCGTAATAACGACATCGCTATATATATATATAAGAATATGTATTATGATTGCCAAGAGACTTAATGACACAGAAATTAACAACTATAGGTCATCATAATGCCCTCAATAATGAGAAAAGCTCCGCATAGTCAGCTATAAAAGAGGGACGAAAGATACCAGAGGGAGAGTCCCCGACATGACAGCTGTTTAATAATTTAATTCAAACGAGTGAAAATAACGGTTTTAATAATGTACAAACAAAGACCGAAAAACGAATATGTAACACAGCAACATATGACAACCACTGAATTACAGACTCCTGACCGCTATGTGATAATAACGGCAACCTTATAGTTTAACTTTTCACTTTTTGATGCGATAGGCATTTCAAAATGGTTGTCAGTAAAGGCAAAGTTTGTAACGGAAACAAATTCATCTTTTTTTTTTAGAATAATGAACACTATATGCAATCAAGCTTAATTAAAGTTATTCACTTGCACCTCAGACTTGCACATACTAGAACTTTATTTATAATCAAGTCAAATGAGACCCAGTTGAATAGGGGAGCAATTCAAGCTCCTTGGAGCCTCTAATTATGTTTGGCATGTACAGATTTGTGTAAATTATGAAGTCCTGCATTTCCATTGCAGGTTCTGAATAAGATGAATTTTAAGCTTTTCCCAATAAAGACTATGTTAAACTTTGGACTCATAGTGCTCAGACCCACGGATCTCTGTACCTTCATTTGTACACACTTGAATCTTAATGTACAGTAACTACTGAGGCTTGATGCAAATTATTACTACATTGCTATTGTTGGTTCTTAATGAGATTCTTCAAGCGTCCTCCCCTTTGAAGCCCTATTAAAACTTTGTACCCCAAGTTCTTTTAACCACTGTTCCTCAGGACAACTATTCCTACAAACTTAAGGGGAGGGTTAGGATCCCGCTAACATGTTTAACCACTTTTATAGCTGACTATGCGGTATGGGCTGTTATCATTGTTGAAGGCCGTACGGTGACTTTAATTGTAAATTTCTGTCATTTTTTTTCAGTTTTCTATCCAATTTTGATGTTTTTTCGTCTTATTTGGGACCTACAGAGGTTATCAAGGCCTTGGGATACGCTGGTTTGTTCAAAAACGCAACTCTCAACAAGAAACCAAATGACACAGAAATTTACAATTAAAGTCATCGTACGGCCTTCAACAATGATAACAGCCCATACCGCATAGTCAGCTATAAAAGGCCCCGAAATGACAAATGTAATACAATTCAAACGAGAAAAACTAGCGGCCTATTTTATGTACAAAAATAAACGAAAAACAAATATGTAAATTAAAGACTTGGGACATACACGTACATAAAGAATGTGGCGGGGTTAAACATGTTAGCGGGATCCCAACCCTCCCTCTAAGTTTGTAGGAATAGTTGTCCTGGGGAACAGTGGTTAAAAGAACTTGGGGTACAAAGTTTTAATAGGACTTCAATGGGGAGGACGCTTGAAGAATCTCATTAAGAACCAACAATAGCAATGCAGTTATAATTTGCATCAAGCCTCAGTAGTACATTAAGATTCAAGTGTGTACAAGGTACAGAGATCCGTGGGTCTGAGCACTATGAGTCCAAAGTTTAACATAGTCTTTATTGGGAAAAGCTTAAAATTCATCTTATTCAGAACCTGCAATGCCAAACATAATTAGAGGCTCCAGGGAGCTTGAATTGCTCCCCTATTCAACTGGGTCTCATTTGACTTGATTATAAATAAAGTTCTAGTATGTGCAAGTCTGAGGTGCTAGTGAATAACTTTAATTAAGCTTGATTGCATAAAGTGTTCAATATTCTCAAAAAAAAAAGATGAATTTGTTTACGCTACAAACTTTGCCTTTACTGGCGACCATTTTGAAATTCCTATCGCTTCAAAAAGTGAAAAGTTAAACTATAAGGTTGTCGTTATTATCAGATAGCGGTCAGGAGTCTGTAATTCAGTGGTTGTCGTTTGTTGCTGTATTACATATTCGTGTTTCGGTCTTTGTTTGTACATTATTAAAACCGTTATTTTCACTCGTTTGAATTAAATTGTTAAACAGCTGTCATTTCGGGGACTCTCCCTCTGGTATCTTTCGTCCCTCTTTTATAGCTGACTATGCGGGGGCTTTTCTCATTATTGAGGGCATTATGATGACCTATAGTTGTTAATTTCTGTGTCATTTAGTCTCTTGGCAATCATAATACATATTCTTTTATATATATAGCGATGTCGTTATTACGACATAGCTATGTCGTTATTACGACATAGTGATGTCGTAATTACGACTTGTTATGTCGAAATTACGACATAGCGATGTCGTTATTACGACATGTTATGTCGTAATTACGACATAAATTTTTTTTTTGAATGGCCCTTATCGGCTTCCGTAATTTTCTGCAACTTTGGTAGGTTTCTTTTTTTATATCTGATTCCTAATTTTTTTTAAGTTGTCATATTATACATTTATTTCCCGTACCTGAGGGAGATATGAAGATTTGTTCACCCAAGAACATTAATATTTCACGAGAGCATCGCCCGAGGGAAATATTATTTTTCGAGGGTGAACAAATCTTCATATCTTCCTAAGGCCAAGGGAAATGAATGTTTTATTCCACTACCTATACTTTTTTACTTCCTGAACATAAAATATTAAATAACATATTTCTTTTTCTTATCCGCTTGTTTTTATAACTAAACACGACATTAACAATGATAATCAGTATCGATCAAAATTTAATCATTTATTCTTTGTTTTGTTTTTAGATAATGAAATTACTATACTATCTCTAAAAAAAACCCGTTCAAAACGTTATAAACACTAACCGCGTGTATAACGTTGCAAATGGAAGTCCTGACGTTCAGAGGGGAATATGATACTCAGAGGGGAATATGAAGTTTTGTTCGATGTCACGTGGGATAGACTCAACCAATCAAAATTAATGTTGATTTCGCTATCAATATCAACATGCAGTGGAATAACACTAGCTATTCAACAACATGATACATTCATTTTTTCCCCGTTTTTAATCAATGTTTGAAACTTTTTAGTGGCAAATGATGTTCCGGAAGTCAATTACTATTTTTTTTTTTTAAATCTGTTTTTTTTACTGAAATCTTTAAAAAGTCTGCTATATAAATCTGGGAAATATGATTTATTTATTAGTTGTTATTGACTTTAAACTAGCTTTTAGTAAATGCGAATACTCTAAGCTTGGTATTTTGCGTCTTTAACTTTTGTTAGTTGCTTTTTGTACGTTGTTTTTATCTGATGTGTCAATCCCTTTTTCTACTACTTTTTATAGTTTATTCTTATGCTGTTTTTTTTTATCAATAGTATAAGCAGATCCTAACTTATCTTATTATCAGACGGGGGGTAATTATATTTTCCATTCTACGCATTAAAAATAAGTTCACATGCGTGCACTGTGGGTATATTCATTATGCCCTTAGCTATATACAAACAATTCCAAAACGAAAAAGGATCATCATGTCTCTCTATGGGGTCTTACAAGATCTTCGTTAAAAGACCATTTATTTTAAAGATTTTTTCTTCTTCTTTCCATTTACGCTTTGCTACACATCGGCAAGAGATTTGACATACAATGCATTTTGAAAGAAAAAAAATTGTTGACGTCTTAAAAAATGTAAAGTAGTTAAGGAAATGACCACCCTGAGAAAGCGTTCGTCAAAAACACCTACATGCAGGATTTATCGACATCAAAGCAGTTAACAAGGTTATTGGTCAATGTCAGGTAATATATCCCCACGGCATCAATGAAGCAAAAATTTTGTAACATTCATCCAATTTATGATGGCGTCAATAATGGTTTCGAAGAGATAAATTCGTAAATTTGGTATTAAAACCTGTTGTAAGTGTTGAGCAGCCAAATAGGACTCTCGAATGTCTCATTGTCAAACAAGTAAACTAAAGATTACAAATATTCTGCCAATACAAATATGCAAAGGTTAGGTTTTTTTTTATATCTGGCATCTTCATGTATAGATGAAAATCTAAAGATGAAAACATTCAATCCGATAAATCCAGTATCCAATCTAATATTATTAATAATTTATAAACTTTATGATGTTGAAAAAACAACTATCCTATTGTGTTTGTTTCCCTTAAATATTTGTCCACAGAGCTGCAGGAATTACGGTTATTAATCTGTTAATGTGTTTTTGCGGTTGTTATGTGTCTTCAAAAATTAGTTTTGGGAGTTTTTAATTCTATTATTAATTTTGAATTTTTCTTATTTTTTTCAAGGTTTTTGGTCTGCTTAATTATGCTTTAAAATCTTCATCTAAGATAGAGAAAATTCGAATAAACATATACCACATCTCTTTATTTTATATATTTGCTAAGGAAATAAAATTTTAAATTACCCACACTGGCTGAATTCGTTGGGTTGTGTATTCTAAAAAGATTATTCTCGCTTTGTCTAAATTTCCGTGTTTAAATCAAAAGTTGTCTACTAGGCTAGTTTTTCAGTTATCTGCACAAAATCTTTTGGTTATTATAGTATTCAAATTCACGAACTTAATCAATTATTCTCGAAAACATGTTTACTTTTCTTTTGGTAAAACATTTACCATTCAATAATAATTTGCAAAATTGATTTAGCTTGCAGAAATCTGACATAACGTTAACATGCTGTACATCGGCACCAAATTACGGTCTTGTTTGCTGTTTCATTGTCATTTTTTTTTTTTTAAAATGTATTTTATTATAGAATCGTATAAAGTCCCAATCATCCCTCCTGCACCCAAGTACGCATTGTATGTGTTTATATTTACCTTATAATGTAGATGTGCAATATTAATTTTCAATATGAAATAGTCCAATTTTATTGTTGATCAGTATAATATGATATAAATTGATGCAATACTGTGTAATTAAGTCAATTGCAGTAAAACTTGCTTATACGTTGGTTTAACGGCTTGAGTCCTTTTACATTAATTGAAAAATGCATTTTTCCTTTAAAAATTGAGGAATGAAAAGCGTCCAAAAACACTATGAACATTTTACTTACACATTGATTTACAAAGGGAAAACTTCCGTAAGTTATACACTGAGGGAAAGGTGTGTCTGGATAAGAAACCCCGACGGCCGGAACAGATAGCATTTTTATTGACAATATCAAACCATGATTAATAAGAATTTTTTTTTTTAAATGAAACCCCAATAGTACCTTTACATTGATGATCTCCATTCAAACTTTGACAAGTGAGTAGATTTTACAAATGTCAAAGTTGCCGTTTTGCATATTCCCGTTAATTCCATGTGCTAATATGGATCAGCAGGTCAAGGTTGACCGTATCGTGCATTCTTATTATAAAAAAAATACAGCATGATCCTTGTATGCAGTTGTCAATATGGACGGGTATAAGACGGACGACATTTTGAGTCAGGCGTTGGATTTGGCAGAAGTGACTGAAGATAACGCAATATTTATAACCCAAAGTACTTACATGTATCAGTTTAATGAAGGTTATCATAAATGTATTTCACATGTTACGGTTTTATCAAAAAAAAGCCCCCTTCTTCTCAACATTACACAAACATTCATACTGAGGGATAGGTGTGTTTGGATTAGAAACCCAACGACCGGACACGCTTAACATACAAAAATACAGATTGCATATGTAAGAACCCCCCATTTTGGGACAATCCAAAAGGGGGAGGGGGTTCTGGAGGTTGAAACCCCCCTTTTTTAACAATCAATGCTTTTGAATGGAGACATATGGCTGAACCCCCTTTTATCCTGGGTTGGCACCCCTTTTAAAAATGGCTGGATTCGCCCCTGGGTGCCATCATTAGTCTTCAACAATTTCAAATAAAATTTCTTTACATGTATATTCTTTAAGACATCGTAACAATAGATCTATTCAATATACACTTGATTCAGAAATAGAAACTATGAAGTATAACAATAGAACTGGGGTGTAATCTTTAAGATGAAGATGTTCTTCTTACCGTATCCTATGGCGTGTACATTTTGCAACTTTTACGGATTGTTGGACATGTTCTAATGTAGCTGATTTCAAGAAGCGTAACCATTCTTAACACACAAATAAAAATATTGTACAGGGCTACAGATAACACAGACATTCGAATTCGTAAAAATTACGGACGCCATCAAGAGTTGGTTAACTGTTATTGAAAATATGAATGACCGATAGCGATGTTCCAAATGATGTAACCACATCCCGTCCTTTTTACATCGATTGTGACATCACTAAATGAGATTCATCACCGAATTTGTACTTACCACGAGCAACATGACGGGTGACAATAGTGTAGCAGGATCTGCTTACCCTTCCGAAGCACCTTGTATCACCCAAAATGTTTTGGTTGTGTTCGTATTGCTCAGTCTCAATTTTTCTTAAGATATATTTTATTTTTGGAACTTGTTTTTTCTGTTCGTCGTCTTTCGTTAAACTTCGTTTTTTTTTGTTTTTTTGTTTTTTTTTTGCCATGGCGTTTTAGTTTATCTTCGACTTATTGAGTTTTGAATGTCTGTTTGGTATCTTCCGAATATTTTTACAGTAATTTTTATCATCTTATCTTTATATATTGTGTGTTGCAAAAATTAACAATAGATGATATTTTTCATCATACCTTTAGTTCGAATACCGCACGTGGCAATTACGCTCGACTCCAATCTTAAGGTCTATGGTTCTCGCGGGGCATTCCGGCTCCCTCCACCAATAAAACCTGACCACCACGAAATAGCACAATAGTGCTGAAAGTGGCGTT
The DNA here is from genome assembly GCA_017311375.1 of Mytilus coruscus. Classification (NCBI taxonomy): domain Eukaryota; kingdom Metazoa; phylum Mollusca; class Bivalvia; order Mytilida; family Mytilidae; genus Mytilus; species Mytilus coruscus. The sequence goes on along the minus strand of CM029596.1, from coordinate 46,942,875 downwards.
ACACACCAATCAATCAATCAAGCATCATAACTTTATTTGTAATATCGTAAATAGCACTTAAACATTGAAATATAATAAATATTTGAAATATTAAACTCGGGATATTTCAAATATTTTTCAACAGCAAGGACTACAGACGTTATATTCTAACTTATTCGTGGCAATATGAATGGTTTGGTCTTAGAATGGTCTAACAATTTGAAATAATTACTGGCCTCTCATATATACTAAAATTGAGAATGGAAATGGGGAATGTGTCAAAGAGACAACAACCCGACCACAGAACAGACAACAACAGAAGGTCACCAATAGGTCTTCAATACAGCGAGAAATTCCCGCACCCGGAGGCGTCCTTAAACTGCCTATTTCGAATTAAATTCATGAGAAGACTTCCAACATATGTTTGGAGTGTTTTTTTTTCTGCTTTTATTGGTTTTTTTTTGGGGGGGTTTTGACTATGTTTTTCATATTATATACTTTCTTTTATTTTTCGTTCAAGTCAACATGTCCTGTTGGTTTATAGACTTTTCACTTTTTAGTGTGTTTCACCTTTACGGTATATGGTGTAGATCAAGAAGGGTTAGGCTTTATGCGTTGTAAAACTGGTCGAAGTCCACCACATTTTGTTTTTGCACCAAGTTAAGGCTATCTGGACCATGTTTTATTCGTGTTTTATTTTGTGTTGTTTCTTTTATTTATCATTTTTGTAAGTTAAAGTCTTGGTAAAGAATGAAAAAAAAAAACAATGAAAAAGAATTTTATGTTAAAAATTCATAGATAATAAATAAAATGCAACAAAAATCAAATTTAGGCACTTGCATTTCATTCAGTTGGTTTGATCCAGGTTTATGAATACACAATCCTTCTTATCAAAAATGACTTGCTTGAGATTGAAAACATACAAAATTAAATCTATCATTACAACGTATTATGGAAAACTTTAAAGCAGGACAATATATTAATTACAATTTGGGACAAATAAGTCCTTTTTCCTATAATCTCAGAAATAGTTTCCTGTTATTGACAGTATGGCTCTGGTAACATATATCCATTGGTGTAAGAACCCATCCCTGAAGTAGGAAAAAATGAGATGACAAGCATATTAACACCGAGCCATATTTACTGGTTAGATACCAATTTCAGATCATGGACAAGATAAGATGGTTGCTAGTCAACTAGGTCGAGTGAAATCCAAGAACAATGTTTCTTTCAAAAACACTCGGAGCAAAGAGTTGATACAATGATACATTTGTACAATAATATAGAGTAGAACAGTATAACCAAAAGGAACCTGAAACAATATTCGTAGATAAAACCATCAAATATTCAGATTAATGTTGCTAAAAAGGGTTGCAACGCTATAGTACTTACAAATTACAAAATGAGTATGTAGAATAAGGCAAAGGCATATAAGGCTCCATGAATTCAAATATCAAGAAGTATCATAGATATTTCAAATAACATCCTTCTGGTGATCAAAAGACATTAGTCTGTCAGATATCTATATTTATATTTTAAATTGTCATTATGTATTTATCTTTGGGCCTCAAACTTAATTCATTTGATGAAATCTGCCAAAACATCTAAAATATGCGCCAATGCTTTACCCAAATAATTATTTTACTACCATATGGCTTATGTATATCATAATTTATCTAATTTTGCCAAAACCTATGTGTAAAATCGTTATCTTAAATCAAATTTGTCAGTTTCAAATGTTTTAACGTGCTAGTGACACCATAATTCTGCATAACTGACATTTTTTACATAAAGTGTACAGATACATGTAATATGCAGATTATATTATAATAATTCTCTTCACTACTTATAGGAATAGCGTAATTGGGTGTTTTACGTTATATTGTTTATCCATCGACCTATACGATTTAGGGTATCATCTATTCTGTACACAGTACTACCGGATATTTGAATAAGGGGTGACAACCCTAGAGTTACTGCCATTACAATGGTAAATGTGGATTTATTACTGAAAGTCTGCAACAAAAACGCATAAAGCCCTACAAGTGCAATTATGCAAATCAGATTAGAAATAAGAAAGAATATTAACGCCTTCTTTCTCAACTTTTGCAATCCTAATATCCTGTCTGCGTTTGATAGTCCCTTTGATACAGACGATCCGACAACGTTGGAGACAAGTTCCTCCCAGAATTCAAATTCAGTTTGGTTATAGTCACTCAAACTAACAGATGATGCACTCAAACTTCTAAGTGATGTTGTGTCAACTGAAAAAAAAAAATTGTTAAAATTTGACCAACACTTTAACGAAATGAAAAGAAAAAAATATATTGGAGAAATACAATAAACACCTGTCCAATAAAAAAAATGCATGCAATAATATTCTCTTAACAGATATTCTTAATTATTGTGAAATACCACCAGACTAAATAAAAATCCCTAAAATGCTTCTTTGTTTCTATTACTTTGTAAAAGATAGAGCGATCAAAAACAGAAAGTTGATTAATAAATCTGAATATATTTTTTTTTCAGTATAAAAAGTTTTATTTTTTTTAGTGCAACAATATTTAAAATTCATTGTGTTAACATTTAACGCATCTATCCATTCAATTAAATGGGCAATTCAAAAAGATTATGGGCACCTAATATCGTTTTGATTTTGGAAATGTGTGCCTCCATTCTTTATTTTGTAATACAAATTTCAATTTCCATTGATTCGATATCCAATCGATATAATTCTTGTGTTTTCCTATCGCCTGAATCAATTTTACTAGTGAGACATAAACGCAAAATAATTATACCTGAAAAGGCATATTACTATCATATACATGTATACATGTTGTTATGCAAATCGACTTGAGAAAGTTTAATGAAATTTAGTTTCCTCACTTTTCTACATTTTACAATGAATATGAAAGGCACGCATTTGTATCTTTTTCTGTTCGACGGAACTAAAAGAATAGCAAAGCGATTAAAACTACGAAAAAATCTAAATCGTAACAAAACACAGTTCTTACAGACAGTTGTCATTGATATGCACACTGGTTTATGTAATGTTTTCATTGCTCAGTGCGGATTTGTTTCCATATTCGTATAAGAACAGAAGCCGTGTTCACATTCTACACAACATAACAGAAGAATTGAAAAGTCATTCTCTTCTTTTTTCATTATTAGCGTTTGAGATGTATTTGCTTCAAGGTGTGGATTCTCTTTAATCACATAAATAAGAATATGTACAATGATTACACTGATTTTATCATTCTCACAACAAAATAGTGTTGTGATCTCCAGCCTGAGTTGAAAAGTTGTAAACCGGTGAGTATATTTCACATTGCCATGAAGAAAACGAGAGAATAGCGCTTGAGGAAATAAACTCAAAACGATTGTGTGGTATGAATTAGTGGGTAAATGTCTAGATTCGTGTCAAAACAAGAGTGAACAGATACCAAGGGCGGATTCGAAAATCATCAGTCCAATAAAAACAAACAAAAGCATGGCAAATATTAAAAACGACAAAAGGGCAAACAACAATAATAAAACATTACTTAGAAAACTAAAGTCTGATCAACACGAACCCCACCAAAAACCGGGGTGAACTCAGGTGCTGCTGTAACTTTCAATTCTAGTTTCATGGGATCGGTTATGCATGAAACGCAAATCTTTTGGTTATTTCGAAATAAACAAGTGTACCTCACACTTATAGCCGTCGGACGAAAACAGGCAAAGACAGTAGTAAAAAATCTGCAATTAGTGGGACAACTTCGGTTTTCAATGTATAACCAATTATCTATTAAGACCTGTGTAATGAAATTTGTAAATCTGTTTATTAGAGTGCCAAAAAAACATGTACTAAAAATATCTTTCGGACTAAATTTAACATCTTTCTTGAAAATGTCTAGTTTCTTTCAAAATATACAATTTTTCATATCCGTTTTAAGATATAGGAAGATGTGGTGTGAGTGCCAATGAGACAACTCTCCATCCAAATAACAATTTATAAAAGTAAACCGTTATAGGTCAATGTACGGCCTTCAACACTGAGCCTTGGCTCACACCGAACAACAAGCTATAAAGGGCCCCAAAATTACTAGTGTAAAACCATTCAAACGGGAAAACCAACGGTCTAGTCTATATAAAAAACGAGAAACGAGAAACGAGAAACACGTATAAATTACATAAACAAACGACAACTACTGTACATCAGATTCCTGACTTAGGACAGGTGCAAACATTTGCAGCGGGATTAAACGTTTAAATGGTACCAAACCTTCTCCCTTTTTCTGAAACAATAGTATAACATCACAACATAGAAAACCACACGATAAAATATCAATTGGAAGGCTTAACTCAATCAAAAAACGTAAATTAACAGAATATGAACGAATAAATTCGATCTGTGATACCTGAATGTAAATACATAGTCAATAGAATATTAGGGACAAACATTCAAGGCCAAAAAGCAAACAAACAAGTCCAAACAAAGCCATGGCAAGACACCACCGCGAAATATTTAACCCTTAGAAAAAAATCACTTTTGAAAAAAAACCGGTTTTCATAATATATACAGGTAAATGAAAAATAACTTTGTCGTTTTAGGTATACTACTTCTGTCTATATAAAATCTTCCAATAATTAGGAATACCAAGAAAGGTCTGTCATATAAATACTGTATGAATAGAAAAATATACGGACTTGACGCTATACTGCTTAGTTTATGTTAATTTGACTAATCACTGCACGATTAATTGATGGATTGTTGTTTCTAAACGTGCAGTTGAACATCTCATCTTATTCAAGATGAGGACAGAAATTTGGCCATGCGGCAGGCCAACCATGGACCCCTCAGCCTCAGAGAGGTTAATGTGCTGAGAATGTGCTGCACTCCTAAACGAGGCATCTAATTTAATGTTCCCATTCCGACTAGGCGTAGATGCGTATTTTTTATACATCACGCTGGGTCAAACGGACACCCCAATTAGCCAGGAATGGCAATATTTTTACACCACAGACAACCCTTCGGGCAATCACTGCACACAGAAGATTTTCTATTTTTAATGGTCTAATACAGAAAAATCAGACTAAAAAAATTTCACTTTGGACTATTGAATAAGTCTGATCCAACAACGTGACAATGTATCCATTCAAGGTAAAGAACCTTGTTAACTGTTAAGATCTTGACAAATGGTCAAGCCCGGCATTTGTAGACTAATGAAGACTAAATGTTAACCTCTAGTCCATCCTTACATCTCATTTTGTTTATACAAATACAATTTGGAAGGTAAACGTTAACATACAACAAAGCAAAGCAAAGAGTTAACGAATAGACTATTTCATGAACACTTTGACAAGTTTTGGTATTATAATTTCTGTTTGAAGATGTAAAGCATATGTACCTTGTTGCAATTTCCGTATTTTCTTCATTTTCCGTTTAATTTTTGGTAAGTGAAGAAATTTTGGTACGGTGGCAGTTTGCTAAAAACATAAAAATTAATAAGCATATGCATATATTATCATATGTGTTACTATAGAAAGGGGTTTAACAACGAGAAGGTGGGGAGGATTAACGTAATTTCTTATACGTTTGTATTTGTGCTACAAATCATAGACTATTATCGGGAAAGTTATCAAAATTTCTAACAAGTTTGTAATTGTTATCCTTCAAGTTTGCGAATCAATTACAGTTTAAATTTTGGTGATACACTGTCAGTTATGTATAACTGGTCTTTTGGAGAAAACATCAAACATGACTCAATGTCTTAGTTTCATAAAAAAACATATTGTTGGACACTTTTTCGCTTATTAATACTCCGTACATTGTAGTTATATTAAATGTTATAGGCGGATCCTTTGCAAACCTTCGGACATTAGACGATATGGTATTTTTCACTATTTATGACGTTGCTTTATGACATATATTTACAAGTACAGTGACAAGTATGCACGAAAACTCCGTTTCACTAACAGTACCTTGTAATTGCACTCAGTAATGGTGAGAAGTATTTCGTACGCTAATATTAGATGTGTTTTGAACTTCTGTAATATTAATGTGATGAAGGTAAGATTTTTTTTCTGGTTTGATTGCTATAATTTGTATCTTTAACATTTTATTGTAATTGTTTCTGTTTTCTGGTCACCTGATGGACGAAAGAAAAAGTTGGAAAGTTGGGTACGGGCAAATCTAGTTTCACCCCGCTATTTCTATGTTATTTCTTAAGTTGTGCAACTCCGGTGCTACCATTGTAGTTATTCGGAAATTTGCATTTACGTCACATCTGATGACGTACCGGGTGATTTTTGTTCACAACTTGACCAGATTTAATTCATTTTACTGTGTATTATGTTGTGGGTACTTGTCTATCGTTGAAGGCAATAATATCATCTCTAGATGGCTGATTTAATCTGTATTGGGCATTGCCATGCTGCCTTACTAACATATCCTGAAATTGTGATTGTGTCCTTTTTAAATGTGAATTGAATTTGCTTTGATTTCACGGGTGTCATTCGGTATATCGAGAAAAGTGATCGTAAAAGAATAACTAAGGGTGGTTAAGCATTGCGATCGGATCGTAAATGCAATTAAGAGTAATTCTACTTCAAAATCTGTGAAAAATCTGCTGTATTCTCAAAAAGGTGGAACAAATCAGAAAACAAGAAATATGTCTGTCAAAATGATTCAACTTCGTTAATGATACTGTGCACTACGTTAAAGAAAAAATGCAGTACTTTTTAAGAAAACACAAAAGGCGACACACAATCCTATGAGAATCTTTTAAAAAAAGTTTTGTATTTATAATGGTCAAATTCAATATATCATGATATATTTGAAACTTAATCTGTAGTGTGTCAGATAGTCCAGTAAAACAAAAGCATGTTATTACTTAAAAATTATTATATTTTTTGAAAAAGTATAATTTTGTTGAATTTTAATCAAAAATAAGGCAACGCATTATTTAGATCGTGAAAGACAAGGCGTGACCAGAGTTAAGGATCAGAAAACAACATTTCTTTTACCAATTGATGTACTTGTAATTGGTTGAAGCGTGTAATTACTTACAAAGAACGTAAATAAATGCTTTCATTTTTTTGGGTGTGATATGTATATACATATAGACCCTTATTTAGACCTGTTTCCATTTAAGAGGTAATGCTAAATAATCATTTAAGATAATAAGACCTCCAGGAGCGTAAATTGTCGAAAAGTAAATATCTTTGTATTTATAATGCTAAATGCATTAACGAATGAGTGAAATAAGAAGGGGTCTGGTGGTCTTCCCCTGGAAATATCTTAATGTGTACGTTTTTGTTTTCTTAAGGGTTAGATCAAAGAAGCGATATCATTAAATTTTACATTTGCTGCTACTCAGAATTTGTAAAACGTCATCAGTGTCAGTGACCCGGGCCCCAGGCATCGACATTTCCGCTCGTCCGATCGTCCGAGGCGACTAAAATTTGCTGGGGACTATTGTGTTGCCAATTGTCAATAGTCCGATGGACTACTTAAATTTCTATGCCTGATCATCATGTTTTGTCTAAAATCTGATTAAAATCACCGTGTGTGCTCTGTCGCTTCTGTGTGCCGACGTGTATTTTTGAAATATTAAAAATAATTAGTGGAATATCGATTTTCACCAAGGATTCTAAATTTAGACTTGCGTTTTAATTGGACAATGGGGTATTTAGCTCAACCGCTATCACTTTTGACATAGGACGACGACAGACGGGTTTAAATATTAATGAGCGCAATAATTTCAATATAGACTTGAAAAAAGTATAAATTCACAAGCCCGAAATCAAGACAGACCCAGATTTTATCAATTATTATGATCTGACGGCAAATTGAAGAAATCTTTTGAAAATTCCAAATAGTCGTTGTTGTTAAATTTTCCCTGCTTGATTTCTGGTTTTTAGTCATTCCCACACAAATGTAAACTTCATAGAAGAGAGACCTGATTGAGCGATTTCTTACAAATTATAAAGGCTCCTCAGCCAAATAAACAAAAACAGACGAGGAAATCCGACAGAACAAACAAGAATATGACCAAAATGTTCGGGTTCGGCAGTTCCAGCCAAATTGGCTAAACATTTTCGACTGGCTCGAGTATCACGTTACGAACATGATGCGGAAAATGTACTGCAAGATATGCAGAAGGTACGACATCCTCGGTAATTTTGTCCATGGCAGTCAGACATTTAAAATAGAAAGTGTACATGCCCACAACAAATCTAAATCCCACCAGGAAAATGTCCTGAAACATGAAGCAAAAGTTGCTAAACCAGGTGAAACGAAAGCAGAGATGGCGCTAATTAGTATGAATAAATCTATTCTTGGGCAAATGATATTTTTAGTGACAGTTCAATTGATTGAATAAAATTGTTCCATACCCAATTCCTTGCTGTTTATTTTAGCCCCAAGTGAAAAATCAAAACAAGTATGGAACTTCCTGTTTTTTTTTAATGGGATATAACACATTTTGCATTGGTATTATGGAAAATATAACATTTAAAAAAATTCAGTGTCAGAAACTTTCAGAACGCAGGATTTTGCATCTTATTATTCAAAATTTTCTTTGGGGGCAAAACCCCACCAAACCCTCCCGTTATACTCAAGTCGCTTCGCAAATTTGTGAATTTTTTTTTACTGGTCCTATGGACTAGTAGCTATTTAAAGTTAGTGTCAACTAACCAGTGTCAGTTTGTACAAAAATTTAATTAGCCTTGACTTTGTGAAAGAAAATCTAGTCCTTTTTCTCAAAACAATTCATTGGAAAGTATCAAGATCTAAAAGATAATTATTCAGTGACTACTTCACAAATAATACAGGATGATCTTGAGTTATAAAATCTAGGTGCTGACTCTGTACAGAATTTTATATACTTGACAGTTTTATCTTTATTTGTCTTTGTACTAATATTTTCCATTTGGTCGTATGACTCTTGGTTCGGTATAATATATTATGTGCATCCAGCTTTCATGTTTTTGGATATTTTCGTTCCTTATGCGATTAGGATACATGATGTTTTATAGTGTTGTTTTCATTTTGTATACCCTTGTATTCATATTTTACTTATTTTGTATTTTATCGGGAAAGAGTATAATTTATGTCTTTATGCTTTACTATACTGACTGTATTATCAACTACAAAAAAAATTTTGTTGGCGTCTTTGATTGATTTAATAGTAAGTGTGTTTGAACGTTTAATTAAGTTGTGTTGTATGTCTGTGATGTATGTTTACACGGTATTGGCTGCTTGATCCCAGTTATGGCTACGTTAACCAATTATGTCTGTTTGGATAGCTCACACAATTTGGCAATACTACGGAACATAAAATAACTGTCATACAAGTGGGCGTTTTAAGCTTACTAGAAAACCAGGTTTAACCCACAATTTTCTTATGAAAAAGTCGCTGCAAAGTCAGGAATATAACAGTTATTTATTTTTGTTTGTTTATTTTAAATAATATATTTTTCCTAATTTTTCCATTAATCACCAATCTTCTTCGTTTTATAGATGACTGTACATAAAAATAATGGAAATCAGATGAGAGAATCTTAACTTTTCATAAGACAATAAACTTATGCAGGACTGACGGACTTATATTGTTATTATGGCAACTAGTCGGTGTGGTATTATCAAATAATCAGATCCAATGGCATTGAGCTATCATAGACATATTCACAAACAAAACTGAGGCGGAATAAGTAATGAAAATCCAATCTTTTGATATACCAATTACAAATATAAATTATCATGTGTTTAAAGAATATTCAGTGTACAGAAAGAAATGAATTTACCTGGTTTGTTTACAAACAGGAAATTTTATATTGTCTTTATATTGAAAGCTTACTTTAAATTGTGTAATAATTTTTGTGTTTATTATAGATGATTAAAAATATTTTTTTTCGAAAAATTGTATCAAATCAATGAAATTCATGGATGGATTGACAAATATAATCCGACTAAAATAACTTGACATTTTGTTTTATATATAGTTACTTACATTATCACGTGTTCCCCATGATTGATCCACGATGTTACAGATCGCGTAGAGAGGTAGTATCATATTCATAAATGGAATAAAGAACAAGTAGACGACACCCGTTACCAATATCCATATATCTGTTGGGTACAGCATAGCTCCATAGATGTAACTACCAAGTACAATCATTACCAAAAAGCCCTCTGCGTGTTCGAAATCTCCAACTTGGAAGCCTAGTTTGTAGAAGTATAGAAATTGACAAAATATACTGCAGAATGGTATATGTAAACAGATGCAAATACATGTAATGATTATTTTAATATTCAATAAATTGGTTTGCAATTATATTTATGTTTCCATTATGTTCTGTAAAATTCAATATACATTGCACCTGTTTTGTCAGTACTTGTTTTTTTAATGTTTATGTCCTGAAATGAGTTTGGTATTGATAGAAGATCTTTGACAGTTTCTGTTAAATTTTATCGCAGCGGATTTACAGCATAATAAAAAAACTACAGACTCTTGTTAAAAACCCGTTCAAGGAAAACAAACATGATTTTTGTTGTTTTATGTCTATTGTTCACCTTCAGATGTCTGTTTACACATTTATTTTGTTCGCTTGCTGCTCTAGTGGCGTATACCCACATCCGGTATTCATAAATTGATGAACTATATAGTAATACAAATGCCGTGCTTACTTTGAAAAAAAACAATGGTACATGGTTTTGATTGGCAGATTAGGATACAAAATCTTAACCGTATTAGAATTTTCAGGTAAAATTCTAATAACCATGGAACCACTTCTACTAGTGGTCAATTATTAATCATTATTTTCATATTTGCGATCTGTTGAGATAACTAGTTGTTTGTATTTTAGCGGCTCTCATTGTAGGGATGTATTCTGGTAAGCCGTAAACTTTGTACAATAATTTGTCAGGATAATATTCTTGTAAGCCATAAACTTTGTACAATAATTTGCCAGGATAATTTTCTGCAGTCGTGGTCGGTGGTAGAGAACCGGTCCTATCATGTACTAACAAAAAGCTGTTTGTTTCTAAAATCATGTCCCCCTAATGTTTATACACAAACTACAACAGTGTTATTTTCATTGTATGTAAGTAAAACAATGCCATGCTACCTGCCTTTTGCCAAGTCTTTAAAAATAATAACAGTAGAAGCTACAAATATGTAGACTGTTCCTGCTCCAAAGACTATGATCAAACTTTTTGTGATAATCAACTGTACTGTTGAAGCAACTTCACTGAGTAACATCAAGCAGTAGGCAAAAACTATGGCAACTATCACAGGAGTTACAACAATGAGAGGTGCACCAGTCGCCAATTCCAAACCAAGACACAGCATTACGATTGTAGACCCAGGATATAAAAGCATAATAAGAAATAGTTGCAACAAGTAGAGGGCGTAAAGAACAGAAAATGCATCGTTTGTGGATAGCAAGGCTCTAAGCTTCCGAATAACCAATACGGCGTTTGCATAATCTGACAGTAACCATCTACGACGCTGCTTCATGAACTCATACGTATCTTCTGGGCAGAACGTAGTATTTCTAGCATTACTAGAATATCTTAATTTCCATCCTTTCAACATCAATAACGTACACATCCATCTATCTTCACCTGGAATAATAAATTGTATATGCCATAAAAATACTTAAACAGCGTCGATTTTAATTCATCTGTTCTAAAATGTCTGTTCTAAAAGAAATATGTATTTCTTTTCTTTGTGGGTCTATTAGACCGATCAGTGAGTTAAGTATGTATGCAGTAAATCTTTATATGTCTGAGTGACGTCAGTTTCAAACGTATGATCTGTAAGAATTGACGAGAGATCATTTAAAAAATATGATTTGAATGTTGTCATCCAAATTTAACGTTTTTGATTCCAGCATCACTGATAAGTCTTTTGTAGACGAAACTCGCATCTGGCGTACAACATTTTAATCCAGATATCTATGATGAGTTTATTTACAACCACTGGGTCGATGCCAATGCTGGTGGAGGTTTACTCCCCAAGAGTATCACCAACCCAGTAGGCAGCACTTCAGTGTTGACATGAATAATCATTGATATGGTCATAATTATGAATTAACTGTTAACAAAACTTTGAATATTTTCGAAATACTAAGAATTTTCTCTACTAGGAAAATATGACCATCCACTTCATTTGAACTTTGGTGGATAGTTGTCTCATTGGCAATCATACCACTTCTCCTTATTTTTATACCGTAGCTTTATTTGGGAAATCCTTTCGGAATTTGGGTCCTCAATGCTCTTTAACTTCGTACTTCATTTGGCCTTTTTTACTTTGTTTTATTCAAGCGTCACTGATGAGTCTTTTGTAGACGAGACGCGCGTCCGGCGTACATATTTTAATCCTGGTATTTATGATGAGTTTATTTACGGACTTTATATAGGGAAAAAAATTGTGAAGAGATTGAAATGTTGAATGTTGCAAATGTCCTCAAAATAGATAACAATTTTTAATACCGTTGTCTTTTGTAAATATATCTTCCATGTTTTCTACTGGTCCCGAATATTCGTCAACAACTTCTCTAATAGCATTCAGTTTATACATACTAAAACATCCTGGACAACACATAACTGTACCAATAATGTTCTGTGAACTTTTGATTATCCAAAAATCTGAAAGTATAATATTTTGAAATTAAAATGTCAAAATAGGATACCGGAGTAATGTAAGTGTAATGCATTATTATGAAAGGAAATTACTCAAAGCAAAATATAATTGAACATAAGTTTTATACTACATGTGTATTACCATTCATCATAGAATACATTTGTGTTTATCATTGACTAAGCGAAAATACTAAACAAAGTTGAAAACATAGTGCACAGCCAAAAGGAGGCAGCACTTTGTCTTCATCCGAGGCTACTACTTTGCATAGTCAGTTCTAAATACAACACTATTGCTATGATTTTTTTTGTTCAATCATTAATAAAAGCGAAATAGTGAAATAATAATTCGCTTTTGGCAGTCAATTTGTTTCAATTTTGTCGAAATAAGCTAAGAAACATTGCTGATGAATTATTCACTCTCAAGTGAATAATTCGACCTCATTAAATCCGTAATCATGTGACCTTCAATTTTACCTCTTATCTGTAGATGGGTTATGCATGTATTCAGCTATTAAAAGGAAAATAATGTAAACATTTAAAGTGAAACAAGGATGAATCATTTGGTTGACTGATTCGATCCACAAAATATCATTCTTATACAGGTAAAAACCATGATAAACATTCTTTTAACCAACAATATGAAATCAAACAGACCTTGAAAAATCCAATTGCACGTGGTTTCTATCTATTTATATTTATATTTATGTTTATATGGGGATATATGACCGTCGGCATTCTTCTGAGGTAATCTCGATGGCTAATTAGATGACGTCTAGACAAACATATTATCGAGCCCATGCATTGTTAATTGTTTATTTTATACTTTTTGTAATTTGAATATACGTTTTAGTATGTTATAAATCAAATATGAGAATTTGAGTCAAATCGGTGAACGTGAATTTGACAGCTAAAGCCCCTTTAATTTATTCCAAAATATAAATTTAATTTATCAAAAAAGAAAAAAACAGTCATTAAAAAGCACAATTATTTATAATATTGTAATACAATGCAACATGTTTACAATGTGAATTTAAGACCTGTGTATTGCCCTTTTTCATACAAACTGCTTTGCTAGTGACGGTTTCCAATAGTGTTTTAAAAATATTGCCGAATTTCACAATGAAATCTATCGTACATTTGCTACTGATTCAACAACTATGAATTTAATAACACAAATGTATGTTAAATATTAAAGTAATTCATTGACTTCTTGAATCAACCTTTTGCCATATGAATTTAAAAAAAATAGACAATCATGTAAAATATTTTTTAGTAATTTAAAGGTTATGAACTACTAGTTTGCCTTCGTTTCCTATCATGATTTTATTGATAGAGTGTTGCTGCTTACAAGGAAGCTTTATAAATTAGAGTTCCTAATGGTAAAATTGAAGTTATCCCGTTTTTTTTAAAGTCTTATGGACGAAAGCAATCCTGATTTGACTGACCGTTATAAAACATATATGCCAAAGATGATAAGGGTTATGTTCCACTTGTCGTATCCACAATTACGTCATCTGTTCTTTGATGCATTGTGACATCACCGAACTACTAATCACCGAATCTTAACTTGCCATGAGCAACATGACGGGTGATTCTAGTGAAGCAGGATATGATTACCCTTTCGGAGCATCTTATATTGTTATGATATTGTAACTATTATATTTATTTAGTTGGCCTAATTTGTTTTGTGTGGCCTAAGAATGTTTACATTGTTTTATATACATTGTGTACAAAATAAAATACATTGTGTTACAACTGTGCAGTTTAGTAATCACTGGAACAATCATTGATACTAATGGAATGATTAGAACTTTCTATTTCACTTACATAACGTTTCCAGAATGATCATAACAAAAGATGCGTAATTTATATTTCTAGAGTTGTCTAGAAATTTCCGTTTGAGTATTTAAATGCAGACCCAAAAGTTAGTTGAAGATAGAGATTTGGACATAGACATAGATAGACTTAGACATCGATAGACATCAACAGTTGGATTGACTCTTTTATTTTCAAACTACATCATACTAGATTGTGACCAATTGGACATAATATTCTGTGGATTCCCGTGAAGATTTCCGGATAAAGAAAAGATAAAAGATTGGACTCATATTTTGACAGTTAAGTTGACATTTCTTTTGTGTAATACTTTTTGTAAACTAGTGTATAATAAATCTTGTTAAATTTTATTATTGATTTTGTCTTTTGTTGGCTACAATTAAAGGCGATTTTCTGACATAACAGAAATTGGGGCTCAAGTCCGGGATAACGTTAATATCTTATTTAAAAAAAAAATTTGTTCAGTATTTTTATTAGAAATAGCCAACAAAATTCTACAAAATGGCATTTGAAGCCGGTAAATTTTGAAAACGCCAGACCTGGAGAAGTTTGATAATTTAAAGAAAGAGGAATTAGTGTTGCTTGCTAAACATCTGAAATTAGACTTTAGAGTATCTATGAGAAAACAAATTATAAAAATTTGGTAATAGACAAATTAGTTGACGCAGAAATTTTAGGTGAAGAGGCTCTTGATCTTAAGGTCGAAAATGTTGACGCTATCAAATTAAAACAGCTTGAATTAGAACATGAACTCAAAATAAAACAATTGGAAAAAGAAGAAAGACAGGCAGAACTTCAAATGAAAGAAAGGTTAGAGATGGAGAAAAGAAAAGAAAAGAAGATGAATTTAAATTAAAACAGGCAGAACTTGAAATGAAGGGAAGGTTAGAGATGGAGAAAATAAAACTTGAAATGGTCAAAGGAGAAAGTAACACTAATGTACAGTCGAAATCAGAACATTTTGATGCAGCAAAAAATATACGTTTGGTTCCCAGATTTTGTGAAAAAACAGTCGATAAATATTTTCCACAGAGAAAATTGCTCATAATTTGAAATGGCCGAAGCCTTTTTGGACTACAATGCTGCAAAGTGTTTTTGAGGGCAAGGCCGCTGAAATTTACTCAGCACTTTCATCCGAACAAAGTTCTGATTATGACACGGTTAAAAAGGAAGTTTTGAAAGCTTATGAGCTAGTGCCAGAAGCATATAGACAGAAGTTTAGATCTTATAAAAATTTTGATTCACAAACCTATGTTGAATTTGCTAGGGACAAAGAAGACCTATTTGATAAATGGCTTACGTCAAAGAAAATAGATAACAATTTTAAGAACCTAAGACAACTGATGTTATTAGAAGAGTTCAAGCAATTTGTTCATTTAGACTTAAAACACATTTAGATGACAAAACTGTTGAGACATTACAAGATGCAGCTGTTATTTCCGATAATTATACCCTTTCACATAAAAGAAGTTTCAAAGGTCACAATTTTAATACTTCAGTGGAAATTACAAGAATCAAAGCACTGAGCGTACTGTTAGTAAGCCTGTTGCACAGAATAAGAGTCAGTCTAGTTATAATATGTCTAGTCCGAAATTTGATACTTTTGAGAAGAAGTCACTGACTTGTGCTTATTGTAAGAAGAATGGTCACCTGATGGCTGATTGTTTCAGACTCCAGAAGAAGAATGAAAGAGATAATAAGCCCAAGACCAGTGCTTGTACGACACCCCGTGTTACCAATACGTTGGAATGTCCTGCGAGTCAGGCTTTTAAGTCCAGTTTTTGTGATTACATGGAGGATTATAAACCCTTTATGTCTGATGGGTTTGTTTCTATTGTTAATACTACTCCTCAGCCTATTAAGATTTTACGGGACACTGGAGCTTCTCAGTCTTTATTATTAGAAGGTGTGTTGCCTTTGTCCGAGGAGACTTCTGTTGGTGCCTCCGTGTTGTTACAAGGTGTGGAATTAGGTTGTATAGATGTTCCCCTCCATCATATTTATCTGAAGTCAGATTTGATAACTGGACCAGTTGTTGTGGGTGTTCGTCCTAATCTCCCTGTTGACGGTGTTTCATTATTGCTAGGAAATGATCTAGCTAGGAACAAAGTGGTTGCTGAACAAATTGTTACCAGTGAACCGGTGGTGGATGTTAAATCACCTGAAGATGATTCTGAACTATATCCAGCTTGTGTCGTTACTAGGGCGATGGCTAGAAAACAACAAAATGAGGATTTGCAAGAAGACCAGTTTGATTACATGGACCTTTCTGACACCTTTCTAGCCGACATTGAAGGTCCCGGTAGCTCAGAGAAGGCCGTAATAAGACCACCTAGTATTAGCAAGAATGTAATTATGCCATGGCCAGACGTAAACAGCCATTCATTAGACCGAAGGAAATTTGTCGAAGAACAAAATAAAGACCCTGAAGTTCTTCAGCTCAGCAAGAAGGCTCAACCACAGGAGGAAGCAGACAAAGTGGCCGAATGCTATTACCATCAAGACAGCATTTTAATGAGAAAGTGGAGGCCCCCTGATGCTACCCCAGAGGAGGAATGGAGAGTGGTATACCAAGTGGTGGTGCCGAAAATTTATAGGCAAGAAATTATTGGTCTTGCCCATGACACCCCCTTGGCTGGACACTTAGGTATAAGGAAGACTTGCCTTAAGATCTTGCAGCATTTCTACTGGCCAAGACTTAGAAATGATGTCGCAGAATACTGCAAATCATGCCATATATGCCAGGTTGTTGGTAAGCCTAACCAGAAAATACCACCAGCACCACTTCTGCCTATTCCAGCCTTTGAAGAACCTTTCAGCCGAGTACTCATTGATTGCGTTGGACCTTTACCGAAGACCAAGACCGGAAATGCGTATTTACTGACGATCATGTGTACCTCCACTCGCTTTCCAGAGGCTATTCCGTTAAGGAATATCAAGACACCTACTATTGTCAAAGCTCTGATCAAAATTTTCACGCTAGTAGGACTTCCAAAGTCTATACAGTCCGACCAGGGTTCAAATTTCATGTCAGGTTTATTTCAGCAAATCGTGTACCAGTTAGGGATTGCTCAGTATAGATCAAGTGCTTATCATCCAGAATCTCAAGGTGCCTTAGAACGTTTTCATCAAACATTGAAGAACATGATCAGAACTTTTTGTCTTCAATTTGACAGGGATTGGGATGATGGTGTTCACTTTTTACTTTTTGCGGTCCGAGAGGCTGTTCAAGAATCCCTTGGTTTTAGTCCCTTTGAGTTGGTATTTAGTCATACTGTAAGGGGACCTTTAAAATTGATAAAGGAAAAGTGGCTTACTGAACACACTGACTTGAATCTTCTAGACTATGTATCTAGATTTAAAGAAAAATTGTATACTGCTTGTCAAATTGCTCAGAACAATTTAAAACTGTTCAGAATTGCTCAGAACAATTTAAAACTGTTCAGAATGAGATGAAAATATGGTATGATAAAGATGCCAGGGACAGATTTTTGAGCCTGGTGATAAGGTACTTGTATTTTGCCAGTCCCTGGACATCCATTAAAAGCTAAATATTGTGGTCCTTATACCATAGAGTAAAATCAATGATTTGAATTATATTGTAAAACACCAGGTCGGCGTAAACAAAATAGAGTGTGTCACATTAATATGTTAAAACCATATTTTGAGCGTACTAATGAAGGTGAGAGTAAACCAGTTGCCACTTTAGCCATGGTTAAATTGGAGAACAATCATGACAAACCAGATGTAATTGAACCACCTTTTAGTTCTAAAACTATGGAAGAGACAGTTAGATTGAAAAATTCAGAAATTTTGTCAAATTTAGATTCAAAACTTGCACATCTGTCTTTTGATCGTAGAGAAAATTAAAAGCTTTGGTATTTTCTTTTAAAATCTTTTTCCAGATGTGCCAAACAAAACCACTGCTGTTTGTCATGATGTCGATGTTGGTGATGCTTCTCCAATTAAGCAACATCCTTACAGGCTCGATCCAGTCAAACTTGAATTTATGAGACAAGAAATTAAATATATGCTTGACAATGATATTATTGAGCCGAGTAACAGTGAATGGAGCTCTCCTTGTCTCCTTGTGCCCAAACCAGATAAAACCTTTCGTTTCGTAACTGATTTCAGAAAAGTAAATTCTGTTTCAAAATCTGATTCCTATCCGATTCAAGGATAGACGACTGCATTGATAACATTGGACAAGCAAAATTTGTGAGCAAATTTGATTTATCGAAAGGTTACTGGCAAGTCCCATTGACACAGAGAGCTCGAGAAATATCAGCTTTTGTCACACCAGACGGCTTATTTCAATATACTGTAATGCCGTTTGGCATGAAAAGTGCTCAACTACATTTCAAAGAATGATCAATAATGTTATAAAAGATTTAGACTGTTGTTATGCTTATATTGATGATCTTATTGTATATAGTGATAGCTGGGAAGAACATTTAACACATTTATATGATACTTTTGATAGATTGTCACAATCAAATTTGACTGTAAATCTTGGTAAAGTGAATTTTGCCAGGCCACTGTTGATTATTTAGGGCATACAGTTGGCCAAGGTCAAGTGAAACCTATTACGGCTAAAGTGGATGCAATTACTTATGAGATATTTAGGCATGATTGGTTTTACAGAAAATTTTGTTCAAATTTTGCTACTGTTGTTCAACCATTGACTCATCTTTTACGAAAAGATTCTAAATTCATCTGGAGTGAAAATTGTCAAAACGCTTTTGAAAATAGCAAATCACTTTTAATTAATAGTCCAGTTCTGATCACTCCAGACTTTGAAAACAATTTAAACTTGCCGTTGATGCAAGCGATGTAGGAGTTGGAGCTGTTTTATATCAGGAAACAGATGATAATGTTGAAAAACCTATATCATATTTTTCTAAGAAATTAGATAAACATCAGAAAAATTATTCAACTATTGAAAAAGAGTGTTTTGCACTGTTGTCTGCACTTCAACATTTTGATGTATATTTAAATCCCTCTGTGCATCCTATTCTTGTTTATACTGATCATAATCCTCTCACCTTCATACATAAAATGAGAAACAAGAACCAGAGATTGACTAGGTGGAGTTTATTGTTACAGGAATATGATGTTATTGTAAAACATATTAAAGGTAAAGATAATGTAATAGCAGATGCTTTATCTAGAACTTATTAAAACACTGTATATATACTATGTATTTTGTACATATTATTCATGAAAAGTTTTGTTACACTCAAACTTTTTTAAGGGGAGGTGTTATGATATTGTAACTATTATATTTATTTAGTTGGCCTAATTTGTTTTGTGTGGCCTAAGAATGTTTACATTGTTTTATATACATTGTGTACAAAATAAAATACATTGTGTTACAACTGTGCAGTTTAGTAATCACTGGAACAATCATTGATACTAATGGAATGATTAGAACTTTCTATTTCACTTACATAACGTTTTCAGAATGATCATAACAAAAGATGCGTAATTTATATTTCTAGAGTTGTCTAGAAATTTCCGTTTGAGTATTTAAATGCAGACCCAAAAGTTAGTTGAAGATAGAGATTTGGACATAGACATAGATAAACTTAGACATCGATAGACATCAACAGTTGGATTGACACTTTTATTTTCAAACTACATCATACTAGACTGTGACCAATTGGACATAATATTCTGTGGATTCCCGTGAAGATTTCCGGATAAAGAAAAGATAAAAGATTGGACTCATATTTTGACAGTTAAGTTGACATTTCTTTTTGTGTAATACTTTTTGTAAACTAGTGTATAATAAATCTTGTTAAATTTTATTATTGATTTTTGTCTTTTGTTGGCTACAATTAAAAGGCGATTTTCTGACATAACAATATCACCCAGGCTTTATTTGGTGTTCTCGTTGCTCAGTCTTTAGTTTTCGATGTGGAGTTTTGTAGACTTTTTGTCGGTTTACTTTGACACGGTGTTGTATGTTTTTCATTTACTTATGATTGTCCTAATTAATAACTAAATTAATCATGTTCTCCCAGATTAAAGTATCAATTAGTATACATCCAACGAATTTAGAATAAAGATGTCATTAGCAGTCTGAGAACACAGGACCTTGTGCAATGCCAAAATACTAGTAAACAGTAATGAAAGGATATGGGATCAGGAGTACTTATATCTGTACATATAGAGCAATATATATTTAGCTATGATTTAATTTAAAAAAAAAAAAATTAAATGTTAGTACCAATAAAAAAATATTTAAAGATTTTACTATGTTGTCAAATTGATAACCCTTGAGAATAAGTTTGTTCAAAGGATTCAAAGGATTAATAATTTGACCTGGAAAAGAACATGTATTGATCTGTATACACAAAAAGTTATTTTAAAGGACATGTATAAATCGTTTTATCATATACTACCGATGTACAAACACACCAGGCTGATAACCCCATATCAGCCCGACCAAATGACGTCACATAGAGTTGATATGCGATATCATCTCGACCACGTGACGTCACATAGGGCTGATATGGGTTATGGGTTATCAGTCTGTATGTGAATTTATGGCTAGTATACTTCCGCTCGTTACACATATGCAAAAACTATCATATTAATGCTAAGAATATAATAATATTTGTCTTTGATCTTGAATAGGATCCCAGTTACAGGATACAAGTCCAGTACCCACGAATGACGTCCCTTAATAAATCCACCATCTTTTAAATGGGATATTGTACCGAGATGACAATTATTTAAAGATGCTTAAATGTGTAGTATATCTACAGGGTAATCATTTAACTTTCAACGTCTGTTAACTTTTAAGTGATTCTGAAATGTATAGGGTAGATGATTGATTGCCTGAGTGAATGGTCCAAATTTTGTTTTCGATTTTAACCAGTAGGTTAATAAAATGACCCTATTACTACTGAAAACAATATTGCTCCCTTTAATTCCGGTCCTGACCCTTCAAAAATTCTCCAAGAAACCATGAAGGGAGCTACTAGTATGAACAAGTAATTGAAATTTTGCAGTCTTATGTAGGGAATAAAAAATCTGCCCCTCAATTTTGATAAAATTGCATTGAAGTAATGGGGGAAATAATTGGGTCCCCGTTCCATCTACTTTGTTACTTTTTTACTTTGAAACGTGCCATTGAGGTATATTTTCCGGAATTTGCCGAGTGACGACGAAATGCCATGCGATTACGTTACGGAAAGGCATGCGATAATAACTGGAAGCAGAGAATAAATGTTCCAAATCAGCCCGCTAAGCACCATTTCGGAAAATATGGAATTTACGTAAATTTTATGCTGTTATCATACCGTAAAATTATAAGTTATTTACTCTAAGATTATGATAACTAATAATAATTGTACATGTACTTAGTATTTGATATATGTTCGAAAAGAAACATGTATAAGCATTGCTTTACGATTAACGTGGTGAATATTTTTAGAATCCACGTAAACATTTCATCTTATGATGATAATGTCATTGATACATTTAATTCATTTATTTACTTAGTTCTGAAATTCGAGAAGTAACCTTTCGAATTTCATTTGAAATCAAACAAAGAGACTAAGACCGATGCATTTAAAAGATTGAAATCTATTACAGAACATCAACAGTCCGGTTATCTAAAATACCAAAGTCAATGATAAAAATAAGGATCGACGGTATGATTGCCAATGATACAACTTTCCATCAACAACCAAAAGCGTGGAAGTTAGAAGAAACTATACCAAAGGCTCTTAACAATGAGCAAAACCCATACCGTAAAGTAAGCTTCAAAAGGCTCGACTCTTACATTATGTCATGTCGAGCCTTTTGAGCTTACTACGATATATGTTGCTCATTGTTAAGAGCCGTTAATATAGTTTCTTCTAACTCCACGTCTTCAGTCTCTGATGAAACGGAAACAAAACCATGGGGCTAATATAGGATAAATCAATAGACGAAAAACAAATATTACATCAGCAACTAACGACTAACACTGAATTACAAGCTCCTGAATTACAGGCACATAAAGAATGTGACGAGATTAAAGTTGTTATGTTTACGGGCTCACTGACAATCTTATAAAACTAAGGTAAACATATTCATTTTGATACACAAAATATTTACCTTTAGCATAGTCGAACATCTGTAGCCAAACAATAGGGTGAATATGAACACCTTTTGGGCGTGTTCTACCACAGACCGCCCCAACATTCGGATCAGATTCACACATGTGTAGAACATCCATGATACTTGTATCCACGAAAGTCATATCTGCATCTGTTGCCAGAATATAATCGTCACAATCAAATTTAAACTCTTCATGATATATTTGTTCTGAATCTGTTATGGTGTATATACTGTTCGATAATCCATTTTTCACTGAAAGGTTTTCAATTGAGCTCGTATCGCCTATAAATATTTCGACGTAAGGGACGGTTGTCGTCTCTGTTTCAACACTGGTTATCTCAGATTCATTATCTTTTATCAGTGACTTGGATTTGTTGTCTGGAACTGTCAAACTATTTTGAGTGGCTTTGCGTTTCTCATTAGTCAAGTCCATTGAATCTACAGAAAGCAAACTTGCGTAGGATGGAATTTTTGACAAATTTTCAGAGGACCTCCGAAAGTTAGGCGAACGATAGTTTAAGACATACTCCATATACATTACCTGACTCCAACGCTTTTTCGCCTTGACTTTTGAAACATCTTTCAAGTGAACAAATAATGGTATTCCATTGTCAATCTTCCAAGAAAGCTGTATTCCGTATGGTGTATATAACATTACTCCTTCATTTTCTGTGTAATTAAATTTTCCTCAATTAAGCCCAGTAACTGAAGACCAAACTGCTTAATCGTTTGTCCGTCAGCACCGTTATCTAAGAATATATGGGATTCTAAAACGACGTTTTCTCTCTTCAAAAGCTTTGAAACCGAAACATTTTTTATGCTAGCCAATAATCTGTCCATTTCTATTTGTGATTCCTGGTACATTGTAGTACATATAAATACGCGCCTGACATTTCTTTTCTTATAAGCTAATATATTAAATGGTGTTGCTTTTATTGTATTAAAGGTCCTACTTAATATATGCTGTGTTGTTAAAACGGCTTCATACATACTAAACTCGTTAGACAGGATAATTCTGTCATTCAATATATCCAGCAATGTCGGTAGAATAAGTAGTCCCGCCACAATTCCGTCCAATGCAATATTGTCTGCACTAACTTTGATTTCTTGAGAAGGTGGACCTATGGTACTCGCCCATGAAATATGGGATATATCTATCACTGACGAAAACGTTAATACCAGTATAGATGACATCATAATTGACGATAGATATATGGGCAAATGAACAACACATCTTGCAACTTTAGATCTGGCATTGAAATACTTAGCAAACTGACACAGAAATGAGGTCAGCAAGATCGAAACACAAAGACAAAGATTTTTTGTATTCGGCAAATACAAAGTCTCGAAAAATGACCCCAATGATACTAATTCATTCGTGCTAGATGTTCGTTGTAAAAAGTAAACAGCAAACACACAAGTTAGAATCTTCAAAATAATATATAATAAAGCGGAGTTCTGAGTCCCTCTGTCATCTGTTGTATGTATAAATGTTTGATATTTAGGAGTAATAATTAGTGATATTATGACCAGGAAGAAAAATGTTAATCCAGATTCTTTTGCCGTCATTCTGTCAGTAGTCACCAGCAATACAAAACAAGCAATTATGCAACTTAGAAAAACTAATACCAATAGTGTTTGTATGAAACGACTAGTTTTTGTTTTGTTCTTCTGAAACAAAAACAAAAAAAAGACCTATGTATATGAAATATAATTATAATCACACAATTAAAATCATATCCCTTAAAAAATAATTTTAACTGCTGATTTTTTATTAGTTGTTATTGACATTGAACTCGCTTTCAATAATTGCGAGTACTCTTAGATCGCTAATTTGTGTCTAAAGTCTTTTTGTTAGTTGTTTTTGTGTACTTTGTGTCAATCTGATGAGTCAAACCTTTTTAAACTGATTTCGTAGTTCTTATATTGTGATGTTACACCACTGTCCTAGGTTAGGGGAGGGAAAGGAGCCTGCAAACATGATTAATCCGATACATTCTGTATG
The DNA here is from genome assembly GCA_017311375.1 of Mytilus coruscus. Lineage (NCBI taxonomy): Eukaryota > Metazoa > Mollusca > Bivalvia > Mytilida > Mytilidae > Mytilus > Mytilus coruscus. The sequence goes on along the minus strand of CM029596.1, from coordinate 46,918,309 downwards.
TACCTGTCCCGACTAAGAAGCCTGTAAATCAGTGGTTGTCGTTTGTTGCTGTATATTATATTTATTTCTAGTTTATTGTTTTGAACATAAATCAGGCAGTGAGTTTATTCGTTTGAATTAAACGACCCCGACATTTGTCGTTTAAAACTCTCTATGCGGTATGGGTTTTACTAATTGTGAAGGCCGTACGATTATCTATAGTTACTAACTTCTACGTCAAAATTGGTATTTGCTGCTTCTCTGCTAAGCACGCGGTATTAAGGAGTAAGAGCAAAGACTGGTCGGCTCCTTGGAGTCAGAATAATGTGTCCGGGTAAGGTGACATGTCTTCCTGCGGACTGTTACCTTGTGAACTAGCACGTTAAAAATTCGGCTCAGCGTGTCGGTCTAGTACAAACCAGGGTTGATATTCATATTACAATAACATGTTCTCGTCCTGAATATGCATATTAACTTGCGGCTGGACGTTAAGCAGCCATCCATCATCATCATCATCATCATCATCATGAGGTCTCTGATGGACAGTTGTCTCATTGGCAATCATACCACATCTTCTTCTTTTCTTGCTAAGTCTTTTATAAGAAGTTATTGTTCTATATAAGTTTACCACCAGCTTTTCGCAATGTTCGTGTTTCTTTGCAAATGGACTTTCTGTGTGCTTTTTTGTGTACTGTTGGTTGCCTGTATGTCTGTTTCAAAACGATCATTGTTGTAAAACAGATTTTTACTTTCAACTGTGATATAAGAAAAAAAATAAAGAGAAATTCCGTATACCTGAATTCAGATAATTCTTTCCTACAATGTATATAAGTGCTGGGCAAATACTCCTATGATTTAATGATGTAAGAGTATATTAATCGATAGATAGGTTTACAAGTTTCTTTATAAAATAAATAATAATCATATAAATTAAAGGAGATATATCAATGAGACAACAAACAGCCAACCCAATAACATATAAAACAAAAGAACTTAAGACTTGGGAATGGCATATGAATATGTGGCAATTTTTAACTAGATAATTGAAATCTCGACCCTCTTTTTCTTTTTTTTATCTCGATCAGCGGAATAGCGTGGAATAAAAAAAGATACTCTCTAGAAATTTAAAAAAATACGTTTAGGAAAAACAGTTAACTTGATATAATGGTATATAGTATATGTTTTTTAACTAAAGGTTTCTTTGAACTAGACATCTAAGTAACTGTAGTGTTTATGTCGTTACAATTGTCCGCCCTTTATTTGTAATTTTTTTCTAACGTTAATTTGAGCTTACATTTAACCATTAGGTGAGTTTGTTTAGACTTTGTCTGACACTTGAAATTTGAGTTTTGACAACTGCAACATTCGTAACTACAACATTTTAATTGTTAGTTTGAACTTTGTAGTTATTTGAGTCATTTAAAATAGTTAATCGCTAATATCTGTGTGTGTTGATATCGTAACAACTTTTCGTACAACTTATTAATTGTTTTCACATCCAACAAACATGTATCTATAAAGATATTGACATGTTTGTATGTTAAATTTGAGATTTAAACCGATACAGTTTACAGGATTTGGAGATTAATATACTCTTAAATAAAATTTGGAACAGAGTTATCACTGCTGACGTAGATGTTGGTGGGAAATAGTGTAATGTGGTGATATGTTTTTAGCCAAGACATTAAATGGTCCATATGGTGTTGCCAGAGGTTATTTTTAAAAGAATTGAATGCTTCTTTTTGTAAATTCATTCGGGTGTAAAAGCGTTGACCGAAGTACATTTTGTATGAAGCGCGGAAGCGCTTCATTCTAAAAATGTACGCACGGTCAACGCTTTTACAACCCTATGAAATTACTAAAAGAAGCATTCAATACTTATAATTACATTTTTTCGTTATGATCATGAAAACACAATTACTATCAAGTTTTTCTTTTATTTACCTGTGCACTTTATTGTGGAAATTCATGTTGAAATGAAGAATGACGCGAGATTGCTGTTAGCCAATCAAAATAACGTATAATAATGAAACATACATCTAATGTAATTATATACAAATATACATTAGTTTAAATTACATTATAAATATTAAAATGATTTTGTTTTTGTAAAAAGTCAGTGAGACAGTATAAAGCTTTTAAAAGGATATAAGGATGTGGTATCTTCCAATAAAAGAACACATTCATTCTATATGACTGTCATATAAGTGAGAGGTTTAGCTAGCTATAAAACCTGGTTTAATCCACCATTTTCTACATGAGGAAATGCCTGTACCAAGTCAGGAATTTGACAGTTGTTTTCCATTCGTTTGATGTGTTTGAGCTTTTGATTTTGCCATGTGACAAGAAATTTTCCGTTTTGAATTTTCCTTGGAGTTCGGTATTTTTATTATTTTACTTTTTTCATATGTAACAAATACAAATACAGGTTCCATTATTTTTCTACATGTACAGGAATAACTCAAAACTATCAATGAGACAAAGATTGATGAAAGATGACTAAAAAAAAGGCACAGAAGCTATGTTAAAACAAAATATATAACTATAAAATAAATCGTATGCTTTAAAAAAATTATTCACTTACCATTCCTGTTGAAAACATGGAAAACATCATTCCTGAGTGTAACACACCCAATAAAAGAAATCCTGGTATTTTCCACAGATAACTCCAAACTAAACTAGTCAACATATAACTCTCAGCAACGGAAGATATGACACCCTTAAACAGATACAATTTTTGAAATATATAGTTAACCTATGAACATCATAGACACATAATGTATTACTTTCACAATATTGTTAAGATAAAAAAAAAAGTTGCAATTTAAAGAAACAAATGCGTACAAGTACAACCAAATTAAAATAGGAATACATAGGTGCCTTAAATTGTCAGTATTCACGAACGTCTGCTTTCTATGTTTTCGATGTTTCAGTTTGCCATTTTCAACAGATTCCCCGTCTTTTCACAATTCAATGTAACATTACACTTTATCGGCTACCATAGAGTTTAAAAATAACAAAGGTAAATTTGTTTGCAAATAACTGAGTAAAGACTACTTCATTGGTAAACTCGGATAAAATTTTCTTCCATTTGAAACATTTACAAAGTTTTAACACCAGAGACTCATAAATAACTTTTAATGATGCAATTTTGTTTTTAATCTTTAAAAAAGTTAACGATACACGTATATGTTTTACAAACTCCAGGCCACGTATTCACAATCATTATTATATAACTCTTTTTTTTAATATGATAGAATGCCAATATAGTCCATGGGTTTCATTGCCTCTTAATCGTGTAAAATTTAAATAAAAAACATGTATTATTTTTGCCACTGGTCTCCAAGCAAATAAGAGCAATAAACCACTCAAAGTCGAAATTACAATTTGTAAAACAATTTATATATTGGAATGAGTTTAACGACACTGTTTAAACTATTACTAAGGGTTGTATGAATTCTCACAAACATGTTTAACCCGGCAACGTGTTTGTATATGCCTGTCCTAAGTAAGGAGCCTGAAATTAAGTTGTCGTTTGCTGTGTTTATAATATTATCGTTTCGTTTATCTGTTTATCTGTTGTAAGTATAAATTAGGCCGTTAGTTTTCTATTGTGAATTGTTTCCAATTTTTACCATGTCAACCTTTTATAGCTGACTATACGATATGTGCTTACTCATTGTTGAAGGACTACAGTGCCCTATACATCCTCGTCCTTAAAATATTCATGATAACAGTCCAAAAAGGGAAAGAATATACAAAGGGGGAAGAACATACCAAGGGGAAGAGCATATCAAGGGGAAGAGTGCACCAATGGGAAGAATGTACCAAGGGGAAGAACATACCAAGGGGAAGAACATACCAAGGGGAAGAACATATCAAGGGGAAGAATGTACCAAGGGGTAACATACCAAGAGGAAGAACATATCAAGGGTAAGAACATACCAAGAGTAAGAATGTACCAATGGGAAGAACGTACTAAGGGGAAGAACATACCAATGGCAAAACCATACCTATATGAAGAACATATAAAGGAGAAAAACGTACCAATGTGTAGAACATATCAAGGAGAAGAACATATCAAGGGGAAGAATGTACCAATGGGAATAACATACCAATGGGAATAACATACCAATTGGAAGAACGTATCAAGGGGAAGAACGTACCAATGGCAAGACCATACCAATATGAAGAACATATCAAGGGGAAGAGCTTACCAATGGGAAGAACATATGAAGGGGAATAACGTACCAATGAGTAGAACATACTAAGGGGATGAATATATCAAGGGGAAAACCATACCAAGGGAAAGAACATACCAAGGGGAAGAACATACCAAAAGGAAGAATGTACAAAAGGGATGAATATACCAAAGGGAAGAACATACCAAGGGAAAGAAAATACCAAGGGGAAAACATATCAAGGGGAAGAATATATCAAGGGGAAGAACATACCAAGGGAAAGAACATACTAAGGGGAAAACATATCAAGGGGAAGAACATACCAAGGAAAAGAACATACCAAGGGTAAAACATATCATGGGGAAGAACATACCAAGGGAAAAACCATACCAAGGGGAAGAACATATCAAAGGGATGAATATATCAAGGGGAAGAACATACCAAGGGAAAGAACATAGTAAGGGGAAAACATATCAAGGGGAAGAACATACCAAGGAAAAGAACATACCAAGGGTAAAACATATCATTGGGAAGAACATACCAAGGGAAAAACCATACCAAGGGGAAGAACATATCAAAGGGATGAATATATCAAGGGGAAGAACATACCAAGGGAAAGAAAATACCAAGGGAAAGAACATACCAAGGGAAAACATATCAATGGGAAGAATACACAAAGGGGAAGAATATACCAAGGGGAAGAACATACCAAGGAGTAGACAAACCAAGGGGATGAATATATTAAGGAAAAGAACATACCAAGAGGAAAATATATCAAGGTGAAGAACATACCAAAGGGAATCATGTACAAAGGGGATGAATATATCAAGAGGAAGAATATACCAAGGGAAAGAATATACCAAGGGGAAACATATCAAGGGGAAGAACATACCAAGGGAAAGAACATACTAAGGGAAAGAACATACTAAGGGGAAGAACATACCAAGGGAAAGAACATACCAAGGGGAAAACATATCAAGGGGAAGAATGTACACAGGGGAATAACATACCGAGGGGAAGAACATATTAAGGGGAAGAACATACCAAGGGAATGAATATATCAAGGGGAAGAACATATCAAGGGGAAAAACATACCAAGGAGTACGACATACCAAGGGGATGAATATATCAAGGGGAAGAACATACCAAGGGAAAGAACATACCAAGGGGAAGAATGTACACAGGGGAATAACATACCGAGGGGAAGAACATATTAAGGGGAAGAACATACCAAGGGGATGAATATATCAAGGGGAAGAACATATCAAGGGGAAAAACATACCAAGGAGTAGGACATACCAAGGGGATGAATATATCAAGGGGAAGAACATACCAAGGGAAAGAACATACCAAGGGGAAGAATGTACAAAGGGGAAGATTGTACAAAGGGAAAGAACATACCAAGGGGAAGAACATATCAAGGGAAGAACATATCAAGGGGAAGAACATACCAAGGGAAATCAAAATCATCATTACAAGAAAGACAAACGACATCGTGACTAAACAAAAAAAACCCGAATAGACAAACATAGAAACAAGAGTAAAAAAATGGCACAGAAAAATGAGCTTGAGCAACACGAACCCGACACAAAATCGGAAAAAATCTCCTGTGCTTCAGAAGAGTCAGCAATAATACTACTCTACTATTGACAAGAGTCGCATTATTCCTGTTGATATCCGTAGATTATTCATAACCTGTGATGAATACATGACAACTCGGACCAAAGACAAGTCGGATCAAGACAACTCGGACCAATCTTAAGACAACTCGGATCACTTTTAAAGACAACTCGGACCAGTTTAAAAGACAACTCGGACCACTTCTGGAGGCAATTAAGAAATGTTTGAAAGAGGGTCGTAATGGAGGTACCTTCACGAAGATTAACAACGTTACAAATCTTGCCACGGAATAACGTTTACGGTAAAAAAAAATTGTTTTGATGTTAACGATACATATTGGAGCGTAACGAATAAGAACGACTTTGTGAAATAATTTCGATGTAACCATTTGGAAAAGATACACTTAAAGATAGTACCAATTCGCCTGTTAGGTCCTAATAGGCCCAAGTAAGGTAATCACAGAGAATAATGTTACATCTTCTTCTACTAAAATAGAAACAGCAGAGAGGTATGTGCATCAGCTGGGTTATCTCATTTATACATAAACATATTAGACGATTAACCAACCTCTGTTTGATGAGATTTTTTTTATTTTTAAGGTCGCGCTTAATCATGTAACATTCTGGACTTATGACGCGATTTTATCACATAAAAGTACATAATTTAATTTTGCTGTAAAGAGTACAGTCGACAAAGGAGGATGGACAAGGTTTGATAAGAACAATTAAAATAGTTGTCTCTGTAATTGCAAAATAGTCATATCTGATATTTTTTTTTGTCTTATTGACTAAGTAAAACGGAAAATATTAAGACAATAAAATTGAGAATGGAAATGTGTCAAAGAGACAACAACCCGACCACAGAACAGACAACAACAGAAGGTCACCAATAGGTCTTCAATGCAGCGAGAAAATTCCCGCACCCGGAAGCGTCCTTAAGCTGGCCCCTAAACAAATATATATACTAGTTAAGTGATAATGGACGTCATACTAAACTTCAAATTATACACAAGAAACTAAAAGTAAAAATAATACAAGACTAACAAGGCCAGAGGCTCCTGACTTGGGACAGGCGCAAAATGCGGCGGGTTAAACATGTTTATGAGATCTCAACCCTCCCCTATACCTCTAGCCAATGTAGAAAAGTAAACGCATAACAATACGCACATTAAAAGTCAGTTAAGGTGAGAGGTACGTAAATGAACGCCCCTAACGGAAAACGGGAAAATTTACGTTTGTTGTTATGAGAGTTATCTCTCTTACACCAGAAAAATGTTTTCAAGATGTCGGAAAATATTCCGCTTCGTCGGAAAAATTGTCATTTCCGTTTAGGGGTACTGAATGAACTTCATCAAAATATAACAAAAAGTGTGGTGATGGTAAATGAAATTTCTTGTCCGACTGAAACATTGCTTCCCTCCCAAGAAAATGAAAGTAGCTTGGCATGGTGTGATGGTCGGAGAGTGGTTGAGTTGGGTTTACTAGCTGACCAACTTAAAGCTTGCAAGAACTGCTATGCACCATTGCTTCTACACAACTGTGTAAAAGAACAAAGAATCGGTCTCGGAAGTATTTTGTATATATCTTGTGGTAACAGTCCATACACTAACGTAATAAACACTGGTAAACGGCACAGATCAGAGACTTCAAAAAAGGGAACATGGGACGTGAATACAAAATGCAGTAAGGATAAGAATATTACAAACCTATGCATACACACACATACACTCGCACAATAACAAATTAAAGCTCACACTTTAACGTTAACTTTTTTATTTTCATTTTATATATATATTGAAATTCCATAGCAATTATAGTCACAGACTTACAGTTGCATAAAAAGAAAAAACATATTTCTCAAAACAACTGTGAACACTGAGAGATATTCAACCCTCGACAAGAAAGAGGAAACACACTTTTATATGCTTAATACTGATTTGATATTCGTGTTATATAATCACTTTCTCATTTAAAAATAAACATGTGGATGTTCATGCAAACAAAGAAACCGTTGTTTACAGTGCTTTCTTTCACGTCCGCGATATGGTCTAGAAATAGAAGTGGAAAGTACAAGTATCAAGTGTGAAAATAAAGGATTAAAACAAACAATTTACAGTAAAAATATTGAAACAAAAAGTATTAAATTGCTGCGTGACATGAAATTTGTGAAATATAATGTCGGAAATTACTTCAGAAGGGTAAGCAAGAGAAAAGGAAAATAAACATGAATGAGAATCGACATGGGGATGGGGCCTTCTGCACGGACAAACGGGAAGTAAAATCGTTCTTTCAAAATGAACGAAAAAAATAAGTGTACACGTTGCTTTTTAGTCAATTTGAATGGAACATTGTGAATAATGAGTTTCAAGCACGAAAATACGGTAAGGGAAAAATACAAATCCGCTGCACGAAAATTACCCTTTACCGCCGATACAAAAATAAAATGATTAGCAAAGTACATATCATGCATATATTACACTGAAAATTCAGAAATGTATACGTGCACTAATTAATTTATTTTGAAATAGGCAAAATTTCGTCACTAGTTATTGCGATTTCAGTAAATACTGTATACACATGCTGCTATTAAAATTTAGAATTAGAATTTTGGCGATACGTATTTCTTTTCAATTTTCGCAATAATTAAAACTTAGCATTAATTTCTGAATAACGAACAAGGATATTGTTGGCATAAATTACGATGCACATAATGCCGTTGGCGATGTGCAATCATTGCAACAGCTAATTAACACGTTAAAACTCCCTTCAAGAGTTCTTGAAAATCACAGCTTTTCTGTTCAGTACACAGTTAGCATGATCATTATTTTGCAGCTCACAAAATCTGGACTGGATACATTTGTCACACATTATTTTTGTACTAAATTTTATATTCCAAACTATCTAATTATGTTGATTTCTATTTCAGTTTATTAACGTGTACATTTCGTATGCACCAGGCATATTTAATTTATTCAATAGTAATGATCTCGGAATTCATAATGAATTTAAATGTCAGAAATATTTGTTTACACCTGAAACATGTTAGATTATAAATTTATATTTGTCAATACTTATGGTCAAGATTTAAATTAAATCTTACGGTTATTCAATATTTCTGTTTGATCAAATTATGTTTAATTCAATACACAAGCTTGGAGATAATTTCTCTTTGATAAACGTAATCAATCTGTTATCTAATTTCTGTTGACGAAATGACCATTACAAATTTTGTTGTTAGCAACGCTATTTGGTATTTAAAGAAAGATAAATTTATATTCAGGGACTCCGTTTGGATATGCCAACGAGAGCACATGAACTGCGTTCGGATTTTCCATCGCAATCATATATATTGCTTTTGGTTTGAAATAACTAATTTGTAACACTGATATTTTATATTTGGACTTTATTAAATGAATTTGGACTTTACCAATTTGTTTATGATTATTGTATTGAACTGCCGACTTGTGTGTGAATAAAGAGCTAGTACCCCGCATTGTGAATCGTTCCCAAAGACGGAATCCCACTCAAAGCTATTTGGCAATATTTATCTGGAAACGTACAAAATCTTTCTTCATACATTTATCAATACGCCATCTACTGTGTGTTCAAAGTCAATGTTGAACAAAATTACATGATCTGGTTTGCGGTTAAACCATCTTATCCTTGCAGGCAAGAGGAGGTGTTGATGGTGTACTCGAATTTCTCACCGAACAGTTTGACGGGAAACCCCGAGTAACAAAAGACCAGAAGATACTTGAATCTATTTCAAAATACATTTTGTCATTAACAAACTAGTAAAACATTGTTTGAACGCTTATACATTTGTTATTGTATTACATGTTTAGTTTCTCGACGCGACACAAAACAATTTTAAAATATATGCATCAATTCACAATCGTCTCTAAGAATAATGCAACAAAACCACGGATAGGAGAAAAGAGTAAGGACAATATGCATCAAACTTCAATATATCTTTTTTATTGTGTTTTTACCTATAAGTTACGTTTATCCGACAGCCCCTTTTATCATATTAAACACACCATTTAATTTACGACGAAAATTCAAATCAGAACTATTGGGCTCGAAGTATGTGTTTATTTTTGTGTTGCGTTCATATGCCATTGAAAACATAATTATATATATATTATATGACCTTCTGCAACGATCAGGTAAAAGAAAAGTTTACTGTTGTGTTTTGTTTATTATTGTTTGTCTTTTGACCGTTTTTACGGGTTTTTTTGCAATGGCATTGTCAGTTTGTTTTCGGCTTTCATTTTGGTATATTTCGCTTCCTTATGGTGCAGCAGCACATATTTCATGCATTTTCGGGTCGAAAATGTGAACAATGGATGAATGTATATCGTCATTCGGAGAATTCAATTTTAAGGACAGACCTTTAGTTTTTCTGTTAAATTTGTTTATAACTTTTATAGACTGTACAATTTAGAGCTTTGCATATGGCATATACACATGTCAATTGTTGAAGATGTCCTTTAATCATTTAATCATTGAGTTGTTGTTCATTGACGTAAATCGCACACTGATTGAAGAAATAAGTTATAAATGCATACGGTCTCGTATAATCCGTAAAAATATTAATCGGTAAATAATACTTTTTTCAGACAGGATGATTATTTCATAGGCGCTATAGCGCATTAGTTTGGGAGAACAAATTATAATCAAAGAGACACCTTAATGAAGCGGTCGTTGTCTTTATGTGACAATATTTCTATGTTGGTAGACGACGATTCTGCTGATGGAGAATTGACGTTGCGTAATCCTTTTCGTCGACGTCATGCAATTTCTACCTTTCCCGTCGGCAACACACTTTCAACAGCTGATATATAAAAGGGAGTTCGGTAACCCTAGGAAAATTATATATCAATAGAAAGAAAAATTCGACCATAAAAACATTTAACTTTTATAGAAAAATCGTAAGAATGGTTTTAACTGCAGAATAAATTAAGCTTGAAATTTCTAATTTTTGGCGTAAAGACGTTATGTCTATGTACTTCATGGTGTTTCCCTAACATTTTCAAATGACTGTAACTTTGAAAGTAGATCGGTTACCCACTTAAATTTTTCAATTTTTCTTTGTATTTTTAAAAGTTCTACGTGTATACAATTTCTTGAAAAATCGTTGGACAAGCCATTTACGTACCTGTTACCTTAAAGAGAAGTCCGAGTCCGATGTCAGAAGATGTAACAAAAGAAAACAAACAAAATGACAATAATACATAAATAACAACAGACTACTAGCAGTTAACTGACATGCCAGCTCCAGACCTCAATTAAACTGATTGAAAGATTATGTCTTCATCATATGAATATCAGGCACAATCCCTCCCGTTAGGGGTTTAGTATCATACCATCATAAAATATATGAGAAGAGCATAACCCGTGTCATGCCAACAACTGGTTTTTAAATAAATGTGTTTAGTTCCGATGCGAAGACCCTATAAGTGAATCAATATTAAAGCCAAAATATGCAATCTTTAATGACCTGACAACAGTATCGTAACTATATCCCTTCTTAATAAGTCTATTTAAAGGTTTTGTTAGCTTCTGAGGTGAATACTGACATTTTGTGCTTTATAAAGAATATTACCATAAAAGATTGGATGTGAAATACCTGAACGTATAAGAAGTCTGCATGTTGAGCTATATTTACGAATGATGTCCTTGTACCGATGATAAAATTTAGTAAATGTTTTGACTAGTTTGTGATATCGAAAACCCTGGTGTAATAATTTTCAGTAATACATAAATTTCTTTCGTTAAAATCTGAAACGTTGTTACATACACGAGCGAATCGTACAAGTTGAGATATATAACACCGTAAGATGGTGACAAGGAACGTCACCATCTAAAATGGATAATTAACGATAGGAAATGAAAATCATCTCTTTATCATAAATTTTGTATTAAGCTTTCCGTTTATGATATAGATATCAAGATCGAGGAAAGGGCAGTGGTCATTGTTAGTATTAGCTTTATTTAAAGTAAGGTCAACAGGATAAATTTCTTTAGTATACATACTGAAGTCGTCATTATTGAGAGCCAATATATCATCCAAATATCTAAAAGTATTATTAAATTTTGTATCAGATGTTGTTTCGATAGGTCTTTGCTGATTTTAGTCATAAATTGTAACTCATAGCAATACAAAACAGGTCCGCAAAAGTGGTGCTCAGTTAGTCCCATTGGAATTCCGATAACCTGACGATATACGGAATCTCCAAAGCGAACAAAATATTATCTAGTAAAATTCAAGGGCAGATATAGTATCAAAGCATGTCCAATTGACATAGTTCTTTTGTTTATTGCTACTAAAAATGACCTAAAAGAGTTAGAACATATGTATTCACATTCTGACTTTTAAATGCCCATTTAATTAGATGTGAATTTTTCTTAATGAGAATGTGAGGCAATGTGGTATACAGGGTAGAAAAATCAAAACTTTGAACAGATTCAAAATCACCTATATAAGCATGCAATTTATCAAGTACTTCCAACGAGTTTTGACACTCCAAAAGTAATTAATTCCACTATTTTCAAAGGCCTTATTTGAACAATTTATTATCAGGTTTTGATTGTACCAAGTGAACTGGTAAGAAGAATAGACAATTTAGTAGTGGAACAATGGCTTGAAGACGAAATAAATCTATATTTGTAAGGTGTTTTATGTAGCTTCGGAAGCCAGTACACAGTTGGGACTTTCATTGTATTTGGTTCTGCTTGTAAAGAGGTAGCTAAAAGTTTATGTTTGTTACAGATGTCGTTTTCTGAAAATGGAGTCAGTTGGAATGTTGGTGAATTGATGATTTCTTTTTTCAGAACCTCAATGTAAAATTTACGTCAAACAATAATGATATTATTAGCAGCTTTATCGGCCGGTACAAACACATATTCCTTGGCTAGTTCTTTAAGTTTATGTTTGATACGAGAAATAGGTTTATTATGGTTGTTGTTAAGAGTAAAATGTTCTTTAAAATGTTGAATACGTATATCAACTATGTTCATTACTGAATTAAAAAAAGAGTCCAAAGATTTTTTGTCAGCTTTTTCCCGTTTTCTTTTAATTCCCACATTATATGCTGATCAACTCAGATTTTAGATACATGTAGTATAGTAAATAACGCGTTGGCGATTTTTTTCAATATCACCTAATAATTTATTCCTAATTAAATATAAAGAAAACACCTCGTTATAAATGATGTGTCATGTGTTTGATTACGATTCGGATCCAATTGATGCGTTAATATGAACGTTTGAAGTTAAAAATATCATTAAGACAACCAAGACGACAAAAGGAAAGTCATATAGAAACAGTGCAACAATAAAAATAAAAGATATAAAACAAATTCTTCAAATATCTATTCAAAGAAAGAGGAATTAGGTCAAGAACGATGTAATATAATTTTATTTGATAACATATAACTACTTTAACTCTAAAG